>CM053622.1:794592218-794629718 GCA_028646595.1 Phalanger gymnotis | reverse complement strand
GTGACTTGCCCAAGGTGACACAGCTAGTACATATGTCAAGTGTCTGAGGCCGGATTTGAACTCAGGTCCTCCTGACTCCAGGGCCAGTGCTCTACTCACTGCACCACCTAGCTGCCCCAAATTGGGGATGTTTTTAAGCCTGAACAAAAGGGAAGATATGCTTGACATTCTGCAATAATTACTTCTGTGTGTTTTGTTTTTTTATGAAGAGAGAAACGAAATGAATTTCTCAGCAATACTCAGAAAACTGCCCTTGGCCAACATCATCACTCTCATGAATTAGCCAAGAGCCAGGTGTCTTCAGGCGACCTGGAAAGCGCTTCATGGACTCAAGAGGAAGAAATGGGTAAGGATGAAAACCCAGGCATCGCCAGGTCACAGGGAAGGAGCCGAACGTTTGTGAAGGGCTTGCCCCCCATAGGCCGTCACTGTGGCAGCATCAGGAGCATAGGTTCTGCTGTCAGGGAGCCTACAGTCTAATTGGGGGAAAGCAAAGAAACAGCGATAATGCAAGGGAAGGCGTAGCAAGGGCAAAGGAGAGGTCCACAGAAAGGTGCAATACGAAATCCGAAGGAGAGAGGGAGAGAGAGCAAGAAAAAAGAGAGAAAGAAAGGGACAAAGAAGAAGGGAGAAAGAGAGAGAAGAGAGAAAAGAGAGGGGGAGAGGAAAAAGGGGTGGAAGAGAGAGGGAGGGAAAAAGAAAAGAATAAAAGGAAGAAATGGAGGGAAAGGAGAGAAGAGAGGGTGGGAAGGGAGAAAGGGAGGAGGGAGGGATAAAGGGAGAAGTAAAAGCAAGAGAAAAGGAGAAAGAGGAAGGAGAAAGGGAGGGGAAGAGGAAGAAAGAAAGGGAGGAGAGCGAGAGAAAAAGGGAGAAAGAAGAAGAGAGAGAGAGAGAACTGACACCTGGAGGGGAGGGAGAGTGCAGGGGCAGAGCAGGGTCATTTGAGGTCATCCTCAGGGCAGGGCAAGGGGACAGAGAGCAGTGCCCATTCCGGAAGGAACGGTTCTGTTGGTATGGCTTCTGTATCCATGACTGAGGACCTTGGGCAGGCTGCCAGGTGTCTGGGCTCAGGCAGTAGATATGAAGGCCTAAGTGGAATGGCTTGAACCCACTTAGTCATCACACAATAGGGCTGGGCCCCAGGGCGGGAACTCCATATATGAACTTCCCCAAGGTCTGGGGGGCATGGAACCAAGTCAGTCTACTATTTAATGGATATTCTCCTCCCCTCCATTTAAAGCTTGGTTAATTTTTTTAAATGATCATTTCCTTTAATGCAGCTATATTTCATGTTATCATACTTTGCTTATTACAGAATAAGGTGTTTAGGTTTTTGCTTTCAAAGAATCATAACCAAAACCAGAGCTAAGCCTGCCCAGGCGGCCCTCTGATACACGGTAAAGTTCTGCCATTTTCCCTGTCTAATATGGCGTAAATGCACTGACCAGGTTCCATAAGTGGGGCCTAAAGTCCTGTTTATCTCTTTAAACCTCAGTCCCACTCTGGGACGTCCACATATCTCCACTTGGAAAGTGCCCTAGGTATCCTGGCTCCTCTACTGGGCCAATCCCAGTTACTAGGAAAGCCTGAGATCTGGGTGGGGGTGACACAGGGTCCTGTCAGAAGTCTGGTAGCTGAATGACATGGAATCCTATGACTTGCAAGATCTTATGTTGTGTCTTCTTCCCTCCAATTGTGCAGCTGGTTTGTCTTCTCAGAAGGACAGTCCCACAATTGATGACCTGGAAGAAAGTTTACAGAAGCTCAAGGTCCAAGTGCGCCCACGCTTGGCCCCCAGCTTGAGTCTTGACTCTGACATTGAAGATATCTCTGGTTTGGATGCCGCTGACCTCTGGAGTCCTGGTCAATCTCAGTGGTCTGAAGATCGATGTACCCCATCTCCTGTGGGGGAGAAGGAAGCTCTGCTGAAGGCACCAGTGGACTGGGGACGGTTTCTGAGTCCCCAGTGCTTGGCTAGACCATTGGGAAATGGCTCACACCCCAGGACTTTAGGTCTTCCAATGAGGTCCCTTCCCCTAGGCAACTACAGAGCAGGTCTTCTCGGAAGCGAAGTGTCCATGAGTAGCTGTTTGCCATCTGTGGCCTTGGTGATGGATGGATCCCCTACACAGTCCTTCCCCCCTAAATTAGGGGCACCTCATGTGATCGGTGTGAAGTCTCTACTGCCCCCTAAGACCCCGGTGAGGTCCTGCTCTCCTCAGAGGAGAGGCAGCTGTCCCAGGTTACCTAGAGGCAGATCTCTTTCTTTCACCCGATCTCATTCGTTCTCCCCTGCTTCCAAAAGGACGCGATGGGTCCGGTCTCACTCCCAGTCCCCCAGGCCCATCTGGAGACCCACCTCAGCCAGAGCTAATGCTTGTGCACAGCAACCTCCTCAGCTCATCCGGCCTGGGGGGAGCAGAAAGAAAACGGCTCTGAGCAGACCATCTAGATCTCAAACTTGCAAGACTGGGCCCTGGGCTGTCCGCCAGGCCTGCATTCCCCCTGAAACCAGGGAGGAGGAAGCCCTGGCCCATTCCTGGAGCCCTTACTGCCTGCCAGTACCTGGAATCTCCTCCCCCCTGGCTCAGGAGATGAGTGAAAGGTAATGATTAGAATATAGCTTCATCCTTTGCAGTTTGCAGACCTCACTTCATAGGTAGTGTCTCTTTGGAGACATATAGCAATCCCGGGAGGTAAGTGCTGGCATTTTTCCCCACATATGAGATAAGAAGACAGGCTCGGAGGAAGTGACTTGCCCAGGGTCATACAGTTAGAATCTGAGGCAGGATTCCAACCTGGCCTCCTCGTTACCGGGTTCTATGTCCTGGCCCCTGGACAGCGCCCCCTCCCAGCCCTTCCTGTCACACTGCTGGGATTTGCCCCATAAATGTAGCTTAGCCAGGGGTTGTATCTGCGTCTTTCAGAGACAGTGTCATTCACCAAGTTTTTGCTGTGCGAGATGGCACTTTGTGGGGGATGGGGGGAGATAGTTTTAAAAATCTGAAATGAAGGTGTCTCTTCTGTGCCCTGAATCACGGTTTCCATCTTTAAGTGGGTCTGTTCCATTGGCCAGTTGTGGCTTTCAAAGAAACAGGGCCTGGAGCCACTTCCCTGGGACGCTTCAGTGATATCAGCGGTGAGCTCCTTCCAGCAGCCCCAGATGAGACCGTTACCTCTGAGTCAGTAGCTGCATCAACAATCCATAAAGCCTTGTTTGAAGAATGTACTTTGTGTGAGGAGAGGTGGTTTATGGTGGTTTGAATAATATTTTTTCAATTACATATAAAAACAATTTTTAACATCCTTTTAAAAAAATTTTGAGTTTCAAATCCCTTCCTGAGACAGCAAGCAATTTGATATAGGTTGTACATATGTAGTCATACAAACCATAGGTTTGTGGTGGTTTGGGTGCTTGTGAGAAGTGGCTATTGTGTTAAGAAAAAAGGGTAATAATGCTTTCTTTTAAAGAAAGCACAAGATTTTAAATGCTCATTTCAATAATTCAGCAACTATGTACTGAGCACCTCCTACAGCCCTGTTACTATAGGGTGGTACAGTTCAGGTAGACACCCATGCCTAAAACCAGTCACCAACACACCATTTGTTTGACAAGTGAGATCTTGACTAATAAAGTCAAATGGGGCAAGGGAAACTTGGAGAGTGGCCATGGGGTCCAGAACCAGAAATGGGGTCAAATTAAAGTGGTACCATGACAGCTTAGAACCCCAAGTCTGTGCATTGCAGGTTCTTCCAGATCCTTGAAGAAGGGCATGTGGATCAGTCTCTGGGGACCATGGCCCCCATCCAGAAAACCTTGACACGACTCCGTCTGCAGCGCCTTCGGGCAGAGGAAGAGTGGGTTTTGGAGCTGAAGAGGCAGCAAGAACTGGAAAGGACCCGAGGGCCCAGGTCCAAGTGGTAGGTGCTAAGACCTCCTTTGGGGCCCGCTGTCTTGGTCTGCAAAGGCGCCCTGCTCCATAAGGTGGCTCCCCTTTCCTGTGGGATTCTGTTGGCCCTCCTCTTGTTTCTCCTACTAGAATTGGAAAAGGGCCTTTATTGTGTGTCACTTTTCACCCACGTTTTTGAAATGCCCAGGTTAACTAGCAGATTGCAACTTCAGTTTCATGGAGAAGTGAAGGACCCCTGCTGAAGCCCTCTTCTTAAGCCTTGTCCTGGCATGGAGGGAACTGGGGGGTTTTCAAAGGCTCTGCCAGGAGACCTCAAGCTCCAGCAGGTTCTTCCAGGAAGAGAACCTTGAAGTCTAGACTTAGGGACAAACAGACTGGGCCTGCTGTCTGTGAGCCAGCCTGACGGAGCTCAGGAGGCTGTCTCTGAGCTAGCCACACCAGGGACTACCCCTAGCAGCAGCATCAAATGCCCTCAGGAGTGGCCAAGTCAAATTTTCTAAATGGTAAATGGGATTTTTTAAAGACAATGTCATCAATATGAAGACTTCCAGCCCATGCAAGATATAGTGGTGGCCAGTTTTCTGCCTCTGTTCAAGAATGAGGGGCATCGATGGCTCCTTGGCCTGCCTAGGATTCATGCTAATGTAAGGCCAGAAGGAAGATGGTGGCTCGTGGCAGCTGTGCTGTGCCCCACCTCCCACCCCTGCTGTCAGCCTTGTTCTAGACAAAGTTCAGTCCTGAGATTTCTTGAGATACCAGCTGGTTCCATTTCCCATTCCCCTCCCCAGAAAGGCCCCTATGTTGGGCTGCTCCACAGGCCTGCTTGGCTGCCTCCTCTCTCCAGCCTGTGGGATGGGCTCTTTGATCTTCCTCTGCTGCCTACCTCTCCATCCCCACCTCCAATTTATAGGTTACTAATGAGATCTTTCAAAGTAAACCTTTCAATTGTGAATTGTACTCTACCTGGTCTCACCCTCAAGTTTCTTCCTTTATGCCCAGTAACGGGATGCTACTAGGCAACCCTGTCTAACAGGCAAAGCTCCAAGTGCCAGAAAAGCATAGTCTCTGCTTGGGAAAAAAATTACATAGCCCATAAAAAATGGAGGGACAGCTGAACTGTGAGCTGCACACGAGGCTCAAAGTTGGACTAAACTAAAGCATTCTGCTCCTGGGGAGAAATGCTGTCCATATTCCAAGTAGGCTGTTATTTCAGATGCATTCAGTTCTATTTTGTTTTCCAGCTGCCCCATAGCCCCAAGTCAAACACTAGGGTATTTGTTCAAGGAGAATTTTGACAGTGTTTGTTAGTCTGTTTCTACAGAAACCGTTCGTTCCCCAAAGGAGGAAGCCCCACATAAAATATCCGCACCAGCTTGGCCCCTGTCGTGGTCGACCGCACACATGGCTGGTCACACTCCTGCCTTTACTTGCCATTAGAAACCCAGGGGAGTGCCCAGCCTGCTGGCTGCCCTATGACAACATGGGAACATATAATCCCACCCTAATACCTTGAGCGAATACTTTCCTTCCAAGGGCTCAGAGTGAGTGTCTGGAAGATGTCTGCAGTTGTCCTTCCAGATGCAGGATGGTCTGGGGCAGAGAGCAAATTTAATAAACTAACACCCCAGCCTTCGTTATTTCAGCAGATCTTGTGCCCTTGCCCTTTGCTGACTAGACACATGCTCAAGAGACAGATGCTGTGAGCTCTCAGCTCTGGACCCCTGGGCAAAGGAGGAGGGGCACATTCCAAGCACTTGTCATCATCATCTTCTTAGGCCCCCATGCTCTGGACAAAGAATCAAAGGGATACAAGTAACACTGCACTGCAAATTCTGGGAGGCTGGGCAAGCTCATTGTGCTCAGATCCACTCGGTAGAGTCCCCTTTTATCAATTAAAATAGTGAGTTTATAGAAGTAGGCAATTCCTCCCTGTCCCCATCCCCCCTTACAGAACGTGGTTTTAAAAGACTGTCTAATGTGGGATGAACGGATAAGCCATGGATGGAGTACTCCTCACACTGGCTCCACTGCTGCCACCAGCCTGCCCCTGTGCAGCCCCTCATCCCTGACAGCTTGGGGGTCCCTGCTCAGAGCTCAGCCCCCTGTACTCTGTGACGGCTCTGCGGGCCAGTACAGCTGTTTCTGATTTTCAGGTACGAGATGAAAAGCTCCCAATTCCATTATGAAGCCTACAAACATAATGAGTGGCTGAGGAATAGCCAGGACTCACCATTCCTCTGTAACTACAGACAGGAACTGGCTTCTGAGGCCAAGGAGTTGGAAGAGTACTCCAAGCCTACCCATCTGGATTCCTTTTTAACACCACAACAGAATCATTAGTAATGGGATTGCAAGGCTAATGAGGCTGTATGCTGAAGCCTTAGAATTCTTCAGGGAGTGTCTGGTCTTGTGGGATGGAGAGCAAGGAGGCCACTGTCTTCCAGAATGAAGAGCCCAAACCCCAAAGCAGCCTTCCTTTGAAAAAGGGAGAGGAAAAGATAGCCCTGCTTACTGACTGGACAAAAACTGGAAGGTCCTATCTTGGAAAAGAGAAACTTGAAGCTGTGGGCTTCTCTCTCTCATCCCCACTGCTAAAACCGAGCAGAGAAGGGTTGGCTTCCTCTGGAGAGATGTGCATCCATTCATTCATTCACTCAAAGTGCACTTATTAAATCCCTACCATCACCAACTGCCAAGTGAGATACAAAGTTTAGCCAAAACAACCCTTGTTCTCAGTGAGTTCAGTAAGACAGATACCAAGTGGGGCTCTATCCACGACATTCAGGGAGCTCACAGCCTCTTCAAGGGGATAAGATAAACAGAACTGGAATATACAATATTATGAGATGGGTGCCCCAGAGAGGCCAAGGAAGAAGTTTGTTGCCAGCCTGGGCTTGGTGAGGATGGGGACTACAGATGGGGAAGTCTTCCTGGACAAAGTAGCCATGGAATTGGGCTATGAAGAATGAGTTAATATTTAACAAGCAAAGAGGGGAGGAAGGATGCCAACCTGCAGAGCACAGGACAGGAGCTGCTGGTGTTGGTGTTGGCCACATTACAAACGTAATTAAATAAAAAGTTCTGGTCGATAGTGTTTGAACATATCCAGCACTTCCCAGTGCTTTGGGGTTTTTAAAAGCGTAGTATATTGTGTCTAATTAAATGTCCAGGGAAGGCATCAGAAGCAAACAGACTGCCCCCGTTAACATGATTTTCCCCCCAACATTTAGACAGCTGAATTATGTTTGTTACTTAAATGTTTGGTTGGGTCAAAAGTTAGGCATTTGGGGTAAGATCAGGCCTATAGGTTATAGGCAGGACAATCATGTTGGGACTGCTTAACAGAATCCCAACGAGTTCCTGACTTCGATTAGATGTCATAAAATATACCTATTGTTTTTTATCGAGGAGTGTTCGTGTGATCATTACCTGGTAGCTCAGGACACAGCATTCTCAAGGGAGGTAATGCCATGGGACCAGCTTCCCCCCTGAAAGACAGTGTTCTGCCCTGGGACCAAACCAACCACAGAGGCTGCAGATCGGGTGGGAAATGAGTCAGAGGTGCTCTGTGGCCAGGAGGTGGCGCTGCAGCCGCAGGCTCTGGCCCAGCACATTGATGCTGCTGGCTTTGCAAAGAAGATTTTTCAGTCCTAATTGTCAAGGGCTTTCACCTAGTGGCTTTAAGTACATGGTTGATGGTGGCACATGAGAGGTCACAGCCCACATATCCGCTGGGTCCAAAGATGCTTGGGCAAAAATCAAATTGAGGGAAAACAGCCTCCTTTGAATTGTCATTGTCCCTAAGTGATGCTCTCTGCCCTGACTGGGGCAATGGGGGAGGGAGGGAAAGACAGACAAAAAAGACAGACAGGGAGAAGAAACAGAAGGGAAGAGAGACAGAGACAGAGGGAGAGATGGAGAGAGAGAGAAGGAGAAAGAGAAGGAGAAAGAGAGGTGGAGAGGTAGCTTGGGGCCAGAGGGCAACAGGAAAATACCAAGGTTTTTATATACACACATACTATACAATCGGTAAACATTTATTAAGCACTTACTGTGTACTAGGCACTGTACTAAGCACTGGGGATACAAAAAGAGGCAGAAGACAGTCTCTACTCTGAAGGAGCTTATGGTCTAATGACATAGACACACATACATGTGTGCATTCATGCATATATACAACACTTGGATTTTCACCCATATCTTCGGGCACAGTGTATCTATGTGGGCTAGGACTATGTGCCAAGATCCCAAGTATGCCACCATTAAGCATGTACTTAAAAGCCCCTGGGGTCAGAGAGGCAAGTATAATTTGTATTGGTAATGTTTTCTCCAACACTATCTTAAGTCAGACAATCAAAAAAAAAAGCCCTGATTTTGTAGTGTTTGCCAGGGGTCAGATGTTCATACTGAAAATCTAACCATCAGCTAGCAGCACTCCTATATATAATATATAGAAATTATATAGCATTTAAGCAAATATGTATATTACACATAATATGTATATTTCTTGTGTGTGTGTCTCTGTGTGTGCACATGGCTAAGTGGTGCAATGAATAGACCTCCAGGCCTGGAGTCAGACTCTTCTTCCTGAATTCAAATCCAGCCTTAGAGACTAGATGTGTGACCCTGAGAAAGTCGCTTAACCCCATTTGTCTCAGTTTCCTCATCTGTAAAATGAGCTGGAGAAGGAAATGGCAAACTGCTCTAGTATCTCTGCTGAGAAAGCCCCAAATGGGGTCACTGAGAGTTAGATATGACTGAAAAATCACTGAGTAACAGTGGCGCATATAGCCACATACGCTGCCCTGTTCAGGTGATATCTGGCGGCTCATAGAATCATATATTTCGAGCTAGAAAGGATCCTGGCCATCAGGTGAGGTTATATGTAAAATGAAATGATGGATTGAAAGCCCTTGGCAAACTTCAAAGCACCATATAAACATTAGCCCTCCAGCTCATCCCTCCTGTTTTGTGGATAAGGAGCTGAGTCCAGAGAGGTACATTGTACTGGAGTATATACTGTGTATATGGTTGGAGGTGCTCCGAGTCTCACATGAGGGGCTGGGCTGCACTTATTTTAAAGGCTTCGTCCCAGTTCACTGCAGCTGCTGACCCTGGAAGGCTCTGTGGAAGGCTGCACCCTGCTGATTCCACATCAAGTTCGTGCTTTCAGGGCCTGTGGCCGGCTTATCAAAGAGGTGGAAGCTGAACGGGGCAGCTGTGCTTTGCCTCTCTCTCTGGGCCAGGTGGGGCTCCCTTGGCCCTCCCTCTGCGGGGCCTCATCTCTTCTTTCAGACTACTCGGCAAACTCTACAGATGTTCCTTCTGTGTGGATTGTCATCATCGCTGCCACAGCTCACTCGTGCTTTAGATTTTTGCAAAGTCATTTCCTCCAGTCTTCCCATTTTCATTGTGAATGCTCAGCACCCATCATTATGTGGGCAGGAGATGAGATTTGCACCTTTTACCTTGTGAATAGCCAGCTTGCTCAGAGTTCCTACAGAACCCCACATTTATTCCCCGTGGAGCCTTTCACACAAGAAATCCTTAATAAATATTCGTGGAATTGATTTGTCTCGTTTCAGTAGTGTGGCCTGCGGAGCCTACCTCCACAGTCCCTAAAATGGGCCAGGTGGCTCCCTTCCACAAGTGCTTTTTTTCATATACTGCAAAGTTACACAAATTAGGAATTAGGGCTGGGAAGAGGCCAGGGCATTGCAAACAATAGAATGAATTAAGATTAAGCTAAAGGTTGAATGGTTGAAAGTAGAGAGCCATGACATGATCACGGTCATCAGAGATCTGAAGGGTTGTAGTTTGATAGCCCTGGTCTTGTTTTTCTTGATCCAGGGAGCAAAAATAGGAACAAAGAATAGATGAATGGATGAATGAAAAAGCATTTAATAGGCAATATGTGTCAGGCACTGTGCCAAATGCTGGGGATACAAATACAGAAAACAAAGATGGCACCTGCCCTTTAAAGAGCTTCCGTTCTAAAAGAGGAAAGACTGTACACACACAGAGGAGGGACTGCCAAGGGAGTTTACAGGAATGATGAGTGGTGACCCTAAAGGAGGGGCTTGACGCGTTCCTTCCCAGGACAGTGACAGAGTGAATTAGATCATGGTTCCAGAATCATGGTGATAGGGAAATGTGAGGGCCAGGTCAGTGGAATAAAATGGAGAGAATCAGATTTCGGGTTGTAAGTAAGGAAAATCTTCATTCCCAGGAGAGTGAGTGAGCCAGAGGTGTTTGGGGCTACCCTGGAGGGAGTGGGCTTCCTGTCAATGGAACCCACTAGGGAAGACCTGACAAGTTACTCATGGCAATGCTGATGTTGGCACAAACATTTGGGCTAGTTGTGAGGTCATGGGTAAAACCGCTTTCTAAAAATATGCTTTCAATTAAGATACTCCTAGGTAAACTGGACAGAAGGGCTTGCCCCAAGAATATGAAAGAAGTTATTTCATCAGCCCCCCGGAGTCAGGCTGTTAAACAACACAACCATTGCCTCTGGAAAGGGCAGAGTCATTCCTCCCCCTGGTCTCATCATCTTTGGGTCATCCCAGGCCATAACTCCCCCCACCCTAACCCTCCCCTATATGTATAGTCTACCCTTGAATGTAGGCTCCTTGAGGCCAGGGACTGTCTCTCTTTTTGTATTTGCATCCTAGCACTTTGTAACATAGTAGGCACTTAATAAATGCTTTTCATTCACTTGCTAAATGATATGACTGTGAGCTCCATGAGTTCTGGGACCGTGGATTATAATTCATAGATTCTGGGCGTTGGAAATGGAGGGAACTTCCAGTGCCATCAAGTCCAACCCCTCCATTTTATAGATGAGGAAACTGGGACCAAAAGAGATTAAGTGATTAAGTGTCTGAGGCAGGATTTGAACCTAGTTCTGCCTGACTCAAAAGTTTGGAACTTGGGGCAGCTAGGTGGTGCAGTGAGTAGAGCACTGGCCCTGGAGTCAGGAGTACCTGAGTTCAAATCTGGCCTCAGACACTTGACCTACTTACTAGCTGTGTGACCTTGGGCAAGTCACTTAACCCCAATTGCCTTCCCTTCTCCTCACCAAAAAATTCAGAACTCTAACCACTATACCACTTTCCCATTTCTGATATGCATTACACTTTGCAATTTTCTTGCTTCACAACCACTCTCTGAGGTAATTTTTTTCAAGTCAACATACATTACATGCCTACTATGTGCCAGGCACCATGCTAAGTGCTGGGTATACAAAGAAATGGAAGTCATCCCTGTTTTCTTGAGAAGGAAACTAGTTCTGATATTAAGCCAGGGTCACAAGGGTTGGTAAGTATCAGAACTCAGGTCTTCTGTGGGACTCCAAGGCCAATGGCCTTCCCGCTACCCCAGGGCTATCTTATCTAACCTTGGAAGGCCCAAAGGAAGGCAACTAGAATGAAGAGGGAGGATCTTAGTTCTGCTCAGCGCCTGGGAGTAGAGCTACGAGCCCAGGGTGGAAGTGAGGGAAAGGCAGATGTGGGTTGGGTGGTAGCCATTAGAAATAGACAGGAGAGCGAGGAGTACCCTTCCCTCCAGGTCATTAAGGAGTGCCTGATGGACCACTTGCCGGGGATGGTGTTGAAGGGATTCTTGGGTGGACTCAGAGGCCCCTTGCAAGCTCTGACCTTCTGTGGAGTATCCAGCAGTGTGTGACACAAAGCAGTCTTTAGTAAGTGATGAATAGAATTTGGCCAGTTTCATGAAAATGAACAGAGGAGGGAAGAATTTTGCCTTTAGAACTGGCAGGGACATTTTTCAGATGAGGAAGCAGACTCGAAAAGGGGAATTGACCTTCCCGGGATTACATAGGGAGTAGTAAGTAGATGAGCCAAGATCTGGACAGTTTCTCTTTCTAGCACACCATGCTAACTTCTCTTGATAAAACTGGGGACAAAGGGTCCCCTCTCTATCTGCCCCCCTCCACACACACACATCAGCCTAGAAATTGGGCTGCTCCAGCAAACAGATCTGTTGGGTTTTTTTTTTAAATTGTATCACCCACCTATGACTGTACCAAAGACCAAAGAAGAAACATTTAAGAGAAGAAAACCACTCTGTGTGTAGGCTTAATTTATTTTCATTTAAAAGTCTGTTACATTAATCGGGAAACAAGGAAGAAACAAAGCATTCAGTTAGTTTAGGATAGCCTATGCAAAAATCAGTAGGTAAACATGACATCTACTGACCAAGATCTGAACACAGGGATCTCCCTTTGGAGCCCTACTTAGCATGAGCTCGGGAGTCAGAAGCACCCCAGGGCCACCCCCACTGGACCACAAAGAGGAACTAATACTAGAACGCAGTAGCAGAGTACGAGAGGAACCAGAACCCCTTGTAGGAAGGGGCAGGGCAGAACACCGAAAATACAGCTGCCTCCCACTGCCCCCACCCCAGGGTGCTTAGACAAATGGCTCCCCATTATTTTGATTTCTGCTCCGCCAGCAGACCCTTCCAACAACTCTAGTAGAATGTCAGCTCCTCGTTCACTTTTTGTTTCGTGTCCCCCGTGTCTGGCACATGACAGATACTTAACATCATCTGAGTTGAACGGGATTTCTCCATCTTGCTTGGCACAGAGGTGACCTGGGTCTCTGTTCAAGTATAGACCTATTGACAGAATCTGCCTCTGTCACCTAAGGACCAGCTGACCAGCCACAGCAACCCAGGCAAGAAGTGTATTTTTTTAATTTAAAAATAAAGATGTATTTTCTGCCTTAAACATGGACCCCTCCTAGTGCCCTCTCCTTGGATGCGCTTCACCTTGGAGAAAGATCTGATATAATCCTTGAACACTTGGGTGTTAGTGACCTCCTGGAGACCCCTTATTGGAGATGGGGAGGAAATCTGCACTTGAGGAAAGGCTCTGCTTTTTTCTGCAAGGAAAGGAATGGATGGAATCCTAACTGGGGGGACATCTCATGTTGGGGGAAAACCTTTAGGATTAGGAGGGGGCAAATTTGAGAGGGCAGGGGTCATCCCAGTATCCCTCATCTGCCTACATTCTATACCCATGGCCAGCCCTGCTCAGCTTCCCCAACCAAGACTTGAGTCACAGTCCCCATCCTTCTTATCTTCTGGGGAAACCATGCCTAGAAAACTAGAGACAAGGTCTCAGGCCAATACCTTCCTATCTCAACTCTTCACTTTGGGCAGTCATCAGCAACATACGTGTTAGTACAAGAGAGAAGAGAGTGAACCTACGGCCCATGGCTGAGCCATCAGCATGTCAGGCTTTGGACCCAAGTCCTTGAGGACTACCCAAGCTGACCCAAGCTGACTGCTGACCCGCTGGATGTAGGCGCCCTGTAAGGGATGGGAAAGGACTGATGGGGCATAGAGGGATCAACTGGCCACAGAGATTCCGTCTTCTCTCCCCAATCTCTTCGGCCCAGCGCTTTCCCCTCTGCTCTGTTTCTGATGGAAAGGCTCAGCTCTCCTCTGTTATTTGGACTAAGGGCAGCTTGGGGCATGGCTAAGTGGGTCGATACTCAGGAGCTGGCGTGACTGAAAAGAAAGACAAATGTCCCAAATCCATTTTTTAAAAGTTCCTTTTGAAATATATCAAGACCCTGCACACCCTCAGCCAGGAGAAAGGGGCAATCTCTAGTCCACAGACTGGAAGCTCTCCTATCCACCCACAGGCTGTTCTGCAGTGCCAAGGCCCCAGATCTCTTCCCTTTGGGCAGGCCTCTCTCAGGACCCCTCCACAGGGCATATTCCTTCCCATTGTCCCTTCTGCTTTCCACATGACTAAACCTTGGCCATCCTACAAGGTCACACCTTCCCCACAAAATCTGTGCTCCCTGACTCCTCCAGCCCTCAGGGAGCCCCACACTCCCTCTCCTCTGACTATCTATGGGGTCCCAATTCCAAACTCAGGCTTATGCTATTTGCTGCTATCTCCACCACTCACCAGGGTGCATGTGGACAGTCTGGCAGCGCCAAGGCCCAGCGCGGCTCTGGTAGATGGGCGTCACACACACATGGTTGGTGGTGCCAGCAGCCAGGCCTGTGAGGATGATGCTGTGGGTCTGCGGGGAGACGCTGAGAAGGGACAGGGGCCCCACCTGCCGCCGGCACCGTACCTGGTAGCCCTGGACATCGCCGTCTGCAGAGTCCCATGAAGCCTTCACAGTGCTAGGGCCCAGGCTCTGGAAGTAGAGGCGCCCGATCTTGGAGGCCACTGGCCCCAGGGCAGAAAGGGGGCTGAGGTCAGCAGAGTCCTAAGGGATGGAGAGCCTGGCACAGAAGGGACAGGGACACCAAGGGGTGTCCCATGAATGCAGAAGGGACTTTAGAGGCTGTCACATCCAACCCCTCCATTTTAAACACCAGAAAACCGCACGGTGAGATTGTATCGCGTCTGAGGCAGGCTTGAAGGAAGGTCTTCCTGCCTCTAACTCCACCCGACTGGATAATGGAGCCTCTTCATTAGGCATTCATTGGAAGGACAAAACTTAGAGAAGATGGGCTGAAACATGGCCCCCAAAGATCCCATTCCCACCCCCAGTAACCACCCCCAACTTCCTAAGACAAGCAGATTGCCTGAGCCAGAAGGGACCTGAGAGGGCATCGAACCCAACCCTTATTAATACAAAGAATCCACTCTACATCTACAAGCTCTGCTCAAATGCCTGTAGTGACAGGGAGCTCACTACCTCCTGATACAATTCTTTCTAACATCTCTTAACGCAGCTCCAACCCAGGTTGGATCACATTAATGACACACAGTCATGCTTGGGCTAACTAAGATCAGTGGGAGAAGGTGAATGGGGACAGCAGCCCTGAGACTAGGACTTTCTACCAAGGAAATTTCAGGAAAGGACAGCAGGAAGGGAGAACCAAAGAATCATCTTCATCATCTCCTAGAGCCAAGGGCTATCGAAGGGATATCCGAAACAAGGAATGTTTCCCAGGGAAATCATCCTGAGCACATTACCTGCCCACCTGGAAGTTTCCCAAACTATGGGTTGGTGAAACAATATGGTGGGCTACAGGACTCTGTAGGAGGGGTCCACCTTGTCTTCTGGCTTTCCTACTCTCTGATCTCCTCTTTCTTCTTTGCTTTTTTCCCCAATAATATTTTATTTTTCCCAATTACATGTGAAGACAATTTTTAACTTTCATTTTAAAAAAATTTTGAGTTCCAAATTTTCTCCTTCCTTCCCTCCCTCCTTCCCCCACCTGAGATGGTAAGCAATTGGATACATGATCTCTTCTTTTTTAAGAGCCTCATGTCACAGAATCTTAATATTCTAAGAACTTCCCTCTCAGTTCATGGAACTGATGAGGTCTCTTTGACTCTTACAGTTGTGGGGGAAGGGCCCATTAAGACCCATTAGTTCCTCCTCCCATCCAGGGCAGGAATGTGTGCTTGCTCATAGGAACAGTCCATAATAAAATTATTATGAATAACATAATTACATATAATATATGATAAACATACAATTATATAAATAAATGTTAATAAAATAGCAATTAATCAGAATTAATAAAATAATAATAAAAGCTTGGCTTCTGGCCTTCTAGACTTCACCCCAGCTGCCTTCTCATCCTAGAACATCCCTCCACTCCTAGAGCCCCTGTTCCCATTGGTGAACACCTTCCTGGGCTTCTATTTGGGGGAGAAGACCCCACCAGCTGTCCTTTTCCCATCTGCTACTCTGCCCTGGCCTCTAAGCTGCATTCACAGCCTGAGGCTGACCCTTTCCCCACCCTTTCCATTTCTGCTCCCTTTTGTGTTTTGTCCCCTCCCCCTTCATTAGAATTAGATAGGACAGGCACTATCTCTCTTTTTGCATATATCTGTATCCTCTATGTTCAACACAAAGCTGGGCATAGACTTAGACTATGCCCTTAGTAAATGCTTGTTGCCTTGCCTTTTCCCATTTTGCGGATGGGGAAATTGAGGCCCAGAGAGGTTAAGTGACTTGCCTAGGATTATACACCTAGTGTGTCTAAGAATGAATTTGAACCCAGATCATACTGACCTTCAAGTCTGGTGTCCTTTCTCCAAAGACAGATTCAAAACCCACCACCACCACCACCGCCACCACCACCATCGCCACAACCAGCACCGAGTTTTGTGACCTTGGACAAGTTACTTCTATCAGATCCTCAGTTTCCTCCTCCTGACATTTTATAAGCTATGATTGTGAGTGTCAGTGAGGACTCAGACTCAAGTCTCCTGCCTCTTGACTAGTTCTCTCTACTCTTCCATGCCATCCCTGGCACAGGGTGGCTTCTTCTTCTTTTAAAACCAGACTTGTAATTCCAGCCTTTTGGGAACCAGTGAGGAATTCTTAGAGTCTTAGAGAATGGAGGCCCTGAGAGGTCAGTTGAGTAGTCTAACCTCGCAAAGCCAGGAGGCAACAGGACTGGAAGCCTGGAAGCTAGGCCTTCCAGCCCCCAAGGCCAGACTTTTCTCCATTGTCACCTTAAAGAGGCACTGGATAACCATTTGTGGAATTAAATGGAGCTCCTCCCTGCTAGGGCAGACTAGGGACTAAGGACAGCCCTTCCTTGTGGTCTGCTCCCAGCCCCTGGACACTTGTCCACCTTGGCCTCCAGAAAGATGCCCCCTGACCCATCCTCTGGTAGACCCTCCTCACCTTCTTGTGTACAAGCCTTGGCTGACAAGGCTTTCTCTCGGCCAGACTGATAGATGGCAACCACGGTGACCAGGTAGGTGGTATTGGGCGACAGATTGTCCAAAGTGGTGCTGTTCTCAGTGGCAGGCACCTCGAGGAGCTGGGCCTCACCCCCAGGCAGGGGTCCATACAGGACCTCGTACCGGATCACACTCACAGGTGTCGGGGCCCAGCTCACATGAAAGCCGTGAGGCTTTGAGTGGGAGATGAAGATCCGGGCTGGGCTGATCTCTTCTGTAGGGCACAAGAGGTATGTGTTGGGCAGAAGCCTGAAGCCTCAGACTCTCCCCTTCCCAACCCAAGATTCCCTTCTGGGCCTCCATTCATTCTGTCTGAGGGAAGAATTCCTTTCCCTGACCCCTAATTCTTCTGCTCTGGGGGTCTTCACACTCCACTCTCTGTTCTTCCTTGGGTAGGGGTGTTCTCTCCGCCTTATCAGACCCTTCTTCCTCCCTACATCCTCTGGGACAGGGATATCCAGCTTCTATGACCCCCAGCTCTTCTTCCTCCCTTTATTATCCCCGGGAATCTCACCTTCCAGAGTTGTGACTTGGATAGTCTGTGGAGCAAGGTACTGAAGGTTGGACTCGGGTACCAAGACCACCTTGTAGGTGGTACTGGGTTCCAGGCCATCCCAGAGCCATCTGGTCTCATTCCCAAGCAAGTGACGGCTCTGCTTGGCACCAGGGTCAGCACTGGGCGCCACCTCCAACAAGTAGTAGCCAGAGTCACCGGACAGTAAGGGTGGCCATACCAGGTAGAAGCTATGGGATGTGACCTCAGTGGCATGAAGCTCCTGGGGCCGCATGGCCTCTGGCCATAGCAAGAGAGGAGAAAGAGAGAGAGTAGAGAGATATCAAGGGTCAGGCCTTCCCAGATGGGCCAGGTTTCACTCCCTTCTCCCTACCCCCCAAACCCCCTCATTTCTTCTGCTTTAACCCTCAGATTCTTTTCTCCCCCCATTCTTTACTCCCATTAGGGGGCTCAGTAACTGAAGACTTCATCATTTTCATCTCCTATCCCATGAGGACCCTGGCAGGGAGGGGCTTATTCAGATTTATACCAGCAGCTACAGGAGTTACAGTTTACAAAGCCAGTGAGCTTTCTTTTTTAGTTTTCACTAGTCCGGAGGCAACTTTATCTTCCCCTTCCCTCCCTTCCCTGTCTAGTTTACTTGATACCGGCTTCCTGGTAAGGCCCCAGCCCTGGGGTCTGAGCATATATGACTCTGGAGCCAAATTCTCCTCCTCCTGAGGGTTGTTTCTTCACCTGTACAATGGAGATGGTGATAAGGATGCTGCCATAGCCAGCTCCCACCTTACCCCTCCAAACCTGAAGCTGGGAGGGAGCCTGGTTAACCCTTCCATTTCACAGATGAGGAAACTGCCCCCTAAGGGGTTAATGCTAGGCCCAAGGTCACGAGGGTACTACACATCAGAGATGGGACTTGAACCCAGGTCCCATGACTTTGGAGCCTGTGCTCTTTCCATTGTAGACTGGACCTGGGACTCACCACAGCCCTGCCCTGGCAATAGTCCTACTGCTTGGTCTGGCTGGACCCCAGGAATCTCAGGCTGGGGCCCTTGGGCTCTTTTCCAGAGAAAGGGCAGGACTTGGTAGCCTGGAGTCCTCCTCTCTCTCCTAGGCAGTGAGAGATTCAGGTCCCTTGGCCTTGGCTTGGGTGTTACCATGTGGGTAGTGGGGAGCTATGGAAGGTTTGGGGGCAGAGGATCGCCAAACTTAGAGTCTTACAGCACAGCTTGAAGGACCAGTTAGAGCTGATGCAATAGTTTGGGGGAGAGGCATGGGCCAGATGGAGCCTATGCCATAGCCCCACCCCAAGGTCCGACCACCCTGCAGACAGAGACTCTGTCCACTGCCTCCTGACACAGCCAAAGGAGCTCCTGGTCCTGAGCCCTGCAACGCTGTTTTTCCCAGCCCCGCCCCCACCACCACTGTGGGATCCTCCCTGAGATGCATTCTTAAGGAGCAGCCCTCTCTGGCCTCTCCAGTCTCCAGCACATGACCCACCTCCTTTCCCCACCGTTTGGAGGCCAATGATTAACCCAGAGAGAAGATATAAGAAGCCTCTGGTTTCTGGCCTGTTCCTGCAGCCACAGCTGGCCTGGGCTGGGGTTGGGCCAGATGCTGCTGGCTCGAGGAATGCCAGGGCCCCAGCCCACCTGCTGGGCAGCTCCCTTCCCCAGCCCCGGCCCCGCCCTCATGGTAGGGGGAAGGGGGAGAGGACGGTATGGTGGCCAACTCCCTAATGCCTGCCCTCATGACTTCTCTCCTGAGCTATTGCATCAGCCTTAACAGCTCCTCCAAACCACCTCATGAGAATAATCATCCTCATCTCCAAAGACTCAGAACATGGCAATCCCCAGCCCCTAAACCTTCTATAACTCCCCACTGCCCACATAAAAGGTTCTCAACCTGGCACTCAAGGTCCTCCCACGAGGTCCCAAGGCTTATCCCACCTCCGTACCCAGAGGTCTTGCTGTGAATGGTCAATTTCAGCCAGACTACATTGTCATGACCCACCCCAGCCTCCGGCCCTTGCTGGATCTGAACAGACCACTTTCACTTCCCTTCTTTCCTGGTCATTCTAGGTCCAATTCAATGTTGTCCACCTCTTTCATGAAGGCTGCCCTGCCTACCCCTGAGATACCCCTACCCACATCTCTCCCCTCAGAGCTCAGAGGCGAATCCTGAATGAGTCTCATATCTCTGGCCAAACTGAGTTCCCAAGAGCAGGAACTAGGTCTGACAGGTCTCCCTTCTCCCTCTCTCCACCCCGGTGTCCAGAAAAGTCTAGCACTCAGTCTGTTTGCTCATCTGTTAAACAAGGAGGCTAACGTCCCTGGGCTCCAAGGGCCTTTCATCTCTGGAACAATGAACTTAGGCTATGACGACTTCTGTGGTCCCTTCCGACTCCAAACCCCCTCCCTCTGCCAGAATCCTTATTCTCAAATGGAATAACCTATGTAAAGTGCTTGCAGATCTCCAAGTTAAGTGCTGCAGAAAAAGAATCATTCTTCTTGAAAATCTCCCTTCGAGGGTACATCTGGTCATATTCCACCTGAGCTCAACAACCTTCAATGGCTCTCTCTTGCCCACTCAGTAAAATTTCAACTCCTGAAGACCCTACTTAAGGGGTCACCCCCTTTCACATCACTGTATGCCTCAGCCCAGCTGGCTTAGCTGCCCTCCCCCATCCCCAGATGTGCCTTGTGTCTTCTGCAGCGGTGTCTGCACACTCTGGTCTCTAAGCTTGGAATGCCTTTCCTCTCCCTGTTCCCTGCTGGATTCTTACCCTTCCTCTAAAGCCCAACATGAAGGGTACCTCCCCCTGGAAGCCTTCCCTGATTCCCTGTCAGGAACAACCTTCTTGTAAGGGCACCTCATTCAGTGCTTTGTCTAAAGGGCTAATCATGGAAGTGATGTCTGCTACCATTGTCTGCTTGTTTCTTAAGCCACTCTGACTGTAAGTCCTCTGAGGGGAGGGACCATAATCTTATCTAAACATCCTGTTCTCTTGCAAAAACATGCCACACACACACACACACACACACACACACACACGCACACGTGTGCACACACACGCACACATACCCATACATACACATGCACACACTCCACCCCCAAACACACACTTGCATACACACATATGCACACACTGATATACACACACGTGCACATGCATGCACACACACCCATACATACACACATGCACACACTCCACCCCCAAACACACACACACACACACACACACTTGCATACACACCCATACATATACACGTTCCACCCCTGCATACACACAGGTGCACATACACCCATACATAAACCCATACACACACATGCACACACACACACATACTCTGCCCCCATACACACACACACCTGTATATACACATATACACACAAGCACATACATGTACATGCATGCATTATCCCCAATACTGTGCTCAACACCTACTCCAAAGGCTTGTGATTTCATCTTTCGGGGCCCTCCTTTTGCCAATCCAGATGATGGAGGACCCACCCCAGGGCCACTAGGTGAAAGTGTCTAGAATTGCTATGATCCCCAGATTTTTCAACCAGTGACCAAACTGCTGATGAGAAGCCAACAAGCATTTATTACAAGTGCCTACGACCCTCTAGGCATGACACTGAACACCAGAGACACAAAAACAAAACAAAAACAGTCCCTGCCCTCAAAAGGCTTGCCTTCTACAGGAGAACAATGCTACTCACACAGGTTATTATATACCAAATCAATACGAAGTGATAGGGGAAGGGCACTACCAGCTGGGTGGGATCAGGAAAGGTCTCATGGAGCAGAAAGGGGGCATGAGCTAAGCTTTAAGGAAATCAAGAATCCTAAGATGCAGAGCTAAGGAGCGAGAGCTTGCCAGGCATGAGGGACAGCCTGGGCAAAATCATGGAGATGGGAGATGACAGATGGCATGTCATTTTTTGAGAAATATCAAGCTAATTTGATTGGAAAGTAGACTATATGAAGGGGAATAATGTATAATAAGGCTGGAAAGGTAGGTTGGGGCCAAGTAGTGAAGGGCCTCAAATGCCAAAGAGAGAAATTTGTTATTTGGTCCGAGAGGAAACAGGGAGCCACTGGAGTTTTATTAAGCCAGGGAGTGACATGATTAAGCCCAAGGTTTGGGAATGACACTTTGGTGGCTGGGAGAAGGGAGAGACGTAAGGCAGAGAGATGAGCAGGCTGCCACTGTAACAGATAAAAGGTGAGCTAGGGTGATGATAGCGTTGGGGGACAAGGAGAGAAAAGAATAGGGAGGAAGAAACAACAACGGACGAAGGAGAGGGAAGAGTCAGGGATGTGGGGATCACCAGTTGCACCATCATCTCTGGGGCTATGCGTGACATCTCCTCAGCATCGAAGGACTCCTTGGTCCCATAGTGAGGCATGGGAAGGCAGGATGCTAATGCCTTCCTAATCAGTGACCCTGCTGTCCCTCTCTCACCTCTCCAATCCTTCTTCCCCACATCTGCCAAAGCAACTTCCAGAGAGCACAACCACCATATTATTCCCCTGCTCCAAAACCCATTGCCTCTAGGATGTAACACAAAGTGGAGTTGAATGCCCTCCCCTATCTGAGTCCAACCTGCTTTGGTAGACTTATTCCATAACACTCCTTTCCATGCACATGACATTCTGACCAAACTGGCCTATTAGTATTCCTTTTCCCATCTCCACACCTTTGCCTAGCTACTCCCTATGCCTGGAGTTCATTCCCTTCCTTACCTCTGCTTCTTAGAATTTCATTTTCCCTTATCCTACATTTTAGCTGGCACCATTTACTCAAAGTCTGTTCTTGATTCCCCACCTTCCCTGGGGAGAGGGCTGAATTTAGAGTCCAAGGAACAGTATTCGTTTAAACTCTCTGGGCCTCAGTTTCCTCATCTGTAAAACTAACCCAGAAAACTTCTAAGGCTCTCAATGTGTAATCCTGCAGTTGATTTCAAATTACCTTGTATTTATTTAGTCATTTGTATACTGTACACCTATCCCACTATGTCCCCAGCAGAAACTAAGCTTCTGGAGGGCAGAGATTGTTCATTTTTGTCTTTTTAGCTCTGGCACTTTGAAAGTAGTAGGCAGGTCAGGTGGTGCAGTAGATAGAGTATGGGAAGGACCTGAGTTCAAATCCTGCCTAAGACACTTACTAGCTGTGTGACCCTGGGCAAGTCACTTAATTCCGATTGCCTCAAAATAGATAGAAATGAAATTTAAAAAATAAGAAAGTAGTAGGCACTTAAAAATGTTGTATGAATAAAGGAATGACATTTCCTCAGTCCCTTTGGGAAGTTCTGCCCAAAGAATAACTTCAGACCCTCTCACTTTCTGCCCACAGCAGGGTTCTCTGGGACTAAGAGCCTACCGAGGATGGAGCCCCGCAGCTCAGGAACGATAATTTGTAAGTCATCCACATCCACGAAGCGTAGGTGCTTCTCAGCGGGCTGGGAGGCGGCAGCAGAGAGGTCCAGGAAGTTGCCTCGGCCGGTGCTGACGATGAAGACGGTCACCCCCAGGTCCTTGAGCGCCTGCATCGGGGCCTGCGCATCATCACTCGAGCCACCGTCAGTCACCCACACCATCACTTTGCGCACGCCCGGCCGAGCGCCTGCCTTGGTGGTGAACAGCTGCTCCTTGGCCAGGTCCAGGGCCAGCCCGGTGTTGGTGTCCCCCATCAGCTGCTTGGCGGCCCGGATGGCCTCCTGGGCAGCAGCCCCTGAGTGGTGCTGGTCAAAGGGGAACTCGACTGTGGGCTTACTGCCCACATGTACCATGCTGGTTTGCACAGCCCCTGGGCCCAAGGGTAGCAGCTGGACTAGCTGCCCCACGAACTCCTTCACCCGAGAGAATTCGTAGTAGGAGACGCTAGCTGAGCTGTCCAGCAAGAAGAGGAGGTCGCCTTGGGCAGCTGGGGTGTGTGTGGCAGGGCCTGGCAGAGAAAGGGGTACAGAGAAGGGGTCAGCAATGGAACAACAGACTCCTAGCTAGCATGTAGCAGACTCTTAGCTTAAGGCTGGCAAAGCTTTATTCATACAGGTTATCTCATCTGATCCTTACAACGACCTTGTGAAGTAGGGTTAGAGGGGAGGCAAGGAGGCAGGAGAGAGAGAGAAAAAGGGAGTGAGGAAAGGAAGGAAGGGAGAGGGAAAGAGAGAGGGAGGTAGAGAAAGGGAGAGGAGGAGAGAGAGGGAGGAAGAAAGGGAAAGAGAAGGAGGTAGAGAGAGGGAGAGGAGGAGAGAGAGGAAGAGAGAGAAAGAGAGAAGGAGGTAGAGAAAGGGAGAGGAGGAGAGAGAGGGAGGAAGAGAGGGAAAGAGAAGGTGGAGGAGAGAGGAAAGGGGTGAGAGAGGGAAAGAGGGAGAGAGGAAAAGAAAGAAGGTAGAGGAGAAGGAAAGAGGGAAGGAGGAAGAGAGGGAAAGAAAGGAGGGGGAGAGAGAGAAAGAGGGATTGAGGAGAGAAAAGGAGGGGAGAGGGAAAGAGAGAGGGAGGGAAAGAAAGAGAGAGGAGGAGAGAGAGAGAGAGAGAGAGAGAGAGAGAGAGAGAGAGAGAGAGAGAGAGGAAGAGACGGAAAGAGAGAAGGTGGGAGAGAGACAAAGGAGGAGAGAGAAGGAAAGAGGGAGAGGAGAAGAAGGGAGGTAGGGGGGAGGGAGAGAATGAGGAAGAGAGGGAAAGAAAGAGGGAAGGAGAGAGGAAAAAAGGGAGTGAGGAGAAGAAGGGAGGGAGGGAAGAGGGAAAGAGACCAGGAAGAAGAGAAAAAGGGAGAGAGAGAACAGGGTAGGGGGAAGAGAGAAGAATAGGGGAGGAAGAGGGGAGAAGAGGGAATGGGAAAGAGAGGGGGAATAGAAAGAGGGAGTGGGGAGAGGAGTTGGGAGAAAGAGGAAAGGGAACAGGAGAAAGAGGAAATGTGAGAGGGAGTGAAGAGAGAGAGGAAGCATTTGAGAAAGGAAGGGAATGGGAGAGAGGAAAAAGAAAGAGAAAGGTAGGGGAGAAAAGAAAGAATGAGGGGGAAAGACAGGTAGAAGGAGGGAGAAGGGAGGAGAGAATGGGGGCAGGGGAAGAAACTGAAAACGGTGAGATGGAGGAGGTGGAAGAAGGAGAAGCTGGGGCCTTCCCAGGTGACAGACCGCTGAGATCCTTCTAGGGCTTCAGGGCCCCAAGGTCCCTGGGTAACTGCATTCTGGGCAGTAGGTGTGGCTCAGGACATCTGCGGGTTGGCCCATGATAGAAGCTGACCCCAGCCTTAGGGACAGACAGGTTTGGCTGAGATGACCATGTGCCCTTGTAGGCTGCCTCAGACACTGGTGAGTACCCCGATACTGTGTCTTTTAGACCAGTCCCCCCTTTCCTTCCTCCCCAGGTTCTCTTCAAAGCCAGGGAGTGTGCCTTGCTGGACTCTGAAGCCCCTCCCAGTTCAGATGGGTCACCATGCTGGGGTTCTTCCTGAGGGGAGGCAGCCACAGGAGCCTTGAGCCCCCACGGGGCACTAGGCCTATGGTCAGCCAGCTCTATATGGCACAAATTTGGGAGGAGCCCAAAAAGCCCCTTCCTCCTGTTTTGCTTCACTGGCCCCAGGCCTTCCTTCTTCAATGCAATTGGGACTTGGAAGAACTTCAAAGAAGACACCAGCACCCCGTTAAGACTCTGCTCCGCTCCCTCCTGGTGCCACCCGTGGCCAGGAAAGGCTGGGAGTTCTAAAGGGGCTCTTAGCTAGGGCTCGGACAGGACAAGGTCAGCCTTTCACCTCTCCGGTAGGGTATCCCCCTCTCTACTCCTTTTCTTTCCCCCAAGAAAAGCTTCATTGAAGTAACAGCCGGCTCCCAGGGCCCAGAGGACAATCACTCTTTCTCTTAAATCTCTAGCCTAGGCTGAGCCTCGAATGCCAGGCAGGCACCGGCAAGAAGGGAACTCCCCACAGGCCGGATCACAGAGACCCAAGCCAGCCAAGCAAAATGGGGGTGGGGGAAGCTTTGAAGAACCAGACCAAGGGGCCTAATACCTGAAGGCTTACTCCCATGGAGAGAAGGCCCAGACAAGTTCAAAGAACCTTCAAATATGGTCTCCTAAAACCTCCCAGCTCCCATACAGTGGTAATGAGATGAGAAATGGGGGAGGGACCCCAAAGTTCTGAGAAGAGATATCATTGGCAAATTCTGGAACACCACGCTAGCTGTCTGTCTCTTATGTGAGTGACTCCCCAAAACTGGATTTGTTTTCCTCCAAATGAACATGTGAGCAGAGGGCTAAAATTCAGGATATCTGGGTTTTAATTCAGGCTTTGCTCCAGACTGATTTCAATCTCAGCCTGAGACCTGCTCCTCGATGGGCTTCAATTTTCCACTGCTAAATAGGGTGATGAGGCAGCTAAGTGTCACAGTGGAGAGTGGATGGGAGTCAGGAAGACTCATCTTCCAGAGTTCAAATCTAGCCTCAGACACTTACTAGCTATGTGACCCTAGACAAGTCACTTAACCCTATTTGCCTCAGTTTCCTCATCTGTAAAAATGAACTGGAGAAGGAAATGGCAAACCACTCCAGGATCTTTGCCAAGAAAGTCCCAAATGGGGTCACAAAGAGTTGGACACAGCTGAAATGACTGAATGGTAACAAATATGGAGAGTCTTCTGTGATAGCAGACAGCCTAGCAGAGACAGTGTAGGCAGAGACAATGATCAGACTGGAATAGGAGGCCCTGGGTTCAGATCCTACCCCTGCTATTTGCTACCTGAATGATCTTTGAGCAAATCACGTCTCTCTGGGCCTCGATTTCCCTATGTGTAAAATGACAGGATTGTACCACATGGCCCAGGTCTAAATCGGTTATCCACACATCCAGGATCCTTCTAGCAGACCCTGCTACTGGGTACATGCCCATTCCACAAATGGGAAAAACAAGGCAGAACGGTTCTTTTCTAGGTCCCCCAGCCTGTTTCCCCTTCCCAGTGCCCCCAGCTCCACCTCCAGGACCACAAGTCTAGCATAGACACATATGCATTCTTGCTATCCGCCTGGGCCCTGGGCCCAGTGGTGCAGGTGGCTCAGGGTGTGGGAGGGGACCCTCCAAGCAGCCTCCTCCATAGCCCCTCCCAGGCTCCTTTCCCTACCCTGAGGGCCTCTCAGCACCGGGCTGTGAAAAAGCAGACGGCGAGATAAAGAGGAGCTCCAAAGCTAGGGAGAGAAACAGAGAGAGAGTGGCTTCCACAAGACAAGACACAAATTGACCAAGTTAGAGCCGAGACAGGTCAGGAAGGGAGGGGTAAGAGAACCCGAGGGGGTTTCTGAGACTAGAGATTGAGGCAGAAAGCCAGGCAGTTTCTCTGGGAGAGATGACAGGACACCCTCTGTTCAGGCCAGAGGATGGATGACCCAGAGCTAGGCTGCGGAACCCTAGTGGTTTATGATTTCCCGTGATTGTCCCTTCCTGAGCACAAAGACAGCAGGGACAGAGGACCTGGAAGGGAGAATGGAGCCCACAGCTGGCCTGGAGTGAAGAAACATTACATACGGAAACCTCTCTCGGGATGGGGGAGAATGTGTAACCGTCCTATCCCGGGTAGGAGAGAGGAAATTCTGGTGACAGAGGCCAGGGAGACCTAGGTGAATTGACTTCTGGTGGATATCCCGGATACCCAATGTGCCTCCAGCCCAACATCTTCCAGCTTTGGGGGGCAGGAAGTAAATCCGCTTTAGTAAGGAGACTGAGGAAGGAGGCACAGGAGAAGGGGCTTTCCCGCTCCCTGTCCACACTCCCCCATCTGCCTTCACTCAGAATAGTGCACACCCTAAGCCTCCTCCGACAGGCTACCCCCACTCCACCACCCCAGTTCCAGGCTCACATGCTCACCTGGCTCAGGTATGCTCTGCCCCAAAGCCAGCTGCAGGCAGAGGAGGCCCAGGGCCGCCCAGACAATCATAGCGGCCGCCGCCGCCCGAAGTCTCTACCCCGAATCTCCGCGGGCTCTGGACTTGAGCCTGGGACCAGAGGGGCGGGGGCCGCTCATAGCAGGGCCCCCCAGCCCTGGCCCTGCCCTCCACGCGCCGGCGCGGCTGCTACTGCTGCGGCTGGGGCTGGGTCCTGGGCAGCCCGAGTGCCGGATCCTTTTCCTCCTCCTCTTCTTTGCCTTGCTCCTCTCTTCTCCCCACTCCTGCCGCCTCCTCGCCTCCTTGGCCCAGTCTCGCAGTTCGGAGGTGGCGGTGGGAGGTGGAGGGGGAAGGGGGCGGAGCGGCAGCCACTTTAGGAGACAAGGCTCACGACCCGCCCCTCCTCCCTCCCTCTCCTGTCCCGCCCGGTCCCGCCCAGCTGTGCTTCACTTGCCCAGGAGCAGACAGACGCACAGACACTGACATAGCCAGCGGATACACTCAGCGGAGTGTGCCCACCACCTATCTCCGAGGTGTGGGTGCGGTTTGGGAGGCACAGCCCCCTCCCCCGCCCAAGGGATCTCCTCGTGGATCCCGCCCCCTCCCCACGGGCCCCCTTTGGCTCTGAGAGACTTTGGGCCAGCCAAAAACAGGAGCTCGAAGTGGGAAATACCCTGGAAAGGGCTGGCTGCAAGCTCGGCCACCGGACCACGTGCTCCTCTCCTCCCCCGGGGCTGCTAAAATCCTGGGCCCAGCCACTGCCTGTTCTCGCTTAGGCTGCTGCCCCTGCCCTGCAGCTGTCTGGAGAGTGAGGGGCCATGCCGCGGCAGATGTCCCATCCATCCATCCACCCATCCACTCATCCATCCACCCACCCACCCACTCATCCATCCCTCCTTCCATCCATCCAGCCACCCACCCACTCACCCATTCATCCATCCATCCATCCATCCATCCATCCATCCATCCATCCATCCATCCATCCATCTACTCACTCACCCATCCATCCATCCATCCATCCGTCCCTCCCTCCCTCCTCCCACCCTTCCCTCCGGACCCTAGGGACACTTCCCTCTGATCTTTCACTCCAGGGATTCCGAGCTGGAGGTTCCCAAGAGAGAAGAGAAGGGCTGGGCAGGACTGGGCCCCCGACAGGAAGGACTGATCCTTGGAGAGGTTCTCCAAGTCTAGGAGCCCTTACAAAGCAATGAGGCAAAGGTCCCTGGAGGAGTTGCAGCAGCATGGGAGTCTCGTTGGGGGCTCCCTTACTCTGCTCCCAGGGCTGGAAATAGCTCATTTCATCCTCTAATATTTTTTTTTTTGCTCTTTTTTTTAAACATCACCTTTAGTTCCCAATATATCCCTTTCCTCTCTACCACCCAGAGAGTCACCCCTTGAAACAATTTAAAATCAAAAAAGAAGGGAAAAAAGTTCAGCAACACTAGCCAATGTATCAACTGACTCCAACAGTACATACAGTATTCCAGACCCATAGGTCCCCACCTCTGTAAAGAAGGGTGGGAAATCCATTATTCTAATAGTTTATTTCCATAATAATTTCTATTTCTATGGCACTGTAGCCCTTCAAGTTGGGAAGTTGTAAGTGTTATCATCCTCATTTTACAGGTGAGGAAGCTGAGGCTTAGATACAGGAAGTGATTGTCCATGAGGCAGGATTCTGACCCAGGCCTCCCTATTTCTGGTCCTGCCTGCTTGCCACTTCATCAGGTGGCTACCTGTGGTGCTTCCAGTATCTCTCCTCATCCTGCCTTCCAGCAGCAGCTTTGTGAGGAAGGCAGCATGTTTGGGGGGTTTTCCGGGTATGGGGAACAAGATTTACTTTTTATTTTGTATCCCCAGCCATTAACGCCTGGCACAATAAATACTTAATCAATGCTTGTTAATTGATTGGTAGAAGTTCATTACCTTCATCCTACAGATGAGGAACCTCCCCTGGCAGCTAGGTGACTCAGTGGATAGAGCACCAAGCCTGGAGTCAGGAAGACTTAAGTTCAAATTCTGCCTCGGACACTTACTAGCTGTGTGACCTTGGGCAAGTCACTTAACCCTGTTTGCCTCAGTTTTCTCATCTGTAAGAGCTGGAGAAGGGAACAGCAAACTACTCCAGTATCTCTGCCAAGAAAACGGCAAATGAGGTCATGAAGAGTCAGACATGACTGAACAACAAAAACCTCCACTAAAGTTTTCTCTGGTGCCCCTTTTTAGAGTCAAGATGAGCCTGGCACATGGTGGTTAGCTCAGTGCGTGGCACATAGTAGGTGCTTAATAAATGTTTACTGATTGCTTGTTATACTACATGTAGAGCCCATATCAGATTGCATGCTGTCTTGAGGTGGGAAGAGGGGTAGGAGTGGGAGAAAATTTGGAACTCAAAATCTTATAGAAGTGAATGCTGAAAAATAAAAATAAATAAATATCTTTTTTTAAAAAGAAAACTATACTAGCAGAATATAAGCTCTGGGCAATGCTACCAAGCCTGAATGAAACAATCCTGGCTACTGATCAGTTCTGTGAGACCTTCCTGTCTCCTCTCAGATGCTAGTGCCCCCACCAAATTTAACTAGTATTTACTTTGTGTGTATGTATGTATATACATATGTACATGTGTGTATATGCTTTAAATAAATTTTCTAGACCAAAATCTCACATTATACACCAAGAAAAGCCCCAAATGGATACATGAGCTAGATATAAAAAGTCAAATCATACACAAATTAGAGGAGAAAGGAACAACTTAACTTTCAGATCTATGGAGACGGGAAAAAATTCACGACTAAACAAGGAATTACATAGGATAGAATGGGCAATTTTGGCTGCATAAAACTTAAAACCTTTAGCACAAACAAATTTAATGCAGTTAAAATTAGAAGGGAAACAGGTTAATATGAAAAATCTTTGGAGCAAATTTCTCTGATAAAGGTTTCATATTCAAGATACAGAAAGATCTGATTCAAATAGAGAAGATTGTCATTTCTCCAAGGGATATATGGTCAGAGGAAATTAACAAGGAGTTTTCAAAGGAAGAAATTCAAGTTATTAAAGATCACAGGAAAAGTGCTCCGAATCATGACTAATTAGAGAAATGCAAATTAAAGCAACTCTGAGGTCCATCTCACATCCTCCCCCAGATTGGCAGAGGAGACAAGAGAGGAGAATGACAGATGTTGGTGGGGTTGTGGGACAACAGGTACACCGATGCTCTGTTTGGTGAGCTGTGAATTGGCTCAGTCATTCTGGAAAGAAGCTTGGAATTATGCCCAGAAAGTTAACAAACTGTTCATACCCTTTGAACCCAATATCCCATTAGGAGGCCTACACATCAAAGAAAGAGGAAAGCAATCTATATATACAAAAATATTTGGAGCAGCTTTTTTGTGGTTGCCCCAAACTGGAAATTAAGGAGTTGTCCTATTGAGGAGTGACTTTACAGATGTGGGGTAATATGAATATAATGGAATATTATTTTTCCACAAGAAATGACAAAACAAATGGTTTTAGAGGAAACTGGGAGGACCTCTATAATCTGATGCAGAATGAAGTGAGTAGAACCAAAACAATTTATACTGTGATAATGACATTCTAGAGGAAAAAATTGTGAAAAACTTTAGAACTCTGATAAAACTCCATGAGGTCATTGGTCCTCTTTGAAAACAAAAGACCACCGAAAAAAATTATTTTTATTTTTTTGAGATTTTTTATTTTTAGTTTAACAAACTCGGTTCTACATAATTTTAAGTTCCAGATTTTCTTCCCCCCCCCTTCCCTCCCTCCCCAAGACGGAATGGAATCCGATATATCTTCTACATATAACTTCCCATTGAACTTATTTACACAATAGTCAGGTTGTAAAGAAGAATTATGACCAATGGAATGAATCAGAAAATTTTCTAAAAGAAAGAAAGCAGAAGACCAAAGCAGTTGGAGGCGAAGGTGTGGAGTCACTGGAGACCCACTCAGAGATACCCACAAGTATCAAGAAATGGAAAGAATGAGACCCCTACTCAAGAAGTTCCCATGGCGGCTTACAGCCTCCAAAATCAAATTCCTCTTTTTGGCATATAAAGCTCTTCACATTTTGGCTTCAACCAGTCTTTCCAAGCTTGTTACAAATTACCTTCTTTCACAAACAGGACGGCCGGGCCAAAACGGTCTCTGCTGTTCCTAACCCTTGGCGTTCCTGGCCTGACTCTGTGCCTTTGTCCACGCTGGGCCCCCTGCCTGGAATGCCCTCCCTCCTCACTGATGCCCTTTAGCCTCCCTCTTAGAATCCCTTAGAATTTCCTTCATAGCTCAGCTCAAGCACAGCCACGTGGGCCAAGCCTTTCCTCTAATGCCCTCCTCCCAACCCCATTACTTTGAATTTACTGTATTTTCTATCCCTTATGTGTGCTTCCCATAACGGAAATAAGCTCCCTGAGAGCAGGGACTTTTTAATTTCTCTCTTTGTATTCCCAGTGCACATCAGCGTCTGGAACTCTTAATAGACACTTAGTGCCTTGGAGACATCGTGGCACCTTGAAAAGACCGTTCACTGGCTTTGAAGTTAGAGGACCTGCGTTTACATCCGGCTTTTGTCACATTACACCCTTTGTAACCTTGAGCAAATTATTTACCACTGAATCTCAGTTTCCTCATCTTTAAAATGGGAGGAGAGGGGGAGGTGCACTCAGTGCCCCAACCCCCCCGCCCCCCCCCCGCCCCGCCCCAACCCTTCTACCTTGGGATCTATGATCCGAGGATCGATTGATTGGTTGGTTGACTGGGAGCAGGGAGGTGAGAGGTAGAGATGGGTATGGAGGGCAATCCTGTACCCACAGGACACCTAGGAGGGGGCAGCCAGAAGCCCGGGGCAGCCAGAAGCCCCGATCGGCCCTCCCCCACTTCCCAGGAGAGGAAGTACAGTAGGACTATGCGGGGAGGGAGGCGTCCGGGGAAGCCTGAGAAGACAGTGCGGGGTGGGGGCTGGGGATGGGGAGGGGACGCTGCTCCAGGGCTTTTCCTTCCTTCTCTTCCTGGCAGGTGAGAGCGGATGGGGATGGGGGAGGGAAAAGAGAGTCTGACTTTGCCTAAAAAGGGAAATCTCCCACTAGGGAGCCCAAGAACGTCGGCCAGAGGAGCTAAAGCCAGGAACTGGCGGGACTCCGTGCCGGGAATCCTGGCGGCTCCCGTGTTCCCAGGAGGCTTGCCTAGGCTGCACCGCTGAGGATCTTGGTTCCCTCCCCTCCTCCACTTCTCCCTCCGCCCCAGGTGCTTCCTGTCAGTGCCACATCCACTCCAAATTGGGGGGGGGGGTCGGAGCCAGGACCAAGGTCATGGCCAGGGGCTGCCTCTTTAGAGTCTATAAAGACCCCAGTAAAACTTGCATCTCCATTCACCCCCTCTTCTTAGCTGAGCCACCCAGGAGAGGGACGGTGAGGACAGGGCTGGGGCTTATTGGGGAGGGGGAGGGGCATGCCTAAGGTCAAGTTGGGGAGAGACACCCAGAAGCTGACTTAAAATGAATGTGGTGTGAGGACTTTCCCTAGAACTCTGCTGGGCTCCTCAAGCTTCTGGTCTCCTCAGGCTGATCCCCTGATTTGTCTCGGCCCCCAAATTTGACTTGTCAGTCTGAGGTTACGGAAACTTAGATAAAGATTGGGAAGGGGGTTCCAGAAACCTACCCTGGCAGGACAGAATGGACACGTGGCTGTCCAGGAATGGGGAGAGGCTGTGTCTCTGCCCACTCCCCAAGAACTCTTAAACTCCCAAACTGTCCTAGCTTCCAAGGATGAGCTGGCAAGTATCCAGAGGAGGGGGACTAAGATGATGAGGAACCTCCAGATCGTACCATATTTGGATCAGCCGAAGGAACTCGGGAAGTTCCCTCGCTGAAAAAAAGGCTATTGGAAACATGATAGCGGGGGTTCAAGCATCTGAAGGGCTGTCTGCCAGCTAGAAGGATTACTCGTTTCATTTGGTCCTATCTAATAGGTGGAATAGGAACAACGGGTGGAATCTTTCTATTCCTGCTCCTTACATCCATGGATAAGCCATTTTCCCATGTTTGGCCTCAGTTTCCCAATTTGTAAAATGTCCTGGTTGAACTCGTTGATCTCTAGGGTCCCTTCCAGCTCTAAATATCTGATTTATATGCAGCAGAAGCAAATGTAGGCTGGATGTTAGGGAAAAGTGCCCAATATTTAGAGCTACTCAAAAGTAGGATTGATCTGTTTTGGGAGGTGGTAGGTTCCCACCTGGTCTGTTAATGAAAGGCTGGATGAGGAGTTGTCGGGGATATTGTAAGGGAATTCTTGGTCAAATGTAAGCTGGACTAGATGGCCTCTGAGGTCCTTTGTTTCAGCTCTGTGAGGTCTGGGGATCCTGTGAAGCTCAGCTTGGCCCCCGGGGGTGGAGGTGGGGGCTCATATCTCTTCCTTGGGCCAAGCTTTCAACAAGCATTTTATTAAAGGTGGTGTGCCAGTCGCCGTGTTCACCTTTGGGGAGATAAAGACAAAAAAATGGAAATAGCCTATGCCCTCAGGCAGCTTGCATTCTTTTAAAGATCCAAAACCCTTGGCAAGGGCTGGAGACACATTCTCTTCCCAATGCTGCCATTCACCTAGCCTTGTGATGCTTGGCAAATCCATTTTCCCTCTCAGAATTTCCTCATCTGTAAAAGGAGAAGTTTGGATTAGCTGGTCTGAGGCCCCTCCCAGTTCTAAGGATTTCTCTCTCAGGGGTCTCCTCGCAGCCATCCCCAGGCCTGATCCCCATCCCACTCTCAGGTTCTCGGAGTCCTTTTCTCACCCGCAGGTCACAGGGACCCCCAGTTCCAGGAGCCTCCCCACTTTCACCTGCTCTTTGGTATCTCTCGGGACAATATCCGTAGCTCCCTTTCCCCACCCCTCACCCCTCACCCCATCCTTGTCTTTGCCAGGCCTGGTTCAGGCTCCCTCTCCCCAACTCAGGGCTCCTGCCCAGCCCCACCCTCCACCAGGCCCTCACTCAGTCTGGCCCAGGCAGTTACAGTCACACCTCAGTTCTGACAAGCTGTTTCCGTCCCTTCATGGAAAAAATGAGCTAGTCTCAGTGACTAAGTCTCCTCTGAGGAGACACTCCCCTTCATTACCACCCACCATCCCAAGCTTTGGGGTGAGCAGGCCAGGAAGGGGAGAAGCTCTGAGGGCTCAGATAGTGAAGGACCCAGTCCCTAGAGCTGGCTTCTCTCTGATCCCCTGCGAGGGGAGATTCCCCTGGGCCCCCCACAGATGCCCATCCCTCCTTTTTCTCTCCCTGGCTAGGACCTGGCTAAGCTACCCTTGAGTCAGGCCTTGGTGGTATCTCAGACCTTGTATCTCCACTGAGTGCCTGGCAGCATACCCTGCCCACAGAACTGGGCACACAGCAAACACGCCATCCAAAAATAGGACAGTCCTGGACCTTAGTTCTCTTTTTCCAAATGTCCCTGGTGGCCTTCCTACCCTTTCCTTAGTTTGATCCATTTTTGGAGGTGGAAGGAAGGACCTTCTTCGCCCCACCCCTTCTGCCAATTCACCAAACATTGAGCAAGTACTATGGGACAAGGACAGAGCCAGACTTGGGGATACAAAGATAGCTTATATTCTAATGGGGGCATAGACCATGTAAATAGGTAAGTATTGAGGGGACCATCTCCAGTCCTCCCTATGTGTATCTGGCCACTGGACCCAAATGGCTCAGGAAGAGAGAGTGAAGCTGGTGACTTTGCACAGCCCTCCCTCACTTCAATCCAATTCACTTGCATGTCATGGTATCACCTCCATGATGTCATGGTCCTCTTTGAGAATGAAGGACAAACAACAGGTATTGAAATGACCTTATGAAGAGAGAGGGAGTCAAGGAGAGAATATTAAGGACTGGGGAGATCAGGAAAGGCATCCTGTAAGAGGTGGCATGGAAGCTTTGCCTGGAAGGAAGCCAGGCAGCTGAGAAGCAGAAATAAGGCCAGAGATGGTTCAAGGCTATGGGATGCTGCATACACAGGGTGTCTCAAAAGTTTTAGTGCAGTTGTACTAAAATGTTTGGGATACCCTGTACTACCAGACCTGGCCGATCTGTTGGTTAGTTTTGTTGGACAGGATTTTAAAATCTTCCTTGTTGCAATGGAAAGCTTACTGTAAGAATAAAGGATATGAACAGTTTAAAAAGAAGGAAAAAGGAGCATCTAGGTAGTGCAGTGGATAGAGTACTGGCCCTGGAGCCAGGAGGACCTGACTTCAAATCTAGCCTCAGACACTTACCACTTGTGTCAATCTGGGCAAGTCATTTGACCCAAATTGCCTTAAAATAAATAAATAAAAAGAAGAAAAAAATCATGGAACCTTAATGATAAAAGATGCCTTTTAGATCTCTTGGCCTAATCCCCCTCACTTGGCATTATTCCAAAATAACAATGACCCCTCCTGGAGAGGCAGCCTAGCCTAGTGGATAGACTACTAGCCTAGGAGTGAGGAAACCCCAGGTTCAAAAATCCTGCCTTTGACACATCCTGGCTGTGTGACTCTAGCCAAATCTTAAGTTACTGATGATTTATTGGCCTATCTGAATTAGTGAAGAGAATTTCCATAGTAGAAGATCCCCTATACTCTAATGAAATCATGTGTCTGGACCAAAAAAAAAAAAAGTAACTTGACACCAAAAAAAATAAGAACCTCTCCAAACTGAGAGTTTTTACAGTTTTTTCTAACTTCAGAATAATTTCACACACTCTGTGAGCAGCAAGAGCCTATGGTTTTGGTTCAGGCTCTGCCATTGTCTTGCTGTGCAATCTCTGGGAAGTCCTTTTACCTCTCTGAGTCACCCTTTATAAAAGAGCTAAGAATGCCTTTCCTGCCTCCCCTGGGGCTATTGGGAGGATCGGACTGGGAGAATGTGTGTGACCGGACTTTGTAATTTGTAAAGTCTCGGATATTATCCTTTACCCAAGGACACTGAACAATCTGCTGTGGTCTTTACCAAATACACTCATTCAGCAGATGCTCCCCTTAGGGGCATATGTGGTGGTGAGGGCAAAGTAGAGGGCTTGTGTGTGCAGCACTGGCCGGAGGGGACCTTCGCTACCCACAATGTCCTCTCTGATGGGCGTCCCTCCCACCGTCCCTCAGTGTCACAGCAACTCCCTTGTCTCCTTGTCCTCAAATCCCATACCCAGCCCATACCCAGCCCAAGCCCCTGTTGTCCCAGTTCAGCATTTGGGGAACAGTCACAGTATTTCAGATTTGGGAGGGGCCTCAGAGGCTATCCAGCCCACAATCCCTTTGGTGCCTAGCACCTTTTGGAGCAAATCTGAGCTCCCAGGTCAGCTTTGAAAGCTTTTCATACCCTGGCCTCTACCTACCTTTCCAGCCTTACTGCATATTATTCCCATTTATTCATTCTCTGATTCAACCAAACTAGTCTTGCTCTTCTTCACCCGTGACACTCTAAGTCTGACCTCCATGCCTTTGCCAGGGCTGGCCCCCATGCCTGGTATATATTCCCTCCTCACCTTCACCTCTTAGGACTCAATCAACCAATAAACATTTATTAAGTGCTGCTATGTGTGAGGTGCTGTACTAAGCACTGGGGATACAAAAAGATGCACAAGGCAATCCCTGCCCTCAAGGAGCTCATAGTCCAATGGGGGAGACAGCATGCAAACAAATACATACGAAGCAAGCTATGGACAAGATAAATCATAAATAATTAACAGAGGGAAGGTACTAGAATGAAGAGGGGTTGGGGAAGGCTTCCAGTAAAAATAAGATTTTAGTTGGGATTTAAAGGAAGCCAGAGAAGTCAGTGGGCGGAGTTGAAGAGGAAGAGCCTGCCAGGCTTGGGAGACTGCCAGAGAGAACGCCCAGGGGCAAGAGCTAGAGGGGAGATGGAAGGTCTTATTTGTGGAACAGCCAGGAAGTCAGTGCCGCTGGAGTGAAGAGTTTGTGTTGAGGAATAAGGGTAATAAATCTGGAAAAGGAGGAGGGGGTTGGGATATGAAGGGCTTTGAATGTCAGACAGAAGATTTTGTATATGATGCTGGAAGCAATAGGGAGCCACTGCAATTTATTGAGTAAGGGGTGACGTGGTCAGACCCGTTCTTTAGGAAAAATCACTTTGGTGGCTGAATGGTGGATGGATTGGAGGTGGAGAGAACTTGAGGCAGGCAGACCCACCAGCAGCTATTACATAATCCAGGCATTAGATGCTAAAGACTGGAAGGGGGGTGGGGCAGTGTCAGAGGAGAGAAGGAGGGTTACAAGGGTAAAACCGACAACTTCTGGCAGCAGCTTGGATATGGGGGATGAGAGATAGTGAGGAGTCCAGGGTGACTCCTGGGTTGTGAGCCCCGGGCACTGAGAGGAGGGTGGTACCTTCTATGTTAATAAGGAAGGGGGTTTAGGGGAAAGATAATGAGTTCGGTTTGGGACATTTTGTTTGAGATGTCTGAAAAGCAGTTGAAGATGTGAGATGGGAGGTC
>CM053622.1:794543208-794586107 GCA_028646595.1 Phalanger gymnotis | reverse complement strand
TCTGGGCCCTGAATAAATTTTTTGATGCCTTCTGCTTGGAGAATTCTGTATACCCATCGATTTCGAACCATTCAGATATTTATATGATCCTTTTTGAGATCATAAATTCGGCCTTCCTACTACAGAGGGAAAGAGAGGAGTGAAGGGGGGAGTGAAGAAAGAAAGAGGGAGAAGGAGAGAGAGACAGAAAGAGAAGGGAGAGGGGAAGGGGGAGAGAAAGGGAGAAAGAGAAAAAAGAGAGGAAGAGATGGGGAGAGAAAGAGGGAGGAGGGAAGGGAGAGAGACAGAGAGAGGGAGAGGTAGGGACTTGGGGCACTTGGTCTGAATCTCCCAGGGAGTTCTGGAGCTCTGTGCCAGATGGCTAGGGTTTGGCACAAAGCCATTACCACCTGCATATGAACTCATCTTCTTTCCGGCCCGAGGGCCCTTCCAGCAGAGCCGGGGGGCTGCCAGCCCTGGGAGTGGTGAAGATAAGGCAGTCTCAGCACCCAGGATTAATGGCCTTCCCCGGGGAAGGGAGGGAGAGCCCTAAAGAGCAGGGATGTAAACAGCTGAGGACTGCCAGAGGAGAAGCCTCAGCCCCCGCTCTCCCTTGTTGGTCCCAAAGGGTAGCCACAACCCAGCCCTGAAGTCATCCTTCCTCCCTGTCCTACCCTGCCCGTCTCCTCCCCTCCCCCTCGGACTCCCCTTCCCAGGGGCCCAGCTGTAGTCTGACATCCCCCTGTGCCCCGACCACATTCCTGGAGCTGGTGGGGTTGGGAGAAGGGGAGGGGTTGGGAGGAGCCAGTACCTGTTGGAAGTCTGGGCTCTGGGCACTGAGGGTAAGTGCCCCCCTCCCCATGCCTCTCCACTACTGGGCTTTGCCAGGTTGAGCTCGAGGGAGAGGCCACTTTGGGGATGGGAAAGAGCGAGGGGCAGATTCCTAGGCTCCTGGCTAGAGCTGGAAGGACCTCAGAGGCACTGCAGTCCAACCTGCTCATTTTACAGATGAAGAAACTGAGGCTCAGGAAGATTGCATTGTAGTAAGCTGACAAATGGGAGTTGGCTCTGACTAGGACCAGTGCTCGCTATCTGGTTTAGGGAATTCACCATTAAGTATTTGGGTTGGGGGGAGGATAGTCTACCGAATGCTGATTTCATTTGAGTGGGGAAATGGGCTAGTGAAGAAACTCCCTTCACCGATGCAGGTCAGTACCTGCTCTGCAACTTACAGTCCTAGAGAACTACCCCCACCCCCCTTTTAGCTGGGGCACAGAGAAGTCATTCAATTATGTCAGGGATCAACCACACAACTATAAGAAGTCTGGACATGAACCCAAGGCTATGCAAATATATTCAAATGACATGCAAATTATGAGCAAAGAGGGAAGGGGCAGGCAGGGCTGACCCTTGGGGCTCAGAGGCTGGGGGGTGAAGGGAGAAGCTGTTCCACAGTCTCCTACTTGGGGAAGGCAGCCAAAGGCATGGTGGCTTGAACTCTGGCCCCTGGCCAAGAGCAGAATTGGGGCTCTGTCCTGGGACTTCCCTGAGAGGCAGGTGGAAAGACAACAGTAAACAGGGCTTCCCAAGCTTATCCAATCAGGATGAGGTCCTGACAAGCTTTCAGTTTGTCCCTGTCCATCTCTGCTGTGATATCACCCCTCAGCCCCTATGTTGTACACAACTCTTCGGCCAAAAGCTGCAGCTGCCCCCGGGAAAACGACTTCCCAGAACATGTTTATGTGAGACCTCAGGCCGAGGCTGGGGGCTGGGGACTGGGGACCAGGGCTGGGGCTTCTCTGGCTCTCTAAGGAGCCTGGCAGATCTCACAAAGGCTCTCAGGAGGATCCACTGGGGCCCATATAGCCAAGGAATGTCAGAGAGTTTACTGGATGTGTTGGTATCCTTCCCTGACCCCTCCACCCCTCTGCCCAGGGCAGGAAGGACCAAGATAGAGCCTGAGTGAAGCTGACTTGGGAGCAAAGTCAGAGATGGGCTGAATTTCCCTCATCTTAGCTGCTTCTTCGAGGCCCAAAAGAGGCTCTGGACAGCCAATTCTGGGGATCTGGCTCTTCTCTGCCCGAACCCTGGGAACCCTCTACATGCCACACCAGGTAGTCTGGACTTGGGTCTCAGAGCAGAATCCTAATGATGTCTCTGGACTTGGGTATCTGAGGAGAGAAGGAGAAGGCTACTTAGCTGAAGAAAGACAAGGGGCTGGATACCCCCAAGTAATTTGACTGCTGGAGCTCCCTCAGTTATGGCCCAAGTGTGAGAAAGAATAAATTTGTGTGTGGAGGTGGCGGTGGAGGGTGGAGTGTGGCAGAGTGCCAGCTTGGAGAAGAATTCCTCCCCTGGGCTGGCAACTGAGGAGGGAAGTGGGTGTCCCGGAAAGTAGATAGCTCAGCTTTGCCCCCTCACTTTTGAAGTCTGAACACACTGGGCTGGAAGCCTGGTCATTTCTGTTTTGGTCATTACCAGTCTGGTAAGGGATGAGGCAGTGCCAGATCTCTCAGGGCTGAGTTCTCTAAGTTTGGTTGAGGCTAAAGCTATCCAGAAGCTGGGTGGCACAGTGGATAGAGTGTCAGGCCTGGAGTCAGGAAGACTCATCTTCCCAAGTTCAAATCTGGCCTCAGTCACTTACTAGCTGTGTGACCCTGGACAAGTCACTTCACCCTGTTTGCCTCAGTTTCCTCATCTGTCAAATGAGCTGGAGAAGGAAATGGCAAACCACTCCAGTACCTTTGCCAAGAAAACTCCAAATGGGATGATGAAGAGTTGGACAACAACTGAAAAATGACTCAACAACCACAAAGGTACAGGAGTCAGCCAGTGGGGATCAGCCAGGCTGAAACCATTTGAATGGGCAGAACATAAAAAGGAATCACTGGCTGGAAAGTTGAGTGGAAGGGGCCTGATGGTGGGAAGCCTGGAATGCCAGGCTTAGGATTTCTACTTTTATCCTTAGAGGCTCCCAGACTTGGCACCAGCTCCCTTTTGGGTCGATCACTGAATCCAAGTCTCTTATCTAAGAGAAGGGGAAACTGAGGACTGAGAGGGAAAGGAACATGTCCAAGTGATGGAAAATCTTCTTCAAAGCAACTTCAGGTGGGTCCATCTACCCTCTGCCCTCAGCACCCTGCCCCCACCCCTTCCCCACTGAGACCTGAGATATCATGGGGGATGTCTTTTCCCATCAAACCTCGCATACACTTATTCAATCCAATTATGTATATAACACATAATTTTGAAATATACGTCTCTATATAGCCTACTATGTGCCAGGCACTGTGCTAGGGATGTAAACTCCAACAACACATACACAAATGAGCATATACAGCGCATATACGAAGTAACTTCAAGAAGGGGCTGGCACTAATAGCTTGGGGTGGGGTGGGGGGAGGGGAAGTTAGGGAAGACACCCAAGCTGGGTCTCAGAGGAAGCTAGCTGAGCATTCCAAGGAACCAGGGACCAATTATACATATGTGGGCGTGGAGGCTGGTTGGAAATGGATTGTCTGTTATAGGGAAGAGCCAGCGGGCTAGTTTATTCATGTCTTCTTCTGAACTTAACAAACCTCATCAAATATCAGCAATTTTCACATATATAGAAAAGTAGAAAGAATTGGCCATAGAATGTTAAAGCCTATTATGTGAAGCTTATCGTATACATATGCGTGTCTATGTGTAATATATATGAGTCACTTCCTTTAGGGAGATATGTATCTCTGTGTGTGTGTATATACATGCACACATACATATACATACCCACACATACATATATACACATACATACATACACACACACACACACACACATATATATATATAAAATTTCAACATGTCGGTTTCAAAACTGCTGTCTGGCTTATCTTCTGAACATAAAACTTTACTGAGAATAATTGTTTTTTAGAAGTTCATTTTAAATTCTGAATTTAACACTAAATAGAACAGACCTTTGCATCTTAGGGCAGGAAGAGCACCTGTCAAATTATCTAGGTCTTCATTACATATAGCTGGCTTTTCTTTGAAGCATCTAATGAATTCACCATGTCACTTTTAAAACTGTCCTGTTAGTCTGTGATTCCATCTATTTTTTTTTTTTTGTATTTTTTTGGAGGGGGGAAGGCAGGACAATTGAGGTTAAGTCACTTGCCCAAGGTCATACAGCTAGTAAGTGTGTCAAGTGTCTGGGGTCAAATTTGAACTCAGGTCCTCCTGACTCCTGGGCTGGTGCTCTACTCACTACACCACCTACCTGCCCTGGTTCCATCTATTTTTGTTGCTGTTCGGGACTTTCAGTCGAGTCTGACTCTTTGTGACCCCATTTGGGGTTTTCTCAGTAGAGACACTGGAGTGGTTTGCCATTTCCTTCTCCAGCTCATTTGACAGATGAAGAAACTGAGGCAAGCAGGGTCAAGTGACTTGCCCAGGGTCACACAGCTAGTAAGTGCCTGAGGCCAGATTTGAACTCAGAAAGGTAAGTCTTCCTGACTCCAGGTCCACTGCATCACCTAGCTGCCCATTCCTTCTATTATACAAGTTAAACAAAAGTGTTTCAATAGCTCCTTTTTCTTGTCTCTTTCTTCCAAAATCTTATCCCCAGCCTCTTCTTCCTACCACCCTTCCTTAAGTAACCCTTGTAGCAAGTTGCATAGTCAAGCAAAACAAAATTTCCTTGTTGGCCATACCCCAAAATGTATGTGCTCTCCAGCCCTTTACCGCTCTGTCAGGAGGTGGCTCATTGGTCCTCTGGAATCACGGTCATTGTGTCCATCAGAGTCCTTAAGTCTTTCTAAGCTGTTTTCTTTTGCAATGTTATTACCGTAGAGATTGTTTGCCTGGTTTTGCTCACTTCACTCTGCCTCAGTTCATATAAGCCTGCCCACGCTCACCATCATTCCTATTATGTTAGGCACTATCTTGAATACCTTCAACATTCTGGGCACCCTTTGTGAGATGCTCTCTGGCCTATCAGTGTACTTCCTAAAATGTGCTAACCAGAAGTGAATGCAGACTTGATCTGACAAGGATGGAAGGTGGGAAAACTTTCACCTCCCTAAGTTTTGGATTTTCTTAACAGCCTAAGAACTCATCAGCTTTCTTGGTTGCCATTTCACAGTATTGACTCCCAGTCAGCTTGAAATCCTCTCAGATCTCCAGATCTTTTTCAGACAAATCATAGTGCCAGGTCCTAATTATATACTACCCTCTTCTTCACCCTCCCAGTCCTATTTATATAAAAGAGATGCTGGGTTGTCAGCTAGCAAAGGCCCAGGGCCAAGGGCTAGGAGTCCAGGCTACTGTTTTTTAAAGGAGAGATCAAATGTATTTTGCTTGGCTCCAGAGGCAAAACTAGGAGCTAGTAGGCAGAAAAGCAGAATGTGCTGGAGCCCACTATTGAGATCTGATTGTTAAATTTTCAATGTGAGAATTTATACCTTGAAAATCAGACCTTGGTTTATTGTTTGGTTGATTGTCAAGACTTAACAAAGTAATGGAGAAAATGTTAAAGTTGAAAGTTAAAAACTAAAGTTAAAATCACGTCATACATGTCATACATATGTACTTTTCTTCAAAGAGCCAGTTGTTAAATATTTGCTAACCTACCACTGGTGGAAATCTATCTATCTATCTATCTATCTATCTATCTATCTATCTATCTATCTATCTATCTATCTGTATATCTATCATCAATCTATCACCTGTCTGTCTATTTATCTATCACCTGTCTATCATCTATCTATCTTATCTACTTGCCTGTCTGTCTATCTTATTTACTTGTCTGTCTGTCTGTCTGTCTGTCTGTCTATCTATCTATCTATCTATCTATCTATCTATCTATCTATCTATCTATCTATCTATATCCTAACTATGAGGAGTTATCTAGAATTGCATGCCTCAAAGGTAGTGAGTTCCTTGTCACTGGAGGGAATGGAAGCCAGGTGACTATTTCTCTGGAACATCATAGAGGTCATTCTTGGGTTTGACTGGTCTCTGAAATCCCTTCCAACTCAAACATCTTGTGATTCTGGTCCTTCCACTCAGAACCCCAGGGAAGGGGAACGCATGTCCACAAGCCCAAATACACCCATGTGCTTCCTCCTGTGATGAGTGACCCAAGCTCTGACCCAGCAACTCTTGTCCTCTTTCCCCTTCAGAAGGACTCCTCCGGGAAAGAGGAGGTGAGCTCCCGGTCACTGCAACATGGCCCTCCCCAGACAGGATGTGGGCTGGAGAGGTGGGTCTGGCAGGGAGGGGCTGGAGGGGTTTCTGTTTCCCAGCCAGCTCCCTTGAGGAAAGAGATTCTTCAGAAGGACTGCCACCCCCTGAAATTACAGTGAGATTTCCGGGCCTTTGGAGATGTCTTGGACACCTCCCCCTCCACTTCCAGCTCCACTAGGAAGAATCGGACATGGAGAGTTCACTATTTCTGTCTTACCTTTAAACTTCTTCCTTCCTCTCCCCCCTTCCCCATCCCCCCAATGCACCTTCAGCCCTCAGCATTAGCACCCCCTTCCACCCTCTCTTCTCTTTAGGTTCCCCCAGCACTGCTGAGGGAAATTCCCTGCTCCTAGGGTTGGATCCTCATGGATGTGTCCTATAGGGGCCTCTATTTCCCCATCCCCTATTTCCTCCCCAACTGTGAAGTGAAGACCATGCTTACCATGAGACCTTCCTGATGGGGGTGGCAGATTAGAAAGGGAGACATAAGCTGAGAAATAAATAAAATACACAGTGCATATACGCCTGTATGTAGATATGTAAATATACACATACATGTAAATATCCACACATCTGTAAATATACCCCTATATCACAGGAGGTAGTGAGTGTAGGGGCAATTGAGAATGCAATACTGTCTGGGACCTAGAAATACCCATTACCTTCCCCACCCTACTCTCTTTTCCTATTTTCCCACCCCCTTGGGTGGGGCACATACCTTGGGCAACCCTCATCCTGCCTCGACCACAAGCCCAGACACCCCTTCCTCATATACACAACTCAGATGGCAACAGATGCCAGCCAATTCAACCCGTTAAGCACATTCCAGCTCTTTGGCTGGGATCTCCAAGGGAGAGGAGAAGGGGCCACCCACCTCTCCCTCTATCCCAAGAGAAATGGGGCCCTTGGAGCAGGGAGAGAAGGCTGATGGAGGGCAGGAACCTTGAGACTCCCTGACATGTGATTTTCATCTAAGGACCTTGCCTTCGAGGAGAGAAGAAGGGAGTGAACTCCTCTTACACGTCTTATGTGTTAGGCTCCGCAGAGCCGCCGAGGGGCTGCTGGGAGGGGGCCTGAGGCTTCCCGTTCTCTTGCCCAGCCCCAGCCCCTCTTCCTCTCCTCTCTTCCAGCCCTCTCTGCACTGTTCCTTCTGCTTGGTCAGCTGCACTCCCTCCTCCTCTGCCCGCCTTCTGTCCCCTCAGCAGGCTCTGTTCCTGTCCCGAGGACACTCTGTCCTCTCTCCACTGCTCCCTCCTTCCTCCAGCCTCCTTTCAGCCTCCTGTCTTAAGCTCGTGTTCCAGTCTGCCTAGGTCCTCCTCCCTGACTCCCCTGACAGTGTAGCCAGACCCCACCCCCCACCCCATCCCCTCCTTACCCTTTACTCCTTTTCTCCTCCCCTGTCTTCCCTCTAAATTCTGTTCTCTTCTCCCACCATCTGGTCTCCCTGCCTCCCTTTCCCCTGCCTCCTGCAATTCTCTGATACGTGATTCAGGCCTCTCTGGTGGTCCTACGGGTGGGTGGAGGCAGGCATCCTTCCTTACCTAAGGTTCACCAACGGCTTGTTTAGGAGGACCTAAAATCTCAGGAGGCCAGCAGACATTAGGGAAACAATGGCTGTTGAGGAGGGCCCCCTCAGCCCTGGGAAATCCCTTTAGGAAGTGGCCGGACCACCTCTGGGATCTCCCTCAGCCATGGCTCTCCTCCAGCCCCCTTCCACCCCCACCCCCCTTTGTTTCCCATGCTGGTGCTACTGCTGACAAGGCCATTGCTCTGGGCTGAAGTCAAGTGTAGATTCCGTTAGGCCCCCAGATGTGCAATTTCTCTTCACCCTGACTTTAGACTAAAGTGGGGAGAGGAGATGTGAAGGGGAGTCTGGCCTCTGCCCTAATCTCCTTGGTCCCTCCTCCACGCTCTGGCCCCAGCTGTTGTTTTTCTGAGCCTGAGGCCAGCCCAGGCCAGAGCCAAAGTCTTCACTGGTCCCCTAGGTTTTCTTCTTTGGCCTTTCCATGCAGTCATTGAGGGCCTGAGGGCTGTCCCATATGCTGGGCAGAATTAAAGCGAGGGCAACCTCGGGAAATCATGGCTGGAAATATTCAAGAGAATAGTGTTGTTCAGTGGAAGGGGAACTATACTGGTAGTCTGAGGCCCAGCTTCTTGCCTCTCTGACCCCGGCCAAGTCGCTTCCCTTTTCTGAGACTTTGTTTCTTCATCTGTAAAATGAGAAGCTCCATGATGGTCTCTGAGGTCCTTTTCAGCTCTAATAAATGAGCTTATGAATTCTCTCAGGCCGTCAAGCACTGGCCTTAGAGTCAGAAGTCCCGAGTTCAAATCTTCCTGCAGACACTCACTAGCCATGTGACCTTGGCTTGAGGTGTCTCATTTCCAGTTTCCTTTTCTATAAAACAGAGATAATAATAATACCTACCTTACGGGGTTATTATGAGGACCAAGTGAAATCATCTGGATAAAGTGCTTTACACAATTTAAAAGTACTATTTAGAGGCAGCTAGGTGGAGCAGTAGCCGGAGTACCAGCCCAGGAATCGGTAGAACTTGAGTTCAAGCCCAGCCTCAGACACTTGATGCTTACTAGCTGTGTGACCCTGGGCAAGTTACTTAACCCTGACTGCTTCATCAAAAAAAAGTTCTACATGAATGTTAGTTGTTAGTATTGTTATTATTTGTTCTATTTCCCCCTTCCTCTCCCTGCCTAGAGACCGAGATTGGGGTGGGGAGGATAAGGAAGATAGGGGAGATATCAATCAATCGACCAATCGACATTAAGTGCCTCCTATGCGCTAAGCCCTGAATGTGGTAGAGATGAGGCAGAAAAGGGGTGTCGGGGAAGAGAGGAACAGAAGAAAGGACAGGAATGAAACAGAGACGTTAGGGCAGAAATAGGGGGAAAGAAAAGGTAGGAGAGAGGGAGGAGAGGACAGACAAGGCACAAATCTAGGACAGAAGAGATGGGGTAGACAGAGTAGAGATAGCAAGAGGGCCTGGGTTCAAATTCTGCCCCTGCTACCCACTGCCTGTATAATCTTAGGTCATTTAACATTTCTGGGCCTCAGTATTCCCATCTGTAAAACGAGGCTGTTGGACCAGATGGGTTCTAAGTCATCCTCTGAATTCTAAGTAGGCTCACAAGCCCCCTCTTAAGGAGAGCTCCTCAGAAAGCAGCCTTCACAGCCTTGGGCGCCATCTTCTGGTCAGCCTGGGTAGTAAGACTTGGCCTTCTTTGGAGGTTGGAGGGCTCAGGAATCCAACTTTATTCCCTTGCTTATCCTATTTTATCCCTCCCTCAGCCTTGGCCAGCCAGTTTATCTTCTGAAAACTAGGGATTAAGAATCAGCAGCTTCTTGAGGGTGATTTATCTTCCTGGAGACTCCTCAACCTCGGTGGCCCCACCGTGCCCAGGCTTGTGTAATCTTGGCGTCATCTGGACTCTTCTCTCTGCCCTCTGACCCTCTGACCCCTCTCCTTCCACCCCCCCCAATCTAATTAATCCCCGAAGCTGGTCATTCCAACCTCCACAAGCTCTCCCAGTTGATGGCTACCATTCCAACATCGGCTCTCATCACCTCCCACCTGAATTGTTCCAACAGCCTCTTCCCTGCTTCCTCTTGCTTCCAGCCTTCACTCCAGTGAGTCAGCCAACCAGCATTTATCAAGCCCTGACTACGTGCCAGGCGCTCTGCTAAGCTCTAGGGCTACAAAGAAAGGCAAAAGACAATCCCTGCCCCAAAGGAGGTCGAAGTTTAATGGGGAAGATAACAGGCCGATAATTATGAACAAATAAGATATCTACAGGAAAACTAGGAAATAATCAACAGAGGGAAGTCACTAGTCGGGGTTAGGAAAGGTTTCTTACAGAAGGAGAGATTCTAGTGGAGACGTCAAGGAAATCACAGAAGTCAGGAGGTGGTGATGAGGAGAGAAAGCATCAGGAGCATGGGAGCCAGCCAATGAAAATGCCGGAGCCAAGAGATGGAGTGCCTTTTCTAGGAATAGCAAAGAGGCCAGTGTAATCTCCTTTAACTAACTGCTCCCTCTGCCAAAACCTTCAGTGGCATTCCACAGAAACTCCTGCCTCTGATATTCAAGGCTCCCCATGATCTGGCACCCCGATTGTCTCAATGTTCTCCCTTATCTCCCACTCTTCTTCTTCTGGGCTATTATTGACTGCCCACCAAACCAGAGAGCTCCAAGTTCCCATTCTCCTGCCTTTATTCACACTATTTCCCAATGCCTGGAATAGGCTCTGCCTTCTCATCTCTGTCCGATCCTGGTTCTAAGGCACCCACCTGCCAGGATTGTTGTAGGTTCAAATGAGATAATAATGTCTGTAAATCACTGGCACATAGTAAGTGGGAGATAAATGTTAGCTATTATTATTAAAACTAGAAGGGACTAGAAGCATGTAATCCAATCCCCTCATTTTACAGATGAGGAAACTGAGGTTACCCCCTCCAAGGTCACTCAGGTATTGGCAGAGCTGGGCTTTGAACTCAGCTCCTCTGACTCCACTTTCAGCACCCTTTCTGCTGCAGCAGTCTGCTGTCCAGAAGAAATCTCTGAGCCACCACTTCCAGGAATTCCCAGAATTCCTATGATTAAGGGGGGGGTGGGTAATCTCTCCCCCCTCCAATGTTTCCTAGGGATTTTCTACTTGTCCTATTTTTCTTTCTTTGTCACTCAGTAATTTGAGGTGTAGATGGTGTAATCCCCTAGTAGATCATGAGGCAGCGAGGGGACACAGCGGATAGAATGTTGGGATTGGAGTCAGGAAGATGGGTTCAAATATGACTTCAGACACTCACCGGCTCTGTGACCTGAGCAGGTCACTTATTTTGTGTCTGCCTCAGTTTCCTCAAGTGGAAAATGAGAATAATAGCACTTATCTCCTAGAGTTGTTGTAAAGATCAAATGGGACTTTTTGCAGGGGGGAAGGCAGGGTAATTGGGGTAAAGCGACTTGCCCAAGGTCACACAGCTAGTAAGTATATCAAGTGTCTGAGGTCAGATTTGAACTCAGGTCCTCCTGACTCTGGGGCTGGTGCTCTACTCACTGCACTACCTAGCTGCCCCTCAAATGGAATTTTTAAAAAGCACTTGGTACATAGTAGGTGCTTAATAAATGCCTGTTCTCTTCCCCCCACCCCCTCTTCTTGAAGGCAGAAACTCTGCCATTATTCCTTTTTGTGTTCTTAGCTGACTGGGAGTGTGGTATAGTGGGTGGAGAACAGGTCAGGAAGCCATCAAGTGCTGACTTAGATGTATATGGACTGAGTGACCTAGGGTAAGTCACTTAACTTTTCAGTTGCCAGACCATATAGGATCACAGATTGAGAGCTGGAAGGAACCCTAGAGGCCATTGAGTCCATCCCCCTCATGTTATAGTTGGAGAAACTAAAGCCCAGAGTGTCACCAGGTGAGATGGGATTTGAACCAGGGTCTTCCTGACTCCAGTTGAGATCTTCTCTTTCCACCACCCTACAGTGGCAGTGCATAGCTGGAGGGAGTGCCCATAGTGGGAGTTCCCCATACAAATGAATCCACAGATCTCCTTTCTCCCCATCCCCTTGCCACTCCTCTCCCCCTCCCCCTAAAAGTGTCCCCAGGTGATCTTGCAATCTGGGATGATCTAGATATTTTCTTAAGAGCGATTAGATTTGTTCTGCAGGAGGGCAAGATTAGGATCAGTTGGAAACTAGAGAAGATTCCTGCTCAAAGCCAGAAGAAACTTCCTAACATTGAGAGGTGGTTAAAAGTGGAGTGGCCTCCCTCTGGAAGTCTGGGCTCCCCTTCCCTGGAGGTCCTCAAGTTGGATGGCCACTTGTCAGGGGAGGGTGTAGAGGAGATCTTACTTGCATCCTGGTTTGCCTAGGTGGGCTCTGAGGCCCCTTCCTCCTCCGAGAGGTTCTGAAATGTTTGGCCAGTTGGTCTGATAGTCCCTTGAATTCACAGGGTCCCTGATCAGTACCTGGAAGGGACCATGGAGATCCTCTCATCACCCCCTTCTCTTTTATAGATGACAAACCTGAAGCCCAGGGAGGTTAAGGAGCTTTTCCAAAGTCACGAAGGCAGTAAGCGGCTGATGATCCAAACCTAACAAGTATTTATTTAATAAGTACAAGGGAAGTTACTTAACCATTATTGGCCTCAGTTTCTTCAACTGTAAAATGAGCATAATAACAGCATCTACCTCACGGGGCTATTGTGAGAATTAAATGAGATATCTGGAATATCAACAAACCACTTAGCACAGTGCCCTGCACGTACTTGTTTGTCCTGCATTTTCAAAGAGGGCAATGACCTCACAGTGATCTTGACTCCAGTGTGAATTGGGTTTAAGTGAGGCAAAGTTACACAAAGTTGTCGCCACATTCTCTCTGCTGGATCATTGAGGTCCAGTGGCAGGACAAACATGAGGATGAAGGGCAACGGCTGGGGATGCAGTGGATGACCTTGGAGAGCCCGTGTCTGACCAACCTCTAAGTGCTTCACAGCACCTGCTTCAGCCGCCTTTGTGGCCCTTGGAACAAATCTCATCCACTCCTTCTGACACTGGAAGACTTCGCTTGCTTGGGGTAGACACCCCCTTAACTCATTGAGAGGTTTGTGACCCATCGGTTACCGTTAACCTGGTTTAGCCCGTCTGCCAAGACAGTTTACCAGGGTGTGGCCACTGCACATGCTACAGCTTCTTGGAGCCAAGGGTGAGAGTTGGGTGGACTCCAAAGGTGGATGAAAAGGGCTAGGCAAGCCCTCCCTCCAGAGAAGCTAGTCCTCCTGCAATCTCTATACTCCCCATAGTAGGTGCTACACAGTAAGCATTCAAGAAATGCTTATCTCCTTTTTCCCTTCCCCTGTTTACTCCGTACTGGCCACTGTGTAGATATCATCATATTTTAGGAGATGGCAGTGCAGAGGTCCTTGTCTTCCAGAAGCTTCCATCTTACTGTCCCAATATGCATGAACACAAGGTTATCTGAGAAAGATGTGAGCACTAGAAGCTGAGCTGAGGGTTGGGAGAAGGGGAATCAGTTAAGTCTCATCTGAATCCTTCTTTCTCTATTTGAAGATGGGATGTGGGGTGGGGTGGAGAGTCTGGAGTCAGGTAGGGGTGGAATGCCTCCTGGGTCCTGATTCTTTCCTTCCATCCCTACCCACCCACCCCAATGACTCTGGGAGGCCCAGACACTGGGTGCAGTTCTCCCCATCCCCCACCCCACCCCAGAACACAAGTGAGGTTGGGCAGACAACAGAAAGGAGGGGTAGGAGCGGGGAGGGGGAATGCTGCTGAAGGTTCCTGAGGGACAAACAAAGGTGCTTCATTGGGTCCTTTCCAGGACAGGTTGCAGGGTGGCATAGGATCTATGCCCCAAGCATACCCACTGAACTGAGGGCCTGGAGATCTGGAACTTGGAGGGGGTGGGGTGGGGTGTGGACAGCTGGGCTGGAGGGGCTGACTCTGGGGCTGAGTGAGCAGGAATGGAGAAACTTTGGGTCTTGTGCCTGCTCAGGCAGAGATGGTCCAGGAAAGCCAAGGGAGCCAAGGTGACTTTGGGGTTGTGGGGAATCTCTGAGGAATGGATTGATGAGGGAGATGGGGACAAGGTCGTCAGCAAGGGCAAAGCTACTGGACCTTCTGAGGTTCTCAAGTATGTGGCACCTTGCTGGGAAGCAAGGGACTTTGGGTGCCCTGAGGGTAGGGGTAGGAAATCTTGGAATTTTCATTGGGGAACATTTGTGTTGAGACTGAAAGTTTGACCCTGGGTTCTTCTGGTGAGGGGAAGACTGGGATTATGGACTCAGTCCCTTCCAGAGAGGAGGGGCCTTAGGCCGCCTTGAGCAGGAAGATGCAGGACCTAGGACTTCCAGAGGACAGAGCATAGAGTTTGAGGTGGGATGGGACCTGGGGGCTGCCCAGCATCTGGCAATGGAGAATAAGAGATGGCTTCGGGATCCCATCGTGGGGAACTGGGACAACCTGGACTGGGGTGTTCAGAAACTTGGGGCAGAAAGTGTCTCTGGGACCTGGCGCTGCAGCTCTTTGATCAGGACCTCATACCCAATCCCGGGCTTGGCTATCACCCTCCCACCTGCCCTGGGTTTCCAAGCAGTTTCTCCGGGTTTCTAGGCAGCTTCCCTGGGTTTCTAGGCAGCTTCCCTGGGGCTTGGTCGAGGAGCCTCGGGCGCAGGCTGCGGCCCAGGGCGGTGGCGGCAGCGGCAGCAGCGGGCACAGGTGGCGGATCAGACGGCCGTAGGCAGCCGAGGCCAGCACCAGCAGAGGGGGCAGCGTCAGGAAGCCGAGGACAATGAGGGCGGACGAGCTGCGGTCGTCCAGCAGGGCCCGGCACGGGCGAGAATCCGAGCGCAGCACCTGGAGAGGGAGGGAGGGACGTAGGGCACAGACACAACACTCCGCTCCACTGCGGGAGGGAAGTGGGGCACAGACGCAGCACCCCGCTCCACTTTGAGAGGGAGTGGGGCACAGACACAGCACCCTCCTCCACTGCAGGAGGGAAGTGTGGCACAGACACAGCACCCGGCTCCACTTTGAGAGGGAGTGGGGCACAGACACAGCACCCCCCTCTACTGAGGGAGGAAGGTGGGATACAGAAGCAACACCCTCCTCTACTGTAGGAAGGGATGAAGCACAGACGCAGCACACCCTTGTACTGTAGCAGGGAATTGGGGCATAGACTCTGCACCCCCCTCCACTGCGGGAGGGGCTAGAGTACAGACGCAGCACTCTTCCCCTCTCTAGTAGACCTTTACGATCTGGCGTGGGATTTCCTAGTAAATGTTCCCCAACCCTGTCTATTCTCTGAATCTCAGGGTCCCCTGCTATTCACTTCCCCACCACCCCGAGTCTTTGCTCCTCTGGCTACAAAAGGAGCCACTGCAGTGATCTACCTCAGCTCTGCCTTTAATTGCTGCCGCATATCTTCCTCCTCTTTAGGTTCAATCTCCTTCATCTCCACCCTTTACATCCATTCAAGCCCCCTCCTTCACTCCTCAGCAGACTTAGCTCTCCCCTTCCCCCCAGCTTCCTCCCTCACTCACCTTCAAGCTCCTCCCCTCCTCCATCTAGGCTCAGGCCCCATCATCACATTTCAGGGTAGAAGCTACTGCAACTAGGTGGCACAGTGAACAGAGCTCCAGAGTCGGGAAGACCCGAGTTCAAACGCGACCTCAGACACTGTGTGTCTCTGTGACCCTGGGCAATTACTTCACCTGTTTGCCTCAGTTTCCTCATGTGTCAAATGAGGATCCTAACAGCACCACCTCCCAAGGTTGTTGTGAGGATCAAATGAGAGCATATTGGTAGAGCACTTAACACAGTGCCTGGCACATAGTAAACACTATGTGGTAACTATTATTCGTATCATACTCTCTCCCCTCTCCTTGTAGGTCTCTATCTGCCTCATACCTCCGTTGCATTTGCTTGTCTGTGGAAGAAGAAGGGAGAAGGGTGCTACTCCATTAGAGGGTAGGGGAAGAAGGGGGAAAAGGGGAAAGGGGAAAATAAGGGGAGACTGGTGGCCAGGTTGTTTCCCTTTATAGAAAGTAAACTCCCTGAGGGCAGGGACCATTTCAGTTTTTTGTCTTTTTATCTCCAGGACCTGAAGACAAAGTGCCTGGTACATAGTAGGCTCTTGGTACTTACTGATTGATATTACCGCAGGCTAACAAACACTTCACTCCCCCCACAGAGTCCCAACCAACTGAAACAACTAAACAACCCACACACACACACACACACACACTTACACAGTTGCACACACATACACACTCTGACTAGGACAATCTTTGGCTCCCTAAAGCCCCAGCATTTTGCCATCTGGTGGGCCCTGGTACCAGGAGGGGAGCTCCAAGAGCTGGTTCTCCCTCCCTGCTTTGTCCCAAACAATAGGTCTTCTCACCCCACAGAGACAAAGATCCTCGTGATAGGCCTGCTCTTAACTCTTTGGAACTCAGATTCTCTGGAAGGGTTTAAGCATGGAATGAATATTCATAGCAGCTGCTATGGGTATGGCATTGGCAATAGAGATGCCTTGGTCTATCCTGCCCTTACCCGAATCTTAGAGTAAAAAAGCAGGCCCTTTGTAAGGCCTCCCATGGGGCTATGGCAGTTTCCAAATCCTGAACCCCAGATGTGACAGGGTCTTGCTTACCTGCCTTTTGTTCCAGAGTCCCCAGAACCTGGAGCTGGGTTTGTTCAAAGTTGGGGCTACCCTGGCCAGATCACAACCCAGTCTACCCCACCCTCTTTCTCTGAGGGCCCATGGATATCTGGCACCCATCCCCCAGTTCTCTAGGCCTTCAGACCCACCCACCCCCATCCTAGGAGATCCAGGGCCAAATTGTCCTCATCCTTCTGTTAGCCACCCTTGACTCTGGGGCTCCCGCCTCCTCAGACCTCAGACTTCTCCCTCCTACTTTGTCCTGGGGTCTAGCTCCTTTATTCCCTGGGCCCCAACACCTCTAAATCCCCTCAACCCTCTGGGCCAAACTCTGAGCCCAGTTCAGGCCTATCCACCCCTCCCCTACCATCCTGGCCTTTGCTTCCTCCACCCCCTCTTCTTCTCCAGTCTGTAGCTCACCCTAGAGTGACAGTGGAAGCCCAGATAGACCACAGCAGCCGATGGCAGCAGTGCCAGAGAGAACATGGCAATGGGTAGCAGCAAATGGAGAAAGAGGAGAGTCAGGTTGGCAGTGGCCAGCATCAGTGCCCAGAGGCAGCGCCCAGCAGGACCCAGGGGCTCTGGGCGAAGATGGGGAGCTTTCAGGCGGAGTGACGGGGGCCCAGGCAGCATGGGTGAAGTGTCGGACACCCCATCCTCCATTTCAGCCTCCAACTCAGCTTCAGACATCCTTTTGGCCCTGGCAAGGTCTTCAGAAGGCAGGAAGGCAATTTGGGTGGGTCTTGCAGCCCCCTCACCCTCTTTGGCTTTGACCTACTAACTCTCCTTGGGGCATGCCCCCCACCTCCAGCTGTAGGACTGAGGAGGAAGGGCTGTCTAGAGTCTAACTCTTCTCCTCTGGAGTCTCAGTTTCTGCCCTGTCCTTGAAGGCAGCCTTTCTGTAGCCCTTTAAACTCATTAGCCCTCAGCTGTCTCTGCTGACCCCTCTGTCCATCTGGAGCCAGGCTCTTGGAGGGGTCCAGGCTCAGGCTCTAGCCCAGGTATATGAGGATCAATCATCTGCAGGCCAGAGAGGTCCACGTTGTCCCCACATTGAGTGTTCCCTTCTCCTTTGAGCACCTTGTCCCCCTCATCCAAGACAAGGCAGAGCTGGGGCTGCTAAGAGCTCAGAGATAAAGGCTGTCTCAGCTCATTGTGATGCTTCTAAAGGCAATGCTGCTTCCCCCCACCCCCACCCCAGACCAGCCTTCTCTGCTTTCTGCCCACAGTTCCCTCCCTCACCCCATGCCCACAGATGCCCATGCTTCAATCTCTCACTGTCTCTACTAACCAGCTCTAGGGGCAGGGTGGAAGCCATCCTACCTTTGGGAAGAAGCTAACACCCCAGATTCTATTCTAAGACCCCCAGCCTTTCCAGTAAAGGGGGGACCCTAAAATCACCCTTTTAAAAATAAATTTTTATTGATTTCTTTTAATATTGCCTTAATTTCTCCCTTTATCTGCCCTCCTCTCCTTTTCCAGAGAGTCATCCCAAAGAACAAAGAAATTTTTTAAAAAGAAAAACATTATCAAAGCTCATCAACGTATAAAAAGAAATCTGACAATATACATGAAGGTCAAGATCCATGAATCCCCCACTTCTGCAAAGAAGCAGGAGGAGGCTTCTATCCATTCTTTGAGGTCAAACTTCACTTCTTGGAATTTTGCAGCATTTATTGGAAGAATTCATTCTTAAAGGCTGCGCATGATTGCACTCATTTTTCAGACATATCTGATACTTGGGACCCCATTTGGGATTTTCTTGGCAAAGACACTGGAGCTGTTTGCCATTTTCTTCTCCAGCTTATTTTACGGATGAGGAAACTGAGATAAACAGGAGTAAGTGACTTGCCCAGGGTCACACAGTTAGTAAGCGTCCGAGGCTAGATTTGAAGTCAGGAAGATTCCTGACTCCAGGCCTAATGCTCCATCCACTGTGCCACCTAGCTGTCCATTTCAAGAAATCAGAGACCCCAATTAAGAGGACAAACCAATCATGAACTGTGCTGGAGAGGGCAGGGAATATATGTCCTCACCCACTCCCAGTGATGTCAGCATACTTCATACCCTCCTAACCCCGTCTCACCAAGCCTAGGCCCATGACTAAGTGAGGGTTGAAGGAGAACGGAGTCCCCTGTGTCCTAGAAGTTGGGAATTCTTGGGAAGTGTGTTCCAGCCTAAAGAGTCCATATTTTATCCTGGAGGTAATGGGGAGCCATTCAAAGGTCTTTGTTTTTCTTTTGGGTTTTTTGTTTGTTTCCCAAGGAAGGAACATAGTTAGACCTGTGCCTTGGGAAAATAATTTTGGCAGCTGTGTGAAAGATATATTTGAAAGGAGAGAGACCACCATAGGCAAGGAAACCAATTTAGAAGCTATTGCAATAGTGCAGATGAATGATGAGATGGGGGAGAGGTGCCTGGAAATAGAATGAAGTGTGTGGCATCTTGGGCCGCTGCTGCGGGAGGGGAAAGATGTTGCCCAGTTAGACACAGCATGGGGAGGGTTCAAGGGGGGTGCATGGAAGGGAGAGTGGTGGGTCAAAGCCCTGGAATACTAAGACTGGCATTGGAGACAATGAATGGGTAAATTTTAGGGGGGTGGAAGGTGGGTAGGTATGGCCCTGGAGACCCTGATATTTCAACAAAGGGGCAGAGAGAACACAAGCTGCCCATCTGCCAGAGTGGATTATGCAACTAGGCCTTCCAAAGGTCTTCCTTCCCAGCCCAGGTAGTGTGCCTCCCCAGTCCTGCTCAGACCTCTGTCTCTGGCACCCATCTCTCTGGGAGTTTCTGTTGCTGGAGGATAAATGGGGCATAGATATGAAGAGCTCATGAAGTATCAGGACGCACTCATCTGTGGGTTGGGAAATTCAGTATCCACACCCTTGGTCTCACTGGAGATGGCTTTTCAGCTTCAGGCAGCTCTCTCCTCCCAGCTTTCAACCCAGGCTCATTCCTCTCTGTCGGGAGGACCCTCTCAGTCCTCCCTCTCCAAGGAAGACTCAGGCCTCCTCCTTCCTTTGGCCACCTAGCATATTCTCCTTTGATTAATACATACCTTTATACTTATCCTATCCTCTCCCACTATTAAGTTAATTATTAATTAATTAACCCCAACAGGGTTCTGGCTGCAAAAAAATTTTTAATTAAAATAATTTTTTATTCATAAAAATACTAGATTAAAGCAAAATGTATTTTCTTAGATTAATTCCTAAGGCAAACATTTCACATATACAAAGAGGTATTTGCTATATTTCAAGCATGTCATCTCATCATATATTCATCTAAACTTATTTTTAAGAATTTATTTATTATTAATTTTCAACATTTACTTTTATAAGATTTTGAGTTCTAAATCCGTCCCCTTCCCGCCTTTCTCCCCAAGACAGCATGCAATCTGATATAGGCTATACATATACAATCATATTAAACATATTTCTACATGAACCATATTATGAAAAAAGAATCAGAATAAGAGAAAAACCACAAGAAAGAAAAAAAAAAGAAGAGAAAAGAGTATGCTTTGATCTTCACTCAGACTTTATAATTCTTTTTATGGACGTAGACAGCATTTTTCATCACGAGTCTTAGAATTGTCTCGAATCACTGTATTGCTGAGAAGAGTTAAGTCTATCATAATTGATCATGATACAATGTTGCCGTTACTGCGTACAATGTTCTGGTTCTGCTCAGTTCACTCAGCATCAGTTCATGGAAGTCTTTCCAGGTTTTTCTGAAATCCACCTGCCTAAACTTCTAAAGAGGATTAAAAAACTATATGTTCGTTTGATATATTATATCATCTTCTGAAAGTTGCCCAAAGAATTACTGTGCAAGTTTGTTATCAGAAATATTTTTATTAGATACTTGACACTACCTGTGTGAACTTGGGCTAGTCACTTAACCCCAATTGCCTTGCCTTCTCCCTCCAAAAAACAAAAAAGAAATATTTTATTGCATAATATTTAATCATGCTCGATCACCTACTCAGTAGAAACTTGTCATCAGTCTGTTAAGTTAACTACCATATAATTTATTCCATTGTTACATTAAAATAATCCTTATATCTTTTATTGATACAATGTTCACAATCAGGGAATAAATAGAGATACATACACACAAAGAATTTCTTTTCTTAGAGCAGGTGAAAGTAACAGGTGTTCAGCTGCTATCTGCTGATAGGCCAAATATTGATCCTGCCCCTATTTCTACCACATTGTACACAGGTAATGTATAACGTAAATAGAAAACTGTAGTAGATGTTTTATCAGATATGGTTTAGCTATTGGGAGGTGACCTTTTCTAAAATGGTAAACTGGAATAACACATAATAAACATGGCATTCTAGTCAAAATTTAAACAAATTTATAAAAAATTAAAAACATTCTCATCAAATGGGTCTGAACATGTCTCCCAAACCCCTGCTGGGCATAGTCTGGACATGAGGCATACCTTCCAGTGACTTTCGATGTGTTCTTCAAACTTACTCAGAATGTAGTTGGGAGGGAACGTTAATTCACAGAGCAGACGCTTCTCAAAGCTGGAATGAAAGCAAAAACCGGTCTAGTGAGCACGTAAAAGCTGGCCCGGAGGTTCTGAAGTAGAAGGACGTTCTTATCATCATCACTGCTATCTTCAGGGTCTTCTAAACCATCAGGCTGACTAAGGTTTGGAGCAGGCTGCCTACAGACCATGTTGCTTTCCAATTCCCAGGAGCACATTCTTACAATGGTCTCTGGATTTCATCTGGGTAAAAAGCTCTATCTCTTGTATCCTGGCTTGCAGACAGATATCCAAACTGCAGAACTGGTTTCCTATTTGGCCCCCGCAGGCACAGGACAGGACCGCTTTGCTCTTTGGGATGCCACTCACTTGGGACTGCCAGGAACTCTGACCTCCTTCAGCTTGATTTTTCAAGTCTCTTTTTAAGCTCCTGCTCCTCCTCCTCTTCCTTCTCTCTGCTGAGAGTTTCCAAATGTGAGATCAGATCATTTATTTCTTGTTCTCTCTGCATCAGTTGAACTTTATATTTGTCTTCCACTTTCACGAGGTAAAATTTCACATCCTCAGTGGTATTCACCTGCTCCTTGCACTTTAGCTTCAATCTGGCCAGTTTGTCAGCATCGCTGCTACATTTGGCCCTCTCATCCAAGAGTACTTGATTACGTTTCTTATATGTTTCTATTTTTTCAGCAATTTCTTTGGTCATTTCACAGACTTACCCCTTTGTAACCACCTCAGAAATTATCTCAGATGTAGCAAGTCCAGCTGTAGCAGGTTTTCTTGGCAAAGATAATAGACTGGTTTGCCCTTTCCTTCTCCAGTGGATTAAGATAAACAGAGGTTAAGTGACTTGCCCAGGGTCACACAACTAGGAAGTGTCTGAGGCCAGATTTGAACTCAGGTCTTCCTGACTCCAGACCCAAAGCTCTATCCACTGAACTACCCAGATGCCTCAGTATCTTCTTTATTAGTCACTTAATGAGCATTTGTTAAGCTCCTCCTATATTTAAAATCTTATTTGTTTTGTTTTGTAACTATAAAGTGATTGGGTAGAGATGTTCAGCTCATTCAGTGTCACGCAGAAAGAGAAAGAAATATAATAAATAACAGCAAATATAGCACAAATTGCAGTCAGTTACAGTCTCTCAAAAGTCCACCGCCAACATTCTCCTCAGGTATAGTGTAACTTTTGTACTGGGCTCCATCTGCCTTTCTTTATAGTCTAGGCTGTACTTGCCCTTCAGTGAAGACCCTGCCAGTGAGGGTCCTCCTGGCTGTCCGGCAGCTTCTGCTGGGATACTAACAGGTTAACAGGCAGCCCAAGATTCTCAGAACCCTCTGAAGTTCAGTCAAGGAGATAGGAGGAGGAAGTTAGGAAGCCTTAGGCCAAAACCCAGTCTTCAATTGAGACTCTTCTCCTTCCTAGTCCCCTCCAAGTGCTTCCTCCTTTGGGCTTGAAGGGAGGTGCCTAGAACTGGTTGGTTTGTTGATTGTTGTCCTTCTTTCTCAAAGAGGACCAAAATGACATCACTATGCTAGAGCCAAGTTTCAGTGTGTCTGTCTGTGGCTGATCAGGCTATTAAGAGCTCAGACTGCCCTACCACAGGTCAGGCACAAATAGTCCGCATGAACACTTGGGATGCATACTCTAAATTTGTGCACCCTGCATTTCCTTTGAGCTGTTTCAATTTGACTTTGCTCAGAGTGATGGGGTTTAGACTGTGGAAGCCCACTTAAACTCCCCTTGAATCTTCCCACTAGATGGAGCGTTTGCCTGAGGCCATAAGCCTTTCATTATTGCTAGGCTAGGTTACTCTTAACCTAGCCTAGCCCTCCATTGTCTGGCTAGTTTCCACCCTTGATCCGATCAAAGTGTCTGTGCCCAAATATGTTACCTTTAAACTAGCCTAGCCTTACTTGGTCGGTTATCTCCAGGTAGCCTTCAGCTACTTCCCACCCTTAATCCCATTCTCTTGGTTCCTGAAGTCTGACCTCACCCCAGTCCCATCAAGCTCCTCCTTAGACTCTTCCTCAAGACTCTCCCTAAACCCCTCCTCCCATCACCTCAGAACCACCCTAGATCCCCGCCCCCCCCCAATCTTTCTGTACATAAGTTTCATCTTGCCTCCATGATGGTGCTCTGGTCCACTTGTGAAAACGAGCATCACGAATGGTGAGATTTCTTAAGACGACCCTGTATGATGAATCTGTAATAAACTTTGTTTCTCTTTGGCTGAGAGAAGGCTTAAGTCAAATTCATTTGACCAGGATCCGACATGTTGGTATTCTGAGGTCTTGAGCATCCCTAAAAACATATAGTTCCCTGACCTCATCAATAGGGCACAGCACCTTCTCCGATGTGGGAACACCATGCTGGGTGGTCCTGTGCCAGTGTTTCCCATGTCACACAATTCCAAAGTTCTTAAGAGAAACCTTGAGAGTGTCCTTGTATCCCTTCTTCTGAACACCATGGGAATGCTTGCCCTGTGTGAGTTCTCCATAAAACAGTCTTTTTGGCAAGCATATGTTTTGCATTTGAACAATGTGGCCACCCCACCGGAGTTGACCTCTCTGAAACAGAGTTTGAATGCTTGGCAGTTTACTTTGAGTAAGGACCTCAGTGTCTGGTACCTTATCCTGCCAGGTGATCTTCAGAATCTTCCCAAGACAATTGAAACGGAGCGATTGTTTCCTGGCTTGGTGCTGGTAGACTCTACAGGTTTCACAGGCCCACAACAGTGAGTTAGGTCAGCACCACAGGTCTGTAGACCTTAACTATAAAGTCAAGAAACAACACATCGAAGGTGGAGAAGAGGCACTTTAAAAGACTGAGTTAAGGGGATTCTAGGAGAGTCCTGACTTCATAAAGCTTTCTAGTTCCTCAGACTTACTGATGTAGAAGACATGAGAGGAGGGCATAATATAATGGAAAATGTACTGTCTTGAGAGTCAGAGGCCTTGGCTTCAAATCCTACCTTTGATACTTACCATTGGCATGACTTCAAGTGAGTTATTCATTTCCCTCAGCTTCAGCTCCTTTTTTCTGTAAAATGAGTAGGACTAGATTGCCTCTCAAGTTTATTCCAGCTATAATAAGCCAATGACCAGATCAGCTACTTTGGTAAGAGTAAATATGTGAATTCTTGTCATTAACAACACATTAATACCCCTCCCCTGCCATCAGAAGGCTGATGTTTTGTACCTAGATATCAAGCAGCCGTTTGGGAAGTCTCAATAGTGTATTCTATCATCTTTCTATCTCTGGCCCACTTCTGTGGAAAGGAAGAAGGCAATGGACAGTGCCTACCTACCCTGCCAGGATACTAGCTGGGGCAGGGCTAGGGGTGGGAGGAAAGAGGAGGGGCTTAGGGAGGCCCTCCCCATCTGAAGAAGGCACTTTTCTCCAGTCACATAGCCACCTGTCACATGTCAAATAGCCGTCTCTCTGGTCTAGGGGTGTATGGGTGGGTTCAGAAGAAAAACTGCTTCCCTGATCACACTTAAGGGGGAAGCCAGCTTATCCCCTTCCCACCAAACAATAATTACACAAAAGACTGCCACAAATAGCAAATGATGAATAAAACCATTTATCCATGCAATCGGAAACTAGACAAGTTATTAGAATTATTAGAATATACCAAAAATATATGAGAATGACCAAACTCATCAGCTGGGAACTAGATGAGATCTCAGCTCAAACAAAGAAAGACAATGATGGAGACAATCCCACCCAGGGCAGTCCCTTCTAGCAGTCTTCCAGACACGTAGGGAGGGGCTCCTTGCATCTCCCTTCTTCCAGAGTCTTTTTCTCTTTCCTCCTTGGATTGTCCCAAGTCCACCTATCCCTCTGAAGATGCTCTGGAGCCAACTCAAGAAATCTCTTGCCCTGCCCAATGCAAAGTTGAGCTCAACATTTTCTCTACTATTCAGAAGCCTCGTAGCCCTCCATATACATCTCCTGGCCATCCTTCCTCCACCCCACTTGGCTAGGAGCTGGATTTCATAAACCAAAATGTGTATAGCAGTCCTCTCTTGTACCAGAGAACCCCGAGACAAAGTGGGTTTCTATCAATCGAGGGAATGTTTGAAAAAGCTGTTGTATATGAAGACAATGGCTTGTTTATTGGGCAGTAAGAAATGAGGAACATGAGGCGTTCAAAAAAATTTGAGAAGACTTGTATGAACTGATGCTCTGAGAAATAAGTAGAACCAGATGGATAACAGACACAGTGATTAAAACTCTCTAAGAGAAATGATTGCCGAAAGGAATCAAAACTCTGAATAATGAAAAAATTGGTGAAAATTCCAGAAAAGAGATAATGAAATGTACCTCCTCCTTCAACAGAGGGTGGGGGTGCCCCCCCCCCGGACCAACAGGACAGAATCCTGTGTTTTTGCTTAGTTTTCATTGTCAAGAGGGAAACTTTTGTCTAGAGAGGGCCAAACAACTGTGTGGTAGAGGCAGTGGGCATGATAAAAAATCCTAGATGATGAATTGAAAGGAATTCCTCATCTCCAACTTTCGTTACTCCCCAAAGCTGCACTGCCACCTAGTGTATATACACAGAATCACACCTGTTACTTGGGCAAGGTTGTGTTGTAGGCTCGTATGGCCCCTCTGGCTTGGGAAATGTCTTAGGGGTTAGAGAGACTAGGCCAGGGGTAGGTCCTTTTGCAGTAATCTGAAATGCCCACAATTAATTGGAGGAGACTCCGGTGACATGAACACTGAGTCTGAGGTTCTGAAAGCTGAACTTTGTCTCTTGGCTCCTCTGTTCCTCCAAGAAACAGAACAGGACTGGCCAGAAGGTCACAAGGGAGACCATTTTTTAAAAAAGATATTTACTATTTTATTTTTTCCAATTACATGTAAAGACAATTTTAAACATTCTTTTTAAAAAATATTCTTTCCCTCCTGTCCTTGCTTACTACTTCTCTCCCCCCATGTCCCTCCCAGAGAAAGCAAGCAATTTGATATGTGTAAGACATGTGCAGCTACATTAGCCATGTTGTGGAGGAAAAAAACAGACCAAAAACAAACAAGAAAAGTAGTTTTTAAGAAGTATGTTTCAATCTGCATTCAGACTCCATTAGTTCTTTTGCTGGAGGTGGAGAGCATTTTTCATAAGCCCATCAGAATTGTCTTGGATCATTCTATCGCTGAGAATAGCTAAGTCATTTATAGCTGATAACCGTACAATGTTGCTGTTACTGTGTACGATGTTCTCCTGGTTCTTCTCACGTTGCTTTGCATCGGTTCATATAAATCTTCCCAGGCAAGGGAGCCTATTTTCCTAAGACTTTGGCCCCATAAGGAAACTTGATGATCTAAGGAATCTCTGAGGGTTCTGAGCTTTAAAACCTCCATGTGTCTACTCGGTGTAGTCCCTCCCTGCAAACTCTTCTCAGAGATGGTCTAGAGTAGACTCAATTTAATTCAATGAACATTTATTAAATGCCTCTTCTGTTCTAGGTGCTGGAGATAACAAAAATAAAAATGAAATCATCCCTGCTCTCAAGGTCCTTACATTCTAGGGGAGGGGAGATTACAGCATGTATAAGATAAGCAAATAAAAAGCATATGCAAAGAAACCACCTTCTAGGAGGCATCAGGAATGGCCTTTGACAAGAGATGGCCCCTGAGCTATGATTTGAATGAAGCTAAGGATTCTAGAAAGTAAAGGTGAGGAGGGAGTATGTTCCAGTTAGGGGTCACAGCCTGGGCAAAGGCCCAGAGATCGGAGAGGGAACATGTGTAGTAGGGAACAGCTAGCAGGCCACTCTGATTGGAATGGAGAGTGTATGAAGGGGAAAAGTAGGTGAGGGCCAAATCATAGAGGACTTTAAATGTCCAGCTGAGGATTTTGTATTTATCCTAAGGGTAACAATAGGTAGTCACTAAAGTGTTTTGAGCAGAGGAGTGATACAATTAGACCAAGGGTTTATGGATATCAATTTGGAAGTTACATAGAAGATGGGTCGAAGAAGGAAGGGACTGGAAATAGGAAAGTCAATTTGGAAGCTATAGTAATTTGGTGAGGGTTGATGAAGGCCTGAATTGGCCCAGAGGCCATAAGTAGGGATGTTAAAGGTGTTGTGAAGGTAGAATTGGCTGGTCTGGGCAACTAATTGGATATGAGAAAGAGAATAGAGTCGAGGAGGACTCCAAGATTGGGAAATTGAGTGAAGGGAGGCATCGTGGGAACCTTTACAGAAATAGAGAAGTTTGGGGTTGGGGAGGATATATTCTGGGAGACATACAATGAATTCTGTTTTGTATATGTTGTTAGTCAGGTCAAGTAAACAAGCATTTACTCTTACTATGTATCATGAACTGTGGTAAGTGCTGGGAATAGAAATACAAGCAGAAAGAAAGATGCCCTCACAGAGCTTACAAGAAAACAGGAAAAGGGTGAGCAGGGAAGAGATGAAGGTACTCTACATGGGGCTATTGAAGAAAAAGGCCATGAGAGTCAGGAGTGCAGCCTGGAGAGAAATGAAATGGCTGGCTCGGGCTTCCTCTTTAACATGGAGGTTCTGGGAAGAACCGGCCAACCAGAGGGAGAGGCTGCAGAGGTATTTGAGATGTCCATGGGACATACAGGTGGAGATGCCCAGCAGGCAGTTGGCCATGGGGGACTGGGACTGTTCAGGAGAGAGACTGGGGCTGGATATACAGGGTGTTCCTAAAGTCTGGACACACAGGCAAAAATGCATATTTTTAAGAAATGAAACGAATGAAATTTTCAACAACATTTTATTTAATTGGAATATTAACAAATAACATCTTCAATATGATGTCCATCATTTGTGATGCCAAGGTTGATGTGCTTTGCAAGATTCAAGTGAACTCGATGCAATAACTCCACATTACCTATGTGTCCAGACTTTAGGGACACCCTGTATATAGAGTTTGGAATCATCTGTATAGAAATGATCATTGGACTCATGGGAGCTGATGAAATCAATGAGAGTGCACATAGAGAGAAAAAAGCTCCCTGGACAGAGTGTTAGGGGACGCACACACTTAACGGTTGGGAACAAGAGGGTAAGAGGTTAAAGAGATGGTCAGACAGGTAGGGGTTGAACTAAGAAAGATTAATGTCAGTAAATCCCAGGAAGAAAAGGGTATCCAGAAGAAAGGAGTCACTGACAGGGCCAAAGGATTTCAGGATGGGACCTTTAAAATCACCCAATGCAATCCCCTCATTTTTAGAACTGAGGCTCAGAAAAGGGGATCAAGAGGCTTCTTGTCCTGCCGGAAGTAGATTGCAGAACTGAAATTCAAACTCCAGTCATCTGAACCCATATCTTGTACTTCCCACCACCCCACGCTGCCTCATCTTAGCCGGTCCTGGGATGAGGGGAGGAAGTAAACATTTATATATCGCCTACAAAGTGCCAGGCACTGTGCTAAGCACTTTTCACAATTTTGTTCCTCACAATAACGCTAGGAGGTAGGGGCTAGTATTATTCTTATTTACAGTTGAAGAAACTGAGGTGAACAGAAGTTAAGTGACTTGGCTGCGTCACACAATCAACTAATAGTTTGGATGAGAGGTGACAAGAGCCTAAGCTGGGGTGGTGGCCGTGTGAAGGGTATGGATGTCAGAGACGTCATGGAGGCGGAGTTGGCAACTGATTGCCTGTGGAGGACAAGAGAGTGAAGAGTCAAGAATGACTCCTAGGTGCTGATCTTGGGTGACTGGATGGATAATGGTGCCCATTACAGAAACAGGGAAGTGGGAAAGTAAGGGGAGTTGGAATGTGTGTGGGGGAGGGGGTAGAGAATGGCACAGGAGATGAGTTCCATTTTGGACAAGTCGTGCTGAGATGCCTGTGGTTCATCTGGGTAATGTTGAACAGGGATTTGGTGGCATGTGAATGGAACTCAGGAGATAGATGAGGGCTGAATATATAGATTTGGGAGTCACACACAGTGAGCTGATGTTTTGCATGACTGCACATGAATAACCTAGATCAAATTGCTTGCCTTCTCAATGAGGGGGGAGGAGAGGGAGAGAGAGAATTTAGAACTCAAAAAAATTTTATAATTAATTTATTTTTAGTTTTCAACATTTACTTCCATATGATTTTGAGTTTTAATTGCCCCCTCCCTTTCCTTCCCTTTCCCCAAGATGGCTTGCAATCTGATATAGGCTCTACATATACATTCATATTAAATGTATTTCCACATTAGTCATGATGTAAAGAAGAATTAGAACTAATGGGAGGAACCACAAAGAGAAGAAACAAAACAAAACAATAAAAGAAAGGAGAGCAAATAGTTCGCTTCTATCTGCATTCAGACTCCAAAGTTCTTTCTCTGGATGTAGATAGCATTTTATATTGTGAGTTTTCAAAAAAAAATTAAAATGAATGTTAAAAATTATGTTATGTGTCATTGAAAAAAATAAAATATTAGAGAGAGCTGATGATCAAATCCGTGGGAGCAGATAAGTTTACCAAGAGAGCATGTGCAGAGAGAAGGAGGTCCAGCTATGCCAGTGGTCTGGTGGAAATAGTGCTAATTTTTAAGCCAGAGAACTTGGTTTCAAATCCTGGCTATCACTCACTCCCTGTGTGACCTTGGGTGACTTAGCTACCCTCTCTGATGCCTTGTTTTTGCATCTGTTACAGTGAGGGAGTCAGATTAGATAACCTCTGAGGTCATTTCCAGCTCAGATCCATCTTTAATGAAAGAGACACAACAGAGCCAGGACAAGCTATGAAGTGCTTTGTTCTGGACCAGGGATCAGGAGATTAGGGTTTAAAACCCTGCTCTGTGTGACCCTAGGCAAATCTGAGCCTCAGTTTCCCCATAAATAAAATGGATATGCTGATACAGGAGTGGGGGACTATGGGTGTGGAATCCTGTATATGCTGTATGACTGATGTATTGTGATTAGTTTTGCTGAATCATTTTTGTTCTATTCTCTTTCTCTTTAAAAACCTTTGTTACAAAACATGGCTCACTATATGGGGGGAGGAGGGAGGGATATACTCGGAAACGAAAGTGATAGAAAAATGTGGATAGAAGAATAGACACAGGACCTGTGAATTCATTGGTCTGAGTGGGAGCACAGCTGCCTAGAGCATGAAGGGCTTGAAAAATTTGTCCTGACAGCTTGTGTCAGGTGGGACTTGAACCCGGGTCTTTCTGACTTCAGGACCGCTCCCTATTCTGCTGTACTGCTTCTCCTAAAAATATCAATAGACTTTTTAAAAATAAGATTTAAATTAAATTAAAATGAAATAAGCTGGTTGTTGATTGCACGAGCTGTTGTTATTACTAATGATCTGACAACAGGAAATCATGCAGAGCCCCCTAGGGAGCCTAGAATGGTGTTGATAGTGGTAGGAAGGGAGTTGCTGGATGCTGTGTCTGGAGATTCCTAAGCTGGGGGTAGGGCTATTTCAAAGGTAAAAGTCCCTCCCCCCTCCCCCAGAGGACTGGGAAGCTCAGGCAGAAGGGGAGAAGAGGCCAGGCCAAGCCAAGCTAGGCCAGGCCAGGCCGGTTGGGCCCAAAGGGTGAAGCTTAATCCTCCTTAGGGGAGTAGGGGGAGGAGCGGGCACCCTAGGGAAATAAGAAGCCAGACTAGCATGTCCCTGCTTGTCACAGTGACTGCCACAACACCCTTCCTGCAATTGTTCCTGGAGGAGCCTGGTCTCTCTGTTGGTAAGTCCTAGCCCAAGCCAGCAGGAGAATTGGTTGTCAGGATCACCCTGGGGGACTCCCTCCCGTTGTCAGGTAAACAACAGGGTGCTAAGGTGGGGCGGAGTGGGGGGAGAGAGACTGCGAGATCTACAGCCCCAAGTGGCCCTCCTCGCTTCCCTCCTATTACCTACAGCCTGCTCTGGGCCTGGCCCTCAGCTCCCTAGCTCTGACTTTTCACAGTCCTCCAGGGAATCTCAGCCCTGCCCAGGAACCTCAGGACCAGGAGGAAGGACTCTCCCCAGATAGCCTGGAACAACTTGGGACTGCTCATGGAGAAGGAAAGCCAACCAGAGATGAGAAGCTCCCAGCTATGGGTTCTACAGCCTTGGAGGGTGACAGCAAACAGCCCGAGTTGGGGGGATTTTAGCGGGGGAAGTGCTGGGACAACAGAACCCCACCCATTCCCCCAGTTCGGAGAGTTAAGTCCCTGTGGGCCTTGGGCTCCATTTCTACTCCTTCAAACTCTGTCCATTGGTAAGGGTGGGTAACTGCATCCAGTTCCATTGATGAGATGATTAGCCTAGGGTCAGGGTTAGGGATCAGTGAGACCAGGGTCAGAGCTCCATGTTGGGCTGAGACAAAACCAAGTCTTTAGCCAAGATTAGGGCTCAGTCTGGGACTGGAGTTGAGGTCCAATCTGTGATGAGTTTAGGGAGCCAGTCTGGGAATGGGTTGGGGTCAGTTTCTGGCTGGAGACAAAGGCATCAGCCTGCAGGTTTCTTTCTTTGTCCACATATCCTGTGTCTAACACAGTGCCCAGCACACAGTGGGCCCTTAATCAGTACTTGTAGATGGATTGTTGGGTGGGTTTGGGAGTCAGATGGTGACCTCTGACTATAAAATTCTTTATGCTACCCTTCTTCCTGTCAAAACCTCAGTTGTCACATGTCCTCATTTTAGGAGCGACGAGAGTTGGAGGCTGAGCTGGGCATGCACTGGATGGACCTAGAGATGCGGGATAAAAGGGTCCAGGAGGAAGAGGAAGAGCAGCCTCTGAGCCTCCTTCCTGCCCCAAAGGGCTGGGGCCAAGGCCAAGTGATCAAGGCCATATGGAGAGGCCAGCTGGGCCTGATGAAACAGTTGCTGAGGCAGGGGGCCTGCATCAATGAGAGGTGAGCAGCCCCATCAGAGCCCTACCACCAGCTCCCCACCATGGAGGTCTTCCACTCAGGCTTCCCTTTGGTCTTACTTTCTGTGAGGGGTATGTAGCACATCCATCCACATGATGCACACTCAACACCACACAAAGGTGTATCATATCCCACACAGGGTTACACAGTGGCTCTAGGCAGCCAGAGGGGCAGAGGAAATCTCACTAGATGTCAAGCCCTGATCTGTTTGCCACTTATCATCAGCTCTGTGACCTTGGACAAGTCTTAACCTCTCTGTTCTGTCATCTACAAAATTTGGGCAATATTACTATCCCTCCTACCTACTATTCAAGGCTGTTACCAAGAGTAATCTATCAATTACCCGACATTCATTAAGCAGCTACATCAAGTGAGATAAATACAAGTGAGACGTTCTAGAAATGTGAGCTATTATTCCCTCCCTATTATATCATACACATAACCTTATGAATGTTCATACACTGCCTCAAAAACATACCTATGTATATAACCCCACAAATGGCACACATTTCTTTTCTTTGGTTCACATAGAACAACTGTATTTATTTTGGGCTGATATTGGTTTGTTCTCCCTGGGCAAATATCTCCCTTCCCTCAGAGCTCTGGGGATAGAGGCTAAAAATTAGCCAGACAAAACTTCCCAGTGGCCAATCTTGGAGTCCGTCTTAAGAGGCAGATCAGGGACTAGATCTCCAGGTAGCCTCTGGAATCCATATCCAGTGTACCTGGTTCAGTTATGAAGTGACACCAAACATTCCAGGATCTACGTCTCCCCGGTACCGAGCACAGTATCTGTACATAGTTAGCATTTAATAAATTCTTACAAATGGATTGAAGGCACTTTCCCCTTCATCATGGCCACCCATCTGCACACATATAATTGTGTGTCCATCAGGGAGTGGCCTTCAGGGAATGTCCATCAGCCCCTGCCTTCAACGTGCATGTTACTTCCTAGGCTTTGGGCTCAGAGACACCACCCCCCCTCTCCCCAGACCTATTGCTCATGACTCCCCAAGATGCTTGAGTCAAACTGGATCAGTCTACATTCTCTGAACACGTTTTGTTGTAGAGGGGAACCCTATACAAACAAGAGGTATAGATGGTTTCTGAGACCTCTTGCAGTTCTGAGACTGGTAAGAAAGGATGAAAGGAATTAAGGAAAGAACGAAGGAAGAGAAGAAGAAATGAAGGAAGGAAGGAAGAAAGCAAGCAAGGAAGGAAGGGCAGTTGAATGAATGAAGGGTGAGAGAGGTTGGGGGTTAGGAGGGGAATCACATGAGGGTAAGTTTAAGATTTAGGGGTAAATCGGCCTGCTCCTGCAGAGGTCAGAGATAGCAAATCATTTTCAAGATTCCCACACACTCTGGATGCCCTACCTCTACCCACACATATCCTGGAAGATGGGGAAGGATGAATGAGAAAGAGTAAGAAGCAGGGCCTATGACTTCAGATCCTTCCTTGTGGCTCAGGTTTAGGGGAAGGGCCCAAAGGGTCTGGGGGATAGTTCCCTACCTTAGTTACAATTCTCCATCCAGGGATCCAGCAGGCCGGACCCTGCTCCATCATGCAGTGATGAGTGGCCACATCCCTCTGATCCGGTTCCTGGTCCAGCATGGGGCTGCAGTGGACACGGCAGATGAGGAGATGGTCACTCCTCTCCACTGGGCTGTCTGGCAGGGGCAGAGCCAGGTGGCTGAGCTGCTCCTACAGCGAGGCGCACCAGCTTCAGCCCGGAGTCGGCGAGGCCTCACATCACTGCATTTGGCAGCCACCCTGGGACACTTGCTGTTGGTCCAGCGACTGCTTGCCCATGGCCTGGATGCTGCCAGTGAGGACATTCACAGGTGGACGGCACTGCACTGGGCAGCTGCAGGGAACCAGCTTTCTGTGGTAGAGCTTTTGAGCTATCAAGGCATCTCGCTGGACATCAGCTGTTCGGGAGGCCCCTGCCCTGTGCATGTGGCAGCGGAGACTGGGAGAAGGGAGACACTACGGTTCCTTCTGATCCAGGGAGCACATGTCAATGCCCAAGACAGCATGGGGGCAACAGCCCTCACCATTGCCTCAGACCTGGGGGACCAGGAGGTGAGGCCTCCCCTGACATGATCTTTTCTCTGGTGGGGGAAGGAAAAGACACCTTGGGCCCAATTCTCCCAACCAGAGGAGCCCCTTAGAGACCCTTTTATGTAGTCATGAGCCAGTGGTAGTAGTGAATCAGTCGTGGGCAGTGGTACCCACTGGAAATCAGGCAGTGAGGTGGAAAGAGGAGATGCTGATCCTTCTCTCCCCCTTCCATCTCAGTTGGCTTTCTGGAGGCACAGAAGACCTAGCATTGAACCTTGGCTCTGATACTGCCCATGTGACTTCAGATAAATCATCTGCCCCCTCTAAACATTCCCAGAAATTAAGGGTTTGGAAGAGATCGTCTCTAAAGGCCTTTCCAGCTAGGAATGCTATGATCTTATGCCAAAGAGAGGTTCATGAGATGAGCAGTAGGTGGGAAGCGGTCCCTGAGCCAGTGGAGACAAGGGGAGCAGGAGGAATGATTTAGGAATGCGGGGGGTCTTGAAAGTGTAGGGGGAGCTCATGGACACTGCAGCCAGGGAGAATGTCTGATTAGTTATTTGCTAAAAGCTTACCCAGTTGGGTGAGAACAGGGGTGAGGTAATGAAGGATTAAGAGGCTTCTCTAAGGGTCATTGATGCTGTAAATGGAGATGACCTTGTGGGCTGGGTGGGCTGTCCTCTTTACCCTTTCCCTAGGAGGGGGGTGGAGGAGAGAGCAATAAGAGCTCTGTTGAACTCTTAGACACTCTGTCTGCCCTCAGGTCCAGGGGAAATCAGGCAATGAAGAAGCACCTGTTAAGTACCTACATGTACCAGCCCCCTGGGTTAGATGTTCCCGGGCTCAAAGACAAAAATGAATTGGACCCTGCCCCCCAAAGAGGTTAAATTCTGCTGGGGGAAACAGTATGTACTCAGATGAGTGGCTACAAGGAAATCTCCGTCAGGAAGTCACTAGCTAGGGGGGCACCAGTCAAAGCTTCATGTAGGAGTGGACATGGGAGCTGAGGCTTGAGGAAGTAAAAGTGAAGACAGAGGGTCTGCCAGGCCCAAGGGCAGTCAGCGTAGGATGCCTGTAACCAGGACACCTCCTCACATTTCAAGGTCCTAAGGATTTAGTTAGAATGAGTTCCTCACCAGTGGGGACCCACCTCCTAAGGTTAAAGGGCCAGATTCTATTTCCCCTTGCTATCTTTCACACCTCTATGTGCCTAGGCCTGTGCTATTCATATCTGGGGAGGGAAAGGAGCATGTTCCCATAGTATAATGGAAAGAGAACACTCGTGTAAACAGGAGACCAGAGCCTCAAGGCTCAGACCTAACAATGTGACTTTAGGTAAATCATTCAATAAACATTAACTAAGGATTTCCTGTAGGAGGCAGGGAAACAGATACAAAGTTGACATCTCCTGTCACAGTTTAGGGTGGTGGGAGGAGGAAAGAAGATACAAACAGATCATTATGAGGTACTGATAAGGAGAATAGGAAGGTTTAAACAAAGTATTATGTGAAAATCATTACTGACAAGGCAACCAAGGAAGGCTTCCTGGACGGGAAGGTAGTGAGATGAAGTTTAAAGGATAGAGAGGAATTCAGCAGCAAAGGTCAGAAGAGAAGAAGGGATGGCCTACCAGGCAGAGGGAACTGTACAAACAAAGCCATGGAAGCAGGAGAGTACAAGACTTGATGGCAACCAGAATCCAGTTGGCCCACAAAGAGTGTGTGAAATAGTGGAATAGGAGATAAGGCTAGAAAAGCAGGGGGCCATCAGTGGGTACGTCTCTTTTGTCACTTTCTTCATCTCTAAAATGGTGATAATACTTGTCCAACCTACCTTCTAGGGTGGTTGCCTAAAGTCCTTCCCCTAGTAGAACATAAGCTTCTTGAGGGCAGGGACTGTTTGGTCTTTGTACCATCCTTCCTTGAATCTAGCACAGGGCCATACATGGAGTAGGTGCCTAATAAATCCTTGTGAATTTGAATTAAATTTATAAACCTTAAAGTATTTTAGGAACATAAACCATTAACACCAAGCTCCCTGTCGCCATCATTATAATCCCTGTGACCCAGTCCCAGCCCTGGGAGAGGTCCCAGTTTGGTAAGTTGAGAGTCGGGTGAAACAGGGGAGACAAAACCCGACAGGATGTGATTAAAGGCTGAGTAATTGGTATCAGGTGTCCAAAGGCAGGAGGAAGCTGTGTGGGCTTGCAGAATCTGTAAAGGAATGCAGGATTTAGGGCTGGCAGGCAGGCACCTTAGAGACTGAGGCCCAGAGACTTGTCCAAGGTCACACAGATGGTCAATAGTGAGTCCCAGTTTGCACCCTGGTCTCTTGTCTCTGTTCTCTTCTTCAGGCCTGGAAGGAATAGTTCTCTACAAAGTTCTCATTTCGATTGTCATTTTTGTAGGAGTGGCTTTAAGGAGCAGATAGATCTGAAAAGATATTGGGCCAGTGGCTCTTGAGAAAGATGAGGCTGGTGTGTGGTCTCCCTGGAATTTAACAAGCTGAAATGGACTTCAGAAAGAATAGCCCTCACCCCCATCCCCACCCCTCTGTACTTTCCAATAAATGCCACCCAGTCTCCTTCCTGTTCCCAGATCATAAAGCTGCTCTTGGATCATGGTGCCGATGGGAACCTTCCAGACCAACATGGCCGCTCTCCCCTTCACCGGGCAGCTGCTGCTGGTCACCTTCCTGTGGCCCAGCTACTGGTGGAGAGAGGAGCTCTGGTGGATGCCCAAGATGGACTACATCTCACGCCCCTGCACCATGCAGCCTTGGGAGGAGACACTATGGTTGCCAGCTACCTGCTGGACCAAGGAGCAGAGGTCAATGCCGCCGGTTGGCTCTGCAAGACCCCTTTGCACTTGGCCATCGAGAAGGGTCATTGCTCTATGGCAGAACTTTTACTAAGGCGGGGGGCTAGCCCCAGCCTGCGGACACAGTGGCTGGAGACCGCAGAAGACCTTGCCGCCCCAGGCAGTCCTCTCAAGACTCTCTGTTCCTTTCAGAAAGGCCAAGAGGAGAGATGCGAGGCTGGGCAGGGCTCAGGCCCCTCCGTGTGGACATCCAAAGTGGAGGTTTGAGTGGTACTGTGCCCTAGCTTTGTGACCTTAGGATCATAGGACTTCTGGGAAGGCCCTTGGAGATTACCTGACCCAACTGTCTTCTTTTACAGATGCCCATAGGAGTACAGGAATTTGTTTAAGATCGCATGGGTGGTGAGTGGAGTTGGCGCCTAAGCCTGGGTACTCATCTGTCAAATGGGCATAATACTTGCTTCACCTAACAGCATTACTATGAGCAGAGTAAACCCTACGGTGATACACAAAATATGAGTTATTGTTGTTGCTATTACTGGGACCCAGAGGAAGGAGTGTTTTCGAGGTTGGGTACCCCTAGGTAGGTGGGGAAATAAACTTAACGGGCCCATCCCATTTGTCATTTTTACCCATTCCTGGGAGAAGTGGAACAGCTGTGACCCAAGGCCCTGGACATTCTGGACATTTGGCTTCATGGCCTGTTTGGTTCTGAGGGTGGGGAAGAATAGGAATCCCTACCTTCTGCCGTCATCTTTTGAGATTTACCTGATAACAAGGAAACCAGCATTTATATAACTCTTCGAAGCTTGCAAAATGCAAATCTCATTTGACCCTCACAACCCTGTGAAGCAGGTGCCATTATTTCTCCATTTTATGGCTGAGGAAACTGAGGCAGACAGACGTACAGTGACTTGCCCAGGGTCACACAGCTGCTAAGGCCGGTCAAAGTCATAATGCCAACATTGTTCAGCTCTGACTCTTTGTGACCCTACTTGGGGTTTTCTTGGCAAGGCTACTGGAGTGGTTTGTTATTTCCTTCTCCGGCTCATTCTACAGATGAGGAAACTGAGGCAAGCAGGGTAAAGCGACTTGCCCAGGGTCACTCCAGGGCTGGCACTCCAGCTGCCCTCTGGAACAGCACATGACAAGATAAACAAATGCTTTCTGATTGATTGATCCTCTGCTTTGCCTCTCAGAGTCCCCATCTCTACATCGGGAACTGTGCTTGACCTCGATCCTAGAAATTCTATTTTTTTTCCTTAAAATGAGTAAACTTATGGGAGAGAGATTTTTCTTTAATTTTTTAAAAACAAAAGCATGTTTAAACATATAGATATCCATAAAGGCCTCTCTCAGTAACTTCCTTTATATCTCTTTCTTGTTGATCTCTGATTCCTTTAGCCAGTATTGCCAGATGTAATAAAGATCGCATCTTACAGTTCTAATGGCTGACATCCAGGGAGGAGTGTGACAGTACAGGGGATGTAAAGCTGTTTGTAAAGCTGAAAGGGCACCTGTGTCTCTTCCAGACACACGAATCAGCTCCCTTTTCACCCTACCCTCCTGTTTCACACAGTCTCCTCTATTCGGAATTGCTGTTTACTCATTCACACCTAATCTGTGTGGAATAAAAGTTCAGAACAGTCTCCCTCTAAACAGTTTCAGGGACTTGCTTTTAGTGACTTAAGGAAACCCAGTTAAAAATCAGAAGCTCTTTTCCAGCTGCCCCAGCATGATAAAGGACTACTCTAGTCTGTCTTCATCTTCCAGGCCCCACAGAAAGCATTAGGCTTCTAACAGGACATGGTATTTATCAGACTATGTAATAAATCTCTCCTGTGAATCTTAACTGTTCTGTCAACCTTGCTCATAGGGAAGGAAGGCAGAACAGACATTTATTAAGAGCCTCCTTTGTGCCAGGCATGGTGTTAGGCGTATTACAAATATTATAACGTGGGATTATGGGATCACAGATGGAGAGCTGAAAGAGACCCCAGAGGTCAAAGTCCAACCCTTTCATTTTTTTTTAAAAATAGATTAGGAAATTGAGTCCAGGAGAGATGGCAACTTGCCCAGGATCAAACAACTGGTTAAGTATCTGAGGCAGGATTTGAACCCAGGGCTTCCTGACCCAAGCCCAACGCTCTAAACACTACTACATGCAGGCTCTAAGATGCTGATTTTACTCAGAATTAAAAGCCATTTCTAGCAGGGGGTTTTAAGCTTTTTTTTTTTTATATCATGGACCCCCAAGGCAGTCTGGTCCCTTCTCAGAATCATGGTTTTAAATGCATAAAATAAAATACAAAGGATTATGAAGGAACATAATTATATAGTTTTTTTTTTAATATTGAAAAGACAAGAAACAAGTAACAGTTACTTGGATTTCTTTGCAAATATCCCATAATTAGGATTTCCACTGCAGTCAGGGTCTAGAGGACTCCCCTTGCTCATTTTTCCCTGAGTGGAAATGAAATCCCTAAACTGTAGTCTCTTCCTCCACAACCTTGGAAAGAAATACTGTAGAAGGGGTAGGTTCAGGTACAGCAGCTGTTCCTTTCTGCTTCAGGCAATCACTGCTTCCTTCACAGAGTAGAGTTTGTAAGTGGTAAAACAGTGTCAGTGGGCCTCGTGATTGTGAACTGTTCCACAACACTCCTGTCCTAGGACTCTGGGCTTAGGATTGGCGTGAATTCACCACATCTAGTCCTCAATCAAACCCACTAAGCTAAGCTCCACCTCTGGTATCCCCATATTATGGGGTCTTGTTGTACCCTTGCCCCTCTCCCTGCCCCCAACCCTGCTTTCCACCTCTAACTCTGAAAATGGTAGACCAAAGAATATTACCAAAACACTCCTCTCTTAGAATGTAAGCTCCTTCAGGGCAAGATTGCATCATGTCCTGATTACTTCTATTTGTATCACCAGAAACCAATCAATCAATCAACATTTATTAAGCACGTATTAGTTCCAGGGGAGCAGCTGGATGTCTCAGTAGATGGAGTACTAGGGTGGAGTCAGGAAGACTCATCTTTCTGAGTGCAAATCTGGCCTCAGACACTTCCTAGCTGTGGGACCTTGGCCAAGTCACTTTACTCTGTTTGCCTTAGTTTCCTCATCTGTAAAATGAGCTGGATAAGGAAATGGCAAACCCCTCTGGTATCTCTGCCAAGAAAACCTCAAATGGGGTCATGAAGAGCTGGACACAACCGGACAACAACAACAACATTAGTGTCTCCAGAAATCAATGAATCAATTAACATTTATTAAGTACCTACTATGTTCTAGGCACTGTATTAAGGCTGGGGAGTCAAAAAGAATCAAAAGACACTCTCTGCCTTCAAGGAGTTTACAATCTTATGCAGACTTAGTACAGCATAGAGCAAGCACTTTATAAATGCTTCTTTTATTCATTCACATTGCACACAGCAGAGGGAGATGTTTAATATTGTAAATATCCACTTTTTAAAAGCACACATTAAGTGTCTCTTGTGAGCAAGGCACTGGGGAGCCAAAGACAAGATTGGAAAGACACTGTATGTAAGGTGGATTTTAGTGTGCGTAAGGTGGATTTTTGCTATTCCTTCTTAGAGTTTAGTTTCCCAGGATCCATGGCCATAACAATCTCTTTTCCCCAGGCTCATGACTTGTAAACATCGCCACCATGCTTGTGCAGCATTCTATAATGATAAATAATATAAACATGTGTGCTTAAATTGTAAATATCCATTGCAACTGCACAGTGAGATATAGGGATGAGATGATGTAAACTTGTGAGGCTACTGCTGGCAATATGCCTTCTTTGTCTGCTGCCCTACAAAGCAGGTGGGCAGTGGTCAGTGAGTAGGGAACCCTTAGGGATGAATGCACAAGCTGGAATGCTGTGTGTGCCTTGATGGGCCCCCATCAAGGCTTGAGGGGAATCTGTATTTGCCTCAACTGGTCCCCATTGAGGTTTGAGGGGATTTAGGGGAGCGCACAAGCTGTGCCTGTCTCAATTGATCCCATCAAGACGTAGTTGACCCCACCTTCTGGACGATTGCCGCGAGAAGGGTGATTAGGGAATGCTGTAGGAGTTGGTGCTCCCATTATTAGCAGCCCTTTTGTGAGAAGACTAGACTAGAATAGAGTAAGAATATTAACCCTTCTGAAGCTGTCTTCCGGTCCTTCCTGTCTGACCAGATCAAGAAAGAACCTGTGCTAGAAGCCCTCCTGTGTGCTAGTGTTTGTCTTAGAGACACTATCCCTGCCCCCACAGTACTTACATTTTACTGGAGATGAGGAGTAGGAAGAGATACATATGGACACAGAGAAATAAACCTGATGGGGATGGGATCTGAACCCCTAAAAGGAAAAGATCATGTCTTTGAGATCTGGACTGCAAAAAGGAAAAACCTTGGATTTTTCCATGTGGCCCAGGTCCCTGGCATTTGCCTGGGGCAACTGGCCCTTCCCAGTGAATTAACTGCAGTTTCATTGTGGCCCCATGCCCAATCTCCAATTCTCTGTTACTCTAACCCAGCCCAGCCCTCATTGTCTGGACCTGGCCCTACCCTACCCTACCCTAGACCTCCATCTAGACCCCTTCCATGGGGTACAGGTCCTTGGTGTTCACGTGGGGCACCCGGCCCTTCTCTGTTATCTCCTAGTCACCCCAGACTACCTGGTCACTCCTAGATCCTTCCCACAGTCTTTCTGTATGTAAGGTCCATCTTGCCCCCCATTAAATTGCTCAGATTCAATTCCTTAGGAGTCTAGCCAATGGCTCAGATTCCTTAGATCTGACCAATGTGGAGGATTTTTAGAATCATGCCCATCCTGACTGGTATTCCAGTAAACCTTGTCTTTGGCTGAAAGAAGGCTTGGGTTGAAGTCATTCAAGGCAGGACCTTTATGTCACTATTTTGGGGTCCCAGCACCCCTGAACCTCAACAAACTCAATGCAATAAGGATTTATTAAGTGAATGCCATGATTATGACAAATGCAACATAATTTGGAGAGGGCAAAAACAATGAATCAATTAAAAGAAGTAGCATCTCTTAAGTGCCTGTTTTGTGTTAGGCACTGGCAAAGAATGGAACCCAAAGAATGGATGGATCCCTTGGACCAAAGAGCTGAGTACATTCTAGTAAAGGGCCAACTAAGAGAGGGCTGAAGAAAGGCTTTGTTTGGGGAGGTGGTGCGTGATCCACGCCTCCAAGGAAGCAAGGGATTCAGAGAAAGGCTGTCCAGAGAGACAGAAAGGAGGGGGCGTGAATGGGAGGTGTGTAAGGGGATCATCATCTGAAGGGTGTCTGATGATGGAAGTTTTCAATGCCAGCTGAAGGGCTTGTATTTTATCCTTAAAGGCCTCAGGGTGGCATTGAAGGGAATCTGGAACTCTGAGGAGCCCAGTTTAAATCTCAGCCTTGTCATTTGCTATGGCCACGGGGAAGCCTCTCTCAGTCTTGGTCTCTTAATGTGTCAAAGGTAAAAGAGTCTAAGGTCCATCCAGCTTGAAAGTGAAGATCCTCTTTACACAGACAGACTTGTGCCTTAGCAAGATGATTTTGGCAGCTGTGCTGTTGAGGTTTAGGGGTACCACATGTTGAGGTTTGGGGTTTAGGGGCACTCAGGTCCCTAAAATACCAACACACCAGGTACTGCTCGAATGAATTCAACTCCAGCCTTCTTTTGGCCAAAGAGAAAAACAAAGTTTATTAAAGATTCACCATATTGGGTAGAGAAATTTCACCATTTGTGATGCTCATTGGGACAAGGGAGCCAGATGCTGAGCTAGATTGAACCTGAACACCTTCATGGCAGCAAGATGGATCTTATATACAGAAAAGCTGTGGGAGGGATCTAGGGGTGGTCCTGGGGTGGTGGGAGGACGGGTTTAGGGAGGGTCTTGAGGAGGAGTCTAAGGGAGATCCTGATGGGACTGGGTTGACTAGTGGTCAGACTCCAGGAGTGGGATTAGAGGTGGGAAATTGCCAGAGACAATCCAGTGGTACAGACAACAGAGGTGATGGAGTTTAGACTGTGGGAGCCCTGAACTCCCCTTGAATCTTCCCACTAGATGAGGTGTTTGCCTGAGGCCATAAGCCTTTTGTTATTTCTAGGCCCGAATCTCTAGGCTAGGTTACTCTTTTTTTTTTTAAATTTTTTTATTTTTAGATTGCAACAAACAGTTCTACATAATTTTGCGTTCCAGATTTTCTTCCTTCCCTCCCCCCCTCCCTCCCCAAGAAGGCATGGAGTCCCATATAACTTCCAGGTATAAC
>CM053622.1:794526843-794542708 GCA_028646595.1 Phalanger gymnotis | reverse complement strand
CATTTTGACTTTATTTTGTTGTATGGTGTAAGATATTGGTCTATGCCCAGTTTCTTCCCTACCATTTTCCAATTTTCTCAGCAGTTTTTGTGGAATAGTGAATTCTTAGCCCAGAAGCTGGCCTCTTTGGGTTTATCGAAGAGTAGATTGCTATAGTCGTTGACTTCTCCATCTTGTGTACCTATCCTATTCCACTGATCCACAACTCTGTTTCTTAGCCAGTACCAGGCAGTTTTGATGACTGCTGCTCTATAGTACAGTTTAATATCTGGTATAGCAAGGCCACCTTCTCTAGCATTTCTTTTCATTAATACCCTAGATATTCTAGACCTCTTGTTCTTTAACATAGCCTAGCCCTCCATTGTCTGGCTAGTTTCCACCCTTGATCCTATCAAAGTGTCTATGCCCAAATCTGTTATCCTTAAACCAGCCTGGCCTTATATGGTCGGTTATCTCCGGGTAGCCTTCAGTTACTTCCCACCCTTAATACCATTCTTTTGGTTCCTGAAGTCTGATCTCACCCCAGTCCCATCAAGCTCCTCCTTAGACTCTTCCTCAAGACCCTCCCTAAACCCCATCACCCCAGGACCTCCCCCAATCTTTCTGTACATAAGTTTCATCTTGCTTCCTTGAAGGTGCTCAAATTCCATCTACCTCAGATTGAATATGGCTGGCTTGTGAAAAGGAGCATCACGAATAGTGAGATTTCTTAAAACCTCTCCAGTTCAAAGGCAGCATGCCTTAGCAAAACATTTATCTCTCTTCCTGATACTGCAGCCAGCTGCACCTATAGAATTTATTAGTTTGGACTTCCTGTGTATGTGCTACTTGGCTGTGCACTGGGCCATAATGATATTTACTACTTACTGACCTTACTGATATCTATCCTAGACATAGTCAAATGTATACTCCCTTACATTCATCTTGTCTAACAAGACATTTGATGAGAGCCACCTGGATATTATATTTCCAGGCAGCCCTGTTAGTTGACTTAGTGACATTTCAAGGCAAAAACCACACCTCCATGTGGCCCCCCTTTGGGCTATTTCCCAGTGAACTCTGGGTAAGATACCTGAGCAGTAGATACAAAAGCAATAGATATCACCAGATAAGAGCTGACCATCCCTTAACTACTCCTTAATCCCACCCCAAAACACCTAATTGACATTTCACCCCAGAATCTTCTATAAAACTTTTCCTGAAACCCTGTAGGGTTGCAGGTTCCCTAAGAACTCTTGCCCACTGTAAAGCGTAATAAATCTTTGCCACCTTGACTTAAAGAATGCTTGAGATCCTGAATTTATTCCATATGTCCCAACCCTCTCCAGTACTCAGGTCCTTGAGGGGTACTCCCTCTCAACAACCCTGTCTGGGAACTCCACTCTTCGGGTTCCTGGTCCTCATCTCTCCCAACCCTCAACACCATGACTTGCAAGTGAATTGGATTTAAATGAGGCAGGGCTGTGCAAAGTCACCAGCTTCACTTTCTCCTTCAGAGCCATCTGGGTCCAATGGCAAGAGGCAGATCAGGACAAATGGAGATGGTCCAGGATGCAGTGGGAGATCTTGGCCTTTTTAAGCTGAGGTCTTTTCCAGGTCTCAGTTTGTCTGAGGCAACACCCATTCAGTGATTAAAGGCTAGGCAAGAACTGAGGCAAAAGATGGCCTAGTTTACCTTCACAAAAGAATCAGTCTGGAAGGGGAAGACCCTCAGGGTTTCTGGCTAGAACAGAAACAATTGCTATTTACACTCACTCTGAGCCATCAAAACCCAAACAATGACCAAGGTAGGCTTGGGCTTGGACCTATTATTGGTCAATCAGTAAAAGTCAGAGTGATTTGAGTTTAAAGGCATAGTGAAGTAGCTCCATTTGAATCCCAATGGGCTTTGTCGAAGCCTGTTTTCAGAGCTATATTTCAAGAAATCAAAAATGAAAGCCACATAAAAAAAAGAGCTAATTGTCCCAGATTAAAAAAAAAACACCATAAAACAAAACCAATGATAGAATAAATAGGTAGAGAAGAAAAAAAATGTAGGCCCCAAACCCCAAGATATTTTGTGAGTATAGGTGGTCAAAATTTATATTCCTTAGGACAGAGCACCCACACGTATGACTCCCCACACGGACAGAGAGAAGAGGAGGAGAAGGAAGAGGACATATCGGAAGTGAGATTTATACTGAAGACCCCTAACTCCAGAGATTGTGCTTTCCCCTACCCTGCAAGAGACTCAGGAGAAAACAGTATCATAAACAACAAAGCAAGAAAGTATCTAGGAGAAAGGGGTGTTCGATAGTGTCCTTAGCTATAGAGAAGTCAAAGAGCCGAGCTCAGAAAAGACCATCAGATTTAGGAGTTGAGTCATGTTAGATTGAGCAGGAAAGGAATTATCATTTCCTATAGATATGTGACCTATTATAACTATATGGCTACTTAAAAGCCCTAGGTTGGAAAGACTTCCACTAGAGGCCCAGCAACATGCTAGCAATAGGCCAAGGACCTGTTTAGCTGGGTTTAAAGATGCTCATCCCCAGCAGCCTAGGGGAGTGAGGGCGGGGGGGAGGGGAATGAGAGCTGATGGGAGTGAATTTTCTGTTTTTTTTTTTCTGCCATAATTGTAAAGCCTTTCTTTTAAAGTGTGGAGCACCTCCATGCAAATAAAAACATATATTCATTCAAATCAAGCTATTCTCAACGAGGGCCTACATGTTGCAAGAGGATTCAAAAATGAAAAAATGTTAGTCTCTGAACACGTGCAGATCTCTCCCCCCTCTGTGCCTAGACCTGGGATGTCTTCCCACCCACACCTGACTTCCTCCCCCTCCTGAGACTTTTCATATAATACCATTTCTCACAGTGGGTTGTCTTATCAACCTTCCAAACCAGGAGAACATAAGAGCTAAAGCTAAAAGGTAGAGTTTGACAGATTATCATCTCCTGTGATTCTCACAACTACCCTGGGAGGCACTATTATTGTCCCTGTTTTACAGATGAAGAAACTGAGGCAGCCAGAGGGTAGTGATTTGCCCAAGGTCACCAGGCTAGGACCATTGGATTTCAAATCAGGCCTTGGTCCTTTTCTGTGTTCTGGATGCCTTCTTCCGACGGCTTCTCAGGATGGAAGGAAATAGTAAAGCATTTAGAGGCTGGTGAGAAGCCACGCCCACAGAACTCCCTAGACCTCTAGCCCTGGTGCCCAGGACCCCTGCTCTAGGGGCAGTGGGGAGCTCTGGATCTTCCTGGGCAGAGGGATGACCGGTCCGAGCCCGGTTGTGGCTCTCCTTGGGAGGGTGGGCTGGAGAGGCCAAGAGCTTCGAGAACAAGGGGGTCAAGGGAAGAAGGTCCTGGCGGCCTCCCCATCCTGGACAAGGGCGCGGCCACTGGTGCACATTTCCACAGCGCCCACGGGGCAGTGTGCCCATTTTACAGATGTGGCCGCCCAGGTCCCGGGCTCGCTCCCACTGAGGACGCTTGGAGATCCTCTCATTGCTTCATTACACAGGCAGGGAGACAAGCAACCCCAAGGTTCCTTCCCCGGCTAGGAGGCGGAAGGGAGGGAAATGTGGGAGGAGGAGCCGAGCTGCAGGCTCCGCCCCGTGCCCCGGAAGGACCCGCGGCCGGAGGCGGAGCCTCCCCCGGAAGTGCTCGAGGCACAGCGGCTTCCGGCCTCCTGTATATGGCAGCCGCCACCTGGGTCTCGTGCCGCCCAGAATAGCTAGGGAGCCATGGTGCTGCTCACGGCGCCGCTGAGGGTGCGCGCCCGCCTCACTGACCGCTACTGGCGGGTCCAGGACGTGCTGAAGTACGCCCGGGTGAGCGTCCCGGGCCCCGGGGCCCCTTCCTGCCTCCCCACCTCCCCTCCCTGCTTCCCCTCCCCCACGCCTAGCCCCCAAAGCCCCTCCTCCTCTTCCCCCAGCTCCTCCCCATCCGTCTCCTCAGGCCCCTCCCTCTCCCCGTCTCCATGGCTCCCCTCCCCCCTCCCTCTTTTCTCCTTGGCTCTTCTCTCTCCTCTTGAGACCCCTCCCCTTCTCTTTAGTTCCTCCCCTCCCCCTCCTCCTGAGCTCTTTCCGTCCCCTTCCCCTTCCCCTTCTCCATGGCCCCTCCCCCCTCAGCTCCTTCCTCTCTATCCGCTGAGGCAAGGCTTGGTGTTCAGACTCCCCTTGCCTCCACTGGGGGTTTTCTTGGCAGAGACACTCGAGTGGTTTGCCATTTCCTTCTCCAGATCATTTACAGGTGAGGATACTGAGACAAACAGGGTGAAGTGGCTTGCTCAGGGTCACACAGCTAGGAGGTGTCTGAGGCCAGATTTGAACTCAGGAAGAGTCTTCCTCATTCGAAGCCTAGTACTCTTAGTGGCTCCTGAACACATCACTGAAACAACAGCAAACCCCCCGCCCCCCACTGTTTGCCTCAGTTTCCCCAATTGTAAAAGGGGCATCATTAGAGGTCTCTCAGCTTTGTTGTGAGGATTAAACGCGATAATATTTGTAAAAAAAAGAAAAGCACTTAGCATGGTCCTTGGCACATAGTAGGTGCTCAGTAAATGCTTGTCCCCATTTATTTGAGGTTCTTAATCTTTTCCGAGTCATGGATTCAGTTGGCAGTTCGATGAAGTCTGTGGAATGGATAATGATGGTTTTAAGTTGTAAATTTAAATGATTGCAAAGGAAACTGATTCTGTTTAAATACAGTTATAACAATATTTTTTTAAAAAGTTAAGATACTCCAGGTTAAGAACTTGTGTATTAACAGTACTAGCTGTATGACCCTGGGCAAGTCACTTCACCTGTCTTGCCTCAGTTTCTCTATCTGTAAAATGGGGGTAATAATAGTCCCTCCTTCCTAGGGTTATTGTGAAGACCTAATGAGAAAATAATTGTAGAGTACTTACTTAGAATGTTGCTTGGCACATAGTAAGAGCTCGTTAGCTGTTATTAGGTTTGAGGCACTGAGTGAAGCCTGAGGATGCAAAGAAAGAAACAAATAGTCTGCCCTTTTAGAGCTTCCATTCTAATGGGGTAGACAGTACCTAACTAAATGCAAACTATGGAGTGCAAGCGAGGTTCCACCCCTACCCCAGAGAACAACTCCTGTGACCAAGCCCATACGATGAAGGCACTTACAGTCTAATATTATCAGTGCAGAGTAGATGGGGGGGGTCATCTGAGAGGCGAGTCCCAGGAGGCCATGGGGTGGGGCCTGGCTGGGGAAGGGTCTTGAAAGGTAAATAGAGCATTTTATATTTGGTCCTGGAAATAAAGGCAGCCCCTGGAGCTTCCATGCCCCAGGCACAGTTAATAAGCTCATCTGATCCTCACGGCAGCCTTGGGGTTTTTAATCCCCGTTTTTATAATTGAAGAAACTGAGTCAGACAGGAGTAAAGTGACTTGGCCAGGGTCACACAGCCAGAAAGCATCTGAACGGCAGGATTTGAACTCAGATCTTCCTTACTCCAGCGCCACCTCACTGCCATGGGTGACATGGTCAGTCCTACGCCTTTAGAAAAATGACTTTGGCAGCCCTTTCAGGAGGATGGACCAGAGTGGGGAGAAACTGAGGGAGAGAAACCCCTTAGCAGACTATGAGAAGAGGTCTGGATGGAAGGGGGAGGGGAGGGGAGGGGCCCCTGGCAAGATGTGCTCTGAGGGTAAAAAGGGTGAGATCTAGCTCCTTCCAGTCGTCTTTCCATTTCTGCTCCCCTCTTTCCCTCTAAGGGCCTTCTCTGGGCCCCTTTCCCATCCCTCTTCCCCGTTCTGCCCTCCCACCCCCCATCTCCCTTGATTCCACCCCTCTGTCCCCACCTCATGGGTCAGGTCTGCCAACCATTCCCTCCCCTTCGATGCCTTCAGCTCCTATCATCTGCTTGGCTCATCCACTACCACTACCATTCTCTGTCGTGTGCCCTCCTCTTCCAGCCCCAGCTTGGTTCTCCTCTATTCTGTGGTCAGACTCTCTACTCCCTTAGAGCCTTGCTTCAGCTTTATGATTCTGCTCCCTCCCCCATGTCACCCTGCTCAGCCACATGATTCTCCTCCCCATCCTCCCGCTCATGCTGAGAGCCCCTCCTACCACTGGGCATTTGGGGTGGGGTGTGTTCCAGAGTCCCTTTGAACTCTCTCAAAGACTGCCTCTGGTAAAGGCCCCCACCCAAGATGATGGTTCAGAATGATAATGAAATCCCCCCCTTTCCCCCCCAGAAGAGAGGCTGGGTGCTACCAGGCCTGAATGCTCTGCCCAGACTGCCCAAATCTTTATTTTTGTCATGTGGGTGGGTATAGTTTGCTGTCAGGGGATGGAGAAAAAGAAAGGGTATATCTAGAAACGACTATTATGTGAAAACAAAAGGTGTCAATAGTAACTTCTTTTAAATCAATGTCAGTAGATAGTTACAGACAGGCTCCTGACTGAGTCTGAATGTGTGGGAGCAGTGTGGCTAGACCTTCGCATTCTCCTGGGCTTGTGTACCCAGGCCCCACCCCCACCCCCACCCCCTGCAATTGTTGCATCATCACTCTCACCATCAGTGTCTGAGCTGCCTATAGCAGAGAGGGCAGCGTCCTCCCAGTCTGACTGCAGGGTCCCTTGAGCACTGGGTTTTCTGTGCCCATGGGGCTCCCTTCCAGCCCCTGCTCAGCAGCTGGGAAGGCCGCTGCCTCTTGAATGTGGGCATCACCGATCTTTGCCAGCCATGATTGACGTGTCCTCTTTGTAACTTAGCACTTTCGGGGAAGGAAGAATCGGTGTTACAGTTTGGCTGTCAGGGCTGTGCATAGAGCCTTCGTGAAATGTACCAATGCCAGGAGACTGAAGAAGAGGAACATGAGAACGGTGAGTGCATCTGGGGGGATGTCAAGGGAGCAGAGATGGGCCCACCCCCTCTTTTATCCTCTGCACATTTTGTCTGGACTAGACCTGGTGACAAACCTCCTCAGTTGTCTGGGCAGGGCTAAAGGGACTTGCCCTGAGATCCCAAAGTTTTCTCTCTTCTGTCCTAGGTGGGACTTGAACTAAGGTCTTCACGATTCCTAGGCCCTGTTACTCTGATGCCTCTCAGTGCTGGTACTGACTGTAGTGAGATGGTTAGGCAGCATTTGTTTTTGTTTAGACCGTTTATACCTCTCCTACCCCTTTTGCTTGAGACAGATCTTGGGATTCAGAAGTGCTCAGATGGATACAGCTGCATGGATAAGATAACCCTGTGGAAAGGATAGCTGAATGAGAGGGGATGAGCCGACTTGGTTCTGTCCGAGGCCTTTGGCCCGGTGCAGCCAGGGATCCTCATCTCCTCGGTGTTTTTGGAGACAGATGATGTTGGTTCAGGAGGAGACTGGAGCCAAAGTAGCCCATCCACCAGGACCAGAGTGATCATCTCTTTCTATTCAATCTGGAGTGAACTCATTTTTGTATGTTCTGATTTCAGCTTTGGATTAATCGAATTACAGCTGCTTCCCAAGAACATGGCCTGAAGTACCCATCATTTATTAGTAATTTGATCAAGGTATGTTTCAGTGCTTGCCGTGATAAGGTAGAAGCGTTACCATACAGAGCTGCCAGTGTCTCCAGGGCACTCACCGTTCACAGTAATTCCATGTCAGCAGCTCACGTGCCACCATTGCAATCCATTTTCTGTTCCTGAATGTTAGAATTCATTTGGCTGTGGTGGGGGTTTGAGGGACAGAGACATCTTTGTTCCTTTCTCCAAAATCCCCAAAGGAGCATCTCAGAAATGGAAAACATGGTACATGGTGTGGTGGGGTGGGCCCTGCCTAGTCCGCTATTAAGAGGAAAGGTCAGATTGTCATTATTCTTGGCTTTAAAAAATGGTAGTTTTAGGAGGAAACGGTTTAATTGGCGGGGTGGGGGAGGAATTCAGTAAGATGTGTACATTGAAAGAGCTAAGGTTGTTCCCTCCCAGGCTTGTGCTTCCAAGAATGAGGTCAGTGCTCAGCTCACTTGGCCTCCCCCAGAAAGGACCTCTTGGGTACTTGGAGGCCCTTTCTGAAAGACACATTTTAGGCAGGTCTGGGTAAGATCAAACTTCACGATTTTCCTTGGCAGGAAGCTGAGGCCTCGGTCTCCCAGCTGCTAGACTGGGGGGATCAGCACACATGGGTTTTGTTCCTGGCTTTTCCATCAGTGGGGGTGCTGGGCACCTCGTGTTCCTTCTCTGCCTCATCGTCTATATAAAAATCTGACCTGTGTGCGCCCAGCAGCCCCCTGAGTATTATTTGAGTGCTCGTATTTTCCCAGAGCGCTCTCTATGGGCTCTCTCCTTCACTGCCCCATGTGGTGCCTTGTGTCAGTCACATCTGTCCACATGGGGCTGGGTCTCCTAGTGGGAGACGGTCAGCTGGTCCTCAGAAGGACTCAGTGTTCAGTTCAGAGCTTCAGGCTGCCACAGGGTCGGTGATGCATAAATGGGACACAGTTCTGTTGAACAAGGCCAAGCATTCACGAGGTGCCTCGGGGCTGGGTACTCTATGTACATTGAGCTCAGCCGATGGGGTGGCTTAAGGACTGGAATGGAAGACCCAAGGTTCAAATCCTGCCTCTGACCCTAGAGCAGCTCTGTGCGTATAGGCAAGCCAGCCGGCTCCCCCTTCAGTAAGTAAGGCTAATACTAGCCTTCGTACCAACTCCTGGGATAGTTGTGAGGGTCAGATGAGGTCATGTGTATACAGTGCTCTGCAGACCTTAAAGCTGTGTATACGCGCTCTGAACTGTCAATAATAATTCTAATGATCAAGCCCTCCACAGGCTTCAGGGAGCCATCTGAATGTCAGTTATTACTCCTCATCGTACTGCTTGCAGCCGGAGGAGATGGGAAGATGAGGCGCGATGCTGGTTGCGCCTTCCTGAGGGCATTCTTGGTAGAGAATCCCTGGGACAAGGCGCGGGGCGGGGCGAGGGGGGGGCTTTTTTTTTTTAATTTTAAGATTTTTTATTTTTAGTGTACCACACTCAGTGCTACATGTTTTTGAGTTCCAAATTTTCTTCCCCTCCCTTCCTTCTCTCCTCCCCGCCAAGATGGTATAGAATCCGATATATGTTCTACATATACCTTTGCATTAAACTTATTTACACAATAGTCAAGTTGTAAAGAAGAATTATGACCAACAGAATGAATCATGAGAAAGAAGAAACAAAACTAAAAAAGAAGAGAAAAAAAAGAAAGCAAACAGTTTGCCTCGAACTGCATTCAGACTCCGTAGTTCTTTCTCTGGATGTAGCCAGCTCTCTCCATCATGAATGAGTCCTTTGGCGCTATCTTTGAGCCTCGTAGTGCTGAGAAGAGCCAAGTCTATCACAGTTAGTCATCACAGAAGGATTATGTCTGTGGTTGTGTACAGCGTTCTCCTCACTCAGCATCATGTCATGTAGGTCTTTCCAGGTTATTATGAAGTCCGTATCTTCCCCATTTCATGTAGCACACTAATGCTCCAATATACCACAACTTGTTCAGCCATTCCCCAGTTGATGAGCATCCCCTTGATTTTCAGTCCTTTGCTACCACAAAAAGTACTGCTATGAATATTTTTGTACATAGCGGCTTGGGGGTCTTTCTTAAAGAGGCCTTTCCTTGCAGTGCCTCTGGGGGGGATCTCCCAACTAAAACCTGGAGCTCCCCATGGGAAATCCAGCAAAGAAGCGCCTTCCACCCTACATGTGGACTCTTGCTGAGTCGTCACCTCTGGTCAAAGTGTGTCAGCTTGTGTAGGCCTTCAGTTGTGTGTGTCCCTTGTGGCCCAGCTCAAACAGAACAGAGACAAGGGAGATGTGCTAGTCCTTTTGGATCCTGCTGGCATAGTGTTCCCTTTCTAGGCTAAAGATTTCAGGAAGGGCATTGACCACCAGGACTGGATCTGGTGGAAGATGGTGGGGGCGGTCAGGGAATTGGAGACCATGGACTGTGGGGATTTGAGGATTGCTTGAAGCAACTTGGGACGTTTTGGACCTGGAAGGAAAAGACATTTAATCAGAAGAGGGAAAATGTCGCTTTGTTCCTCTTGGCCCCAGAAACTAGAATAATAGGTGCAGTCAATCCGTCAATCAATGTTTATTAAGCACTCTCTATGTTCCATTGAGGTGGAAAAGCTCCAGAGAGCCGCCTTGGGTTTAGTACTCACAAGTGGAGTGGTCCAGGAGTAAAAAGGGGCCTCCCCGTGAGGTGGCAGTGCATGTCCCCTTCACTCGTGGCCTTCCACCAAGTGCTGCATGCTGTTCAGCTCTGAGAGGCTCTGCTTTCGTGGGGTCATTGTGTGACGTCATTTCTTTTCTCCCCAGTGTCAGGTGGAGCTCAACAGGAAAGTCCTTGCTGACCTGGCTATTTACGAACCCAAGACGTTTAAGTCTTTGGCTGCTTTGGCCAAGAGGAGGAGAGAAGAAGGCCTCGTAGCTGCTCTGGGGGACGAGAAGGAGCCGGCGGGGATCTTTTCCCGGGTGGTGCATTATCAGTGAAGGTGATGGAGCTGTGGCTACCACCGCCACCCCTGGGGGCCTTTGCCCAAGGAAGGACTGGGGGTAACTCTCAGCTACACCAATAACAAAGATGGGCAGCGTAAGAACTTCCCCAGGCTGTTCACCTTTGGTAATCATGTCTTTTCACATTTCAGGATTGTGACAAGAGGAGAGGTAGCTGGGCTTTTATCAGGTGGGAGGCTGGGGGAGCCCTTTTCACACTGGAAACCCTAAAAGATTCATTTGGCATATGTTCTTTTAAACCAGGGGCAGACTTTAAAATGTATTCGGGAAGAGATTATAAAATAAAGCTTTTATAATCAAGAATTAGTCATCATTGTGGATTGCTTCCCTGGCATTCCAGTCATTTATTTGGTATTAAGGTATTTTGGGGCAGGTCCAAATGTAAGGAATTGGCAACCGTCAGTAATCAACAGGAAAGTGGATGTCAGAAGGTTGGTTTCTAGGCCCTGCTCTGCCCTCAGCGTATCACCTGGAGCGAGCCCCAGATTCCTCATCTCTACAGCAAGGGGTTAGACTGGGGGATGTCTAAAGGTCCTTCCAGCTCTAACCTACATTTCTGGGGTGTTAAAAAGCCAAGCAAGAAGCTTCTATTATGTGATTATGTTAAGATGAGTCAGGCAGGCATGCCAAACTACTAGAGATAAAGGCCAAAAAAAAGTGGAGACAACATAAAAAACTAGGTACATAAAAGAGAGATAGGTGGAGGTAAGGGAGAGGAAGGTCCTAGGTGGGGTAGGGAGCAGGGGATACCTCACAAGCTAGGATCTGAGCTCTGGGGTCATTTTGTTCAATCCACTCATTATACAAATGGGGAAACCAAGGCCCACATAGAGAAGTGAGTTGCCCAATATCACGTATCGGGTGAGTAGCTGAGATTTGAACCCTGTTCCTCTTGATTCCAGATTCAGTGCCATCTTTTTACACCGACTGCACCAGCACCTCACCAAGGAGCTTGTACACAGAATTTCATAATTGGAAAGGAATTTCAGTACATTGTTTGGGATGTATCAGGGTCAGATAGAAGAGCACCCATAAACTTGGGCTTTGAGGGGGCCTTGATCTGGGATGTTAGGAAAGGTCTGAGCCCAAAGTAAAGGGAACTGTGGGGTGGGAGTGACCCTTACACAATCCATTTGGGGGGGCAGTGTTTTCTGTGCTATTTCTTTGTCTCTAGGGGCCTAGGACAACATGCTAGTCTAGGATACTTCATCCATCTTTGTGGTCCTGAGTTCTCGAGCATAGGCTGGTTAGAGCCCGAGCTCTTTCTGGTCCTCCCTAACCAGGAGGGTTGGAGTCCCACAGGCTGAGGGATGGACTTCACATATGTGTCTCTTAGCTGACACACCACATCAGCCTGGCTAAGTTCAAGAGCCTGTTACTGGCATTACATTCTGGGGGTGCTTAAAAAGCACAAATCATGAAGGCCCCCCACCCCAGCCCCTCTTACAGGAATCCAAATGGCAAGCACCTGGAAGGGCACCCTGCCCGTGACCATATTTTAAAATATAAAAATAAAAACAAAACTCGGCAAGCAGGGACGTGAAACAAAGAGCTGAAAGGAATTCAAGAATGAAATTATTCAGTTCACATATATTCAGTGCCTACTCTATGGCAGCCGCTGTATGCACACAACCCAAGAAATAAGGCAAAACTCCCTGCCCTCAGAGTACTTACCTTCTTGAGCCATTGAAGTATCTGATATACTATTTTTTCCCCTTAGATTCTAAGTAAGCTGGAGTTTATAGATGTAATGTATGATTGTATTCCCTACAGTCATCGCCTCTTAAGAGGGATGGACTCCAAGAGACCTCTGGACCCAGCAGAACTCTGAGTTCAAATCCTGACTGACTCTTACCGTGTGATCATGGAAAAGTCACGACCTTTGGGTTTCAGTTTCCTCATCTGTAAAATGAGGAACATGATGAATTATCACTTGTTAGTCCCTATCAGGGGCGTTGTGAGGCTCAGATCTAAGTCACCTCACCATCCTTACAATGCTGTAGAAATGCTGACGGCACTTATTGGACATTGGGTTTTCTGTTCCTAAATGTAGTTCATGGTAATTTTCCAAATAGGCAGCTCACCTTAGGCACATCATTTCTATCCCAGCCTTGGTTTCCTCATCTATAAGTAAGGGGTTTAGCCTTAGATGGCCTCTGAGATCCAGCTGTGGCTGTCAGTGTAGGGTCCTATGAAAGCTCCCCCAGCTTCATGTATTTGATTCAGCAGGTATTTATTGTTTACTGTCTGCAGTCAAGACAATGAGCATTAATTATTCCTTTGTAGCATATATTTTATTTTTATTAAAAACACGATTTTGAGAAGGAGGTATCCGCAGACATCCCCAGACAAGGTCCACGACAAACAAAAGTTAAGATGGCGCTTACTATGGGACAGGCCCTTAGGTTTCAAATTGATAAATAACTGGTGGCTTGCACTTTGTCAAAGGAAAAGGAACAATGCACTTTCCCTCTAAATGATCATTTAGTACCAGCACACTCCATGATCAGTGATTGAAGCATTGCTGCCTTCGATGGAGCCGTAGGCAAGGCATGTGTGGCCCTTTTAGCTCTGTGTCCATGAGCCTCCATTCAAGTCCACCCATATCTGGCCAGATTCTACCCATTTCTTAAAGATTCTTAGAGATATAGATGCAGATTCCAAACCTTTTTTGTGTCTCTAAAAATATGAAGATTTCTCTGGTCTGTATGCTCTTTCCAGACTTGTCTCTAGAATGTACTGGACTTTCTTTAACCTTGATGAGCCTCTGTTTCCCCATCTGCAAAAGAGAGATAATGATAGTGCCAGCACCCCCCCCACACACACACACATACAGTGGTTGTGAGGTTCAAATGTAAAGGTTGTTTATATAAAAGTGAATCTTAAAAAATTTTTAAATGTTTTAAAAAATTTCCCCCAGTTACATGTAAAAACAACTTTTAATATTCATTTTTAGAACTTTTGAGTTCCAAATTCTCTTCCTTTCTCCCTCCCCACACCAAGTCCTTGAGAAGGCAAGCAGATTGATATCAGTTATACATGCGTAGTCATGCAGAACAGCGAAGGTGAATCTTTAAGGTAATGTATGTTCACCCTGGAAGCTTGCTCCACCTCTGGACTACTCCCTTAGAAATGACCCTCTGCTCCTTTGGCCTCTCCCTCTAACTGGATGCTTCCCCAAAGCCCCTATGTATCTCATGAAGAGAACCAAGGGAACGTTTTTCTTTTTTTGCTTCAGTGTTTTCAAATTCAGCCTTGGACACTTAAGCTGTGTGGCTCTGGGCAAATCACTTAACCTCAGTTCCCTCATCTATAAGATGGGGATAATAATAGCACCTACCTTCTAGAGTTATTGTGAGGATCAAATGAGATATTTGTAAAGCGCTTAACACAGTGCCTGGCTTTTAAATAAATTTATAACTTTATATATAAATAAATTTAAATAAATCACTACAAACGATTGCACAGTTTGGTGGAGGTGAGGTCCTTCCAGTATGATTGTGATATAAAAACAAGAGGCATTAATTAGCATATTTTTAAAAGGGCAGTGCCGATCATTTTTGTCTATAGCCTTGTAATTTCTAGTCCTAACGGTGGGTTCAGGGCTATGAGCAATTTAGAGACTTGTTAATTTCCTGATGTTTCTCACAGCGGAGCGAGCACCTCGTACATCCCCGCACCCATTTACTCACATCCCCTGGGGAAATGAGTTTTCCCATCTTGGGCAATCCATTTAGTTCTGGGCAGGGCATGGAGTTACTACCCCTTTGCGGATTTTTCGCTGTAGATACCACTATCTCACATTTACATGTATCATCTCCTCGAAATTTCACGCACAGAAGACTGACAGGGCTTTGGGAATAGGGCTTTAAGGCAGCTATGTGGAGGACAGACCGGAGAGGGGAGGGACTGGAAGCAGGGAGACAGTGCCCAGAGGGGGACCCACAGGACACTGGCCAACTGTGGGGCGATAGCGGGGATAGAGCCCAGGAACAACCCAGGCGTTTTTGAGCCTGGGTGACCGGAAGGGTAGAACTGGAAGAAGTCTGCAGCTCTGGACGCTTTTGGTGGTCTGGCCATGTCTGCGGATCCCCCCTTCTCAGAAGCGTGTTTTCAAATTAAAATAAAACAAAACACAGAGGTTACAAAGGAAGCCAATTATATTGAAATAGTTACCAAAATGTAAAAAAACAACCCACAGACCTCAGGGTTAAGAACTCCTGACCTAGCTCCACCTCTTCATTTTGGATGGTGGCACCCTCAAGTGCCAGGCACTTTCTTGTACGTGAAGCACTGGATCCCGAGTCGGGAAGATCTGAGTTCAAATTACCACTCTGCTAGCTGTGTGTGTCTGAGCAACTCAGTCAAACCATTTCCGCTTCTGTGTTCTCAACTGTACAATGGAGATAATAGCACCGCCCGCCTAGGGTCGCGGTGGGGGTGTTCTGGTCTGTACTTAGTTTTCTTTGGACTGTGGGCTCCCTGAGTGGGGTGGGGCGACTGCCATTCTTTGTACTTCTAGCCTTAGCGTGGCAATTGGTGCTTGGTGGTTGTTTAACGAGTGCTTCGGATTGGCTAAAGTGCTTTGCAAACCCCAACGCGCTATATAAGTGTTGTTGTTATGAAGTGCGTGTCGATTTTCACAAGACCGCTGAGGCAGGTGCTATTGTTATGCCCAGTCTGCAGAGGAGGAAATTGAGGCTCAGAGGGTGTGACCAGCACTGGGTGCCAAGGCTGGCTTCAGAGCAGCACTTGTAAATGCGGCACTTTAGGCGGTGTGACCGGTCATGTCTCTGATCTCATCCCTGCCGGGGAGAGGACAAAGACCGGCACGAGGATTTCTCCAGCTCTGGGTGCGCCGTGAGAATGAAGCAGCGGCACCTTGAAAGACAAGCTACCGTAGGGAAGCATTCTGGGAGACGGGAGGGAGAGGAAGGAGAGCCGTAGGCGGAGGCGTCGCAATGCGCGCTGGGTAACGTGCCCCCCCTTGCCCCGCCCGCGCCGAATTCCCGGCCCGTGAGTCAGAGAGAGCGGTCCGAGTGACGCGCGCCGCAACCAATCGCGGCGCGTAGCGGCGGCGGGGGCCGAGCCGCGGCGGCCAATGGAGTCCTCGGAGGCGGGCGGGCGCAGGGAGGCGCCGCCGGGTGGGGGCCAGAAGCACGAAGAAGACTCAAGATGGCGGCGGCGGCGGCAGCTGCGGGAGCCCCGGCCGTGGCGGCGGCCGCGGCAGGTTCGGGGACCGGCGGAGCGGCGTCGGCGGCCGGCTCGGGCTCGGGCTCGGGCGGCGGGGCCGGCGGAGCGGCGGCGGCGGGCTCGGGCGGCTCGGGCCCAGGAGTGCTGATCGGGGACCGGCTGTACTCTGGCGTGCTCATCACGCTGGAGA
>CM053622.1:794436415-794526743 GCA_028646595.1 Phalanger gymnotis | reverse complement strand
CCGTACGGGGCCAGGCCGGCCCGGGGTGGGGGGGGGGAAGGGAGGGGGCGAGGGAGCCGGAGGGGAGGGGACGGGAGGGGGGAGGCCGCGAGGCTGAGGTAACCGCCGCCGCGCCCGGCCGCTAGTGCGCAGGCGCGAGCCCGGCGCGGGTGGGTGGGGGGGGAGGGCTGTGGGGGAGGGGAGGGAGGCGGCCCAGCCGGTTCCTTTGTTCCCGCAGCCGCTCGGGACAAAGCCAGGCGTGGGGCTGGGGAAGGCAGCTTCCCCAGAGGGCCGTGGTGGGGCTTATTCGGGAAAGTTTCGGCCTAGTTCCAAACCACCGTTCCAAGCAGGGCGGCAGCTTCTTTATGCGAGGATGGGGACGTACAGAGTACCCTGATTCCCCGGCTCTGTTTCCCCCTTTGCGAAATTAGTATTTGGCTCCAGACTGGGTGTAGGTGGCCTAACCCTTTTTGAGACTCAGTTTCATATTATATAAAGCGAATGGTTGGGCTTCGATGGATTTGGAGATCCCTTTCTATGTTCCTTCATCTTGTATGATCTAAAAATTACCCGCCTCAGTTTCCCCTTGCTTAAAAATGGAAGCTCGCTTTCCATGGCTTCGTCAGAGCTCCCTTCTAGGCCAGAAGTCCATGGTCCTATGACATAAGTCATCTAACATTTCCGAGCTTGTTTCCTCGAGCCTAGAATCCCAGAAACAGCTCCCCTCCCCCCACAGTAGAGGGGCCTACTTAATGAAGGCAACGAGGAACTGGACAGCAGACCCTAAGAAAAGGAGTTGAAAGGGAGGGTTTTTTCATCAGGGCTCCAAAAAAACCCCAAAATAAAAGACAGCTAATGGGGGAGGGGGGAGACTGGGGACTGGCTGTGGTTTCTTCTAAGGAGAGAGAAGCTTTTTAAATAAAGGCTATGTGAATGTGATAGCTTCTTTGTGATGCCGACCAAAGGGTCTGATATTCTACTGGCTGATTTTTTTTAAAACCTGGAGAAAATCTTTCCATTAGAAAGCAATCACAACAAACAAACCGTCTTACTGTGGTTAGATTGGGATTCTGAGAACTCTTGATAGAGGGAGGGCCCTTTTCTGAGAAGGATGTTGCCTGTTTAGATGGCTTTCCGGGCAGTATGGAGCCTGCCAGGCCACATGCTCTGGAGATAGGAAAGCAAAACTAAAAACAGTCCTTACTTGTGAATAATGATGGGTTTTACCCAGCTATCCTCTGCTGCCAGGTATTGTGCAAGGACCTGGTTAGGATTGCTCAAGTGTCTTCCTCCTTTGCCACCACCCCCCTCCCAACTTGTTGCTCTCTTTTCCTTACTCACCCCAGCTCCTATGTTGCTGGATTTAATTGGCAGGGCCTGTTACTGTTAGGCCCTTGGAAATACGGCTTAGCATGTGGGAAGTATGAGGTATCTCTGACCAATTCTGCTTAATGTCTAAGAAGTATGTCTGTAGTGGAGTGGAGGATTTTTTTTTTTTTTTGGTCTACGTGTTTTGAGAGGGATGGATTTTCCTTAGGTTTTAACGCAGCTGTTTTCTGATGTTGGGAAATGTGGGTGGATCACTAACCACGGGTGGGAAAAGCTTTAGGTATTGTTTTTTAACCTCTTGAATACAGTGAGACTCAGTGTCATTTTTTTTAAACTAATTGAGATTAATTTTGGCAAATCCTGAGCAGTAATTTTAAAAACATAATATTGAATTCTTTTTCCTTTCTAGGTGGCCATGGCTACAGGGCAGGTGTTGTTTCAGCGATTCTTTTACACCAAATCCTTTGTGAAGCATTCCATGGAGGTTAGTAGGACTTTTTCCCCTTTCCTCATTTTTTTTCAAGCTAAATACATAAGATTTTAACATGTGAAGCTTAACCAACAAATTTGCTTTTTGTCCTAATTACAAAAACAAGGTATCCTCAGTAGATTAAATATTTTTGCTTCATTATGTTTGATAAGCCATGTAAGTTATAAATCGCTGCTTATCTTACAGGTTGTTCTGTTACTTGTATTTACCTGCCATTTTCTCTTATTAGCCCTCCTTAAGCTGATGGAGGCGATCACAGTTCCAGATTTGAACAAAACATCAGTATGTTGCAATACTTATATTTCAGCATGTATCAATGGCCTGTGTTCATCTGGCCTCCAAAATAGAAGAGGCTCCAAGACGAATAAGGGACGTAATTAATGTGTTTCATCGACTTCGGCATTTGAGGGAGAAAAAGTAAGTTTTGGTATTTTTTGAATATGCTAAAAAAAAAAAAACCCTAGTAGTTTTATTAGGATCATAGGAACTTTGAGAGGTCTTCTGTCCCAATGTGCTTATTTTTTACTGATGCAGAAATGTAGGCCCATGGAGATTAAGAGCTTGTACAAGGTCACACTGGTCATACGTGATAGTGCAGAGATTTGAACCTAGATAAGACACATTGGCTCTGCTGAGCAACAGGTTGTGAGTCTGGGTTGTTATTGTTAAACTAAACTATACCTCTTAGTTATCATTTCCAATGGCTTTCAGTGAACTGTACCTTTTGACTAGGTGAGAAGATAGTTTGATGTTCTTAGCTAAGTACTTTGTAATGTCTAGGTGGATGAAAGCCCTTTTCAGAATGTAATAATTTCATTTATTTGATGTAGATTACTGGGCTTCCTTTCACTGCACATTTCGGAAGTTTCTATGCTGTTATTAGTGACAGAAGTTAATTCAGCTGTCATTTCTCAGTGCCTGTGTGCCCAAACTATTGAAATTAGAACCTGAGTTGTTGGTGTATGAGAGGAAGAGGAAAAACCAATGAGAATCAGTTAGTGGTTAGGTTAAAGTTAAGAGATAAGGAGAGTTGTTCATGTTCTTGGGGGAAAGAGGTTAATTGGATGTGTCCTAGGTATTACATTTGTAATGTACATAAATAATGCCATCTATTAAAGATATGTACAGTGGTGGTTTTAATCTTTCCATTTGACTGGGGAATTTATTGTAGGAAACCTGTACCTTTACTCTTGGATCAGGATTATGTTAATTTGAAGAACCAAATTATAAAAGCCGAGAGAAGAGTTTTGAAGGAGTTGGGGTTCTGTGTCCACGTAAAGCACCCTCATAAGGTTGGTATATTTACTTATAACGTAAGTGGTTCCTGAATACATTCTCCCATTAGACTCAACTTGCATCAGCATACATGGTCCAGTTTGTGCTATTTTAGCTAAGAAATAAAGAATCATATTTGCCCATCTAATGGGTGAATACAGACACACCAGAGGTGGTTTGATTTGATTTTTCAGTTTCTATCAATAGCTCAGTAAACTAGATCTCTAAACATTGCCAAACAGATGGCTCTGCTGTAAAAATGAACACTAGCTTCTATGGGTTCGAAGCATTTTTGTTTATCTCCATTTGTTGTCACTGCTGCTTGTCACTGTCACCTTGAATTGCCAGAGTTCCAAGAGCCCTTTTCTCTCATAGGGAAGTAAAGCTGATTGTGCCAACTACAGGAGCATGGCTCAAGCACTTGAGTATTCTACTACCCCCAGCAGTGAGAGGACTTTTTTCCTGGACTGTGATAAAACACGACTCACATTAGAAATTTAGTATTGATAATTGTTGCGTTTCTTCCCTAGATTTACCAGCTTTAGATTTTTTTTTTCTTAAATGCCTTTTGGCTTTTACTGGGAATAGGCCTTGCTTTTACTGAGCAAAATAGCAATCAAGGTCTATAGAACAAGGTAATTTTCCAGTGGAAATGGAGATTAGAACTGCCTGGTGTGGAGTTGAGGCGTGCTTAGTTGGGTACACCTACAGCCCAACTGAGCATTCTGGTGCATTGCAAAGCAGGGAATGTGTATTACTGAGCAAATACTCAGCACCCAACAGTTCTGTCTGTTTGTCGGGATATACCATCATGAGGCAGGCCTCTCCTTCCAAATCTAGCATGATGATCTCATTTGCTGCATGGTTACCCCCATAAATTAAATTCTTGGATCTAAAGATTCTTGGTAATAACTGAATGACCCATATCTTCCAGATAATCGTTATGTATCTTCAGGTGTTAGAATGTGAGCGTAATCAACACCTGGTCCAGACCTCATGGTAAGTTGATTTTTTTTGTTTTAAGAGACCAGCAAGGGCAGTGGCAGAAATATGTTGCTTTGAGGCACTTTGGGCAGTGGGTAGTCTATCCCATGACTTTGGTTGTGGGCTCCTCAGTTGTCTGAAGTGCCCCAGTCTGCTGTGTAGATTTCGATCAGCTTCTTAAAATTTCAGGCACTGTCTTAATGGTAAGGTAGTGTATATCCTCCTCCCCTGTTTCCTCCCTATCTTCCATTGCTTTCCCTTCCTCTGAAGTGAAAGGTCTTTCCCTTGGGCAAAGTACATAAGAAAGTGCTTAGTAACCTCCCATGTGCTAGAAACCCCTCTCACCCATTGACTTGGAGCACTGGACAGAGTACAGAGATATCAGACACACTAAAGTAGACCTAGGGCAGGGGCTTAACATCTGTTGCAAAACCTTTTCTATCTGCTTCTCTATTAAATCCCTGTGGGAGGAAGGAGAGGGACAGAAGAATTTCTTAAAATTCCAGGCATTGATTTTAGCAATGTGTATGCTTGAAGCAAATTTTGATTTGACAGTTTAGTGTGTGTGGGTTTTTTGTGTTTTGTGTTTTTTTTTTTCATGGAGTTAAATCTATTAAGGGTCATATTTCTGCTGACTGAACTGTCTGGTGCTATTACTTGTTTGATGGAGAACCTATTTTGACTTTTCTTTTCTGTACTCTTTTAATCAAAGGGTAGCCTCTGAGGGTAAGTGACTAAGACTTCTCCTCTGCTGTCCAAGCGCTTTGGTGCAGGGATAGCTGCCGTCTTCAGTCAATCCAATGCAGGCTCTCCAGAGAAGGCTGGCTCTAGACAGGTGGTATATACGATAGTATAGTAACTGGCCGACTGCTTCTTGTGGTTATCTTTGACTTTTTTTTCTTGTTCATTTTTTGTTGTGCTTTGACAGTTGTATTTATTAGATTTTATAACTGTCTTAACTTAAATTTTGTCACTTTAAAGCTGCTGTACCTGTACATTAAAGGTGTTTACCTTTTTCTTTGCAAAAACTGTAAGGGGTGGGAGGAGGTGGGGTTCAAAAGTGTGACAGACTGGTTAACTGGGATCCAGATTGGTGGTAGTAGCCTTTGGTCCAGTTTGTCTTGGCTCAGACATACGTTGCTAAAAATTCCTTAATTCTACTTTTTCAGCAACAGCTGTATTCTAGTAAAAGGTATGCACCTTTAAACTTTGATATAGTTAATTAAACATTGTAAATTTCAAGTACAGCAATAAGTACAAGTATTCTTTTTAAATGTTCTTAATTGTTTTGTATTTTAGAACTTTTATTATAAGGAAAGTGAATTGGGCATGTTTATTGTTTGTGGCTGTTTTGATTAAAGAAGAAAATCACTGTAGCTAAAATGTTTAAAATCATCTGTTTACTGGCAAAAAAAGTAATAGCTCCTACTGACCAACAAATGTACAGTTACCTTGTGTGGGATTTTCCAAAGTCTAATGGTGACTTAATTTTGTTGTTTCGTGATGCTTAGAGCAACACTTTTGGTAGCCAGATAGAGTGCCTTTCTCATTTACACTTTAGTGTAATTCTTAGAAACTTGTGGGTGGGCAGTATGTGCTTTATGCTGCCCTGGGGTTCAGGGAGAGATGATAGGGTAGAGATCACAGTATGATGATCTGGCCCATTACTGATGCTTGAACACAAGGGAATTCATGGCTATGCTATGAAAACTCTTTGGAGTTGTAAATCATAACGTAAAAAAAGTTTTTGTTCCCATGGGGTCAATCCTCATCTTTCACTATACTTGATCTACAGCCAGATTGCCCAACTTCTGATTTTAGTATATTAAATTTTAAGTGCCTTTTTTGAAGGAATATTTTGCAAATGTAGTGAATTAATATTTTACATTCTGTTTAGATAAAAACCTTTTGTACTTTAATAACTTTTAAATTGCAACGTAGTTTTAAAATGTGCTTACTGACTGAAACTTCCAGTGATTTATTGCCATTGTCTGATTCTGTGAATGTTCATTTTAAGACTCCTTGTTGAAATGGGACAGTTTGGAAACGATTCTTTGATAAACCTGCGAAGAGGATTTCACTTTGGGTATTGAGCCTTCCTCTGCATGATGTCCCCATATATCCGAATTTACGCACAAGGGCGTTTTTCCCATCAAAATGGATTCTGTTCCGGATGCCGTGAATCAGTCCGTCATGGGACATGGACAGGTTGAAAAACAAACCAAAAAAACCAAACATTTTTCTGATGCAAAGGAACTGCAGGGAAGAGGATGGCTAATCTCAGAAGAACTCCAGAAGGGACCAGTGCTCAGCTGATGGCTTGAGTTTGCATGCTTCTCTGCACTACGGAGATTGAGCATAAATTCTTTTAATTGAATACTTTTAACCACTATGGTAGATGTTGTCTTTCCAAAGCGTTGTGCTTTTGCATGAGAGCAGGCCAGTAGTCTTAGCAGGAAAAAAGTAAAGTTAAAATTGGTTCTCTTTCATAACAGTATTATCTGACAAAGTCAGCTTTAAAAAAAAAAAAAATTTTTTTTTTTACTGTCCCTCCCCTCCTTCCTTCCCTGTGTCCAGAAGAAGCTATTCTAATGTTCTTCCAATAACTCTTGAGATTTACAGGACTGGGTAGCCCTCAGATTTAGAGGTAGAATGCTTAGAAATGGAGTGATTTATAGTGAATGCGGACATGTTTAGCAATGCCTTGGGGAGTTGCAATTCTTTTGTGTTTGATTTTTAGGAACTATATGAATGATAGCCTTCGAACAGATGTCTTTGTAAGGTTCCAGCCAGAGAGCATTGCCTGTGCATGCATCTACCTTGCGGCTAGGACATTAGAGGTCAGTATTTGACTTATCTGCTGTAAAATGGGTGGTTGAAATGATGGGGCTTCCCAGAAGAGGGGCTTGTCTTTGTATGACACATTTTATTCAGTTGGGCAAATTAAAATAATTTGGTTAGCTGCCTTTATTGGCTGGCCTTTTTTGAACTTGTAATTTTGGAGACCGGTGGACAATCGACTGTATTTAAGTTCCTCATGGGATTTCTAAAAATAAAAAAAGAAATATTTTTACTAGGGTAATGCTGGGTTTTGGTAAAATACCAACCATCCAATGTCTTTATCTGTTTTATAGTGCTTGGCACTGTAAGAGTGTGAATATTTATGGTGGTGTTCCTTTTTCTAGATTCCTCTTCCTAATCGTCCCCATTGGTTTCTGTTGTTTGGAGCATCTGAGGAAGAGATCCAAGAAATCTGCTTAAAAATTTTGTTGCTCTATACTCGGAAAAAGGTTTATTTTATTTTTCTATTTTTGCTTTGATGTTTTCTCCCTTAATTAGGTTGGACCATTGCACTTTAATTTCTTGCCTCTTTCTTCGGCCTGGTGCTGTTTTTGTAGGTTGATTTGACATATTTAGAAAGTGAAGTTGAAAAGAAAAAACATGCCATTGAAGAGGCAAAAGCCCAAGCTAAAGGCCTGCTTGCTGATGGGACTCCCATTTTAGACAACACGTCGGGTTTTTCCCCTGTTCCTAAAATAGGTGAGTCTTTGGCCACGTTTGCTCTTGTGGCTCCCTGGTGTATTGGCGAGATAGCACACATCCCTTTGTAGGGAGCGCTCTTCTGTGGGGTGGTGCACTCGGGTTTTCTGATATTGTGGTACTTCAGTGTTTTGAGTTCCTTTTTGTAATCCTGAGTATTATGCATCTAAAAACATTCTGAGAAGGGGTCTGTGGCTCCCAAAAGTTTTAGAGCCTTTCTGGTCTGTCTCCTCCCTTCTAGATAGTGCTGCTTGTTGCTGGTTTTCCTCCTTTCTGCTCCTGGTACACTGAAATTGTACTGATCTATCCAAATGGCTCTGATTACAAGAGGTTGATTGATCAGCCAGAATTTAGTAATAAGCACTTCTGAGTCCCAAGCATTAGGTTGTGGAGAGAAAAATGAACAGTTTCTGCCCTCGGGACACTTAAAGTCTATCCGTGCACTGTGGGCCTGCAGCAAAAATGTCTCATGTAGGACATGATACTTGTACTGAGTTTCGAAAGGAACAGTTGTGTATCTAGTTGGTGGAGGAGGGGTCGTTTCAGGCTGGGGGATGGGAAGTGCCATAACTCCTGTTACAGGCAGCAAAGCAGCCTTGTATATAACCAGCCCAGAAAGGTGGATCAGAGCATGCTTATAAAGAGCTTTTAATGTCACACAGATTTGTCTTTGATCCTTGAGGTTAGAGGGATCCCTTGGTCAGAAGTCAGCTTCCGGAATCCTGTAGAGAGCTGTGTGAAAGACAAATGGAGAAGTCAGTTACCAAGTCCAAGGGAGGTGAAGGCCTGGAGGATTGGCACTCAGTTCTTTTCATAGAATCACCTTTCAGAGACTTTGCCGTGTGGTGGAGACACAGGATTAACCAAGTGATGTTTTCTTTTGAGGCCCATGTGCCATGTTTTCTATTTGGGTCTTGGAGTGCCAGTGCTCATTCCTTCCTTCTGTCTCCAAGGTTTGCCCCTCAGCTCTTATGTGCTCCCTTTGACATTGGGAAGAACAGCTCCATTCACAAGCATGAGGATTGCCTCAGTGTGGGTTAGGGAAGGAAGTATAATGGAGTTTCAGCTTGTATATTAAAAGTACTCTCGGAATCCTTTATCATTGGCATTTCATGGAATTTCTTATATTTGTCTCGTTAGAATCCCCCAAAGAAAGCAAAGGGAATAAACCTTCCCCACTTTCTGTGCAAGCAATGAAGAACGCCAAAAGAAAAACGGAGGGCGCCAAGAGGGCCAAATCCAACAGTCCAGTGAATGGGTGAGGCCTTCTGCCGGGGCAGGGCATTTTTAACTCCTTGAGTGGCTGATACTTCAGTCTGCCTAATGAAACCTTTCCCTTCACAGCTTGCCAAAAGGCCGAGAGAGTCGAAGTCGCAGCGGAAGCCGAGATCAGAGCTACTCACGGTCACAGTCCAGATCCGCATCTCCTAAGAGGAGGTAGGTAGAACTCGTTTCTTCTATTGGTGCCTCCCCTTGGGTCCCTGTCCGGTGGTTCATCTCATGTGGAGCCAGGAGATTGGGTGAGCTTTGGGTCTCTTGAGGGAAGTAGGTTTCATAATATAGATATTTCATCAGGGCTGTTTTTCTTTAGAAAAAGTGAAAGCTGTTCAACGTCGAGTGGTTCAAAGTCCCAGAGCCGCTCTCGGAGTCGCAGCGATTCTCCTCCAAGACAGGCCAACCATGGTGGTTCATACAAGGGCTCCAAGATGAGGACCTACAAAAAATCAAAGGACTATAAGTATGCAGCTCAGAAACCCCGTAAGTCTCGAAGCCGGAGCTCGTCCCGTTCTAGAAGCCGATCCAGGGAACGCTCAGATAATTCTGGGAAATACAAGAAGAAGAGTCATTACTACAGGGATCAGAGGCGGGAACGTTCTCGGTCTTATGAGCGAACTGGCCATCGCTATGAGCGAGAACACCCTGGACACAGCAGACACAGGAGATGAGGCCTGGAGGCCATGGGCAGGTGTGGTTCCTTCTCCCTTTGGATGCAGACAAGGCCTCAGCTCCCTTCTTTCCCATAGCCTGGGTCGAGTTGGTGTCTGGACTGAATTGACCATCATCTCTGCTTTATTTGTTCCTCAACTTGTTAAGCATGAATTTAAAGGGAAATGGTCATTTAATGGACATGGTAATGAGACTGAAGATAGAATCAGATAGACAGCTTGGTTCTCCCAACGGCTGTCTAGTTGGGCGCCTGGGCCTGTCCTTGGAAGTTGGCACCGGGTCCATCTGTGTAACAAGTGTTAGTCCTAGAATGGATGGATGGGCGGCCGCAGCCTCCTCAATGAGATTGAGAGTGGACCTCTTCCTTGTTCCACCCTGACTCTGAATGGCCCTTCTGGGTAGAGCTGGAAGAAAGCTCAACTGTTTATTTAATTAAACTGTTGGTGTAGCTTGGTGCTAACTACAAGCTGTCTTTTTTCCCCCCATACTGAAACTCAATTACGTTAAACCAAGAAAAGTGATTTTTAGAACTTCTGCCTATATTAGGTTGTACTTGTGTATATATTTTGCAGTGTTTAACAGTACAATATGGTAATATGGCCTTACTAGGTACCCTTACACTTTATCCACATTGTAAATAAATGTGTTTAATACAAGTTGAAAGCTATTATACTGAAAATTCAGAACTTGAATTCTGTCAACTTAAAACTTGTGTAGAGAATTCTGATTTAAAAATGTGAAGTATTTAGATCTGTGTATTGAAAGTAGTATATTTTTATCTGTGCAATGCTGAGTGCAGGACACCAGCTCATGAATAGAGAAGTTTCATATATATGCATTTTATGTGGTTTAAAAAAAAACACAACTCTCTACTCAGGATATTTGAAACTGAAGAATTCGTAGTTTGTCATTCTGCTTGCTTGTTAAAACAGAAGATGTGAGAAGGATGAGTACACAGCCAGCAGTATCAGTTTTAGTGGTATATCTGAGCTGTTTCTTTCCCTGCTCCCTAATTTCATTAAAGTATTTGATTTTGTATTTAGTTCCTGTGTGTGCATGTTTTTCTCTGGGGAAGCAGGCAGACATGGGGCAGACAGGAGAGGAAGTGGGTTTCTGAGTGGATTTGAATAGTTATTTGTAGGGGACCCACCATAGACTTTGCTGGAAGGAGGTCACCTACCTACTGCACAGAGTCACCAGTACTTGGGAAAATGGGGGAGGGGGTATTCTTTGGGGCAGCCTAGAGTAACAGGCCTCTGAGGGAAGGCAAACACCTATGGTCACTGGATTTGGGGCAACCAGGAAGATGGACAATAGCATGGGATTTATAGCCTATAGGTTTTGGATAGGTGTCCTTGCCAGGTCTCTCAGGGAGTGTAGTAGTGTTACAGACTGGTGGTTGGAAATAACTGGCAGATAACTACCTTTCTCTGGTGGACCCCCCCACCCCCATGCCCTCCCCCCAGTGCCTGGAATGCTTTCCCTCCTCTCCACTCCCTCCTTGGCTGCAGGCTGCCTTCAGGGCTCCACTCCAATCCCACCTTGTGCAAGAGGCCGGTCTCTAGTGTCCTATCGCTGGATCATATTTGTATGAATATCCTTGTTTGCATGTTGTCACCTCCTTCAGGACGTGAGTTGCTTGAGAGCAGGCACTTAGTGTCCCCAATGCTTAACTTTGTAAGGTTCAAAGGAGTCCTAATGGGCATGAAGAAAATCTCCACGTTCCAGCTGGCAGAAAAGAGTCCTCAGACCACTTTATCCATGCCAGTGGCTGCAGAGTCTGACAGCAGAGACTGGCTAATCTACAGGCTCTGTCTGGCAGGACGTCATCCTGGGGCCCTTGACTGAGCTAGTCAACACCAGGGCCAGCCTGAAATCTGGCAAAACAAAGGCAGTCTCCTTCGGGCTGTCCCAGCAAGGCCCTGCCTTTTCCAGTCCTGACTTATTGGAATAAAGGCCACGGAGAGGAGAGATGAGCATTTGGGACAAACCTCATTTTGGTTCTTACTATAGAGGAAGGCATGATTCCTGATTGGCTGAAGGAGGAGGGGATGCAGCTGAGAGGCCTCCTGTCTAACTTACCCAAATCCCCATTACCTGCGTCTATGTGCCTGTGGCTCTGCTTTCTCTCTCCAAAGGGTCTGAAACTGAATTAAGCCCCATACACCCTTCTGCAGGATGCTCTAAGGAATCATTCCTACAAAACCACTCCAGGCCTGGGTGATAATTTGACTAGAGGCATTGTTTAGGACTCCTCTTTCTACACCTTGGTTGGGGGTAATAGTGGATTCAGGTTTTAAAGGGGCTGCTGCTAAATATCCTACCCAGTTCACTTCTGGTATGGCCTAGCTAATGGATGAATTACTCCTTTGCAAGGGTTGGTTCAGAGCTGAAAACGGGGGGTTGGCACGTTTCAGGAAGTAGGCTACCCGGTACCCAGGCTACAGGCAGCGAGGAATTGTTTAACCAAAGTTAAACTCTGCTCTGGTTCCCGTCTGCTCCTGGAAGTTACTGTAGAGGGACTGTAGTCATTAGGTCATTTCCTCTTAATTCATTATCATGGAGCTCATTTTTATGACTCCTAGTGTGACCTACAACTAGGAGAGAGGCCTGGTAAGAAATCGAGTAAGGAAAGGTGGCAGTCCTCCAGGAGCAGTGGGAGATGTGCAGGGAGGTGCCAAAGGGGCAGTAGGCATTTTCCTTATTCAGAAGTGTGGTACTCTGTGAAGTGCCAAAAGAAAAATCCCCTGTTGGCAGTGGCCAACCGAGTCTAAAGAGGAATTGCCAAGAAACAAACAAAACTAGCTAGGTTCACATTTTTGTTTTCACTCTTGGCGTTGGGCTTTTAATCTTATCATGAATCTTTTTTCCCCCGATATAGTTTTATTTCATTAAATATTTCCCAATTACATGTGAAATTTTTTAACATTTATTTTTGTAACTAAAATTTATTATTTATTTTATCATTTTATAAAAATATCTTGACTTCCAGATTCTCTTTCCCACCCCCACTTCCACTCACTGAGAAGACAATATATCAGTTATTCATGTGAAATATGCAAAACAGCCATATTGTTTTTAAAAGCAAGAAAAATAAAGTGAGAAAATTATGCTTCAATCGCACTCAGTTCGTCAGTTCTCTCTCTGGAGGTGGCTAGCATTTTTCATCATGCGTCCTTTTGATTGATCAGAGTAGCCAAGTCATCAGCTCATCATCATTACAACATTGCTGTAACTGCACAGTGATCTGGTTCTTCTCACTTAACTTTGCATCAGTTCAGAGATCTTGCCATTTAATGTTCATTTTTAAAAATATAAAAAATTTAAAAATTAAAAAAAAGTCTCTCCCTCCTTCCCACCCCTCCCCTCTCCTGAGAAGGCAAGCAATTTGATATAGATGTAATTCAATATGACGTGAAGTTATAGAAAACATCAGCTCTCTCTATGTGACTCGAGTCTATGTATCCAGCCCTCCTCTCTCTCCCGATTATACATGTTAAGTCATTAGCATTAGTCTCTAAGACCTCTAACAGAAACTTGGTGCCTGTTGGTAGCTCTGGCTATCAATTTAAGATTTCCCATTTACAATCCTTTTTAATCTTTGACCAATGAGACTGAATGGTGTTTTTTAAATGCGATTTCTGTTTTTCAGTTGTTGTCAGTCACGTCTGACTTTTGACTCCATTTGGGATTTTCTTGACAAAGACGCTGGAGTGATTTGCCATTTCCTTCTCTAGGTCATTTTACAGATGAAGAAACTGAGGCAAACTATCAGGTGACTTGCTCAGGGTCACACAGCTATTCAGGAAGAGGCGTCTTCTTGACTCCAGCCCTGGCACTCTCCATTGTGCCCCCTCCCCACCCCTAAAGTGATATATTTTATTTAAATTAAAGGATCCTTACAGAAACTGTTCGGCAGGATTGTTCCCAGCATGCCAATTTCCTCTGTCTAAAAATTTGCAGGGACAGCAAAGTGGCCCAGTGGACAGAGTGCTGGGGCTGGACTCAGGAAGACCTCAGGTCAAATCTGACTTTACTAGCTGTGTGACCTTGGGCAAGTCACTTGACCCTGTTTGCCTCAGTTTTCTCATCTGTAAAATGAACTGGAGAAGGAAATGGCAAACCGCTCCAGTATTTTTGCCAAAAAAAATCCCAAATGGGGTCCCAGAGTCATACATGACTGAAAATGGCTGAATAAAAAGAATTTCTAAGTCTTATACCTGTATGCAGTGGGTATGCATGAAAAATACTGAGGTTCTGCTTTCAGGGACAGAAATATCTCTGTCTTTAGAGATCTTATTCCTCATCCTGGAGGTTCTTCAAAAATTCCAGTTGGACACTCCTTTTAGTAAAGGGGAGTCTCACCTTAAAAAAAAATTCGCCATTGAACAGGAGCTTAATCAAAGACTCACCCATTTGGGTTGTTGTTTGTCCTTGGTTCTCAAAGAGGACCATGACATCAGGAAGATAATGCCATGACTTGCAAGTGAATTGGATTTAAGAGGCAGGGCTGTGCAAAGCCACCAGCCTCATTTTCTCCCCTGGAACCATTTGGGTCCACTGGCCAGATATAGATCTGGATGACTGGAGATGGCCCCCACCCACCCGCAAAACTGGCTTCTAACCACAAGGGAGGATTGAAAGAAGCCTTGCTTCAGGCAGAGCCTGCTGTTCAGCTAGATAGTGGTTTTTGCAACAGCTTCCCAGATTTTCTGCCTAGACGATCTTAGGTCTACTGCCAACCTTTCTATCTAAACATAGAACAAGTCCGCAAACAAAACAAGCCACCAACAGAAAATGTCAGATGTGCCACATTATGTCAGTTCCTGTTTAGAGACTTACAATACTTGGAAATTCCCAAAGGGGCGGGAATAGCAAAATTCTGACTCACACATCCCAGGCTTTGTCTGTCACGCAAATGCAAAAGACAAAAGGTGAGATAAATGTCCCTACTACTATCTATTTATGGAGGAGTTAGGTCAATTTCTCTTGCTCTTGGAACACATTAGCGCCTTTCCCTAATGGATTGCAAATGGGCCAGTGGCTGAAATGGATTTAGCCCCCAAATAGGTAGGTAACTTATGGCATTATAGGAAAGGCTTATACTGAGGTTGCTTAGGACATAGATAGAAATGGATGGATGGATAGATAGATGATAGATGGATGGATAGATAGATGATAGATGAATGGATGGATAGATTATAGATGAACAGAAAGATGACTGATGGATGGATAGGTGAATGGATGGATAAATGGATGGGTATATAGATGACAGATGTACAGGTAGCTATGGAGATGGATAGATGATGGATAGATGGATGGATAGATAGATAGTGTTTTTAATTGCTTACTATATGCCAGGCACTGTGCAAAGTACTGAGGATACAAAAACAAAGAAGCAAGACAGTTCCTGTCCTCAAGGAACTTATATTCTTTTTAAAAAAATTATTTTTAATTTATGGAAAAAAACAAGCATTTTCATAACAGTTCAATAAAAAGAGGATTGTATATGAAACTGCAAATCTACTATGTACAACTTGGTATTCCTTTTAAATATCCAAAATTATCGTGTAAAGTTTTTTTCTTCCCTTCCTCCTCCTCCTACCCTAGAGATGGCTGCCATTAGACACTAATAGGTGTGCATTTCATATATATGTATATATATATGTGTGTGTGTGTATGTATACACATGTTCATATGTATATACGTATATATACACATAAATACATGCATACATATAAAACGTATAATTATTCTATGCACACTTTTATTTATCAGTTCTTTCTCTGGATGCAGATAGTTTTTCTTCATATGTCCTTTCTAATTAATTTGACTATTTACAATAGCAGACATAACTTATTCATTCAAAGTCATTCTTAAAGCACTATTGCTATTACTATATACAGTGTTCTCTTGCTCTGCTCATTTCGCTCTTCATTATTTTGTGCAAGTCTTTCCGTGGTTTCCTAAGGTCATTGAGCTCATCATTTCTTAAAGCACAGTGGTATTCCATCACAATCATATACCACAACTCTGGTAATTCCTCATTTTGATTTCAGCATCCCAGCAATTTGCAATTCTTTGCTGCCAGAAAGAGAGCTGATATAATTATCTCATAAAAATGGTCATGAAAGGAAGAATAAATACAGAAGAAAACAGGTGGGAATGGAGGGCTGGTAATATTGGAACTTTACTCTCATCTGGGTTGAAGAGGAAACAGTGTGTATCTGAAGAGATTTAGAAGTCTTCTGCACTTCTAGAGAGGTGAGAAGAGTGGGGAATATGGTGGGGAGGGACTTTTAAAAGAGTGTATAGAGTAAGATTAGGAGGGTAGGGGGGAGAAAATAAAGGAGGGAGTTTTAGAGGGGTGGGTAAAATAAGGAAATAGAGGGTAAGGGGAAAAGGTAAGGTAACAGGGATAGGGTAAAAAGAGAGGTTAAGAAGGAAAATAGTGAGTAAAAATAAGATGGAGGGAAATTCACAAAGAATAATTAGAACTTTGTCAAGTCTATAAGAACATGAGTCATTCCCCAGTTGATAAACAGTCAAAGGATATGAACAGGCTGTTTTCCAGTGAAGAAACCTAAAGAATTTATAGTCATATAAAAATGCTCTAAATCATTATAGATCAGAGAAATGCAGATTAAAACAACTTTGAGACATCTGCTAGATGATGGAAGGGGAAAGTGACAAATATTGCAGAGGATGTGGAAAAATTGGGACACTAATTCATTGTGGAAGTGTAAAATGATCCAACCATTTTGGAAAACAATCTGGAATTATGCCCAAAGAGTTATTAAACTACTATATACCCTTTGACCCAGCAATACTATTACTTGGTCTATTTCCAAAAATGATTAGGGAAAAAGGGAAAAGAGCTTATACTCTAATGAGGGAAGAAGGCACCTCAAGGAGGCTTTGTGGAGATGGCCCAGAAGCCGTATAGAGGCCCAGTTCTCGGCTTTCTAAGCTCTTTGAGTGCAGGGACTGCTGTTCTCATAATTGCAAACACCTTGCTTAGCACGGTGTTTATTGACTTGGATTGAGTCTAAGAATAAATTAGGACTTTGATAAGAAGGATGGACTCACATCCAAGGCAGTTTCCTTAGAGCTTTTTCCAAGCACAGATAAGGTTTGAGATTTCAGAACACTGAAATGAGACTTTTTAATATTTTCTTTTATCCAAGGTGTCAGATATTAGGGGACACCCTGTTTTCCAGAGCTAATGCCCAGCAAACAGGCTGGGCCCTGAGTTTGGCATAACAACCATCCTTTACACTCACCCTCTGGCAAAATCACATAATTATTGTATTGCTTTGACCAGCACCAGGTATTCTCTGAGCTTGGACAAGCACTGGACAAACTTGGACAAGTAGCCATGTTCCTGTTATGAAGTCCTGCTATGAATCAAACTTGCCTCATTGTTGCTGTTACCACTCATTGTCGGGGCATTGTCAAACACCAAGGCTGGTTTAATGAAAGTGATGGGGAAATTCAGAAGCTGCTAAATGAAAAATGGGAGCTCCACAGGGTTTACCAGCAGGACAATTCATCCATCTCTAAGAAGGCAGCATTTAATTCCATCAAAAGTAAAGTACAAGCAAAGCTTAGAGAGATGCAGGATTCCTGGCTCAGTAAGAGGACAGATGAAATTCAGTTTTATGTTGATAGTAACAATCCAAAAATGCTTTTATTATGCCCTGAAGGCTATTTATGGGCCAAAGACCTTTGGTGCATCTCAACTACTCGGTGCTGACAGAACCACATTGATTAGTGATAAGGACATGATCCTGGAGAGATGGGCTGAACAGCTCCATAGTGTTCTCAACAGACCATCATCAGTCAATGCTGAGGCCATTAAACCATTTGCCTCAGGTTGAAGTCAATCCCTTCCTAGCTGAAGCTCCAACTGAAGAAGAGGTTCTGAATACCACTAGGCTCCTTTTGTGTGGCAAAGCACCCGGTGCTGATTCTATTCCAGCTGAGATTTACAAGACAGGGGATCCATTGCTCATACAAAAGCTGACTGAAATTTTCCAGATTATATGGCAAGAGGAGGTTATCCCCCAGGAGTTCAAGGATGCCTCCATTGTCCATCTCTATAAAGGTAAAGGAAATAGATTGTCCTGTGACAATCACAGGGGGCTCTCTTGGTTAGTCATTGCTGGCAAGATTCTTGCCAGAGTCCTCCTTAATAGACTGATCCTTCACCTGGAAGATGGTCATCTACCCGAGAGCCAGTGTGGCTTCAGAAAGGTCTGAGGGATGGTCAATATGGCGTTTGCTGCCCGACAACTTCAGGAAAAATGCCAGGAGCCGAACAAAGGTCTGCAAACGACATTTGTAGATCTGACCAAGCTCTTTGATAATGTTAGTCATGAGGGCTTACGGAAAATTATGTCAAAATTTGTTTGCCTGGAGAAGTTCACCAACATTGTATGTCAATTTCATGCCGGCACGCTGGCCCGGGGTTCTAGATAATGGACAATGCTCTCGTGCCTTGCCAGTCACCAACGGAGTGAAACAAGACTGTGGGCTAGCTCCCATGCTTTTTAGCAAGATGTTTTTAGCCCTATTGTCAAATGCATTCAGTGAGGATGAACACGGCACCAAGGTCAGCTACCGCACCAATGGTAAATTCTTCAACTTGAAAAAGCTACAAGCCAAGACCAAAGTGGAGGGAGGGTTGGTGCATGATTTTCTGTTTGCAGATGGTTGTGCACCAATGCAGCCTCTGAAACTGAAATTCAGTGAAGTATGGATCAATTTTCTGCTGTTTGTGCTAATTTTGACCTAACAATACCAAGAAAACACAGGTGCTCCTTTAGCCACCACCACACCATCCATACACAAAACCATCAGTTACAGCAATTGGAGATGTTTTGAATGCTGTGGATAAGTTCACTTACCTTGGTAATATACTTTCCAGGGATATACACATTGATAATGAGGTTGATGAATGCATTGCCAGAGCTAGCTCAGTGTTTGGGAGCCTCCGAAGGAAAGTGTGGGAGAGAAGAGGTATTAGACTGACTACCAAACTGAAGGTCTACAAAGCCATGGTGCTGACCTCGTTGTTGTATGCCTGTGAGACCTGGACAGTCTACCAGCGCCATGCCAGGAAACTGAATCGTGTCTATTTGAATTGTCTTAGGAAGATTCTGAAGATCGCCTGGCAGGATAAAGGTACCAGACACTGAGACCCTTACTCAAACTATACTGCCAAGCATTCGAACTCTGCTTCGGAGAATGCAACTCCAATGGGCTGGCCACATTGTTCAAATGCAAAACATAAGCTTGCCAAAAATTCTATTTTATGGAGAACTCACACAGGGCAAGTGTTCACATGGTGGTCTGAAGAAGGAATACAAGGACACTCTCAGGGTTTCTCTCAAGAACTTTGGAATTGATTGTGTGACATGGGAGACACTGGCACAGGACCGCTTATCATGGCGTGCCCGCATCAGAGAAGGTACTGTGCTCTATGAGCAAAGCAGAATTGAGACAGCTCAAAGGAAATGCAGGATGCACAAATTTAGAGTATCCACCCCAAATGTTCACATGGACTATTTGTGCCCAACTTGTATGAGCATTCTGAGCTTATATTGGCCTGATCAGCCACAGTCAGACACATTGAGTCTTGACTCTAGCATAATGATGTCATTTTGGTCCTCTTTGAGAACAAAGGACAAGCATTGTCACAGCTACAGCTCAGCACATAGCCATTGGTGTAAGTATGGAGATCTCCCCACATCGCCTCAGGATCTCCCCAGTAGGAGTGCAACTCCAGCACACGTATCCTTGCTTGCAAGCCATTTTCCTCTCTGAAATTAAACTTCAGCTCGATTCCTGACTTTCCGGTCTCTAGCCTGCTCTGTTTGGCTCCGGCCATCCACAGGTTAGAGGCTGGTTCCATCCAGTCGACAAAGGACATGTAAATAATACTATTTCTTAATATTTTCTTCAAGAGGCAGTATAGCTTATGGCTAGATAGCTGGCCTCAGAGCCATGAAGACCTCTGTGTTCAAATCCAGCCTCTTAGCACCAACTGGCTCTGAGACCCTGGGAAAATCACTGACCTCCCAGCACCCAGGTTCAAGTTCTGCAGTTTGCATAGAAGGTGCCAACTTACACTGGCAGATACGATTTCCTTGTCTTGAATCCTTATTCCCGTTTACTAATGAAACCACAGTTCTAATCTCTATGCAAGTGCCCTAATATTTTCCTTATTAGAGAGAAGGGGGTCTTAGTATGTTTCCACAGGGGAAAGAAATCAAGCCCTGTTTACAGATGAATAAAATCTCACGGAACTTCTCCTAGCCCTGAGAAGTCAGTAGAATGGTCCTTATCTTATACCGGTATCCCAAGGGCCCTGTCTGGGCTGGAGGAGAGGCCTATAGACTGAAGCTATTTCTACAGATTTATGGAGGCAGCTGATTGCCCTGATCACAGATTAGGCTTGGAGGCCAGGTAAGTACAGAGTTTTAAATACAAAAATAAAGTCTCACATAGTTTATTGACCCCACCCAGGGAATAGAAGATGGTCAGGTGGCAGAAATATCAATTGTCCACCCCCGAGTGGCCTTAGTGTCTTGGGTTTCTCAGATCTGCTCATTGGTTTACTTCTGTTGTAAGAAATCAGTGGCATGGAGAGAGTGCTGGGCTCCCCGTTGAGGCAGCAGGTGAGAGAACCACAGAAACCTTCAGGAGCCCTGCTTTGTCAAGAATAGGGCACTAGACCTAGGGTCCGGTCCTACATCTCCTAGCTGCTACCCGTGTGACTTTGGATAGGTTACCTTTCCTCCTCAGCTTCCTCATTGGTCAAAATGACAGGGCTGGGCTTCACAGTCTGCAAGGTCCTTCCAAATCAAGGTCTGCAAGGTCCTGCCAAATTCTATGACACCTGTGCCACAGAAAGTGGGCGAAAGTAATAATAATAGGAGGGGAAAAGTATTAATATAGCACCTACTATGTGCCAGACACTGTACTAAGGGCTTTACAAAGATCTCATTTGAGAATACAGTTTCCCTGCCCAGAAGTCAGCTAGCATCTATGAAGCACTATGTGCCAGGTACTGCGCTAAGCTATGGGGATACAAAGAATGGAAAAAATTGGCTGAGGAGTATGCTGCGGATGATTTTATTCCTGCCAACATATGGCTGGTTGTAACATGAGGACTTGGGCATACATAATTAGCTTCATGCTTCCGTCCTTTGCAGGAATAAAGCGCGCGCGAGTGCGTGTGTGTGTGTGTGTGTGTGTGTGTACGTGTGTGTGCATACCTCTCTCCCCCTCCCTTATTTTTTTAATACTGCAGGTCACCCCAGCCTTCAGCAGCCCCATAATTTTGCCTCTTTCGTCCTGGGGCCTGGTTTCGCATGCACCAAGGTACAACTGTGAAGCGTTAATCTCCGTCCAGGCCTGACAAGCATGTGTTTTTCTTTAGCGAGGCGCTATCTGGAACAGCTCTCTTCCTAGGTAATTGAGGATTAGGGCTCAGCCAGATCGGAGGTGGGCTGGGCTGGGTTTTATTACCCATTTGTTTCCAGGGGAGCTGGGGTTTTTGCAGCTGCCCCCAGACCATTGACTGAACACTGGCTGGCTGGCTGCCCACATAGTCACTGAGCTTGCTCCTGGGGAGAAGACTTAAGATTCAGCCTTGCCCTGGGGCAGGGGAATCTCATTTAGCTCCTAGTTTGGCCATCCAGCTATAAGCAAACTTCCTGCTGTCCTTGCCTTGCCCTTGCCTCATTTTCCCTGTTCCCAAGACAGAGGTCATAGGCCTTCCTCTTTGCGAAGGGCCCTGGAGATCTGTGAATGACTAAGATAGGACTGATTGCTGCAGCTCTTTTTAGACCGTTGCTTTCCTATCAATCAATCGATTAACGAACATTTAGTCTACACACACTGTGTGCCAGTGGCCAGCTAGGAGGAGTGAGTAGAGCCTGGAGTCAGGAAGACTCATCTTCCTGAGTTCAAATCTGGCCTCAGACACTTTCTAGCTGTGTGACCCTGGGCAAGTCACTTCACTCTGTTTGCCTCAGTTTCCTCATCTGTAAGATGTATATAATAATGCAGAGACTAGGTGATCTCTCATGGTTTCTTTCAGCTCCAGGTCTATGGTGCCTTGTGCCCCGTGAGTCTCTAACGCCTGAGATTTTATTTCTCATATAACCAGTCAGACCACATCTTGTGTTTGGTTCTGGGCACCACATTTTGGAAAGACAATAATAAGTCTCCAGAAGGAGGGCCTCAGGTCTATGCCATGTAAGGATCTGAAGGAACTGGGGGGTGGTCAAAGAACCATAGATTTAGAGTGAAAAGAGACCTTTTTGATTTTGTTCTTGTTCAGTGTTTTCTGTCGTGACCCCATTTGGGGTTACCTTGGCAAAGATATTAGAGCAGTTTGCCATTTCCTCCTCCAGCTCATTTTACAGATGAGGCCACTGAGGCAAACAGGGTCACACAGCTACTAAGTGGCTGAGGCTGGATTTGAACTCAGAAAGAGGAGTCTTCCTGACTGTATAGTATGTATGTATGTGTGTATATTCCTGACAGTATGTCTGTGACACATCAAGGTTTGCACGTTGTCTCATCGATCCTCACAACAACCCTGGGAAAGAGGTGCTATTACTAGTCCCACTTTATGGATGAGTAAATTGAGATGAGGAGAGGAGTAGGCGGTTTGCTCAGGGTCACGCAGCCAGAAAGCGCCTGATGTGGGATTCAAACCCAGGTCGTTCTGAGCCCAAGTCCAGCATTCTCTCCCCTCGACCATGATATCTCTCATGTTTAGCCTGGAAAAGAGAAAGCTCAGGAGAGATGGGATAGTTGTCTTCAAGTGTTTGAAAGAATTTTGGTTTGGTGCCAGAAAAATATTTTTTAAACAACTAAAACTGTCTAAAAGTGCCTCTGGAGGTAGTACATTCCCACTTATTGGGGATCTCAAAAGTGAAAGATGGTGGACTCAGCATCTGGAATGTTGGAGTGGATGTTCTTTTGGAGGTCTGAGCTCAGGTTGATCTTCATGACTCTAAGGTCCCTGCTAAGTCTAAAATTCTGTGACCCTGGCAGATGGAGTGGGATCTGTCTCTATTTTATTTTATTTTTTTTAATTTTTATTTTTTGCAGGGTGGAAGGCAAGGCAATTGGAGTTAAGTGACTTGCCCAAGGTTACACAGCTAGTAAATGTGTCCAGTGTCTGAGGCTGGATTTGAACTCAGGTCGTCCTGACTCCAGGGCCAGTGCTCTACTCACTATGTCACCTAGCTGCCCCCACCTCTATTTTATTAAATAACTGAGGCTGAGAGTTGGTGATTAGCCCAGGCCATGAACAAAGACCTTACCAGGTCAATGGAGACTACCACCCCCAGGTTAAAGTTTTTTTTTTCCTTTTTAAATTTATTTATTCATTTTTAGTTTCCAACATTTGCTTCCACAAGATTTTGAGTTCTGAATTTTCTCCCCATCTCTTCTCTTCCCCCACCCCAAAACTGCCTCCATTACCCCTTCCCCCAATCTGCTCTCCCTTCTATTCCTCTTATCTCCTCCCCCTTCTATTTTCCTGCAGGGTAAGATAGATTTCTATATCCCATTGCCTGTGTATCTTATTTCGCAGTTGGATGTAAAAACTATTTTTAACATTTGTTTTTAAAACTCTGAGTCTCAAACTCTCTCCCTTCCTTTCTCCCCACTTACCCTCAATAAGAAGGCAAGCAATTCGATATAGGTTATACATGTATAGCCATGCAAAATGCTTCCATAATAGTCATGTGATGAAAGACTAACTACATTTCCCTCCATCCTATCCCATTCCATTTATTCTATTCTCTTCTTTGACCCTGTCCCTCCTCAACAGTGCTTGCTTCTGATTACCCCCTCCCCCATTCTGCCTTCCCTTCTATCACACTCCCCCCCCACCCTTTATCCCCTTCTCCCCTACTTTCCTGTAAGGTAAGATACCCACTTGAGTGTGTATGTTATTCCCTCTTTAAGCCAAATCTGATGAGGGTAAGGTTCACTCATTCCCTCTCATCTCCTTCCTCTTCCCCTCCAATGTAAAAGCTTTTTCTTGACTCTTTTATGTGAGATAATTTACCCTATCCTACCTTTTCCTTTCTCCTTCTCCCAGGACATTCCTCTCTCACCCCTTGATTTTTTTAAATCTCATGCCTTCATATTCAACTCATACTTATGTCTTCTCTCTCTCTCTCCTATATATATATATATATATATATATATATATATCTGTATATATATATCTATATCTATCTATCTATCTAGCCTCCAACTATCCTTATAATGAGAAAGGTCTCATGAGTTACAAATATCATCTTTCCATGTAGGAATGTAAATAATTCAACTTTAATAAGTCCCTTAAGATTTCTCTTTCCTGTTTACCTTTTCATGCTTTTCTTGATTCTTGTATTTGAAAGTCAAATTTTCTATTCAGCTTTGGTCTTTTCATCAAGAAAGCTTGAAAGTCCTCTATTTTATTGAAAATCTGTATTTTACCCTGGAGTATTATACTTAGTTTTTGCTGGGTAGGTGATTCTTGGTTTTAATTCAAGCTCTTTTGACCTCCAAAATATCATATTCCAAGCCCTTTTATCCCTTAATGTAGAAGCTGCTAGATCTTGTGTTATTCTGATTGTGTTTCCACAATACTCAAATTGTTTCTTTCTGGCTGCTTGCAATATTTTTTCCTTGACCTGGGAACTCTGGAATTTGGCTACAATATTCCTAGAGATTTCTTTTTGGGATGTTTTTCAAGATGTAATAGGTGGATTCTTTCAATTTCTATTTTACCCTTTGGTTCTAGAATATCAGGGCAATTTTCCTTGATAATTTCTTGAAAGATTATGTCTAGGCTCTTTTTTGATCATGGCTTTCAGGTAGTCCAATAATTTTTAAATTATCTCTCCTGGTTCTGTTTTCCAGGTCAGTTGTTTTTCATTTTCATTTCAAGACATTTCACATTGTCTTCTATTTTTCCATTCTTTTGGTTCTATATTATAATTTCTTTATTTCTCATAAAATCACTAGCTTCCACTTGCTCCATTCTAATTTTTAAGAAATTATTTTCTTCGGTGAGTTTTTGGACCTCCTTTTCCATTTGGCCAATTCTGCTTTTTAAGGCATTCTTCTCCTCGTTGGCTTTTTGGACCTCTTTTGCCATTTGAGTTAGTCTATTTTTTCAATTTATTAATTTATTAATTTTTAGTTTTCAATATTCACTTCCATTAGTTTTAAATTTTCTCCCCCTCCCTCCCAGCTCCCTCGTCAAGACAGCATGCAATCTGATATAGGCTCTACACATATATTCCTATTAATGCATCTTCACATTAGTCATGTTGTATAGAAGAATTATAACAAATGGGAGAAACCATGAGAAAGACAAAACAAAAAAAAAACACAAAAAAAATGTCTGCTTTGGTCTGCATTCTGACTACATAGTTCTTTCTCTGAATGTGAGTGGCATTTTCCATCATGAGTCCTTTGGAATTATTTTAGGTCCTTGCATTGCTGAGAAGGGCTAAGTCTATCAAAGTCAGTCATTGCACACTATGGCCGTTGCTGTGTACAATGTTCTCCTGGTTCTGCTCACTTCACTTAGCATCAGTTCGTATAAGTCTTTCCAGGTTTTTCTGAAATTGACCTGCTCATCATTTCTTATAGCACAATAGTATTCCATTACATTCATATACCACAACTTGTTCAGCCATTCCACAATTGATGGGCATCCCCTTGATTTCCAATTCTTTGCCACTACAAAAAGAGCTGTTATAAATATTTTTGTACATATGGGTCTTTTGCCACTTGTGTGATCTATTTGGGATACAGCCCTAGAAGTGGTATTTCTGGGTCAAAGGGTATGCACATTTTTATAACCCTTTGGGCATAGTTCCAAATTTTTCTTCAGAACGGTTGGATCAGCTCACAGCTTTACCAACAGTGAATTAGTGTTCCAACTTTCCCACATCTTCTCTGACGTTTATCATTTTCTTGTTTTGTCATGTTAGCCAATCTGATAGATGTGACGCAGTATCTCAGATTTGTTTTGATTTGTATCTCTCTAATCAACAATGATTTATAGCATTTTTTCATATGACTATAGATAGCTTTAATTTCTTCCTCTGAAAACTATCTGTTCATATCCTTTGACCATTTCTCAATTGGGGAATGACTTGTATCCTTGTAAATTTGACTTAGTTCTCTACGTATTTTAGAAATGAGGCCTTTATGAGAGACACTAGTTGTAAAAATTCTTTTCCAGTTTTCTGCTTCCCTCCTAATCTTGGTTGCATTTGCTTTGTTTGTGCAAAAACCTTTCAATTTAAAGTAATCAAAATTATCCATTTTGCATTTCATAATGTTCTCTATCTCTTGTTTGGTCATAAATTCCTCCATTCTCCATAAATCTGACAAATAAACTACTCCTTGCTCCCCTAATTTGTTTATAGTATTGGCCTTTATACCTGAATAGTGTACCCATTTGGACTTTATTTTGGTATATGGTGTCAGACATTGGTCTGTGCCCAGTTTCTGCTATACTATTTTCTAGTTTTCCCAGCAGTTTTTGTCAAATAGTGAGTTCTTATCCCAGAAGCTGGGGTCTTTGGGTTTATCAAACAGTAGATTGCTATAAGCACTCACTACTACGTCTTGTGTACCTAACCTATTCCACTGATCTATCCCTCTATTTCTTAGCCAGTACAAAGTAGTTTTGATGATTGCTGCTTTATAATACAATTTAAGATCTGGCATGTCTAGGACACTTTCCCTAGTATTTCTTTTCATTAATTTCCTCGATATTCTGGGCCTTTTGTTCTCCCAGATGAATTTTGATATTATTTTTTCTAGCTCTATAAAATAATTTTTGGTAGTTTGATTGGTATGACACTGAATAAGTAAATTAATTTAGGTAGAATTGTCATTTTTGTTATATTAGCCCGGCTTACCCATGAACAACTGATATGTTTCCAATTACTTAGATCTGACTTTATTTGTGTGCAAAGTGTTTGTAATTGTGTTCATATAGTTCCTGGGCTTGTTTTGGCAGGTAGACTCCCAAATATTTTGTAATGTCTATAGTCACTTTAAATGGACTTTTCTCTTTTTATCTCTTGCTTTTGGGCTTTATTAGTAATATATAGAAATGTCGATGATTTATTTAGGTTTATTTTATATCCTGCAACTTTGCTAAAGTTGTTTATTATTTCAAGTAGTTTTTTTTTTTCACTTGATTCTCTAAGTATATCATTCAGAGATATAAAACTTCACCCAAGAACTGCTTTTGCTGCATCCCGTAGGGTTAATCTATTTTTTAAATTGTTATTTTCTTCCCTATTTTTTTGGGGGGGGTCTCCTTTAGAAAGCTGTTGATTCATTTTTCACAGTTTTCTTGCATCGCTCTCATTTCTCTTCCCAGTTTTTCCTCTGCTTCTCTTATTTGATTTTCAAACTCCTTTTTGAGCTCTCCCATGGCCTGAGACCAATTTGTATTTTTCTTGGAGGCTTTGGAGGTAGGAGCTTTGACTTTGTTGTCTTCTTCTGAGTGTATGTTTTGATCTTCCTTGTTACCAAAGTAAGTTACTATAGTCTGACTTTTTTCCCATTGTTTCTTCATTTCTCCAGACAATTATTTGACTTTTAAGTCTTTGTTAAAGTAGAGTTCTGCTTCCAGGGTGAAGGGTGCACCATCCCAAGCTTCAGGGGTTTTGTGCAACTGTTTTCAGAGATACTTCTAGGGACCCGTAGGTTTTCAGTTCTTTCAAAGTGGTATGATCAAAGGAGAGGTGTTTACTCCTCTCCTGGCCTGTGCTCTGGTCTGTGAGTGACTACAAGCACTGTTTTCTGCCTTGGAAGTATGAAGAGGGGTCCCTCTCCACCACCACCACAAGCTCTGTCATACCAGTGCTCCTCTTCACCCCAGGACCACCACCCAGAACTGTCACCCAGATCCAAGTATGGGCAAAGCAACAGAGTCCTGCCTTAGTGCCAGCAAAGAGACCCCGTAACCTCTTTCTAACCAGCTTCTGGATCCCCTTACTGTGTGTGAGCTAAGAACTCTGGAAGCAGCCACTGCTGCTGCCCCCACTGTTGCCCTTGGGCTGGGGGCAGACTGCCCTGCTCTCTCACCCAGCTCCAACAAGATTTTCCTAATGACCTTCTAAGTTTTCTTTGGTGTTTGTAGGTTGAGGAGTTTGGAAATGACCACAGCTGCCTGCAATTAAGTCCCCTGAGGCTTGCTCTGGGTTTGCTAGGGCCCAGTCTGCTGGCGTGGCTTCTGCTGGACTGCATTCCTCTCCCAGCCCCACACAACAGACGTTTTGTGTCAACCATCCAGGTTGTCTTGGGCTAGAAATTTGTTTCCCTCTGTCTTTTTGTGGGTTCTGCTGCTCTGGAATTTGTTTTGAGTTATTTTTTACAGGTATTTGGAGGGGCTTGGAGGAGAGCCCAAGCAAGTCCCTGCTTTTACTCTGCCATCTCCTAGATTAAACTTATGATTTGGGGTTGCAGGGGCCACAGAGCTGGGGAATCTGAAGCCACTGGCCCTCCGATATCAGACAAGAACAGCTCATGGGTTTGTCCTTGGAGCCCTAGTGTTTGAAGAGCTATATTTTGCCTCTTTTTGCATTCCCAATGATTAGCACCGGGTCTGGCACATAGTAGGTGCTTAACCAAAGTTTATTGATTTATGATGATGTGGTATTAGTAATGGTCTTATGTAGGCTGGGGCGGTTTCCCTTTTTGTGGAAGAAAATGCTATCCTCTGTGCTTTGGGCACAAGTTGGTCAGTCAGTCAATAAACATTTATTAAATGCCTACTATTTGTCAAGCCCAGTACTAAGTGCTGAGGCTACAAAGAAATATAAAAGATAGTGTCTAGCGTCAAGGGCCTCCCAATCTAATAGGGGAGATAGTATGTAAGCAGCTATGTACAAACAAGCTACATACAAGATAAATGGGAAATATTCAACAGAGGGAAGACCCTAGAATTGAGGGGGATTGGGAAAGGCTTCCTATAGAAGGTGGGATTTTAGCTGGGCCTTGAAGGAAGCCAGAGAAGTCAGGAGGTAGAGATGGTGAGGGAGAGCATTTGAGGCGTGGGGCACAGCCAGAGAAAATGCATGGAGTCGGGAGATGGTGTGTCTTGTTCCAACAGCAAACAGAAGAAGGCCAGTGACACTGGAATGTAGACTACATGAAAGGAAATAGGGTATAAGAAGACTAGAAATGTAGGGGGAGGCCAGGGTATGAAAGGCTTTGAACACCAGAGGATTTTCGATTTGCTCCTAAAGGCAACGGTCAGCCCCAGAGAAACACTTTAAAAAATTAATTTAGATTATTCTAATCTTTTCTTTTTTCCTGAATGAGTCTCCCTATCTTTCCTAGGCTGGAAGTGAAGTGGTCACTCACCAGCCTGATCTTACTGCTAATTGGCGTGGGAATCTGTTTCCAGCCTAGTCAGTTTGCCTCTACTTATGCAGCCTCGTGCTCCCTGATGTTGCGAGGGTGTCCCTCTTCTAGGTGGCGTCATTGTGTGATTTTAAAGGAGAGGGAATAGATATAATCTCTCTTCCCTTCTCTCCCCACCCTTTACTTCCTGCCAGATGGGGAAGCAGGAGGTTGGGACCAGAAGCTTGGTCACTCTGCTCACCTCAGAGAGAGAGGGGATCCCAGGGCACAATTATATCTATCTTTTTCCTTAAGTATTATTAGTCTAGGAGATGTAGTTATAGGTTCAATCTAACTTCTGATCGCTGCCTCTTAATGGGGGAAGCAGGATCCCAGGCTTTATCTCCAAGGTTTGATTCCTTTCCCACCAAATACCAGTTCCATAATGAATCCACATAGGATTTAAAAAAGAAGCCCATTTATCCAATTCCATAGCAAACAGAAATCAGAGAAGGTCTACATAAGAGAATATATGCCAACAAATAGTGAGGGAGTTCTCTTATTGAGAGGGAGGGAACTCAGCTCAGCCAAGAGAGTCTCAGATCTTACCCAAGGGAAAGTTCTCTGATGTAGCGATCTAGGGAGAGGAATACGCTGGAGACTACTGGCTCCTCTCATATCAGCTTCTTCCCATAGTCTCTTCCTTCAGCAGCCTAAAGTGGGGTTGGCACCTTGCATCTTCTCTCTCGAGAGCTAGAAGCAAGACATGTCCAAGACACCTGCACAGCTTGAAGAGACCCAAAGACAGGATCTGTCCTCACTCCCACTCTCACCAGCTCTTCTCCCACCTCCTCATGAAGAAGGAAGATATTGGTCTTCATCAATAAGGAGAGAATCCCATACCAATGGACTTTAGAACTCAGGTTACACTGGTACTGACCTTAGTTCAGAAAGGCTCAGCCCGCCACATCACAGAACTCCCGAGCTCAAGCGATCCACCAGCCTTAGCCGCAGCCCCCTCCAGTAGCAGGAATCGTAGGTGTGTGCTACCAGTTAGATTATTCTAGTACAGGCATTTTTTCTCTAGATAGAGCAAGAAAGAGTGAAAGATGGGAAGAGATACTCCATCACTCTGAAAATCTTCCTGTGACCCTGGTCATTTTTACATTCCAGTTGCAGCCTTTCTGAATAAGAGAACAGATTCTATGATGAAAAAAGCCATAGGGACAGTGCTCAAGGGAAAGCTCAGTTCACATTTTGCTTCATCAGATAGAACCATAATCACTGAACTCTTGGCACATACTTGGAGAATTATTGTCCTGAAACCATTCCATCTGTCTTTGGCCACTCCCTCTAAGGATTTGCCTTTCCAGCTAGTCAAAGGTAAACTCATGAGCTGCTTCCATTAACCAAAGTAATCAGAGACTTTTGTCCTTTTGATCGCCAGCACCCTGATATGGTCAATGTGAGTCGGTGAGGGGCTCCTTGACCATGTCCAATCACTGCCCTAGTTGGCCCTTCCTGGGCCAACAGGGAAAAAGAAGCTCAGGACATTATATTGGAATTGATAGTTGAAGAAAGACCATTACTATATTACATATTATATTATATTATATGAAGAAAGATTATTATATCTTCAAACTAGGATAATTTAAAAAATTTTTTTAATACTTCTAAAAGAGGGAGCAAGAGGTCAGGGTAAGTCTTCTTCCATATTCTCTTCTAATTGGTGACAGGATACATTAACCTTTGTTCAGTCCAACTCTTCATGACCCCATTTGGGATTTTCTTGGCAAAGATACTAGAGTGGTTTGCCATTTCCTTCTCCAGCTCATTTTACAGATGAGAAAACTGAGGCAAACAAGGTCACACAGCTAGTAAGTGTCTGAGGTGGGATTTGAACTTATAAAGATGAATCTTCCTGATTCCAGGCCCAGTGCTCGATTCATTTCTCCACCTAGCTGCTCATACACTAATCTTGTTGGCTACAAATATGGAGATATCTGTATTTTGCCTTACTATATCAGATGCAGCAAAACAATATATTCTAACATTCTTACCCAAGGGAAAGTTCCCTAAAGTCTCTGATGTAGTGATCCAGGGAGAGGAACATGCTGGAGGGTGCCAAGTACCATAATGGGGTTGAGGGCATTGTCTTGAATTGGGGCAGGTTCTATTCGGTTCAGTCCAAGAAAGCTCTGCAGTGAGTGGAGGCAGAGCCCAGTGTTCAAACATAACTCAAATCTCCAGCCCTTTAATTTCCTGAACAGTCCCTGGGAGGCTGAATGGTGAATCAAGGTGGTCTAATGGAAAGGAAATTGGAACCTAAAAGTCACATTATTCTGCCAGTCAGCTGGCCAGCATCCGATTCCCTTAGCCATAGCTGCCATAAAACGATATTCGGAATCTACATGCAGATTCTTCTAATATCGCCATTACTTTCATCTTGAGAGGTTAACTCTCATTCTTTGTTCAACCCAATAAATCTTTTCGTCCTCACCTCTCACTTTGTGTGCACTCTACCTAGATGACTGTAAAGATCAGGAAGTCCACTAATTCCCTATTCCATACCAAATATGTGGAAGCAGAGACTGGGGGCTGGCTCAATTATTACTCTGGACATGGGGGAAGTGATGGTATAGTGACTGTAAGATCCCTTTAACTAGACAATGCAGTTCCGTCCACTCAATGTTGCCTTTTGTGCCCATCACAGCGTCTGTCTTTGAAAGAGCAATGTACCATGTTCCCATGTAGTTCTCAACCTGCTTCTGATGGATAAATTGGTTATATTGGCTCTCTTGACCAGTCTCAGGGCAAGATGCTTGTGTACTCACTGCAGTTGATACTTATTCAGGACATGGAATTTCAGTGCTGGTTAAGAGACTATGCTTATGGGATGACAGCTCCTGAACCCCAGCAGTAGCCTCAATTTGTTATTAGAAAAGGCATTTACAGAAGGTGGGGCTGGGGTGGAGGAACCTGGAAAGAATAGCAAGCTGGGAGGCACTGTACCCACTTCTGGTAATTTCCAGGTGCTGCCTAGTGGCTGAGGCTGGGACTGGGACCATGCATGAGCCTGCCATGGCAAAATCCAAGTCTAGATGGCCAAGCGGGGCAAGGATGACTCAAGCTAGATCATGGAGGGTGCTTCAAACTGGTTCACCAATAAACTGAAATTTCTGCTTCTGGGAATCCAGGTGTAAAGTGAAGAGGGCAACTACAAGTGAGATCAATGGAGAGGCATCAATTGACAATTGCAAAGGCAAGCTCATCTTTTTCTATGAGTGGACCATAACTGGATAGGTATTTCTAAGTCAGGAGTGAAATAGAAAAGACCTATGGAGACTGCCAACTTGTCAGATGAAAACAATGGTGATGGAGTGGAGAATTTAGCCAAAGATGAGTCTCACACAAACCCCATTGGCCTTAATGAAGCAAGACTGTGTGAGAAAGATCCAACATGCAGTAGAAATTTACATAAGGACTCAAAATGTTTAGAGTCCTCAATTCATGCAGGGCACAATCTTACTCTGAATGATAAGACAGTAGATCAAGTACTATAGCTGCCAGCCAAAGTGGAAGAGTCCGAAGTCAAACCTGGTACAAAACAGACTAAATCTGTTGGTGTCAAAATCCCTACCTGAAAGATCATTCTGAAGGACACTTTCATAACATCACCAGAGGAGCATTCTGGGGTATTTGTCGCCCAAGACATGTTTCAGGCTTCTGCCCATGGGTCTGCTGTATGAGAAACAGAGAAGAGTGACAAGTTCACTTAGACTTGGCTCCGTCCCGATGACACAGCTTTCTTTGCCATCATATCTACTACCAGTTGCACTTTTACTCATACTCCCTGACTCACAGTCACAGAGGTGGAGTTAGATACACACTCACTCTACTGCCACCACCACTAGGTAACCTCTTCTGTTTTGAGATTTATACTCTCTAAATTTGTCACCCATTCAAGATCCTGGTAGTCTTTAGCTATCAAGCCCCAGGACATTCTCCCTACTTCTCGAGTGAGTTCAGAGTCTTCCTCTCTACTCCAAGATGGGATAGACCAAAAGCAAACAGGGGGAAAGGAAGCAGGAAATGCTGGTCAGCATGGCCCACAGATAGTGACATCAGGTAAGATCCAGTATCTATTCAGATACGAGAGGTCTATGACTTCTTAGTTACCTTAATACAGTTGACCCCAGCTTATGATGGTGGTGGACATTTAATTAACTGTTCTATGTACCTGATATTTCTGGTGTTGCTCTTGGTTGTCATGGTTGTGTTTTTAATATCAGGAAACCTACTCTGAACTCCCGTGGCATTACCCCTCCTGTATGAATTGTATTTTTTAAAACATCGATTGTATTGTTTTATGCCTGTATTGTTTATATTAAGCTTGCTCTTCAAAGCTAAAGAGCAATACTGCTTAGCCAGGATTGTTTCTGATGAGATAGAGTGAAGGCCAGTCACAAAATGGCATTGATTTACTGTGAGAATTGAGAAAACCAATTGGATTCTGTCTTGTGAACACTGACTCCATCTTATGCTGCCACATATATTATCCTCCAACTTGTTATTTTTCTGCAAATTATCCATGGGGACCTAGATGGCATAAGTTGTTTCCTAAATGCAAGTGGTTAATCAGCATCTCTCAATTCTGGGAAAGGAAAGACCTCGAAATCTACTCACCCTGCTCCCAACTTGACCAAAATTCACTCATCCCTTTCCTAACTCAAAACATCCCTCATCTTTCCTCCCATTAGAAATCGGATTACTTAATCTTGTATCTTGGTTTTTATCCTGTTAACTGTCTTCTTTTAATTAATTGGTGTTACTCGATTAACAAATAAATAATAAAAAATCTGTCTCTCCTTGTATTCAGGGTTTAGTGCTAAACTAAGGAGGCCTGGTCCCAATTGTTGTGCAATTGGCGTGCATTGCTTAATAAATCAATATGCTCGAAAGCTTGAACCTTTGTTTCCCCAGTTATCTCAGACTTAATCTGTCACATTTCTATGATTATTTAGAGGTGGAAGTTCTCCTAAAATATTTTTGGGCCCTTTCCACTAAGGGGTGGAATGTGGTAGGAGTGGCATATATGTTTCATATAGTCTAGGCCGGTGTCTTTGGGTGGGGAGGTTATTCTCTGGATCATCATTGATTTGGCCTCCTTAACACTGGATGCACAAAAGGCCCAGCAAATTGAAAGTTGGTATTAGAGGTTTTTGAGGAATTCCCACTCCCCTGTGGGAATGCTTTTTTTGACCTAACATGGCTTGCTCTTATACTGAATATGGAAGCCAATGGGAATAAGGTTTAATCTGAGTTAGTATACTTTTTAGTTCCAAGAATCATATCCTTTTTAATCATTCTAAGTAACATTGTCTTATTGACTTTAGTAGTCCATACATGTTCCATTGCATTTAAAAATGTATTTTTTTCAATCAGCAAAAATCCACCTTCTCACCCTCTCCTCTTTCGCCCATCAAGAATTTAAGAAAAAGAAACCCTGTTAACAAATATGAATAGTCTATCAAAATAAAATTTGACATTGACCACATCCAAAAAATCCCAACATTTGTCTCATTTTATGAATCCTTTACCTCTCTATCTAGAGGAGGGTAGCATGTTGTAAGTTGGTTATTATATCGATCAGTTTCTAATTCTTTCAAAGTTATTTGATTGTTGTTATTGTATAATTTTTTCTCCTGGTTCTGTTCCCATTACTTGGCATCAGATCATAAAAGCCTTCCCAGATACCATCCCATTCATCATTTTTTAGAGGCAATTTGGTTAAGTGACATAGCTAGTAAGTATCTAAGGCCAGATTTGAACTCAAGTCCTTCTGACTCCAGGCCTAGTGCTCCAGCCACTGTCCCACCTAGCTGCCCCTCCCTTTGTAATTTCTTACAGCATAGTAGTATTCCATCACATGTATACACCACTATTGCCCAATTTATGAGCACCTACTCAGATTCCCATTCTTTGCCATCTCAAAAAGAGCTATAAATATTTTTGTACATTTTAATGTTTATTTTGCTTATGACTAATCCCTCTCTTAATCTATCCTCCCTCTAATTCTCACTTTCCTCTTTTCCCCTTTTCCCCTATTTGTCTGTTGAATGAAATGTATTTCTCTGCACTACTGTGAACTCGTTTAGATGAGAGTGAGATTGAAACATTGACTTTTCCCCCATGTCTATTCCTTCTTGTTTGTATAGATGTATTTATTTCCTAACCTTCTTTTCCCCTCCTCTCCCTGCTCTCCCTTATTCCACCACCAGCACACTCATTTTCCTTTCTCTTTCTTTCTATTCCCAGGACTGTTCTATTATCCTCTTTCTATAACCAATAAATGATAGGGCTCAGAGGGGACACATGTATCATCTTCCTGTGTTATAACACATGCAGTTTAACTTTGTTTAGTCAATTATCATTGTTCATTCATGTTTACGTTTTTATGTTTCTCTTAACTCCTGTGTTTTAACTTCAAAACAATTCTCTTTCTTATTTAATATTTTTAGTTTTCAATATTGATTTCCACAAGATTTTGAGTTACAAATTTTCTCCCCATTTCTACCTTCCCCCCGCACTCCAAGATGGCATATATTCTGATTGCCCCTTTCCCCAGTCTGCCCTCCCTTCTGTCATCCCACTTCCCCCCTCCCATCCCTTTTCCCCTTACTTAATTATAAGGCAAGATAGATTTCTATACCCCATTGCTTGTATATCCTATTTCCCAGTTGCGTGTAAAAACAACTTCTTTTTTTGAACATCTGTTTTTAGAACTTTGAGTTCCAAATTCTCTCCCTTCTTCCCTCTCCTCCCACCCTCCTTGAGAAGGCAAGCAATTCAACATAGGCCACACATGTATCATTATGCAAAATACTTCCATAATAGTCATGTTTTGAAAGACTAACTATATTTCTCTCCATCCTAGCTGGTCTCCTTTTATTCAATTTTCTCCCTTGACCCTGTCCTTTTTCAAAAGTGTTTGCTTTTGATTACCTCCTCCCCCAATCTGTCTTCCCTTCTATCATTCCCGTCTCTTATCCCCTTTCCCCTACTTTCCTGTAGGGTAAAATACCCAATTGAGTGTGTATGTTATTCCCTCCTTAAGTCAAGTCTGATGAGAGCAAGATTCACTTATTCCCTTCCACCCGCCTGCACCCTCTTCCCCTCCATAAGAACTGCTTTTTCTTGCCACTTTTATGTGAGATAATTTACCCCATTCTGTCTCTCCCTTTCTTCTACTCCCAATATATTCCTCTCTCACCCCTTAATTTTATTTTATTTTTTTAGATATCATGCCTTCATATTCAACTCACCCTGTGCCCTCTGTCTATATATATGTATATTCCCTTCATCTACCCTAATACTGAGAAAGGTCTCATGACTTACAAATAGCATCTTTCCATGTTGGAATGTAAATAGTTCAACTTTCATGTGTGATCCTGACCAGCTCATTAGTACTTGAATTCTTTCTTTCTGTCTGCTTGAAGTATATTTTCTTTAACCTGGAAGCTCTGGATTTTGACTACAATGTTCCTCATTTTGGGGTTTCTTTCAGGAGGTAACTGGTGGATTCTTTCTTCTTCCACTTTGTTCTCTGGTTCTAAGATATCAGAGCAGTTTTCTTTTAAGATTTCTTGAAATATGATGTGTAGGCTCTTTTTTTTTTTTTGGTCATAGTGTTTAGATAGTCCAGTGATCCTTAGATTTTTTTTCATTTATCTATTTTGCAGGCAAGTTGTTTTTGTCATGATAGCTTATATGTTCTTCTATTTTTAGTCTTTTGCTTTTTTAAAAAAAAACATCTCATTATCTCATGGAGTCATTAGCTTCTATTTGGTCCATTCTAATTTTCAGAGAATTTGTTGCTTGGGCAAAGTTTTATGCCTCTTTTGCCCAACTGCTAATTCCCTTTCTAACTCATTCTTCCATAGCTCTTATTTCTTATCCGATTTTTGCTCAAGTGCCCTCATTTCGTTCATAAAAACATTTTAAAAATCTTGCTCCTCCAGGAGTTCTAGTCGAGTTTGTGTTTTGGATGTAATGCTTGCAGATGTTTGGAGTAATTTTCATCTTTTCAGTTTGCATCTTTAGCATCCCAGTCACCATAATAGCTCAAATGGTGGGGCATTGTTTTGTTTTTGTTGTTTGCCTGTTCTTCCAGCCTGCTTTCTGATTTTGTTCTCGGTGTTAGGGCTGGGCCCTGACACACTTCTGGAGGGAAGGTGCTGGAACGGAGGCTCTTCTCTGCTTTTGAGGTCTGAGTCAAACCACTGCTACTGCTGGCTTCCTGGCTTCCTGGTTTAGACTGCCCAGGGCCTTCCTACCTGAGAATGCCATCCTCATACAAAAGTCTCCTTCTCACTTAGCAGTGGACCTGTGCCCTAGAACTGGGTATTGGATGACAAAGTTGCCAGTTGGCACTTGTCCCTTTTGCAGTGTCTGTGTGGGTCTAGGATGTTCTCTTGCCTTTATGGACCACCTTAACCTGGGTGATGCAATGCTTTGCATACTAGAGCGCTCCTGCCTTGACTCTACTGCCAGTGTGAGCAGACCTCTCCAGCTGACCTGGACAGGACAAAGGCTTTCATGAGGCTTTTCTCAATTTCCCTGTCAGGGTTTGGTTTGGTGCATTTTCCAGGTCAATTTGAAGGAATTTTGTGGAGGAGAATTCACTGTACTGCTTCCTGCTACTCCTGCATTTTGGTTCCACCTTTACATGCATCTCATTGTGTGCTAGGCCTAACCCTGTGTCACCAGACTGTCCTGAGTTTGGCCTGGGCCAGAATACCTATTAATATGGATTTCCCAATATTATCAGCACCTCCTTCTGCTCTCACAGCCCTTGCTACGGGTCCATTCTTTCTCTCAACAGTGGGAGGATTCCCAGGATTGAAGACAATCCTATCCCCAGGGCAGGAATTAAGCCTGATTTGAGAGCACAGGACTTGATAGAATGTTGGAAAGCACAAGAGCTCAGAGATCATTGACTCCTGCTCTTGATGTTACAGAGAGTGATTTCTCTGGAGTTGTGGTTGCTAGTCAGCATTCTCCAGATGACCTTCGGTTCTTTCACACCCCCAGAATGGGCAATCTGAGAAGTCTATGAAAATCACCCCAAACTGAGCTGGGGCTTCACTCCTGGAAAGGGAGATGATGAGGTCCATGGTCCAAAACAGGAAAAAGTCATTCACTCTCTCCGAAAGGCTTTGTGGAAGGTATGATGAGTGGACCTGATCATGGTGGCTCTAATACTTATTAGCCATATGACTTTGGGCAAATTAATTCATTACCTAAGTTTTAGTTTCCTCGTCTGCAAAATGGGTTTAATAATATTTATACTTGGAAACTTGCGAGTATTAGAGGAATGTGAATTACCCATTTGCTGCTGGCTTAGAAGGAGGGTCAGGAAGGAGAAGGGTAGTGTTTAAATATGGTGGAGCCAGAGGGGTGAGCATGTGAGAATGGTGGCTCCCTTAGTGCGCTGGCTAAGGAGCCACAGTCAGCCATACCTGATAGGGATCCATAGGCTGCCAGGGACCATAGGTGCTGATGGACCAACCACACAGGTCCAAAGAGGCAAGAAGGTCAGGTCTAGGAGGTCAGTCTGGTCTAGAAAGAGGTCATGTGAGCAGTGAGGGAAAGCTGGGGGAAGGGGGGAGGGGCAGTGAGTGGTATCCAGAGTCAATTCAACAAACACTAAGTACTTAGCTTGAGAGTGCTGGACTTGGAATCAGGAAGACCTGAGTTCAAATCAGACACTTCCCAGCTGTCAGAAACTGGCATTAGCCTCAGTTTCCTCATCTATAAAATGGGATTAATAATAGCCCCTTCCTCCCAGGTCACTGTGAGGATCAAATGAGGAAACATATGAAGTGCTAGGTAACTTCTGTCTATTATTACTAAGTACCAGGCTTTGCTTTGGTCATAAAATTAGATCATCCCTGCTCTCAGGGAGCTCGTCATTTAAGTAATAGAATGAAGCATGAACGTTAACTGTCACGCTGAAAGTCACAGAATCATAGAACTTCAGAAACCGAAGGATCCAAAGCCCCAAAGGAACCCCCACCTCGATAAGCCCCAAAAAGCAATCACTGCGTCTCTCTTCAAAATTGTATAGTAACAATGATAGTAATAGTGACAGTAACAGTGATAGTAACAGTAACAGTGACAGTGATAGTAATAGTAACAGTGACAGTGACAATAATAATAGGGACAGTGACAGTAATAGTAACAGTGACAGTAATAGTAACAATGACAGTGATAGTGATAGTAACAGTAACAGTGACAGTGATAGTAATAGTAACAGTGACAGTGACAGTGATAGTAACAGTAATAGTAAGTAAGTATCTAGTCCCACTAACCCCCAAGGCTGCCAGCCCAGTTCACTTTGGGCCAGTTCTCCTTGAGAAGAAGTGCACTCCCCCACATCAAGCCATAACCAGCATCTTCGAACCTTCCCCTCAGTTCTGTTTCTGCTATCTGGGGCCAGCTCAAACAAATCCAATCTGTCTTCTACAACAAAGGTTTCCTCATCTTCAAAATGAGTTGGAGAAGGAAATGGAAAGGAAAGGAAAACCACTTCAGTATCTCTGCCAAGACAACCCCAAAAAGGGTCATGAAGAGATGGACAGGACAGGAAAAAAAAGCAACTTAACAACAACAATACCCTGAGGGGCCCACACTGGGCTCAGAAGGGAAAAGGGTGGAAGCTCTCACAAGTATGGGAGGCTGAGGAGTAGGGGGGTGTTGGGTTGTAAAAAATGACAGGTGGGCTTAGCTGTGTTGGACTTAAGCCCCGTAATTAGCTATGTCAGAGAGGGTGGGATGTGACCCATCTTCTCACCCTCTGATTGGTTGAGCACACACCTCTTGGGAGTCATACTGGCCTCTACTTTGGAGACCACCGATTTATCCCACATCTCTCCATACCGTTTGCAAGAGCTAGCAAGCAGGACCCCTGGGAACAGAGTGAGTGAGTCCAAATCTGGTTCAGCCTATTGGATAGGAGGGAAATGAGGGGTGGGATGGGGTTGGTAGGTCAGAGGTCAAATGCTTCCCCTGGTTGAAGATGAAGATTTTGAGAAGCTTCATGTAGAACTACCCACCCAGAAGCCTGGATTGAGTGAAGTTCTAAGAATCTGACCCCCATGGCTGCTCTAGGTTATGCCTTCCCCTTTCATCTACTTTGTATATATCTTGTGTGTGTGTACACCCCTAGTTATTTACATATTGTCTTCCCCATTAGAATATGTGCTCCTGGAGGGCAGAATCTACTTTTTTTTTCTTTCTTTGTATCCCTAGCTTTTAGCCTGGCATGTAGTAAGTACTTATGAAATGTTTATTGAATGACTGACTGTTTCACCAGGGCCCAGATGGACTGTCACTCTGTCAGTAGAGAAGGAGATATATGACTTCTTCCTCTCCTCTTCCTTGCTCATATCTGGGCCCCAACATTCTTCTAACCTGTCCTTAGCCAATGCATGAAGGGAAGTGAATTGCTTCTCCACACTGGCTCCGTATTGGAGAGGGTTTCCCAAGGCCTTGGGGGCTGAGGGGAGCCTCTGAGTTTCCTGCAGATACTGGAGAGGAAGGGGGCTGGGGGGGTGCTGAATGGTGCAGAGTCTTTGAATAATCCCCTTCCCAGGACTTGGAGCCCAGGGTTACAAAGTCTGAGGAAGTGGGAGGCCTGGATTGGGGTTGCCTGGAGAAAGCCCCTTTCCTGATTCCAGGGGCTTACCATCCCAGAGCCTCCCCCCTCATCCCCCCTGCCTGAGTAGGACTAAGCTAAGCTGGGCTTTGGAGAGTAGCAGCTGCTGCTAGTGCTGAGGGAGCCCCAGTAGGATTTGGGGGCCAGGAATGGGGCTGTTTTAATAGCCTGTGCCTCCTGCAAGCCATAAATAGGGGCCTGGTGGAAGCCCAGGCCAGGCTTTTTTTATGGGCTGTCCGGCACTGAGCCAGCTCCTCCACGGAGCCCTCTGCTTGTGGGGGGAAGGAGGAAGGCCCATAAGGGCTTTCTTCTTTGTTCAAACACAAAAGGGACAACTTTTCCAGTCTGTCTTGGTCCTAGCCCCCAATTTCTCAGAGCCTAGCTGGAGAACAAAGAAAGGGGTAGAAGGAAGGACCAGAAATGGGGGGGACTTCTGAGGAGCCCCTCCACAGGCTCAGAGACCCCAACTTCTTTCCTTGAGTCCACTGCCTATTGTGAGAGGCAGAGTATGGGGAAGAGAAGAGGGGTTAGGGGCCAGGGGGTATGGGTTCAAATCCTGCCTTTGACATTGTGACCCTAGTCAAGTCATTTAACATCTCTTTCAGCCCCACTTTGGTCACAGGAACAACAACAGAAATAGGAGAAGTAGCAGTTTCCTGCCAGGGTTGTGTGTGTGAGGAACATATGAGATGAGGTATAAAAAGTGTTCTGTAAATGCATCTATATGGTACAGTAGATAGAGCATTAGACTTGGAGTCAAATCTGGCATCAGATACTTACTAGCTGTGTGACCCTAGACAAGTCACTTCATTTTTGCCATGCCTTAGTTTCTGCATCTGTAAAATGAGGACAGTAATTGCAGCTACTTCCCAGAGTTACTGTGAGGATCGAATGAGATCATATTTGTAAAGTGCTTCCCAAAACTTGAATTACTAGATAAATGTTAGCTATGGTTATATCACTGTCATCATAACTGTTATTTCCAGGCACTCGTCACACTTCTATCTCTTCTCTCCTTCACTTGAGATGCCTTGGGTTGGTCTCATACCCTTGACAAGTCAAGCAGGAAGTCCTCCCTGGTATCTGATCTCAATCACTGTCATTCAGGACCACCCGTGTTTAAATTTCAGAAAAAGAGGCAGCTAGGTGGCACAGTGGATGGAGCACCAACTGTATAGACAGGAAGACCTGAGTTCAAATGCGGCCTCAGACACTGGACACTTACTAGCTGTGTGACCCTGATTGCATCACACACACACACACACACACACACACACACACACACACACAGAGACACCCCAAAATTCAGAAAAAGCAGTCTGACAGCTATTAGCTACCTGATTGTGGCAGGTGGTAGGGGTGAGGGAGCAGTGAGCACAGGTGACTCTCTTTCTCTCTCCCTAATGTCTAAGTAGGCTTTATCTCTGCAAATTTGGGGTCTCCCTGGGCTGGGTAAGCTGACTCCCATTCCTATCCTTTTTTTATGTTGATAGTACAGGTAGCAAGTGTCATCTTCCACAAGCCCTTTCTTTTCATTAATTTTCTCATTTAAAGAATGGATAAAGTATTCTCTGCTATTTCATAGCTAAGAAAGCTAGTGCTATTGGTAAGGTAGGATTACCCCAACATGTGTAATAGGGTTTTTTTGGTATCTGTGTAAGGATGTTGATTGAATAAAAAAGCTTACTCCACTTAATGAAAGTCATCCTGCCCCACTTCAAGGAAGTGATTAGATACCCTGATACCTTAATAAGAGGAAAGCAAAGCTCAATTAATCATCCAATCTCAATCATAGGTTTTAGTTTCAATCGATAACCTTTTTTTTTAGAGTGAAGCTTCTTTTTAAAAAATATTTATTTTTTCACACAATTATATGTTAGAACAATTTTAACATTTTTTTTATGTTTTCAGTTCCAAATTCTATCCTTCTGTCTCTCCCCTCTCCCCTCCCCCAGATGGTAAGCAATCCAATATTGGTTATACGTGTTCAAGTATGTAAAACATTTCCATATTAGTCATTTTGTATAAGAAGATTTGAACAAGAAAAAAAAGAAAGAAAAAGAAAGGAAGGAAGGAGGGAGGGAGGGAAGGGAAAAAGAAAGAAAGAAAAAAGAGGACGGGAGAAAAGAAGGAAGGAAAGAAAGAAACAAGGAAAGAAAGGAAGAAAGAAAGGAAGGAAAATAGAAAGAAAGAAAGGAAGAAAGAAAGAAGCAAAGAAAGAAACAAAGAAAGAAAGAAAAGAAGGAAGGAAGGAAGAAAAAGAAAGAAAGGAAGGAAGGAAGGAAGGAAGGAAGGAAGGAAGGAAGGAAGGAAGGAAGGAAGGAAGGAAGGAAGGAAGGAAGGAAGGAAGGAAGAAAGAGCTCTTGACAACAATAGGCTGGGTGAAATGAGGAACCCAGGGGTACACAATTAAGACAGTGCAAAAAGACCCTGCTACTGCCATCACAATACTTGCTACTTGACTAGGGAAAAATCTCTGATTCTGTCCAGGTTCCCACATTTTCTCTAATTAACAACCTGGCTGGTTAAAAATACTAGGGCATGGGGTGCTACCAGGTCGGCAGGCTCCTGAGGTTATTCAGCCACTTCCCCACCTGGTGGCTGCCTCCATAGCAGGTCCTGGAAGGGGATGTGGAGGTTTGGCTAGGTGACCTTCTTTCCATTTCTAAATCCTGGTTACTGCATGGAACTCCTACCTTTTTGCTTTGGGACTTGGATGCAGCAAAAGTAAATCCATATAATAATTTAGAGAATAACAAAGTATGAAAAACAGCAGCAGCACATGCATAAGGCAAGGCAAGAAGCACTTATTAAGTGCTTACTGTATAGTCGGTACTTGTGCAACAACAAAGTCACACCAAGTTAACCTAATGTAGCTGTGATATGTGGGTGATGCTAGACCCCCAAGGGAACTAAATATGAGCAAGAAAGCAATCAAACAGAAGTATATTCAAAACAAGCAGTAATCAACAAACACATGCAAGGTGCACATTTACCACACAAGAAAACATTAGCATTGTCATCAGGCATGCCACGGGAAGAATTTTTCCCGTTTTAGGCTGGTCATTAGTCAGACAGATCTGGCTCTCCAAGGATCTGCTGACCTCTCTGCTCCTTCCCACACCTGAACTGGTTGATGGCATAGGCTGGTCATAATGCTAATCAGAACTAGAGCCTTGCATCCTAATCTTCAATCAATCAATTGATTGATAAACATTTATTATCTCCTATGTGCCAGGCACTGTGCTAAGCATTTTACAGATAATTTCATTTGATCATCATAACAACCCTAGCAGGTAGGTGCTATTATAATCTCCATTTTAAAAAGGTTAAGTGACTTGCCCAGGGTCATATGTCTTGGAAGTGTCTGAGGTGGGATTTGAATGGGGGTTGTGGCTGGGTGGCAGGAGTTTTAAAACTATTCTTTCAATTCGGAGATCTATTTTGTGGGGAGTGACCAAAGTCTCTCTACCCTAAGAGACTCCAAAGCACAAGTCAATAGGTAGATGTGCTTTATGCCCAAACATTAGCAGGGAGGGTGTAAAGCTGGTAGTATTATTCCTGGGGGGGTCATACGTGTGTGCTGGAGGCTGTCTCTTGACGTGATATGATCTATATCTGGCCACTGGACCCAGATGGCTAGACCAGTAAGGCAATAAACACAACATCGACAATAATCGTGAATATGCCTATGTAGTTCTGTATTGCAAAGTGTGACAGATTCTCCATATTGAAGGTAGAAGTAAAACATTTATTCAGATACCAGCTCCCACAGCCAGTGAGCCCACTTTATCATAACAACAAGGAACTTAAAACACAATATCACAGCATGGAGCCTTGCCATCCCAAAACCTCTCTGACCCCCTACTGGGGCTTTCCCAAAAACTCACAGTACAGCTATCACAGATTGACCCTCTTTCCCTCAGCTCTAATGATCATTAACAGCCATAATGACTCTCTCAGCATTTCCTGTGACACAACTTTCTTTTCCTCTCAGGAAGCTCCTCCTACCACATGTGACTTAGGCTTCTTGTGATATAAGCAGATCACACGGCCTATTAATGGGTGGGAAAGATCTTCAAATCTAAATTGCTATTACATGGCTCCAGAGGAGAAAACGAGGCTGGTGACTTAGCACAACCCTTCCTCACTTTAACTCACTTGCAAGTCATAGCATCCTCCACTGATGTCATGGTCCTCTTCAAGAATGAAGGACAAACAACAATACGTGTGTGCTAGGAATGCCATGCGTTGATTCCACTGAGATTTTTGTTCTGATCTTAGTGTTCCTCAAATATTCAGTAGGGTGGCATTGAAATGCAGGCTGTGGGTCCCTTTGAGGGTGGCAAGAGCAGTGTTAGACCTCTTGCCATTAGCTAAAGCTGACACCTCCTTGAACAGCATGCTTTCAACATCTCTGCTGTGATTTAGGTGGATCCTGGCAGGTAGTCTCTGCACTAAGAAATGCTTCTCTCACTACACTTTAGCAACTGCGGAAGCTTTCTCTCAGGTGTTTCAACAATCCTGCTAGCAGCTTCTGTGGGGGTGTAAGATCCACCCACAGCCAGCACCCAGAAAGCTGCCAACCGCACAGGTTCTTTTGATCTGCTTAACTAAGGAAAGCAAGGTGAAGGGATTGACAAGCTTACTTTAATTCAGCACACAAATATCATTCACTTAGTTCAGGGAAAAAGCCAGCACCCTGAACTTCAAAGCAAATTACAAACAAATTACAAACATCAACAGACAGATCCAATACAGATTCATAGTTACCAACATCTAGGTTCAGCCTGGGAGCTCAGAACAAGGGCTGGTCCAGAGTCACGCGTGCCACCACGGCTGTGGGTGAGAGCTCCAAAGAAGAGATGGACAATCCCTGGTTTTATACCTTTTTCAGGGTGAGGGGTGAGTCACACATGCGACTCACCCACGTGACCTAAAATTGTCACAAAGAGGCGACTTAAACCCATATGGTCTTTTTAAAAGCCTCTGCTGTCCCAGACATGTAAAGTAGGCCCTCCCTGGAGTTAGCCCCATCTTAGACCCCATCTTAGTTGCCAATCACACCCACTAAGGTTTTACACCTAATAAGGGCTTGGGCCTGGGGCTTAGCACCTAGTAAGGCTCAATGAAATACACTGAATTACTCAAAGGAAACAAACCAAACTTTTCAAGGGCACTTGTTGAACTAAGTGCTAAGAACCCATTTTGCTTGCCAACACACCAGGTTAGCTATGCCCATGAATATAGTGAGAAATGCAGCTGGGTGGTACAGTGGATAGAACAAGAGACCTGGAGTCAGGAAGATCCGAGTTCAAATCTGAGTTCAAATTAGACACTCACTAGCTGTGTGACCCTGGGTAAGTCGCTTAACACTATTTGCCTCAGTTTCCTCATCTGTAAAATGATTTGGAGAAGGAAATGGCAAACCACTCCAGGATCTTTGCCAGGAAAACTCCAAATGAGGTCACAAAATGTAAGACACAACTGAACAACCACATCATGAGAAATGGTCAGTTGTCATGTTCTTACTGTCTCCTTCTAAAGGTAGAAAGTCAATGCAGATGATTTCCAAAGGCTTGTAAGTACTTATATTGTGTAATATGCAGCATGAGTTACTGATTCAGCAAGCATGAACCTCACACTTCCTGCTGACATTTGCAGCCATTTTGGGCCAGTAGAATCTGTCTCTCACCAGCATCAGGGTCCTCTCTTGACCCTGTCCAAAGTCCAAAGTCCAAAGTCATCTTTTTTTTTTAAACTTAATAATTAATTAATTTTTTTTTTGGTTTTAAACATTCACTTCCGTGAGATTTTGAGTTTTGAATTTTCTCCCCCATCCTCTCTTCCTCCCTCCCCAAGATGACAATATGATATAGGCTCTACTTATACATTCATATTAAACATATTTTGTCCAAAGTCATCTTGAAAAATTTCCCTGTAGTACCACCTATGGGACCAGTAACTGCCCAATATCTCACTCCATTTTACAGCTCCAGTCTCTGCCCCTAAATGTCTCCACAGCAGAATGCCTCTGAGGGGACAGAACCCAAGTCCTTTGAAATCATAAACTCACTTTTGGGTTTGTATCACTTCTGGAAGACTTTCATCCATCATCTGCTCTCACTACTGGTCATCCACGGACAGCTGAGACACAATGAAGCAGCGTCCGCATATATTGCTGGCATGCTGTTGGTGTACCACCATTTCCACCCTGGATTTCAGATTTAGCACTCATTCCCTTTTTAAAAAATAGTTTTATTTATTTATTTTGCACTTAATTGTGTTTTATTTTTTTCCTATTACATGTAAAGATGGTCTTCAACCTTCACTTTTATAAGATTTTGAGCTCCAAATTTTTTTCTCCCTCCCTCCTCACAAGACAGCAAGCAATCTGATATAGGCTAGACATGTACAATCATATTAAACATATTTCCACATGTTGTGAAAGAAGTCATGTTGTAAAAGAAGAATCAGAACAAAAAGGATAAATCAAGAGAAAGAAAAAAGAGAGAGAAAATAGTATGCTTCAATGTGCATCCAGACTCCATAGTTCTTTCTCTGGATGTGGATTGCATTTTCCATCTTGGAATTGGAGTCTTGGAATTGTCTTAGATCATTGTGTTGCTGAGAAGAGCTAACTCTATCAAAGTTCGTCATCTTACAATGTTGTTACTATACAACGGTCTCCTGGTTCTGCTCACTTCAATCAGCATCAGTTCATGTATGTCTTTCCATGTTTTTCTGAAATTCATCTACTCATCATTTCTTATAGCACAATAGTATTCCATTACATTCATACACCACAACTAATTCAGCTATTCCCCAATTGATGGGCATCCCCTCAATTTCCTATTTGCCACCACAAAAAGAGCTACTATAAGTATTTTTGTAGATGTAGGTCCTTTTCCCTTTGCTATGATCTCTTTGGGATACAGACCTAGTAGTGGTATTGCTGGATCAAAGGATATACACAGTTTTATAGCCCTTTGGGCATAGTTCCAAGTTGCTCCCAGAATGGTTGTTGGATCAGTTCACAACTCCACCAACAACGTATTAGTGTTCTAATTTTTCCACATCTTCTCCAATATTTACCATTTTCTTTCTTTTGTCATATTAACCAATCTAATGTGGTATCTCAGAGTTGTTTTAATTTGCATTTCTCTAATCAATAGTGATTTAGAGCATTTGTTTATTTATTTTAAAATTTATTTAGTATTTTATTTTTCTCCAATTACATGTAAAAGCATTTTTAACATTCATTTTTAAAACTTGAAGTTCCAAATTCTCTCCCTTCCTCCCTCTCCATTGGCCTCACTGGGAAGACAAGCAATTTGATATAGTGTTTACATGTGTAGTAATGCAAAACATATTTCCATATTAGTCATGCTGTAAAAGAAAACATATACCAAAAAAGAAAAAAGCTCAAGAAAAATAAAGTTTAAAAAAGTATGCTTTAATCTGTATTCAAATACAATCAGTTCTTTGTCTGGGGAATGGATGGAATTTTTCATTGTAAGTACTTCAGAGTTGTCCTAAGTCACTCAGAGCTGATCATCTTACAGTATTGCTATTACTTTCTACATAGTACATTTCACTTTGCATCAGTTCATGTAAATCTTTCCAGGTTTTTCTGAGAGCATCCTGCTCATCATTTCTTATAGCACAATAGTATTCCATCACAATCACATAGCACAATTTGTTCAGTCATTCCCTAATTGATGGGCACACTCCCGATTTCCAACTCCCTGCCACCAGAAGAGTTGTTATAAATATTTTTGCACATGTGGGTGTTTTTTTAATCTCTTTTGGATACAGACCTAATAGTGGCCCTGCTGGGTCAAAGCAGCCCTTTTAGCATAGTTTCAAATCACTCTAAAGAATGTTGAATCAGTTCACAACTCTACCAACTCAACCAATTAATGTCTCATTTCCCCCATATCCCCTCCAACATTTGTCATTCTCTTTTTCTGTCCTATTAGCCAATGTAATAGGTATGTGGTAGTACCTCAGAATTGTTTCAATTTGCATTCCTCCAATCAATAGAGATTTAGAGCACCTTCCCATATGGTTATATATAGCTTTGATTACTTCATCTGAAAACTGTTCATATCTTTTGATCTTTATCAATTGAGGAATAGCTCCTAGTTTTATAAATTTGATTCAGTTCTCTATATATTTGAGAAATGAGGCTTTTATCAGAGAAATTTGTTTAAAAACTTTTTTCATAGTTACTATTGCTAAATGTATTTCCCTCGATCCTATTCTCCCTCCTGCCATTTCTTCTGTTCTCTCTCCTTTTGTTCTGTCCCTCCTCAAGTGTATTGCTTCTGACCACTCCCTCCCCAATCTGCTCTCCCTTCTATCACCTCCACCTTTTCTCTTTTCCCTTTCCTCCCCTACTTTCCTGTAGGGTAAAATAGATTTCTATACCCAAGTGAGTGACCATGTGATTCTCTCTTTGAGCCAATTCTGATGAGAGTAAGGTTCACTCAGTCCTCTTTACCTCCTCCATCTTCTCCTCCATTGTAAAAGCTTTTTCTTGACTCTTTTATGTGAGATAATTTATCCCATTCTGCCTCTCCCCTTTCCTTTCTCCCAGAGCGTTCCTCTTTCTCATCTCTTAATTTTTTTTATATAGCATCCCTTCATTTTCAACTCATACCTATGTCCTCTGTCTATATATACTCTAAATTGCCTTAATAATGAGAAAGTTCTTATGAGTTACAAGTATCACTTTCCTATGTAGGAATGTAAACAGTTTAACCTTATTAAATACCTCATGATTTCTCTTTCCTGTTTACCTTTTATGCTTCTCTTGAGTCTTGCATTTGAAAGTCAAATTTTCTATTCAGCTCTGGTCTTTTAATCAAGAATGCTTGAAAGCCCTCTATTTCATTGAATGTCCATTTCCCCCCCCAAAGGATTATATTCCGTTTTGTTGGGTAGGGGATTCTTGGTTGTAATCCTAACTCTTTTGCCTTCTGGAATATCATACTCCAAGTCCTCTGATTCTTTAATGTAGAAGCTGCTAAATCTTGTGTTATCCTGGCTGTGGCTCCACAAAACTTGAATTGTTTCTCTCTGTCTGCTTGTAATATTCTCTCCTTGATCTGGGACCTCTGAAATTTGTCCATAATGTTCCTGGGAGTTTTCATTTTGGGATCTCTTTCAGGAGATGATCTGTGGATTCTTTCAAATTCTGTTTTACCTTTGGGTTCTAGAATATCAGGGCAGTTTTCCTTAATTTCTTGAAAGGTGATGTCTAGGCTCTTTTTTTGATTGTGGCTTTCAGGTAGTCCAATAATTTTAAAATTCTCTCTCTTGGATCTATTTTCCAGGTCAGTTGCTTTTCCACTGATATATTTCATGTTGTCTTCTATTTTTTTTTATTCTTTTGGTTTTGTTTTATTTTTTCTTGATTTCTCATAAAGTCTTTATCTTCCATTTGCTCCATTCTAATTTTTGAGGAGCTTTTTCCTTCAGTGAATTTTTGTGTCTCCTTTTACATTTGGCCAATTCTGCTTTTTAAGGAATTCTTCACCTCATTGGCTTTTTGTACTTCTTTTGCCAGTTGGCCTATTCTGTTTTTAAAGGTGTTATTTTCTTCAGCATTTTGTGTGTGTGTCTCCTTTACCAAGTTATTGACTCTTTTTTTTTCATAGTTTTCTTGTAACGTTCTCATTTTTCTTCCCAATTTTTCTTCTACCTCTCTTAATGGATTTTAAAAATCCTTTTTGAGCCCTTCCATGGCCTGAGACCAATTCATATAGTTCTTTGAGGCTTTGGATGTTGGACCTTTGACTTTGTTTTCTTCTTCTGAGTGTATGTTTTTATCTTCCTTGTCACCCTAATAACTTCCTATGGTCAGAATTTTTTTTCTGTTGTTTGCTCATTTTTCCAATCTATTTCTTGACTTTTAAAGTAAGGCTCTGCTTCCAGGGTGGAGGACACATTGTTCCATGCTTCAAGGATTTTATGCAGATATTTTCAGAGATACTTCTAGGGACCTGTAAGCTTTCAGTTCTTCAGTGGTATGATCAAATGAGAGGTGTTTACTACTCTCCTGGCCTATGATCTGGTCTGTGAGTGACCACAAGCACTCTTTTCCCCAGCTCTTGTGTGCTAGTGCTTCTCCTCACCCAGGGTCTGCCAATCAAGACTTCAACCTGGATCCAAATATGGGCAAAGCAACAGAATCCTGCCCCTAGTGCCAGCAAAGAGACCACTATAATCTCCTTCTGATCACTTGTTTGACCCCCTTACTCTCTGGAGGCTGAGAGCTCTGGAAACAGCCACTGTTGCTGCTGATTCAGTGGTTCCCAAGGTTTGCTCCTGGTTTGTTGGGACCAGTCTGTGATGGTATGGCTTTCACTGGACTGTACTCCACTCTCACACAGATGCATCAGGGCTTTCCTGCTGACCTTCTAAATTGTCTTTGCCTGGAACATTGTTTCACCTCATCCTTTTGTGGGTTCTGTCACTTCAGGAATTGTTTTATGGCATTTTAAACATGTATGTGGAGGGATTTTGGGGAGAGCTCAGGTGAGTCACTGCCTTTTCTCTATCATCTTGGTTCCACCTCCCTCATTCCTTCTTTAAATAACTGTATAGTGGGCAGCTAGGTGGTGCAGTGAGTAAAGCACTGGCCATGAAGTCAGGAGGACCTGAGTTCAAATCCGGCCTCAGACACTTGATACACTTACTAACTGTGTAACCTTGGGCAAGTCACTTAACCCCAATTGCCCTCACTTCCCCCCTCCAAATTTTTTTTTAATAACTCCATAGCTTTATTGCTAGATGGCATTCAGGTTAGGGCATCTGCATACAGATGGTTGGGAGTGAATGCAGAATTTGTCACTGACCTCAACTGCTCCCTGTCTCTGGCAAACAATAGCTACCTTGGCCCTGATAGAAACACGTTCATGGGTGTATCCATATCCATGGAACATATCCATATCAGTTCATACTTGCAACTTGGCTCTCTACCCTCAGTCTTTGACCTCAATGACAGCTTACTTACAAGTTGCAGCCTTCATCTGGCATACAAGATGACAATATTTGATGTTGTTGCTCAAGTCCTTGCTAGGAAATGTCTCTGGTTTCTGGCAACCATCACTCTCTTGGTCCAGGACAGCTACCAAGCCCTACCAAGGCCGTCATCTATATGCATGATAAAACACTTGCTTGAATCTGCATGGGCCAACACTGGTACATGTAGGAGGCAGCTGACCAAGTCTATTAGTCAGGAGGCTGTAGTAGCAATTTAGATTTGAAGACCTTTCCCACCCATTAATAGGCCATGTGACCTGCTTATGTCACAGGATGCCTAAGTCACATGTGGTAGAAGGAGCTTCCTTACAGGAAAAGGAAGTTATGTCACATGTTGCAGAGAGAGAGAGAGGGAGAGAGAGCAGTTATGGCTGCTACTGGCTACTAATGGCTGTCACAATAATTAGAACTGAACAGGCTGACTTAGTTGTTTTTGGGAAGACCCCAGCAGGGGGTTGGAGAGGTTTTGGGATTGCAAGGCTCAATGTTGTGATTTTGTGTGTTGAATGTTTTACTGCTCTGATAGATTGGATAAATGGCTTGTGAGATATAGTTCTCTGGTGTCTGAATAAATGGTTTACTTCTTCTACTATGGAGAGGCTTGTATACTTTGCGATACAGAACCACATCGACATTTTGACAATTACCATCTATACTGTTATTATTGCCTTGTTGATACAGCAGCAACCACTGATTAAGCACCTACTATGTGCCAGGCACTATGCTAAGTGCTGAGGATACAAAGAAAGGCAAAAGACAGCCCCTGCCTGCCCTCAAGGAGCTCCCAGTCTAATGAGGGAGACACTACATGATAGCTATATATAAACAAGGTAGATGAAAGCTTGTTCATATTTGTCAACCTTTATCAATCATTTCTTGCCATTCATTCTGTTTCTGGGTCCCTTCAATCATACAGACATGAATGAGATCAGTACTTATGATAGTAACATCATCCTTTCCTTTCCTCACCGCCCAATTAATAAGTAAAACTAATTTTTAACATTAGTTTTTAAAAATTTTGAGTTCTAGATCCTTTCCCATTCTTCCTGTCCTCTGCACTCATTAAGAAGGTAAGCAATTAAACATAGCAATATAATTTCCCCCCACTTAATAGTATTTTATTTTTTCCAATTATGTATAAAAATAGTTTTCAGCATTCATTTTTATAAGATTTTGAGGTCCAACTTTTTTACTCCCTCACTCTCTCCCAAGACAGCATGCAATTGGTTATACATGTACAATCATATTAAACATATCTCCACATTAGTCATGTTGTGAAAGAAGAATTAGAACCAAAGGAAAAAACCACAAGAAAGAAAAAAAAGAGAAAAAATATCGTGCTTTGACCTGCCTCCAGACTCCATAGGTCTTTCTCTGGATGTGGATGACATTTTCCATCATGAGTCTTTTAGAACTGTCTTAGATCTTTGTATTGCTGACAAGATCTAAGCCTATCAAAGTTGATCATCATACCAAGCAACATGATTCTTTTTTTTTTTTTGCTTTTTTATATTTAATTTATTTTCACTTTTAACATTCACTTCTGTAAATTTTTTAATTTTTTCCCCCTCCCTGTCCCCTCCCTCCCCAAGACAGCATACAACCCAATATAGGTTCTACACATACATTCCTATTAAACACATTTTCATATTAGTCACGTAAGCCACATCATTCTTAAGGAGTTTTTTCTTTTAAAAAATAGTATTTTATTTCCCCCAATTACATGTAAAAACAAATTTTAAGATTTGTTTTTAAAATTTTGAGTTCCAAATTCTCTCCCCACCCCCTTCATTGAGAAGGCAAGCAATTCAATATAGGTTATACATGTATAGTCATGCAAAACACATTTCATATTAGTTGTGTTGTGAAAGAAAACATAGACCCCACCAAAAAAAAAACCTCAGGAAAAATAAAGGAAGTAAAAAAAAGTATGCTTCAATCTATTCAGACATCAACAGTTCCTTCTCTGAGGATGAATAACATGTTTCATCATAAGTCCTTCAGAGAGGAATTTTTGACATTAATCGAAAAACCTAGAAAAGTCCTTGATCTTAAAGGTTCTAGTCGCTGTTGTTCAATTGTGTCTGACTCTCCATGAGCTCATTTGGGGTTTTCTTGGAAGAGACACTGGAGTAATTTGCCATTTCTTTCTCCAGCTCATTTTACAGATGAGGAAACTGAGGCAAACAGGGTGAAGTGACTTGCCAAGGGTCACACAGTTAGTAAGTGTCTGAGGCAAGATTTGAACTCAGATCATCTTGACTGTAGGCCTGGTGCTCTATCCGCTGCACTACCTAGCTTCCCCTTATTAAGCGCTGCCTCTGCTCCTGCTGCAGGTGTCTTGAGGCTGGTGCTGCCACCTTCACCCTCCAGGGATGGGATATCTTGTACTCTATCCACTGTGACACCAAGGTGCCCCTTCAAGTTTCTATAGGTATGGCCAAATAAGGGGCATTCCTTTCTCCTTGGGTCAACGATCACCCCTTGTTGTCACCCACATACCAGAAACTCTGCAAAACAGGCACTTGTCGATTCAGAGCTTCAGGTCCCTTTCTTCAAGTCAATGGGCCACTTTCTTTTTTTTTTTTAATTCTTTTTTTGCAGAGGGGAAGGCAGGGCAATTGGGGTTAAGTGACTTGCCCAAGGTCACACAGCTTGTAAGTGTGTCAAGTGTCCGAGGTCGGATTTGAACTCAGACACTCCTGACTCCAGGGCCATTGCTCTACTCACTGTGCCACCTAGCTGCCCCTCAATGGGCCACTTTCCTCAATCTCTTCTCATGTTCTTCCAGGGTCTTCCCAAAGACAATGATGACACCAAGCTATATGAACACATATAGGAAGTGTAGGTCTCTCACTACTTTCTCAATCCATCTTCCAAAAATGGCAACTGCCTTCAAGGTGCCTTGGGACTTACACTCATCCTGATCAGATGAAAGCAGGCTTCCTCTTGTCTTCTTCTACCACAGGAATCTGATGGTAGCTGCTGCCAAAGTCCAATGCTGAGGGCCTCTTTTTGCCTAACAGATGGTCCAAGACAGGTTTGACTCTTGCTATGGTGTCCTGGCCCACTTTCAGGTTCTCAAACTTCAAAGTTTGATATTCCCTCCCCCTCCTCCCCACCCAGTCCCTTTCCTTCTTCCTCAGTACTATTGCTACAAGTGACACATACAGGTGGCTGGACTCTGTAATGACATCATTACCTCCAATCTTTGAAGCCATCAGATCTTTGAAATAGTCTCTGAGGTCATCCATCACAGACAAAGCGAAGTTCCCAGAAGGACTGGGAGCCATTGTAGGTTGCTTCTGGAGTAGATCCTGTATATCCCACTCAGGCAGCGAGAACGTGCCTGTCCTCACACTTGTCAACCGCTCGTTCCATCGTTCTGGTCCTGAGGAGTCACCGAAATTGAACCTCTTGGGATCCGCTTCTGAGATTGAGGAAGCTGTGCTTTTGAGATAGTCACTGACCCCATTCGCCTTGATTCTTCCATGAGCCTTTGTCCACAAAGGCTGCCTATGGAGTTCAGGGTACAGTATTGGGTCCCAGCTTTGCTTGGCAGTACGCTCTTACTTGACCAATATGGAATTGGTTCCAATTAGTGATGGTGCTCCATGGACAGATGGTAGATCTGGACGCTGCTCTGTTGATGCCAGCCAGAGCATTTTGTATTTGCTCCTAGAGGCAGGAGGGAGTCACTGGAGTTTACTGGGGTGGGGGAGGGGGAGTTGACAAGATTGGATCTGTGCTTTGGGAAGATTAATTTGTTGTTGTTCAGCCTTTGTTTTTGAAGAGGACCATTGATATCAGAGGAGATGTCCTGATTTGCGCATTAATTGAACTTAAGTGAGGCAGAGTTGCACAAATTAGCCTTACTCTCTCTTCCTGAGTCATCAAAGTTCAATGGCATGACACAAGTCAGGATGACTGGTGATGGCCCAAGATGACCTTGGCATCTTCAATGTCTGACCAGGCTCTAAAAGCTCAACAGAGCCTGCTTCAGCTGCCTTCGTGGCTGTTGGAACAAACTGTTCTCATCCACCTGTTCTGCCAGGGAAAGTCCTCACATGCTCGGGGTAGATACCCCACCAACTCACCGACAGGTTTTAGGCCTGTTGATTACCCTCAACCTGGTTTAACTTGTCTTCAGAGATGGTTTTACTGGGGTATAGCTGCTGTGAGTGCTACAGCTTCTTGGAACCATGGGTGAGAGTTGGGTGAAAGCAGATGCCAAAGGTGGATGAGCAGCCCTGAAAAGGGGTCAGCAAACCCTCCCACCAGAGGTGCTGGTCCTCCTTGAGCACCCAACTTCAGTAGACGAATCAAGGATGGATTGGGGGGGTGGAGAGACTTGAGACAGGAAGACTCCCCCGCCCCAGCAGCTATTGTAGTAATGCAGATGTGAGGCGATGAGGGTCTGCACCTGAGTGGGGGCAGTGTCAGAAGAGAGGAAGGAGATTATTGGAGAGATGCCGCAAAGGTGAACTAGGCAGGCCTCGGCCACAGCTTGGATATGGCTGATGAGAAGTCCAGGATGACTCGTTCTTAGGTTGTGAGCCTTGAGATCCAGGAGGACGGTGTTGCCCTCTACAGGAATAAGGAAGATAAGAGAAAGGCAAGTTTAAGGGGAAAGATACTAAGTTCTGTTTTGTACTGAACTTGAATGTTGAATTTAAGATGTCTACTAGACATCCACTTCGAGTGGTCTAAAAGGCAGTTGGACATGAGCAGAGAGATCAAGGTAGGACAGGTAGATCTGAGAATCATTAGTATGTTGTTGTTAACTGGTTAACTCTTTGTGGCCCCATGGACCATGCCACACCAAACTGCCCATGGGGTTTTCTTGGCAAAGATATTGGAGTGGTTTGCCATTTTTTTCTCTAATAGTTTAAAGCAAACAGGGTTAAGTGACTTGCACAGGGTCACATGGCTAGTAAGTGTTTGAGGATGGATTTGAACTCAGGTCTTCCTGACTCCAGGCCCAGCCACTTAAGCCCCCCTCTAACTATCAGCATAGAGGTGGTAATTACATCCACGCGAGCTGATGAGATAACCAAATGAAGTAGTGTAGACGGAGAAGAGCTCCGAGGACAGAACTCTGAGGGATGCCTATGGCCAGAGAAGGATCCAGCAAAGGAGACAGAGAAGGAATGGTCAGAGAAGTAGGAGGAGAACCAGAAGAGTGAGGGAAGAGAGAGTGATAAATAGTGTTGAAGACTGCAGAGAGGTCTGCAGAGAGACTTGGGCATGTTGTAGGCAGTAAAGAATGAGTTAGTAGAGAGGGAGAGATTGAAGATAAGTGAAAGAGTGGGGATAATAGAGGAGTCAGTGCATTGGAGGAGATGGGATGGAATGGGATCACTTGAACAAGCAGAGGGGTCAGCTTCAGTGCATCAGGTCTTGGGCTAAGCACTTTATAAATATTAACCCCATTTTATCCTCACAACAACCCTGCCAGGCAGGTGCTATTACTATCTCATTTTACGTTTGTGGGAATGTATTTTTTTAAACTTTTAGTTTCTCTAAAAATATTAGGAAATACCATTTCTCCAAATTAAAACCCTTTCCAGAATTTCTTCTTTTCCCTTCCAGCGGGAAGAACAAAGTTCAGAGCCTTCCTTTGAAACCAAATTTAACTCTTTTCTTGATGGGATGATTCCTCGGGGATTGTGCATTCTCTTGGGAAATTCGAGGTTAAAAATATTGGTTAGCAGAAAGAACGCTTAAGGAGAGGAGATCAGGGAAGGAACCAAGTGACAACTATTCTAATGTTAACCCTAAATTGTTTTTTTTTTTTTTAACATATTACAATCTTTTCTTTGTTCAAGACTCCTATAAATGGTATCTGAAATCTTGGGGGTAGAGAGTCATGTTGAAGGGCATGGGAGACTATGCCATGTTCGACATCTCCCTCTCTCCATCCCTGCCCCTTCCCTTCTCTGTCTCTCTCTCTCTTTCTCTGTCTCTGTGTCTCTATATCTCTGTCTCTCTAAACTAGAAAGGGCTTGGATATAGGTTAATGTTAAATTCAATTAAATTGTTTCTGGTAGACTTGAGCCTAAATTACAGAGTACATTATTGGTAATAATTTTTTTTCCTTCTCTGCAAGGTTGAATTGGATGATGGGAGCCACCCCACAGAGCCTGCCCCGAGCTGGCATTCCTGATTCCAGATGACCCATTGACTGAGAAGCCAGAAGAACTGGTGAGTTAGAGGATGTAAAAAAGGAACAAGAGCCCTTCAGATTTGCTCTTTCCCTCAGACTGTGAATTTTGTCAGGACTGTTTTGAGGTGCTTCCTAACCCCCACAATGGTCACCACAAAAATGTGTCTATAGCTCACATCTTGCATAGACAAACCTGGATGTGGGTTTGAGCTGCATCTTTGAATTATTCTTTCCCAATCTGAAGTGAACAAGTATCTATCCTGAGATGGCTGTGTTCAGGCTCAGAGATGATTTTGTAATTTCAAGAAGTCTGGAAGTCCTGGGTGCCATCAACTGGGAGTTAAATGGCAGCAAAGGAGGACTCTCTGGCAACTACCCCAGTTCTCTTGGAGTGAATGGTCACCAACAAGAGGATAGACCCAAGCCTGGACATTTCACCAGCAGACATGTACTGGAAGTTGTTTGGATAGTGCAGAGCAGAGGTGAAATCTAAAATGCCTAGCTATCAGTCCTACAAACTGTTTTATATTCTGATAAGGTTTAAGAATCAGTTTCTCAGGGAGTTATAACGGTAGTTGTAAATTGTTACTAAATCTTGTTGGGGGTTCTTTTGGTCTGTTTTGCAAGCTAATCTGGGTTAAGTGATTCACCCAGGGTCGCACAGCTAATAAGTGTCAAATATGTGAGGCTGGATTTGAACCCAGATCTCACTGATTCCAGGGCCTGTGCTGTATCCACTGTGCCACCTAGCTGCTCTGTTGTAACAATAATGTTTCTTGCAGCTGATATGGGGGTGTAAGACCAATATCACAAGCACACAGTAGGGCTGCTAGCATAGGTTCTTTGATCTACTTTTCTAAAGAAAAGCAACTTTAAAAGGGTCAACAATCTTACTTTAATCAAACATATATATATACCATTCACTTAGTTCGGTGGAAGAGTCAGCACCCTGAACTTCAGAGCAAATACAAACAGAAATTACAAGCAGAAATTATATAAACAGAGAAAATAACACAAATCATCAGACAGGGCTTCTAAGTTACCAGGTAAAGGGGGACTTACAAGATTGCATACAGCATTGAAGTAATTTATATGATGATCTGTGATTATGAATATTGTGAAATTATACCTAGAATAGTATATGTCAAAGTTACATCTTGAACCAACTTAGTCTCAACAGACTTCACTTTTAAAGATTTATTTTGCTTTATGGATTAATATATAATTCTTTTAGTGATGGATATCCGTTAGTCTGAAAATTTACACTAAGTAGCCAGTGTTTTTCTGGGTTTTGAGTGAACTATTATATATTCACTATCTATATGGAATTCCAGAATGTGATTATTTTCTTAATTTCTAATGACTGATTTTTACACCAGGATGAGTTTAAATTTGAGAAGAGAAAGAATAAAAGGATGATGAGTGAATTTGTTTTTGAAAGGCCTGGTAAACTTTTTATTGTTAACTGTTATAGCAACAATATGAGAGAAATAGTAACTGTATGTAATACTAAGCTGTGATCAGTGAAAGTTGCTATTTGAGGTAAAATCTCTTGGGACTATAATTTGATGATTTAATGTAATGAGTTTTGAATTGAGGTATAACTGTCTGAGTGATCATTAAGTCAGTAATCTGCTATTCAAGGTAGATTTCACAAGCCGCTCAACGGGAGCATGATCTAAGAACTGCTACAGGGAGATGTCTGTGACTGGGAAAGTTGAGGAGATGACTTTGCACAGGCAAAAATAAGAGCCTCTTCATTCGCTTTCCTCATTATGTTATTTTCCTTTTTGAACAGAAATGTTTCTCACCTCGTTAATCCTTAGCCTGCCTATGATACCCTATGAATAATGTGGAACTTTGCTTTATGATTGGCTGTTGCAAAAAGTTAACTATGACTCTTACAGAAATCAAACAGAGCTAAGCATGCTTTATCCTATCATACCTATGATAAGTCATTCTGTGCCTTTAGGCTTAGGCAAGGAGGAACAATCCTGATGTTGTTACTACCATGTTCCTTCTTCTTCCCTTCATAATAAATGTAAAACTGTTTTTTTTTAACATAATGAACCTTGTTGCTGCAATACCCCAGTATCTCTGAATTGCTATAATGGGATGCCAGCATAAGGTACCTTACTGGGTAGCTTACTTTGATGTTCTTCCTATAGCTCTGTTGTTCATAAGACTAGCTCCATGAAGTCTGAACTGTTTTTCACCATATGAACTAATTATTGGAAGGCTAATCAGATTAAATTTTGTTGGGTCTTCCCTAGGTGCAAGCCCACTACCTTGAAATTCAATTCCCTGAAACAACCACACAATAACAACAACAAAAGCTACTATTTATATAGATTTTTATGATTTGCAAAGAGCTTCACATATGTTAACTCATTTGATCCTTACGAGGAAGGGGGCAGGGATATTACATGCATTATTACCTCCAATTTACAGGTGAGGAAACTTGGCCTCAGAAAAGCTAAAGTTAATTGTGGATGTACATGTAAGTGTGCACGGTTGGTAATTGTCAGAGGTGGGATTTGAACTCAGGTCTTTTCTGACATTGGGGCGGCTGGGTGGCACAGTGGATAGTGTGGCAGGCCTGAAGTCAGGAAGACTCATCCTTGTAAGTCCAAACCTGACCTTAGATATTTACTAGCCACGTGACCCTGAGGAAGTCACTTAACCCTCTTTGCCTCAGTTTCCTCATCTGTAAAATGAGATGGAGAAGGAAATGGAAAACTACTCCAGTATCTTGCCAAAAAAAAAAAAAAACCCATGTGGGGTATGGAGAATAGGACATGACTGAAAATAACTGAACAACAACTTTTCTGACCTGAGGTCAGACATTCTAGTACTCATATCAAGTGTACAAATGCACAAATGCAAAGACATATATGTGCAGCTGGCTCTATGAAGGTTGGCTTTTTACAAGAAGACTTTGGACATGGATAGGAAAAAGTGGTGAGAATGGGTCCCTCACATGTGCAGGACTGGTGGTCCACATATTCTGAGAGGGAGAGACTTGGACCAAGAGGCTGAGAGACACAAAGAGAGGTCAGAGACAGATGAAGAGAAAAAGCCAGAGACTAAAAATGAGCCTAAGAGATATTCAAACATAAAGAGACTGAGACAGAAAGGCAAAAGCGAGATGGAGAGGCAGAGAAACTGAGGGTCAGGGAAACCAAGGCAATGCCATGATATAGATAGAGCTCCAGATTTGAGGTCAAAGGACCTGGGGTTGAATCCCATCTCTACAATTTGCACTGTTGTGATCTTGGGCAAGCAGATGGCTTCCTCTCCCGGGTTCTTAGCTTCTTTATCTGTAAAAATAAAGCAATTGGACAAGATGAGTTCTTAGGGCCCTTCCATTTATCTCTAAATCTTATGTTCTTCTCAGACGTGAGGAGAGACTTGTTCTCTGTCTCTTTCCCTCTGTTCCTCTGAACCCCCAGCTGTGACTTACAAGGCCTCAGTTTTGGACTGATTTCAGCTGAGAAGTTACGAGCTCATTAACATGAAACTCTCCAGAGCCCCAGTTCCAGGGAAAACCCCCTGAGACTGGCGGCTTACTCAGAACAGCAGCTGGTTTGTGTGTGTGCGTGTGTGTGTGTATTTATGAGAGCTGTATATATGGGGATGGAGGTGTGTGTGGACAGCTTGTTCTCTCAACATACATAGACTCGTGGGGACTGAGCTGGGGTAAGGGGAGGAGGAGTGGGAAGGCCAGGGGTCAGAGGGGAACTTATATCATCTTCATCATCACTTTACTGAGGCTTCCTGTGAGCCCAGTCCCTGGCACTGATGGAGATACCAGCAAAGCTGAGCAGCTTCAAGGTCTGGGGGAAAAAGAAGCCCCCTCCTTTACCCTATAACCCAATGGTTCCCCATGGACAGTCCTGTCATGAATCAATCAATCAATCACTGACAAGCATTTATTAAGCTCTTGCCATGTTCCAGGCACTAAGCTCTAAGACTCCTCCTTTTATTACCTCCTCCCCTCTTCCCTGCAATGTCCTGTACCACGGGGATGGAGCATCCCGTTTTTCCAGACATGAGTCATTGCTGAAAAGTTTGCAACTCTTTCTCAGTTTGTCCTTGATGCGATGCCATCCCTTTTCCATCCCCAGCCAAAAGCAGAATTACCTTGTGTGTTTAAGGTACAGCCAAAGCTATACCTGCTCCCAGAAAATCTACTGCGCAGAATATGCTTATGTTGGAACTGTGCTGGAGGTTGGAGGCGGCACTTCTTTAGCTGCCTGAGGAACTCAGGGAGACCTCACAACAGGCCCCTCACATGGGGGCTCAATGTATAGGGAAATGTCAAAGAAATTGCTGTTGGTAACCAACCAGCCCTGACCCATCTACTCTGCTGCCCGGGGCAGCGAGTCCTGAGTGAAGTTGGCTTCGGGGAAAAGGCTGGGATAGGCTATATTTCCCTAATCTTAGCTATTCTTATTCCCCCAAAAGACCCTGTACAGCTGCTTATGAGGAACTGGTCTTCCTCTGCTCAAGGAGGACCCTTCTACCCTCCCTACCGGGGAGGTCTCAGATCAGATCAGATCCTGTGTCTCAGAGCAGGGTCTTAGTAACTTTTCTGGATCCAGATGTTTGAAGAGAGAAGGGCAATTACTCCAAGCAACTTTACTGATGGAAATCCCCCGTATAAGACCAAGGGAGCATGAGGCAGAATTAACTTGCATGTGGAAGGTGGAAAGTGGGGCCCAGCTCATAGTAGGCATTTAATAAATGTTTATCGACTGACTGAAATGGAAGAAAATAAAAAGCTAACTCATAACTTTAAATACGACTAAATCAAATAGTCTAATAAAATGAAAAAGCGACAGACTAGATAAGAAAGCAAACGCCCATAATCTGTGGCTTATAAGAAATACATTTTAAAAACAAAAATATGTGCCGAATAAAAATGAGGAGCTGGGAAAATATTTACCATGCAGAGAGTGCATCCAAAAAAGCAGACGTTGTGGTCATGCTATCAGACAGAGCAAAAACAAACATTCAAAACACAAAAAAGGGATAAATAAGGAAATGACATTATGCTGAAAGGAACCATAGACAACAAACTAATTAAAGTTATATGCTCCAAATGTCTTAGCATCCAAATTCATAAAGCAAACATCAAATGACCTACAAGGATGCATAGACAATAACATAATAGTGGTGGGAGATTTTAATTTCCCTTTCTCCGTTTTGGATAAATCTAACAGACAGATTGTGGTTTGTGGTTTGTCCTTAATTCTTGCAAGAGGATCATGATATCAGGGAGATGATGACATGACTTGCAATCGACTTTGATTTGAGTGAGAGAGGGCTATGCAAACTCACCAGCCTCACTTTCTCCTCTACTACCATCTGGGTCTACTGGCCAGATATTGATAAGGACCACTGGAGAGGGCCCAGGATGCAGTGGGAGACCTTGGCCCTTTTAAGCTAAGGCCTTCTCACATTCTCATTGAGTGAGGCAACATCCAGTCAGTGAATAGACCTCTTTAAAGTGAGTCAAGGGATGGCCCCTTTAATAAAAAAAGAAAAAAAATCACACTAGGAGGGGAAGATCCTCAGAGTTGTTAGCCAAAAGAGAGACAGTTACTGTTTGCATTCACTTTGAGCCAGGAGGACCCAAAAAGCTACCATTAAGTAGTGCTTGGGCAGGGACCTATTGTTGTCCAATCTATGAGATTCAGAGTGAATTGAGTTTAAGGCTTGGTCTTTGAGAAAGAAATCTAGTCAGTAAACCCCAAGGTAGCTAGGTAGCTTTCTGTCATCAAAATTTACCTTCCTTTGGATAGAACACCCTCAGGTAAGGGGAGAGGAGAGGAGGTAAATTTTCTTTTGTTCTGCCCAAACACAGAAATATAAGCAAAAAGGAAAATACAGAACTGAACAAATTGCTGCAGAAAACTAGAGCTAAAAGACTCATGGCATCTTCTAAACAGAGCTACAAAACAATATTTGTATTTCTCAGTATTATGTAGAACTTTTATAGAAATTGACCATGTATTAGAGCACAGAGATATTGTAAACAAATGTAAAAAAAGGGAGAAATAGTAAATATGTCTTTTACAAACCACAGTGGAATAAAAATAGTTAGAAGTTCAGGGATCACACACAAAATGGAGATTTAACAATGAAATCCTAAATAATGAGATCAAAGAACAAACCAAAGAAGCAATAATTATGTAAAAGAAAATGATAATGATGAAACAACATACCAAAATTTCTGGGATACAGCTCAAAGGAAAAATATCATATCCTAAAAACATAAATAGAAAAAGAATTAATGCATTAAATATGAATTTGAAGATGGAGAAAACCAATCAACAAATAAACCTAAAACAAACACAGTAGAGAAAATTCAAAAATTAGAGGAGAAATAGATAAACTGGAAACAAAAAATCCTCATAATATTGATGTGAGAAATTATCATCTTACCAAAAACTCCACATGGCCGTCAGTGAATTAAAGAGACTGTGGGTGACTCATAGGGAGATACACCCTTTCAGACAATTACAAAGCCTTTTATGTCTTGTCCAGATTCACATTTCCCTCCCCTGTTCCCCATTGGTGGGATACAACTTCCTGAACCACCTATTCCATGTTCTTCTCCTAGATGTGTTCCCCCTCCCTTATCGTGCAATGCATGTGCACCCTGGGGGTGTGTTGGTTAATATTAAACAGCGCTTCTGACCTTTTACTTGATCAGAAAACCTGGTTCTGCTAGGTCATAGCTCTGGTTAGAACCAGTCTCCTCTGACTTAGTGTTATCGCTCCTGTGGAAACAGAACTCCTCCTTCTGTTTCTCATAGTTGAGGTTTAGGGGTGCTGGGACCCCAAAATTCAAGGGGAAGCAACACAGGTCCTGCCTCAAATGAATTAGGCCCAAGTCTTCTTTCAGCCAAAGGCAAGGTCATTTTTAAGAATATGGACTACTGTGACACTTGTACTGACAAGCAGGCCTGACTGAATCTGAGCCTTGGCCAGACTCTTAAGGAATCTGAACAATTTAATGGGGGACATGGTGGACCTTATATATAGGAAGACTGTGGGAAGGATCTAGGAGTGGCCAAATAGTCTGGGATGACTGGGAGATAACAGAAAAGGGCCGGGTTTCCCATGCAAAAGCCAAGGACCTGGGCCATGTGGGAGAAAGTCCAGGGGCTTTTCTTTTTTGGGGTCCAGATCCCAAAGACATGGTCATTTCCTCTTAGGGGTTCAGATCCCATCCCATCAATAGAAAGATAAATAAAATTAAAAACCGATTCTTTGAAAAGACTAAGAAAATTTATAAATCGTTAGCTAATCTGGTTAAAAAGAAGAGAGCAGAAAGTCAAACCAACAAACAGCAAATGAGGAGAGTGAAATCACAACGAAATCAGAAGAAATAAAAATAATAATTAGAATCAGTTTTATATGCTTATATGCTAAGGAAACTAAAAAAAACGCAAAAGAAATAGTGAAATTTTATTTATTAATTAATTTATTTTTAATTTTCAACATTCACTTCCACAAGCTTTTGTTTTAAATTTTTTCCACCTCCCTTCCCTCCCTTTTTTCTCCCTCTCCAAGACAGCATGCAATCTGATATAGGGTCTACATATACATTCTTATTAAACATATATTCACATTAATCATGTTGTAAAGAAGAATTAGAACGAATGGGAGGAACCACGAGAAAGAAAAAAAAAAAGAGAGAGAGGAAATAGTATGCTGCAATCTGCATTCTGCATGGCTCCTCTGGATGTGGATAAATTTTCCATGATGAGTCTTTTGGAGCTGTCTTAGATCTTTGCATTGCTGAGAAGAGCTGAGTCTATCAAAGTTAGTCATCCCACCATGCAGCTCTTACCGTGTACAGTGTTCTCCTGGTTCTGTGCACTTCACTCAGCATCAGTTCATATAAGTCTTTCCAGGTTTTTCTGAACCTGCTCATCAAAATATTTTTAAAAATACAAATACTCAAACTAACAGAAGAGACCCAATAAAGATCTTAAATAACTCAATCTCAGAGAAGGAAATACAATTAGCTTTAAAGGAACTAACAAAGAATAAAAACTCCTGGTTCTGGTGGGTTCACAGATGAATTCTATCAAACTCCTAAAGGATAATTAGTATCCATACTGCATAAATTCTTCTCAAAAATTAAGAAAGAAAGCACACTACCAGAATCCTTTTATGAGACAAATATAATCCTAATACCTAAACCAAGGAAGGATTAATGAATGCATAAATTATCTAGGGAATCAAGCTACTAAACTACACAAAAGACTTATTTAGACTGCATGGAGTAGGTTCCAAAGCGCTCCTTAAAGACATAAACAAAAACTTAAATGTCTGGAAGAACATGCAGTGCTCATGTCTAGGCTGTGCCAATATAATAAAAGTAACAATACTACCAAAGTCAATTTAAACTTTGAATGCTACACCAATAAAATCATGAAAGGGATACTTTATAGACTTTGATAAAATAATAACAAAATTCATTTGGAAAAACAAAATATCTAGAACATGAAAGGCAATGATGAAAAGAAGTAGAGATGAAAAGGGAATAGCACTTCCAGGCCTCAAACTATTTTACTGTAGTCTCTCAAATACACCAAAGTTTTCAAACTGTATTATACTAGTTTCAAAAATACATAAAAATATTTGTAGCAGTTTTGAGGTTCCAGTTGGGAGAGCTAGTTCATGTATGAAAGAATTCACTTAGACGATTTTCTATTAGCCATTCATTGGGAGCTTTATTACGTGAAGCACATGGACCCGAGATTTAGCAAGGAGCTAAACAAAGGTCCTGATATAGGAAAAAACCCAGACTTATATAGACAGAAAGCTATACAACTTGTAGGCTGGTGATGTAATTTTAGGGTTTCTTATGGGGGTTGGAGATTTAAGGACAGGATAAGGACAAACAAGGTGAGGAAGATTGTTGCTTTCAAGGTAAGGAAAAATTGTCATGACACAAGATGAGGAAGATAAAGGACAGGATAGGGAACACGGGATAAGGGGGACAAAAGCAATTCTTTCGGTACAAATTGTACGGTATTTCCAGATAAGGGCGAAAGGGCACTCAGATACCCTTAAGTTACAGGATCTCAAATTATAGGATAGGCTACAGAATGAGCCTCAAACCCCCTCAGGGGACCTGGGAAAGTGACCCTTACTATTCCTTTTAAACCTTAGGGTACTGTTTGTATCCACATCAGCAGCATTACTTTTTGTGATGGCAAACAATTGGAAACAAAGTAGATTCTCATTGACTGGGGAATGGCTAAATGAATTGTGGAACATAAATATAATGGAATATTACTGCGCTGTAAGAAATCATATATGTGGTAAATGCAGAAAAGTATGGAAAGGTCTGTATCAACTGATGCAAACTGAAGTAAACAGAGTCAAGAAAACAATATATACAGCAACTACTTCCAATATGTATATGCAAGCAACTTTCAATATATATTGAAAGAATGACACACCAGAAAACCAAAAGTGAGTGTTGCAAAATTATAAAGAACAAGTATGGCTCAAAAGAAAAGATAGGAAAGGATGATACCAACCCACCCATTTGCAGAGGGGGGAGGTCCACAAGTGTTGCACATTACATATGTTTGGGGACTTTTTCAGTATGTTAATTGATTGGGCTGATTTTTTTCCCCTTTTTTCTTTCTTCTTTTTTTGTCTTTAAAAATATTAATGACTAATATGAGATGGTTATCTGGAATGGGGAGAGAGAAGAATGCTGGGGAAAACTATGATGATGTAAAAAACAAAAGACATCAATAAAAACTTATTTTAAAAATATACATCTTTTATGGATGGAATTTCTCTTTTTCTTCTTCCTGGGTTTTGTTGGTAGTGTACAGAAAGGCTGATGATTTTTATGGGTTTATTTTTTTTGTCCTGATACTTTGCTAAGGTAATTAATTATTTCAATGATAGTTGGATATTTTAGGTTCTCTAAGTAGACCATCATGTCATCTACAAAAATGATGATTTTGTTTCCTCTTTGCAAGATTTCATCAATTTTTCCCCTTATCTTGTTACCAAAGCTAGTACCAAAAATAGACATTCTTATTTTACCCCTGATCTTAATAGAAAGGCTTTTAGTATGTTTCCATTACATACAATGCAGGCTCTGAGTTTGAAATAGATTTATTTATCGTATTAAGAGAAAATTCATTTATTCCAATGCTTTTTAATGTCTTTTTTGGGGGGAGCAGGCAAGGCATTTGGGGTTAAGTGACTTGCCCAGTCACAAAGTTAGTGTCAAGTGTCTGAGGCTGGATTTGAACTCAGTTCCTCCTGACTCCAGGGCCAGTACTCTCGCTGCCCCATATTTTTAAAACAGAAATGATTATTGTATTTTGTGAAAAGTCTTTTTCTAAACATGTGATTATATCAATAGATCTGCTTCCACTCGACAGCCCTCTCTTTCTTCTCTTTCTCGGCCTAGACCCAAACACTTTCTCCCTTTTTAAGCCTCCCCCATTTTGTGATCCATTCTCTGAAATTGAAATTTGTTTTCCTTATGATTATTCCCTCTTTAAGTCTCTCTCTTTCCTTGTCCTTTCTCCTTCACTTCTATCTTCTCTAGGGACCTCCTCCATCACCTCCTTACCAACTGCCTCCCTATTTTTGGATAGCTCCAGCCATGCTTTACTTCACACCTCCCCCCTCCTCCCTTAGTCACTTCTGCTACAATATTTTAGCCAGTTCCTTCAATGCTACATATGTACTCTTTCCTCTTTTCCTTCTCTCCTTCCCCTCAACCCCAGTTCTGGAACTGAATCACAATCAAACCAACTATGCCATAGGTCCATTCACCATCCTTGTAAACTTCTAAAGTGTTTCTTCCTGGTCATCATTCTACTACGGGTGGGACTTAATACTTTTCCATGCATTCATTCATTCATTCATTCATTCATTCATTCATTTCCATCTATTTATCTGTTAAATGTATTCCTACAAAAAACCGACCGTGTGTTCAGCCCTCCTTTGTCTGGTTCAGATATCAATGATTTTTGTGGGATGTCCTCTCCTCCTACCTCTTCCACCATGTTTGTATACTCTTCTTCGGATCTACCCCATCATGAGAAATAGCAAATTCCACTCTCTTCTTCCTCATCCCTTTCCTAGTGTTTTCTTCCCCTTCCTCCTTTTATTTTCTCTCTTGAGATCATCGACACAGAACAAAATTATCCCCGGTTCCTCTTTTATTTGATTACCTCTAGAGGCCACTAGATGGCGCCACAGTGCATAGAGTGCCAGGACTGGAGTCAGGAAGACTGATCTCCTTGAGTTCAAATGTGACCTCAGAATTACTTATTGACTAGCTGTGTGACCTTGGGTAAGTCACTTAACCCCATTTGCTTCAGTTTCCTCATCTGTAAAGTGAGCTGGAGAAGGAAGTGGCTAAACCACTCTAGCATCTTTGCCAAGAAAATCCCAAAAAGAATCACGAAGAGTTGGACATGACGAGGGAACAAAACCTTCTAGGGTTGTTGTGAAGGAGATAATATTGATGAAGTGCTTTGCAAACCTAAGCCACTATATAAATGCTATGATGATGATGATGATGTCTATGGTCAGAGAGCTATGGTCTTTAGGGTTCTCTGGAGCATCTCAAGTCAGAGTGACTATAGATTTCCAATCCCCGCCCAGAACTTCTCTCTCTGAAAACTCTGGGTTTCCTGCTCCCCAGGGAAGGCAGCTGCTGGCTTCAGATGCTTCTGGAGTGTCTCTGGTTAGAGGGTTGGCAGGCTTCTGGCTTGATGATTTGCACTTAGATTGGTTTCCCTTCTCCAAGGCATCTGGTCTTTGTGTGGGATCCTAGGCTGAAAGGAAAAAAAACAAAAAAACAAAAAAAACCCACCTTGCTTAGAGACTTTATTCAACCCAATCCAATTTAACGAACATTTATTAAGTGACTGTTATATGCCAGGCACTTGGCTAGGTGCCAGAGATATAAAGCCAAAAATAAAATTGTATCTGCTCTCCTTGGGGTGGGGGGAGCGAAAGGAGACGTTCACAGATAAGCAAAAGCATAATTTCCAGAAGAGAGCCCTGACAATTGAGGAAATCAGAGACAGCCTCCTGCCGAAGTTGGCAGGAACGTGGAGGAAGTTTGGGATGCTGAGAGGCAAAAGCAAGGAAGGAGTAAGTTTCTGAAGTGGAGGAAATGCCCTGTGGAAGTGGGGGAGCAGCCCTCATGGCGAGTGGAGAGCCTAGATTTTTCTGGGCCCATTCTGAAACCTCAAGTTCCCCAGATGCGTAGCAGCTCAGCCCTTCCTGGTACCTGGACACTCTCACAGGACTGGCTACAGAACCAAGATCAATTCTCCTTGCCCTGGTGGGGCAGAGAGAAGGGTTGTGAGGTGCGCAGTTTTGGGGTAAAGGTGGAGGGAAGTAGGGGCAGAGGTAAGGGGAGATTCTGTCCTGTCTTGGCCCTCAGCAGGGAGATAGATGAAAGGCCGTGTGGAAATTCTTTCTCCAGCTCTCCAAATGGCTCCCCTGGGGCTTAGAGCCATGGTGCTTCTTTCTCTCCCAGGGCCTCAGTTCCGCCCCCCGCCCCCACACCCTAGATACAACCAGTTGGGAGTCAGTGGCTCTTTGGCTGTACCTGATGCCAGCTCTAGTGACAGAAGTCACTTGTCGCAGGACTCTCTTGACTCCCGACTGATCCTCTGGGGGGTTTGTAAAAGAATTGCAAGGTGGGGCCAGGACATTCCTGGGGTGGTAGTGTAGATGGGTGGAGGAGGGTCGGCCGCTCGGGGTCGGGGAGGGGCTTGGAGAGAGGCGGATCCTGAGGCGGGGCTCAGCCCCCTTTATCCTTCCCGCTCCGGAAAGCTCCAAGCAGCTGTTTGCACCTTGGCGCGCTCAGATCCAGTATCGCTTGGGCCATGGCACTTGGGACATGCCGAGCGGTTCTCATCACCGGCTGCAACCGAGGCATCGGCCTGGGCCTAGTGCGAGGGTTCCTGGCTCGGAGCCCCTCTCCGGACCTGGTTATCGCCACCTGCCGCCACCCGGACCAAGCGCAGGTAGGAAGTCGGGACTCCTGGGTACCGGGCTCAGTCTGAAGGGGGCAGATAACGTCTGTGCGCTGGGGCCCCAGCCGGAGAAGCTACAGCAGGACGGATGCAGGTCAGACTTCGGGAGGGACTTTCCATCCCCGGGGTGGTCACTTTTTTTTAAAGATAGACCAACCATTTTATTTTCTTCTGCTCGGTTCAGGAATGTTGATGGGCAGATAGCTCTTTACATGGGCTTTCGAGGGCATCTGCGAGCAGCACCTGCAGGTCTGAATCGGGGTGAGGGCGTCCGATCCTTCTGAGCCGCACGGGAGCGATTCATCACTACCTTGCTGTGGATCGCGCGGCTCACACAGTAATATAGTTTCACAGGCAGTTTGGGCAGCACATAGCAGTCGAAGACGCTGGCCTGAGATGTCCCTGACGGCCGCGGCTTCCACGATGTTGCGGGTGACAGATTTCTCGATGGCCTCGTCCTTGGGCACAGGGCGGGCGCAGTTGGTGCCGCCGATGGGCTGCACGTGGCCGTGGCCTTTCTTGGCGCTCCGGTTGTTCCTCCTCTTCTTGGTCATCTTAGAAGCCAGGAACCGAAAAAAGCCGGGGCGGTCACTTTCACCCTAGCCCTGGGATCCGCCTTCTGAGAGAGTGGAGTGCGGACAATATGACTCCAAAAGCTCCCTTCCACTCCCTGCGCTCGCTCAATTCGATTCAGCCAGTTTTTACTGAGCACTTTTGGCGTTGGGCACCCCAAACCAAAACGAAATAGCCAGAAGCAGGCTATTTGGGCTGGGCACTCGGGCGCCTGAGTTGGGGACCACTGGGCAGAGAGGCAGCCTGGGCAGAAGTGGCAAGTATGGGGGCGGAGGCAATGACATTTTAGCTACCCCTTTCTCTCCCTCTCTCCTCCTAAGTCCAATCTCCCTCCCTCCCAGCCCCGCTTCTACTGCCCTTCCTAACCTGCCCCCCACCCCCCAACCTCTTCCTCATCCCCAGGCTGTGTGTAGTCTTGGCCAAATGGTGATGAATGACCACCTAGCAGGACTTCTATTCACTGTTCTGGCTATATCTCCTGTGCCCTTTTTAGAAGACACAGCTAACTCCCGGTAGAGTCCTGCCCTGCAGACCCCAGCCCCGGACGCGGTGACTATCTTTCCAAATTCTTAAGGCATCGGGGTCAGGGGAGGCAGTAACAAGAGTCTGAACACCTGGGGTGGGCGGGGCTGGTGCGGGCTACGCGGACGCGGAGAGGCGCACAAATTCTCTTCAGGTGTCCAGTGCTGCTGTGTGGGGTCCTTTTTCAGTGGCTTCTGAAGCGTTTAGTTTCATGACAAGCCAACGTTTTCTTCTTCTTTTGCTTGATTTAAAACTGATGCAGTTTATTTGATGGATAATTGTTTAGGGGGAAGAGATACCCACGCATCCCTCCGTCCCTCCTGCCCCAGGCCAGCGGAGGAAATCTCAGAAGGAGAAACGGACAAGGTGTCCCAAAAGTCTTAGTGCCTTTGAGCTCCTGTACTGTTAAAGCTATTAAAAGTTCAAAGGTGCACCAAGACCTTTGGGGTGCCCTGTATTTGCATAACAGAGTTAAAGCCCCTTTTTCAGACAGCAGGAGGCACAGCCTTAGTGTCTCGGAGAACTTTCCAGAAGAATGAATACGATACTGAACCTAGTAGTAGATAGCTGGATGAGACTGTTGTTAGAAGGCGAGCAAAAGCTCAGGATATGATATGATATGATATGACGCAACAGAACACAGCACAACACAACACAACATTATATAATATAATCTCAGCAGTAATTCCCGGCATATGACTTGAGGGGTGGTCCTTTTCCCTTGTTTCAGCCAACATTTCTTAAGTGTGGACTATTTAAGTCACCCTTTTGTCCTGTGAGTCACACTGACTGGCCACTCAAACCCCTGAACCTCTGTTTCAGGAGAGCTGACTCCACTCTCATCCCCCACCACGAGTCCTTGGCTCGACTGTCTCCTCCTTCATTCCGCAGAGGGAGACAAAGACCACCTTGCATTTGAATCTTGTTTCTGATACTACCTGTATGTTCTTGCTCAAGTCACTTAACCTGTTTTTTGCCTCAGTTCTTTATCTGTAAAGTGAGGGGATTGGACTAGATGAGCTCAGAGGTCCCTTCCAGCTCTCTGTCTATGAACAGCAGGGGCCTGAGGCAGTGTGTGTGTGTGGAGGGGTGGGGGTGGGGGGTCAGCCTCTGGCCTCATCCAAAGGATTCTTTCAGCCACAAATTCTTCTCAGAACCCTGGGCTGTATTTTAATGCAGGGAGCTGGGACGGGGAGAGACAAAGGGAAAGATGAATGTCCAAGAAAAAGGGAGAGGGATGGAGAGGAGAGAAAGAATAGCTGGGGAGGGATAGGGGAAGAAATGGTGGTAGGGAATAAATGAAGAAAGAAGCGAATAATGAAAAGAAACAAGAAGAAAGACATACAAAACAGACAGCTGGGTGATTGAGTGCGTAGTTTGCTGGGTTCAAATCTACCTCCAACCATCAACAGAGAGACCGATTAAGTCACTTAGCTTCAGTTTCCCCTTCCATAAAGTGGGAATAATACCATCAACTGCCTCCCCAAGTTGTGTAGATCAAATGAGATAATAGGTATGAAGCATTTTACAAACTTTAAAGTGCAGTGCACATATTCATTATTACTGGTTTTTTGCCTCTTAATCACTAGTCACCTCTAGGCTGTCTCTTACCCAACAAAAATCTAAACCTGGATCTTGCCTTGGGGGTGGGAAAGAGTTTGCTATAATGAAAAGATCACTGGACTGGGAAAGAACCGGAAGATCTGGGCTCCAGTCCAAGTTACACCAATAGTTGCTGACCAGTGCCCAGAAAAGGAAAGACAGAGGCGGAAGGCAATCAGGAATTGGGAAATGCAGAAACTACTGCCTCCGGTTCACCTGCACAAGCACATACCTTCTGCTGTAATGTGTTGCTGCAAGTCACCATGGCCACTGGGGGTGGGGTGTGATGGGGAATTCCTCAACCCAACCATCCTAAGATCCTCCTGGGGAGTAAGTCCTCCCACCTCAGTCCTTTTGACTGGAGGTCTATAAATCAGTAGGCAAGACTGGAAGATTGAAAAAAAAAAGTCTTAATCGCCACCAGCTGGTGGGCTGCTGCCGTGTGGAAGGGAGATACGTGCGTATTAGGGTTTTACACAACCAATCACATGGCAAAATGGAAATAAGGAGAATGCATTATGCATTGGGATCTAAGGAGTCGCCAAAGATCAGGTTTGTTCCTGTGGGATAATATTTTCTCAGTGGATAATGTTATCAGAGGGGCAGCTAGGCGGTGCAGTAGATAAAGCCCTAGCTCTGGAGTCAGGAGGACCCGAGTTCAAATTCAGCCTCAGATACTTACCAGCTGTGTGAACCTGAGCAAGTCACTTAACCTTGTTTGCCTCAGTTTCCCCATCTATAAAACGACCTGGAAAAGGAACTCCAAATGGGGTAACGGAGAGTTTGACACCATTGAAACAACTCAACAACAACAAAAGCCTTATCCGAATATAACATTCAGGCAAGAAATCTCTAAGGTAGTGAGGCCTCTGCCAAGATAGAATCTGTTAGACTCAGCTTGTTCTTACCAATCTGAGGGTCTTGACTTACACAATACTATAGCCCTGTTTCTTTTGCCTCTATAATTTCTTTTTCTAGGGAGATGTTTCCCCCAGACTCACAGTGCCCAGGTTTATCTGCCTCCTCCACATTCCCCAAGGTGATACTTCCTAGGAGGTATTAGCAAATCTTCAGTTGGAGGCCTAGCCTGAAGAGAATTATGGAAGTGATTAAACAAAAAAATACACAGAGTACAAATCATACAAAACCCAGAACATTCTCTTGAAGAGTACTGTGATAAACTGAGAAGGAATTTTAAAAGTAGCTTCAACAAAACCTCTTAGCAAGAATGGAGGAGCCTAATCATTTCCTCAACTCAGTTCTTTGGAGCTACTATTTTGAATAGTAGTATCTATTTAGCAAAATTATCCACACATAAAGGTGGGGACACAGACCATAAGAATAGCATCTTTCTGTGATACATTATTACCGATAACATTACAAAGAACTGGAACATAGAGGACCAGGGTTCAACATTCTAGTTTTTATTTTAAATCTGGTACCAGGGTCTTAACGTTCCAAAAGGGTTAGGATGCTCTAAGAAACAATAGACAACAAACATAAGTCTATGATTAAGAGTATGTAAGAAATGAAAGAGTAATAATAACGAGAGAGTAATTAAGGGAAGAGGAATGCATCTTAATGTCCAGTTAGATAATAGGCATCTCGCTCCATCTTGGGTTGAAGTTGTCTACTTCATGAAGTTATCTGCTTCGGGAAGCATTTTCCCTCGGAAATTCTGTATGAAGAAGGGTCTGTCCCAGACCATTGTCCCTAAATTGTCCTGCTTGGCCTGCTTACATTGAGATGGAACTCCCCACCTTGTTTCTAGGGAAGTAGTCATGCATTGCCACTTGTGAAGGTTCCCTAGGTAATGTTTCTCAGACCTGCTAGTGATAAGATAGGATAATTTAGTAGGGCCTGACAAAATCCAACTACACTGGCCTTCTAGTCCATGTGGTAAAAGCCAGTGCAAAATTTATGGAGTTAACATCACAAACATCAGGGCCATAGGAAGAAGGTCAGACTAGGTGACCTGCAACTCATCTGGAAGTTTGGAGAATTTCAATATTCACATACCATTTTTTCTTTCTACCTTTTCCAAACCCTGTAGGTGATATGGACAATGTAGTTTATGAGTTGGAGGAAGAATCTTAAAAGGATGATTGGTGACCTGACTAGTAAAATGAGTCCTTTATCTTGGTCTGAGAGAGACAGAGAGAGAGAGAGACAGAGACAGAGAGACAGTGACAGAGAGAGAGGAGGAGGAAGAAGAAGAAGAGGAGGAGGAGGAGGTAGAGGAGAGAAAGATATCAAGCAAGAAAAACATAATTTAAAAGTTTCTTTGACGACTAGTAAAACAATTTTATATATGGAAGCCTCAATCCAACCTGAGAATTTGTAGACAATTACTAAAACATATCCAAAGTTTGGGTATTTAAGCATTTGTATGAATACGCATCTGTGGATATTCAAATGGACCTTCTGGAGGGGGTTAGGCACCTTGTTGTAATTTTTTCAATCTTGTTCTCTCCAGGATTGTTCTCTCTAACAATCTTGTTATCTGCAGGATAAAATTTAATAATATAATTTAAAATTATCTTTACTTGACCTTTCATCATTTTTTTAACTCACACAATAGCAGATGTTCTAAGGCTACCAATGCAGTTTCAGCTATGGTGAGTTCTTTAAATCTATTCTTTGCCAATTGGAAAACATTTAGAAGCCAACCACATATTGAAGGAGGTCTCCATTACCTTGGACATTTCTTGCCTAAATAGGATATTCCAATAAGATTAAACACAGAAAAATGTTATCCCACAAGAACAAACTTATCTTTGGTAATTCCATCAGATCCCAAGTAAGTAAGAGTCTGATCTTGCTGCCTTTCTCAAAGTAAGATTTACTACTTGATTAAGAATTAGAACTTTTTTGCATCTTTATAGTTTCCCCCTTTGAGGATATATTTTATCCTTCTATCAGGGGAGGCAGAAGGCTTATTTAGAAAGAAAGAATGTGAGACTAAAAAGACATAATCTTATACATGACCATTTATCACTTAAAGAATGACTTGTATTCTTATAGATTTGACTCAATTCTCTATATATTTGAGAAATGAGGCCTTTATCAGGGACACTTGCTGTAAAAATTGTTTTCCAGCTCTCTGCTTTCCTTCTAATCTTGGCTGCATTGGTTTTGTTTGTGCAAACCCTTTTTAATTTAATATAAACAAAATTATCCATTTTACATTGTGTAATGTTCTCAATCTATTGTTTGGTATAAATTCTTCCTTCTCCATAGATTTGACAGGTAAACTATTCCTTGCTCTCTTAATTTGCTCATGGTCATGATTATATATGAATATATTACTATATATGAATATATAACTATAAAACTGATGAGCAAAGAGATAGCAAGTTTAAAGAACTGTTCTGTCTTAGTCGCCTACATCAGGAGATTGAAACAAACAGTGACCACAAATTCAGAAGAGTAGAAAATACCAGTAGCAGGGTCTTTTGTCCCTGCATCTTCATCATAGTAGGTTTTGCAATGCCTGGCAATCATCACAGTAACACTCATTATAAAATATTTCTAGTTCTTCTACCATGATCAGAAAAATTTGCCATGAAAGGAAGAGAAGGAACATGGTTGTAACTATATCAAAACTGTTCCATCTGGCCTGAGCTTAAAGGCACTAACTGACCTTTCATGGGTATAATAGGACAAAACTCCCCCAGCTCAGTCTGATTTCAGGCAAAAGTCATGCAAAAGAATTCCACATAATTCAAAGGTTCTCCTAGTTAGACTTGTGCTCTAATGGATGGGAATCTTCCCTGTTTAGAAAGCAAAGAGCACAATGGGGAAATCAAGTCAGGAGGATCCTGCTATTATCTTTTAGAGAATCAAATGTTGCTTTTTTAAAACTTTTCTACTTCTCAAAGCACTTTTAGATACTTCTCTAATTGAGTTTCCTGTCCACATTGTGTCACTGTAAACGGTCACCAGCTTCTTCTGATTTGCTTTTCCTTCCTCCCCTTGGACTTGGACTGAAACCCCGCAAACTATAGACTGCGCCTCTGCACACGCTGACTAAAGCTGAAGCAGATAAGTACCAACGATCAGATTATCCTTTAAACAGTTTAACTATCCCTAATAGATGCAGGCCTCTCATATTGTTAAAAAAAATTGAGGGAAATTAATCTTACCATCCTTGAGAATATCAGAGACAATCAGGAATTGGGTTCCAGGAGGGTGGTGTGGGTAAGAAATCTTATCTGGTTGATCCACACGATATAAATTGTAATGCTTAAAAATTATGTAATTTCTCCCACCTCAGTCTTATTAACTGCAGGTCAATAAATCAGGAGGCAAGGCTGGAAGATTTAAAAAAAAGAACACTTTAATATCACCTAGTTGTGGGCTACTGCCAAATAGACAGCAACAGCCCTGAACTAAAGGGACACACACACACACACACACACACACACACACACACACACACACACACACACACACACATTTTCCTGAGTTCGAATTTGGTCTCAGACATTTACTAGCTGTGTGACTCTGGGCAAGTTACTGGACCCTGTTTGCCTCAACTTCCTTATCTGTCAAATGAACTGGAGAAGGAAATGGCAAATCACTCCAATCTCTTTGCCAAGAAAACCCTACATGGAATCATGAGGAGCTGGATATGACTGCAAAATAATCCAACAACATATATACATATGTATATGCACACCTTAATATGAGTGTGTGTATAGATTGTTTTGCAAAGTCAATTAATGGTATTCAGCAGCAGAATGGAAATAGGGACAATGTGTTAGCCTTGGGATCTGATGGAATTACCAAAGATAGGTTTGTTCTTGTGGGATAACATTTTTCTGTGTTTAATCTTATTGGAGTATCCTATTTAGGCAAGAAATGTCCAAGGTAATGGAGACCTCCTTCAAGCCAGAATCAGTTAGGCTCATCCCGTTTTTGCCATCCTGAGTGTCCTTATAACTCTGTTTCTTTGTCCTTAAAGGTTATTTTTTCTTGGGAGGACATTTTCCTCTCATAGTGCATGGTTTTATCTGTCTCCTTTGTAAGTGAAATCCCCACTTACCTCTTCTACTGGAAGACTCAAGGAAGAGAAAGGCTGCAACAAAGAACATCCGAAAGAAGAGACATTTTCACAGCTTGTTCTGATAGGCCATAGAGGAGGGAGGTTGCTTCTATATACGTCTGTAGCCCCACCTCCCTCAGCTCTAGACTCTCCATCCCTAATCATCTTTGGGCCAGGAAAACCAGAGTTCAAATCTGGCTTCAACTGTGTAACCTTAGGCCAATCATTTAACCTCTGCCTGCCTTAGTGTGGATAATGTAGATAGAATATGGATAATTATAGTACCTGCTTCCTAGGATTGTTGTGCAGAATTAATGAGATTATATTTATAAAGTACTTAGCATAGTGCCTGGTACATAGTAGGTATAAATACTGGCTATTATTACTAATATTATTTATAATTTGCTATTAGCATACAAATGCTAGCTATTATTATTTCTAATTAATATAATTATACTTTGTTATTAGAGTATAAATGCTGGCTTTTATTATTATTAAATCAAGAGTCTATTCTGTCATCTCAGCAAAAGGGCCAGGGCACTTGTCGAACTTCTTGGGAAGGGCTCCAATTGATAGCGGTCCACACTCTTGTGTTTGTCCTTTGTTCTCAAGGAGCTCCATGACATCAGGGAAATGATGACATGACTTGCAGTTGATGTTGTTTTGAGTGAGAGAGGGCTGTGCAAGGTCACCAGCTTCACTTTCTCCTTCAGAGCCATCTGGGTCCAGTGGCCTGATATTCACCAGGACAACTGGAGATGGCCCATGATGCATTGCAAGACCCTGACCCTTTCAAGTTAAGGTCTTTTCAGGTTCTCACTTTGAGTGAGGTAATGCCCATTTGGTGAATAGGGTCCACATTCTATAATTTTGCTAAGTGGTTGGGAGAGAAGAGGGAAATTCTGTCAAAATACCCCAGTTTCCACATCAACCCTCACTATCTTTGAGCTCCCAGAGAGCTCCATTGTGGGGAAAGGCAGCCCCTGCCTACACTACCCAGGCTATTATTTACTTGATTTGAGTTTCATCTGCTAACGCAACCCCATGTTTTACAAATGAGAAAAGCAAGGTCTGGCCCAGAGAAAAGGGATTTGCTCTAGGTCATGTAGCTTGTGTTGGTTCTTAGGGCAGGAGTGGAGTCATGCTGTGTACGACTGGGTTCCATTGCAGAGATTTCCATGATTTGGGACTTCAGTGTGGTTAGTTATCTCAGGCAGACCCCAGCCTCATGCTGGGGCCTCGGAGCCCCATGCTTATGCCTTGGACCTCTTCTATATGGTTAGTTACAAAAGCAGATGAAACCCTACATTCTATTTCCCTTTATCTCCCTTTTTTTCCCCTAAGAAGCTAGGTGGTAAAGTGGATAGAGTTCTAGGCCTAAAGTCAAGAAGACCTGAGTTCAAATCCTGCCTCTGTGTGGATAGAGTGGATAGAGTTCTAGACCTAGAGTCAAGAAGACCTGAGTTCAAATCCTGCCAGTGTGACTCTGGGCAAGTCACTAAACCTGTTTCTTCAAATGTAAGATGGGGATAATCAAAGCCCCTGACTCCCAGGGTTGTTGTGAGGATCAAATGAAATCATTGTAAAATGCTCAGCATAGGTCCTGGTGTCTAATAAATGCTTATTCTCTCCCTAGGAACTCCAGCATCTGAAAGTGCAGCATCGGAATCTCCGAGTCCTACAGTTGGGTAAGTGTCTGGGTTGGGAATGGGGAGCACAAAATAGCCCCCCATGGTGGGGCTCCCTGGCTCGAGGCCCACGAAATGACCACAGTTTTCCCAACACAGACCCCCATGTCTGATTTCCTTTACATGGCCCTGTCTGCAATCCTAGGGCTTTGCCACTGTCCACAGCAGGGATTCCCCCAGGCCCACTCCCTGGCTTCACTTCCTCTGTCTGGGCCGTTTTAATCTCCACTCCCTGGATTTCTCTAGCTCCTGGACAATTTCCTTTGGTCAATTGCCCTATAGCTCAATGAACAGTGCCTTCCCTTGAATGGCCCCCTCCATCCTTCTTGCTCTGCTCCCCGCTCCACTCTAGATGTCTTGTGTGAAAACAGCATCAAGAAGGCGGTTCAGGAAACGGAGACCCTGGTGGGGGAACAAGGCCTTAACTGTCTCATCAACAACGCCGGCATCAACAGGATTGCCACCCTGGACAGCGTCACAGCCCAGGATATGCGGACCGTCTATGAGACCAACACGGTGGCCCAACTCATGGTCAGCAAGGTAAGGGAGACCAGGCCCCTGAGTCAGGCAGGGCAGGGGTCCCCCCAAAGCTTGGCAGAAAGTTAGGCAGTTATCACTTCATTTACTCATTCATTCAGCTAGCATTTGTTAAGTTTGCCAGACACACTGAAGTTATAAAAACAAAAGTGAATGAGTGTCCTGCCTTCAAAGAGTTTACATTTTATGTGGGGAAGGGCAACCAGATCACATAGATAAATAAATACAAAATATACACAAAGAGGTTTCCAAGGAGGTCGTGGTGCTTGAGATGAACCTTGAAGTAAGAGGCAGAGGTGAGGAGGGATGGCATTCTGGGCATGGCATCAGCCTATGCAAAGTTTTAGAGGTGGGAAATGGAATGCTGTGGGTGAGGAACAGGAAGTGGGCCAGTTTTGCTGGAACACAGAGTGCCTGGGGTAGAGTAAGTTTCAATAAACCTAGAAAAGTTGGCCAGAGCCACATTGTGAAGGGCTTTAAATGCTGATCAGGGGTTCTTACTTCATCTTAGAGGCAGTCAGGAGCAATGGATGCTTCTTGAGCTGGGGGGTGCTCAAGGGAGGGCAAGTTGCATCATCTGTGTCTACCTCAGTTTCTTCAACTCTAAAATGGGGATAATAATAGCACTTCCCTTCCAGGGTGATTATGAGGGTCAAATGAGATAATATTTGCAAAATGTTTATAGTAGGCACTTAATAAATGCTTATTTCCATCCTTCCTACAACCTTTATAGGCCAGTGTGGTATACTAGCTAGAACTCCTGGCCTTAGAGTCCTTAGAAAAAGTTACTCTAAGGCCTTTTCAGGCAAGCTAGGCCTCAGAATAAGTTTCTCTTTAGGAAGAAATTTCTGTAAGCCTCAGTTTCCTCATCTGAAAAATGAGGGTGGCATTAGACTAGATGGCCTTTGGGGTCCTTCGAGCTCTAAATTTATAGTCATTTGCTCTCTAGGTTGTCGTTCAGCCATTTTTCAGTCGTATCAGACTCTCCGTGACCACCACATTTAGGGTTTTCTTGGCAGAGACACTGGAGTGGTTTGTTATTTCTTTCCCCAGCTCATTTTACAGATGAGGAAACTGAGGCAAACAGTTAAGTGAGTTGCCCAAGGTCATACAGCTAGTTCTAAGGCTGGATTTGAACTCAGGTCTTCCTGACTCCAGGCCCAGTGTTTCATCCATTGTACCACCTAGCTGCCCCTGTGATCTCTGAGACCAAGTTCAAATCTGGTCTCAGACACTTAGCTGTGTGACCCTGGGTTAATCCACCATTAACTCATGGAGCTCCTAGACCAAAGGTTCTTAACTCCAGGTCCATGGACAAATGTCAGGCAGTTCATGAACTAGGATGGGGAAAAAACAATTATAACCTTATTTTCACTAACTGTATTTTTAAAAATATACTTAAAAGCATGGTTCTGAGCAGAGCTCCATACTGACTGCCCACGGGGGCCCAGGGCACGAAAGATGGTTAAGATCAAAACTTTGCCTTAGGGACTACTCATCTCAGCCCCTTCATTTTGCAGATGAGGAAATTCAGACTGGGAATAGTGACTTATCCAAGGTCACATAGGCAGTAACTGGTCAGGATTTGAACTCAAGGTCTCCCTCCCAGGGTGCTTGTGAGATATTTGCAAAGTATTTTGTAAACCTCAAAGAACCATTAGCATATTCCCTACAATTATTAATGGAATCTGCGATCACATGCCCTATTCTTCCCCTGAGCCGGGTGATTAGCCCCGACTACTACTGTCAGAGGAAGGAGCTGTGTCTGAGCAGCTCATAGGAGCATGGAATTGACCCTGAGACATTGTTGGAGTCCAATCTACCGGCCTCAATTTTCTTTTTTAAAAACTGAAGCCACTAAGGAATAAGAAGCAGGTCCACTCAGGAAGACCTGAGTTCAAATTCGTTCTCAGACACTTACTAGTTGTGTTATGCTGGGCAAGTCACTTCACCCTGTTTGCCTCAGTTTCCTCATCTGTAAAATGAACTGGAGAAGGAAATGACAAACCTCTTCCCGGTCTTTGCCAAGAAAACCCTGAGTGGGTCATGAGGAATAGGACACGACTGAAATAGACTGAACAACAACAGGTGTCCAACCAGATGTTGAGTGTTCCCTCCTTTCTACCTTCCCAAGGAGTTTCTCCCGCTCCTGAGGAAGGCTGCGGGCCAAGACACCGTCATGGGCATTCACCGGGCGGCCATCATCAACATGTCATCCTGCACTGCTTCTATGCAGCAGTTCCGTCAGTTCAGGAAATCCGAGTTAGTGTACCCTTACAGGATAGCCAAGGTAAGGGGGCTGCGGTAAGCACAGAGGGGCGACGGGGTCCAAGACACCAGGAGCAAAGCACTCCACTACGCAGCCGGGTGATCCCACCTGGCTCAGCCGCCACAGCGGAGACTCTGCAGAAGCTGGCTGAGACCGCCATAGCCTAGCGCTGGCTGCCCATCGTGGCTGGGGAGATCCTCCTCCTCATCACTTCTCTTCCTCTCAGTTGTCCCGAGCTCCCTTCAAAGCCCACTTTCTCAGCGCCCCCCCCCCCAAAAAAAAACTCCCCCTCTTAAGACGACTTTGTGCACACTTTGCATTTATTTATATACTTGTTGTATGCCTCCTAGAGAGTGTAAACACCTCGGGGGCAGGGACCAGGACAGACAAGCTAAGAGCAAAAGTTTATTGAATCGAATGGGATTTGGAGTCAGGAAGACCTGAGTTCAAATCCCCACTTCGACACTTACCGTGTTAAAGCCTAGCTCTGACATTAGAGGACCTAGGTTCGACTGACCTTGGGCAAATCGCCTCACCTTCGGTGCCTTGGAAGTCTCGGCGCACCCACCTCCTAAAACTGTTGTGAGATTCAACTGAGACCAGCGCTTTTCAAACCTTAAATCACCGTGTAAATGTAAGAGAGTCCTGGATTTAGAGCTCCAGAAAAGGAAACCCCTACTATGTGCCAGGAACTGTGCTAAGCACGTCACAAATGTTATCTCACTTGATTCTCAATCCTGCCTGTTATTATACCCATCTTACAGTTGAGGCAGCGAGCGGTGAAGCAGCTTGCTCAAAGTTACACAGCCAGGAGTGTTTGACGCTGTATTTGAACTAAAATCTTTCTAACACCAGACACGGTGCTCTTATTCACTGTACCACCTAGCTAACCTCACAGTCTATTGAGTCCAGCTTCTTCATTTTACAGGTGAGGAGACTGAGGTCCAGGAAGGTTAGGTGATTCACCCAAGGTCACGTAAGCCCTAAACCTCGGTGGTGGGATTTGAACCCAGAGCTAAGGGGTTTGATTCCAAAGACTTTTCACCACACCACACTAACACTCATTCCTAATTCATTCTTCTTTTACAGCTTAAAAACGGTAATATGAATGCATATGTATAGCCTATATCAGATTGCACGCCATCTTGGAGAACGGGGACGGGAGGGAGGGGGAGAATTTTAGAACTCAAAATCTTTTGGAAGTGAATGTTGAAAACAAAATAAATAAACAAATAAATCGATTTTTAAAAAAGCAAAAAAAAAAATAAACCCCAACCAAACCCCAAAACTGATCAACCACCTTCAGATGGGATCCAGATTATTTTTTGTTTCTGTCAGCTGTTTTTACGTATTTCTGTTTACTTTAATAACAAGTAAATTTCATCAAGCATGATGAATTAAGGACAGCTTCTATTTGGCAGATGCCTACAGAAAAAAAATCTACGGGCATGCGCCAAATCTCTTCAGGTGCTTTATTTTAGCCCTAATGTACTGTATTTCTAACTAGTGCTCCCTTTGTCCAAGATGTTTAGTTTCTTTTATTATGCGTGTACATTTTGTCATAGGTGCCTTAGAAAGCAAACTTATTACTTATCTCAGATTGCTAACATGAGAGTAAGAAAGCCCATATCCGATAAAACATAGCAAAATATTGGGCTCCATTCATCGGAAACTTAAAATTTAAGAGAGACAATGAAATTCGAAGGATAGGGAAACTGGCTTTCTTTTGAAACAAGTTCCTAAATTTAAAAGATCATGAGACTATTAAGGGTCCTAAAAATTAATTATATAACTTGTTCTCTTCTTATTCTGATTCCTTAAACCGTGCATTTGTTGAAATTCACAATACAAACTCCCAAGACCCAAGTTGCCTTTATGGTCAGAAGATTATAAGACCCAGGGCTTTTCATTCTTTCTTAAGTTACTGCATTAAGGTAGAGGCCTCTAGGGGGCGACATAGATACAGCACCAGAGTGGGAGTCAGGAAGCCTGACTACAAAATCTGCCTCTGACACTTCATTAATTATGTGACCCTAGCCAAGTCATCTAACCCCAGTTTCATCCCCATCTGTGAAATGGGGATAATCCCAGCACTCACCTCCCGGGGAAGTGAGGACCTTAAAGTCTTATATAAATGCTAGGCCTTCTACTCAGTACTATTTAAAAAAACTGCATTATTCTTTTAAACTGCCACAATGATCCCGGCATGAAAGTGGATTCTTTCACTGTGAAAGATCTCAAGATTGGAGAGAAATAAAGCTGTCTCTAAGTCAAAAATCTGCCAAACATTCTCAAGAAAGGACTGTTCTTTTTAAGTGTTCCTAGGTTTCACTGGCAAAAATTAGTTCCTTTTTCTATTTAATTAATTTGTTTTTAAAACATGTATGAAAAAAAAAAACATGATGCATGGAGCAGGAGGTCTAACTAGTTTGACAGGTGTAATTGATTTAATAGAAATATTTTTGCTTCAAAAATGGTAATGCATTTTTCTCACCTTTATGAAAAATATTAGACCATATGGCATCGTGGAATAGATTGAACAGCGATGGTCTCTAGCCATTATGTTTTAGGAGTGTATGACTAATTCCAGCAATCAGTAAACATTAAGCACCTACTATGTGCCAGGCACTGTGCTAAGGACTGGGGATACAAAAAGAGATAAAAGACAGTCCCTGTCCTCAAGGAGCTTACAGTCTAATGGGGGAGACAACATGCAAACATATATACAAAGCAAGCTATAGACGGGATAAACAGGAAATAATGCCCAGAAGGAGGGCATTGGAATTAAGAGATGCTGAGAAGACTTCCTGTAGAAGATGGGATTATAGCCGGGACTTACAGGAAGCCAGGAAAGCCATTAGGTGAAGAAGGGAGGGTGCTCCAGGCATGGGGGACAGCCAGGGAAAATGCCCAGAAATGAGAGATGGAGCATCTGGTTCTTGGAACAACCGGAAGACCAGTGTTACTGGATCCAAGGATGTGGAGAGGGGTAAGGCGTAAGAAGACTGGAAAGGCAGGAGGGGACTAGGTTGTCCAGGGCTTTGGATGCCAAACACAGAGGATTTTGTATGTGTTCCTGCAGTTTATTGGGTAGGGGAGCGACTTGTCATTCCTGCGTTTTGGCTGAATGAGGATGGATTGAAGTAGGGAAGAAGCCTGAGGCAGACAAGCCCACCCTCAGTCATTGCAATAATCCAGGTGTGAGGTGGCCAGGGCCTGTACCAGGGTGGGGGCAGTATCAGAGAAGAGAAGGCGGCAGATTCGAGAGATGCTGCAAAGGTGATATTGACAGACCTTGGCAACAGCTTAGATGTGGGGCATGAGACAGAGGGAGGTACAAATAAGACCCTGCCCCTGTCCTTATGGAGCTTTCCATCTAGGACGGGGATTCAAAGCTTTCTTCTGTCCTGAAGTCTTTGGCAGTCCCGTGAGGCCTATGGACTCCTTCAAATTTTATTTTGTTGCCTATATTCACAATGGGAGGAAATGGTAAATTTCAGTGAGACGTCTTTTTTTTTCCTCATTCAAATTCATGGACCCCTGGGAACCTATGGTTTGTAGACTCAGGTTAAGAGCCCCTGGTTGTTCCTAGGATCTTGCATTAAATTTGCATTCAAGGTTCTTGTGTTTACTCATTTTCAGTCATGTCTGTCTTTTCATGACCCCATTTGGGGAACAGTTTGCCATTCCTTTTCCAGATCATTTTCCAGATGAGGAAACTGAGGCAAACAGGGTTCAGTGATTTGTCTAGGGTCACACAGCTAGTAAGTGTCTGAGGTTGGATTTGAACTTAGAGAGATGAGTCTTCCTGACCTCGGGCCCAGGGCTCTATCCACTGTACCTGTTAGCTGCCCACTTTACACATAGTAAGCATTAATGCAAACTAGGTCAGGAAGACCAGAGTGGTTAGGCTTAGGGTTAGGGAATTATGGGAATTTCCTTCCATTTAGAGCTGTCTCAGAGTGGCGTGGGATGCCTGGGGAGGGAGTGGGTGGACGCCCTCTTTTCTGGGGTGTGATAGAGGGCCTTCCCAGGTAGAGGTGGTTTGGCTCCTGAGGCTCCTCCCAGCTCCCAGTCACTAAGTATCAATAATTCTCTTCTCCCAGACGGCCCTCAATATGATCACCTGCTGCCTAGCTGCCGATCTGGTATCAGATGGGATCCTCTGCATCTCCGTGGATCCAGGCTGGGTCAAGACGGACATGGGAGGGAGCAAGGTGAGTGGCCACCACCTCTCACATGCAGTTGATTTAGGCAGGAAGAGCTCAGTCCTGCCGTTTTCCCCCATCCTAACTACCCAGGGGCTCTGACAGCCAGTGCCACTGTTTGTCACCAGTTACCCGGTCCAAAGGTCTGTCCCTTTGGGTTTTGCTTAGGGAATGTAGCATCTCCAGTGGCATTTGCTCCTGGCAGCTCCCTCCTCCCAGGCTCCACCTTGGGAGCCTCTCTTTTCTCCACATGGCCTGGCTTGGTCTGCTCTCTCTCTCTCTGCCTAATGCATTTGCAGCTGGTGGGTGTCGAGTCTTAGATGGAGAGAGTTGGGGTGGGGGGGGAGGGCAGTGCTAAGAAGTATAGAGGTTTAAGGAGCTATCACTTCACCCTGTGAGGATGATTTGGGTAAATTATCTACTGTAGACTGGCTAGGGAGATGAGGATGAGGAGTTAGGGACTAGGAAGTGGAGGGTGGAAGGAGCAGGAGACACAGAAGGTGAGAGGACCAGAGATTTGACTTTGGCCCTGCTGTTGTTAAATGCTTTGCGTGAAGGCATAAATCATATCCATGTCACACTCACAGATGACATGAGATCATAGCATCCTAAGTGGGGGGTTGGAAAGCTCCAAAAAGGCCCTCTGATCCAACCTTTTCATTTTACTGATGGGGAAACTGAGACCAAAAAAGGGGATGAAGCTGAATGTTTTAGCTAATACGTGGAGGAGGGATTCTGGATCCCAAAATAACTCAACAAACTAGAAGGATGGGTCAAATCTAACAAGATCCCATTTTGTAGAGATTCAAAAGGAGGCTTGTATTGGGATTAGAAAAAAAAATAATCTGCTGTCCAAGTACAAGACAGAGAGACTAGAGTCCAAGGGTGGGGAACCTGTGGCCTCGAGGCCACATGTGGCCCTCTGGGTCCTCGAGTGTGGCCCTAGGCACAGGTTCCCCACCCCCAACGGCTGAAAAAGAACGGGGGTAGGAGGGAGACATTGAACCACTTGGTGCCCCAGGAAACTCTAAGATTGTGAGCTGCAGAAGAGTGATTGATTTGAACTAATAAATCGGTAGATAACTTCTTCTCATCATGGACCCCTTGCAGTCTGGTGAAGCCTTCCCAGAACTATGTTTTAAAATGCATAGAATTAAATACATGGGATTACAAAGGGAGGTTATAAATGGACTGTAGGTAAAGAGGGCATTTCCTCACCTGGGAGTTCCGGACTCTGATGAAATCACAGGTCTGGGCACACACTCTCAGACTCAATGTGAGTCAACGGTGTAGTATGGAACCCAAGGAAACTGATAGGATTTTAATAGCGGCAGTGTGGCCAGAATGAGGCAGGGAAGGAGAATCCTTCCACTCTTTGTCATGCTTAGACCACATCCAAAATCTGGTGGCCAATGTGGGAAACCACATTTCAGTGAGGCCACTGACAATCTTGCTCCATAGATGGCTTCCTCTGATGTCTTATTGGGCACCATGTCCCCATGGAGGTGACTCCACGGTCTCCAATTTTTCACCAGTCCATTAGAAGCTCCAGTGGGTCCTACCTGGCTAGAAATCTTTGAGTGCGGCCCCCTGCGACAGATTGTGTCTGCTGTCTGAGCACCAGCCTGGTTATGTGGAGAGAAACACATCATCACATGAATAGACTGATCACTAGGTGCTGAGTTCTATGGCCGTAACAACCTACGGACCTAAGAAAAATGGCAAAAGGCCCTCCGTCCTGGGTGGCCTCCCTCTTCTGCATGCACAGTTGTGAAGCAAAGGGGACTGGGGGATTCTTCTATAAATCTTTAATTACTGAGGTTCTAAACGTAAGACCTTTGTACAACAACCAAGAAGACGTACCTGTGTTGTTCAGTTGTTTCTCTGACTCTTCATGACCCCATGTAGGGTTTCCTTGGCAGAGATACTGGAGTGGTTTGAAATTTCCTTCAAATCTGGCCTCACATGCTTACTAGCAGTGTGACCCTGGGTAAGTCACTTAACCCTGATTGCCTCCAAAAAAAAAAGTACTTCTGGTGTAGACCAGCATCTCATAGCATATACTAAAAAAGGGTCCACACGGATACATACATACCTGTCACATAAAAGGTGACAGCAACAGGGGTCTTGGGGTTTGTCTCATCAACTCAAGGACTGGTAGCTATGTTCTACACCCCCCCCCATTTTTAAGAGTCAACCCTCCCATTTCCATTTAATATGGACTATCCTATGAAAGGATGTTCACCTCACAGATGTAGCAAGAACGAGGCCTATTCTTCCCGGTCCTAACTGGGTCTCTAAGGAGAGAAGTAGCCTTCTAACTTAGCTCAGCTCCTGCATATGGTTGGTACCCCTCAGATGAGGCATGACAGCCCCCTGTGTTCTCATGTCTGCTTTTGCTGACCTGGGTCCAGAAAGGCACTCCCCAAGGTCACCCCTTGCTTCTTGGGGCATGGGCATGGGGCAAACTGAGCTGACCTCAAAAACCCATCAATATTCAATTCTTCAGGACTTCCTTCCTTCCTTCCTTCCTTCCTTTCTTTCTTTCTTTCTTTCTTTCTTTCTTTCTTTCTTTCTTTCTTTCTTTCTTTCTTTCTTTCTTTCTTTCTTTCTTTCTTCCTTTCTTCCTTTCTTCCTTTCTTCCTTTCTTCCTTTCTTTCTCTTTCTTTGTTTCTTCCTTCCTTCCTTTCTTTCTTTCTTTCTTTCTTCCTTTCTTTTTCTTTCTTTCTTTGTTTCTTCCTTCCTTTCTTTCTTTCTTCCTTCCTTCCTTCCTTCCTTCCTTCCTTCCTTCCTTCCTTCCTTCCTTCCTTCCTTCCTTCCTTCCTTTCTTTCTTTCTTTCTTTCTTTCTTTCTTTCTTTCTTTCTCTTTCTTTCTTTGTTTCTTCCTTTCTTTCTTTCTTTCTTTCTTTTTCTTCCTTCCTTCCTTCCTTCCTTCCTTT
>CM053622.1:794410313-794435915 GCA_028646595.1 Phalanger gymnotis | reverse complement strand
TTCTTTCTTTCTTTCTTTCTTTCTTTCTTTCTTTCTTTCTTTCTTTCTTTCTTTCTTTCTTTCTTTCTTTCTTTCTTCCTCTCTCTCTCTCTCTCTCTCTCTCTCTCTCTGTCTCTGTCTGTCTCTCTCTCTCTCTCTCTTTCTTTCTTCTTTCCTGTTTTTGGTGAAGGGAGTGGAATCTCTGACCTTGTGACTTTTGAAAGGTCAGGAGAGTCACAAGCCACGAGAACAACGGAATACTATCTTCCCCATATAATCAGAATTTCAAAGGCCTCAAAGGACAATGGAGGGCTGAATGGGGGGCGGTGGATAAAGTGCTGGACTTGGGGTTGGGAAGACCTGAGTTCAAATTCTTCCTCAGGCACTAAGTAGCTGGGTGAAATCCATTTAACAGCACCATCCTCTTAGGGTTATTGTGAGGACCAAATAAGATACCATGGAAAGGGCTTTGCAAACCTCAAAGTGCCATAGAAATTCGGTTATTCTCATTACCATTTATTGTTAATGAGTACAAGCAGGTTGTGGACTGACCAGCAGTGACTTGTGTGCAGAGTCAGGAGAAGCTGATCAGATGGTGAGAAAGAGGGCAGCACAGATGGGCGGCGCAGGCTTTATCCTGGTGCCCCGAAGATGTTAAAAGGAGAAAGGAGGAGGCACCCAATGATGGACAGCCTGATTGGGAAGCAGGGAGGAAGAGTCAGGTTTTTACCTTCATTGGGGTTAAGATTTAAGGACCTTTGGTGGTGGGAGCTTTGTGGGTCTTGGTGGCCCTGCAATAACCAGGCTCTGGTGAGAGTCCACCCACAAACAGTGGGTTTACACACTTACCCCTCACTTGTCTTATGACCTGGGTCCTTCCCTCTGGTTTTAAATGGACCAGGTTCAATCTTAGAGCCTTGTCCTAAGTCATTTTTTCTTTGATCACTTGTGCCCTGACTCTGGATTTTTCCTGATTATATCAGAATTTGGCACCTACTGCTTCTACCCAGAGACTCCCTTTGGAGCAATAGCATATCAATCATGCACTTAACCCCAACTGCCCTGCCTTCCCCTCTCCAAAAATGATAATAATAAAAAAAAAGAATATAGCTCGTGCCTACATAAAAGGTCCATCTTTGTGAGTTCAAATCCAGCTTTAGACACTTGCTAGCTGTGTGACCCTGGGCAAGTCACTTACCCTTGTTGGCCTTGGTCTCCTCATCTGTCAAATGAGCTGGAGAAGGCAATGGGAAACCACTCCAGTATCTAGAAAACCCCAAACGGGGTCATGAAGAGTCGGACGTGATGTAATAACGACATTTTTCATTGTTATTTCATTCTATCTCTTCCCAGGCTCCCCTGCAATTAAAGGAGTCCATCCCAGGGATTCTCAATGTCTTGGCCAATCTCAGAGATAAGGACCATGGGACCTTCCTGGACTGGAGAGGAGAGGTGCTCCCCTGGTAGTCCTGGCTGCCCCCACTCTGGGCAGGGAGCCTATTACTCCTTCAGCCCCACCCACCCCCTTAGCCACTGAATCCCACAATTCCATGGAGCCATTCACTCCTCAGAGATTTCCAATCCCTGGCTCCATCTTTACCTTAGCTCCCTCACTCACTATCTCTCTCACCCCACCCAGGCCTTAGTGTGCCCCAGTCCTTGTTACTTCTGGTATCCCGTCAACCTCTGGGTTTATGGTACTTGAGAGATCCTTATTAAATTTTGTTTTAAAAGGAAATATGTTATTGGTTTTTCCTGGTACAAATTTGAACTCTGAGTCAGTTCTTTCAATATTTAAAGTTTCAGGAACATTAATAAAAGCTAATCTCCTGAGGTGGAGGTGGGCCTAGCCTGGTGCTGCCTCTTCTGCCCTGTAATAGTCAGGTGGAGAGAATGCCAGACTTGGTGTCAGGAAGAACTGAGTTCAAGTCTTGCCTTAAGCACTTTACTGTGTGACTCTGGGCAGGTTCTGTCTCAGTTTACTGATCTATAAAAAGGGGATAATAGTAGTACCTGCCTGACAGAATTGTTAGGAAGCACATGTGAAGCTATATTTTGACATGGCCCAAGTAATCATTGGAAGGGGGTGGAGTTTGGGTCTGGGGGCTTTGCCCTGGACTGAGGCTATTTTCTAGCCCCCTTCCCTTAATACTGGATTTCCTTAGGAGTACAGACCCGCAATGAACAGTTGCTGGGCTGGGCTTGCCTCCCAGGACCAGATCGGCTAAACCTGTGACCCTGTCCCAGCTCCAAAGGCAAGACTGCTCTCTCCTCCACACCCCAAAAAGTCCCGGAGGGGAGACAGAGTGGCTTGTTCCTCTAACACAGAGGAGGAAACTAAAGTACATCCAGAAAGTTAAGACATGTGGTTTCCAGACCATGGCTTTCTCCTCCGTACCAGGAGCTCCGAGCTTACACTAGTCATGGTAGGCTTTGGGCCTTGCCTCTAAGGCCCGGTTAGTAACAATTTATTAATACCCTACCATGTGTGAGGATGCCATCCAAACTGGTCCTTCCTCTCCTTCCAGACCATCATTACTCAGAGGTTGCCCCTTGTCCCTGTACACCTCCTCAGGTCCTTGCTCTAGCCTCAGAGTGAGCCCCAAGCTGGACTCTAGCCCTGGGACCATCCCCGAGCTCAGTCCCCATGTGAGCCCTGACCCTGGACCCTGATCATAACCTGAGCCTCCATCTTAGTCCCATACTGGGTCATGAACCTCAACCTGGGCTCCAGACTGGACCCCAGTCCCAGTCCTTGATGTTGGCCCCAGGCCCAGCCTAACTAAGCCACAACCCTGGCATAATCCCTGATATGGCCGCAGACAGACATCCTTGGCAGCGGTCCTGGTCTGAACCAGGACTCTGACCCCACCCTGAACCCTGCTGCCATCTTAAGACTGAGTTGCCACCTTGGCAGACCCCGTGCCCTGACCTCAGACGCTGTGTGAGATCTTCCTGTGGTCACAGGCTGAGTTCTGGCCCTGGCACTGTTCCCAAAACTGACCCCAGCCTGAACCTTGACCTCAGTCCCCAACAGAGCCTATAACCCCAGCCCTAGACTAGCCTTGACCTTGGCCCTTGATTGATTTAGCACTGAGAAGTGATCCTGACTGTGGCCATTAACTGAGCACACCTGATCCCTGATTTCAGGCTGGCATTTAACTCTGGGCACACCCTACACTCAGCCCTGATCTTGGCAGGCTATGGGGCCAGGGAGCCGAGCTCTGGACAGCACGTGCTTCGTGTCTCCAGGCCCGGCCGCGCGGGGGCGCTGTGCGTCCTCGAGCCCTTGCCAATCTCAGGCCCGGCCGCGTGGGGCGCTGTGCATCCTCGAGCCCTCGCCGATCTCAGGCCCTGCCGCGCGGGGCGCTGTGGGGCTTCTGTTCTGGGTTTCTCCTGGTCCGGCCGTGCGCGGGCGCTGTGCGTCCTCGAGCCCTTGCCGATCTCAGGCCCGGCCGCGTGGGGCGCTGTGCGTCCTCGAGCCCTTGCCGATCTCAGGCCCGGCCGCGCGGGGGCGCTGCGCCATCTGTGCGGCTCATGGGCGCCGCGGAACCTTTGCGCCGCAGCTTCGGGCGGGCCTGTTTCTCCGAGGAACCCGGAAGTGCCTTGGAAGAGGCGGCAGGATGGTCAGTTTGCCGAGTGTGTTCTGTGGTCCGAGCCCAGTGGGGTTGTTGGGAGGGGGGCACAACAGCGAGGCGGGGGCTGGAGGTGGGAGAGGCGGATTTAAGAAAGACCGAGGGACAGCCTGCGGTCGGGGGGGGGGCGGTTTAGGGGCGGGGCGTCGTCGCTTTGGAGGGGTCTCCTCTCTCTCCCCTCCCCCGCCTCCTTCTCCCTTCCTCTTCTCCCTCTTTCTCAGCTTGCCCTGATGGGGGCGGGGGGGTGGCAGAAGAAAAAGGGTGAGGGGTACCCCTGTCATCTGGGCAGCCTTCCTGGAGGAGGTGGCCTTGTACCCCCCTCCCCCAAACAAAAGGAAAGCCGGGGGATCAGCACCGGAAAGACGCTTGGAGATCTGAGCTGGCGCAGGCAGGAAGCTTAGACCCCGGCCTCCTGTTGGGGGGGAGGGGTGGAAGGGACCGACCCAGGAAGCGCCCCGCCCCCCGCCCCACTAGGGGTCGATCTTCATCAGCATCATCATCCTTGTAATCATTAATGTGTGAAGGGGTAGAGGGAGCTGGGCAGATCATGAGAATTACAGGAATCCGTATAATCGCTCACATTTATGTAGCGCCTGCTGTTTGCCGGGCGCTGTGCTAAGCGCTTTACGATCGTTATCTGAGGCCTACCCAGATGAAGTGACTTGTCCAAGGTCACACGGCTAGGTCTGGGATCGGATTTGAACTCAAGTCTGTTCCCGAATGGGTCGGAGGAGCTGGGGATGTTTCACGTGGGGGGGGGGATGGGCCCCTAGCAGGAGCTGAGATCCCCTGGGGAGTGGGTTGGACGCAGGGCCAGGTCCCTTCCAACTCTAAAATTCCCCCATTTGACCTGAGGTGGCTCTTTTGCTCCAGGAAGACTCATCCTGGCAGTCTCCCCTGAGGAGGAGCTGGCCCCTGACTTTGGGGGTCATCTAGCCCAACCCCTTCCCCCCACCGAGGCTCCAAGACATTAACTGAGGCACCTGGTACAAGGCCATCTAGGGAATAAGTGTTGGGCTAGACTTGAACCCTGGCTCTCTGGCTCCACCTGCATTTGCTTTCTTGGTCAGTGATGAGCTGCCTCAGTAGCACCTGGTCCGTCCCCAGAGTCTGTGGATAGGATGAGATAATGTCTGTAAAGCACCCTAAGGGGTAGTGTGGGTGGGGGCTCCCCATGTTTGTATTGTATCCCCCCAGGATCCCAGAGGTCTTTGTGATTAGGGTTTGAGTCTTATCTGTTTAGCCTCCCAGGTGTCCCCCCCCTCCCCCGGGCTCTGTGCAGTTACCACAGGGCACCTTAATAAAGGTCTGATGAATGAATTAAGCCTTGTTTTGCAGCCCTCCTGAGCCTCACCCTCAAAGGACAGACCCGGACACCATGTTTCTGGCTCGAGTGACCTCTCAGTTAACTAGGGCTGTGCCCTGGGCAGGTAAGAACCTGTTTTGTGGGTGGGCTCCGGCTGCCCCTGGACTGGCTCAGGGAATGGTATTGTAGGTGATGCCCCATGCCTCCTGAGGCTGTGCATTGGGTCTGCCCCTTCCCGGCCAATGTGAGACCCTCTGGTCAGCTTAGATGACCCATGGGTGGAGGGAGGCAGGAGAAGGCTGCTGTTTTCTGTTCCATGTTGCTGTGGCTTGGCCTTGGGGACCATCTGTGTGGAAGGCTCCACACTGCGTGGTGTGCTCTAGGAAGATGAACTCATGGGAGGGCCAGCAGTCTGTCAGCCCCTCCCTCCTGCCCCTAAAGCGATCTCTCATTTCCAGCCTGGGCCTGGAGGCTTGGGACCGACCTGCCTCTTGGGCTACGTGTAAGGTCACCCGGCGGTGGGCAGACTGCCAGACAGTCCGTCTGCAGAAAGTGCCCCTGCCTGGGTAGATGCTGAGCCTTTTGAAAGTAGCCCTCGATCCCCGGTTGCTGCTCAGGGCCGGCCTTCCCTTCCATCGTCATCGGGCTCTCCTTCCCTGCAGGCCGGTGTTTGTCAAGGCCGGGCCCCGCGGTGCCCCCTCCGGTCTCTGTGGCCAAACGTTGCTGTTACAACACCTGGCCGGCGGGCAGGAAAGGGCCGGACCCCCGGCCCCAGGCACGAAGAGATCCGGAGCTAGAGGAGATGCTGGTGCCCAGGAAGATGTCCGTCAGCCCGCTGGAGACCTGGCTCACTGTTCGATACTTGTTCCCCAAGCCCGAGGCCGCCATCCCTCGCCCCAGACCTGGAACGGCAAGCCCAGCCCCGCTCTATGACTGTCCCCCAAGTGAGGCCAAGGTTGGAGAGGAGCTGGGGGAAGGGGGCTCCCGGGGGGCCCCCATGATGCACTGCAAGAACGTGCTGAAGATTCGCCGGCGGAAGATGAACCACCACAAGTATCGCAAGCTGGTGAAGAGGACCCGGTTCTTGCGGCGGAAGGTCCGAGAAGGGAGAATGAAGCGGAAGCAGGTGAGCCCGCAGCCCCCAGGCCTCATCCTCTGCGATTGAATTGAGACGTGCCTGGGACCTGGGGAAAAAGCCTGGCTTTTAGCGTCCCCAGACTTGAGTTGAGTGCTGAGCGTGGCCTTGGCCAAGCAGCCGGGCCTCACTTTCCCCTCTGTGAAAGGAAGGCTTCGGATTAGGTGATCTCTGAGGCCCTGTACGGGATCCCTTTCTGCCTCACTTGCCCTGCCTGCCTCTCCTTGTGATTTCTCTGGAGATTGGGCCTGGCCACTCCGGGACTAGTGTCCCAGCCACCAGTCGCGGCCCTGACGCAGCCGCCTGTCGGTTTGGGCTGGGATGTGCGTCTGGGGTTTTGGGGCAGCGGGAGGTTTTGTGTGGGTTTGGTGGGGGCGGGCTACAGCTTTGCCCTCGGTCACCCTTCTCTTGCTGCCCCTCACAGATCAGGTTTGAGAAGGACTTGAAGCGTTTATGGAAGAAAGCAGGCTTGAAGCAGGCCCCTGAGGGCTGGCAGCCCCCCAAGATCTATGCGAAGAGTACCTGAGCCCCTCCTGAGTGTGTCTGCTGCAGTGTTTTAATAAATCTGGTAGAAACATCGCCCACGCCTCCCCCCAGCGTCTACCTCCTTCTTTCCTGGGGCAGCAAGGGGAAGAGGGGGGGCTAGGGATTGCGAGGAGACCCCAGGATTCTGGGGAGCCCAACTGGGTCACGGGGCTCAGTGGTCAGCTCCTGTTGTGTCCACAGAGGGCAGGAGGGGCAGCCCTTCCCCAGCTACCCCTGGCTGGGGTCTTAGGGAGGAGGAGATGGAGTGGTTGTGGCAGTGGGATGACGGCCATTCACACAGTCACTTTTATAAAACATTTTGTGTGTGTGTGTGTGTGTGTGGTAGCAGAGGTAGTGTAAGGACTCAGAGGGATGGTAGGGTTCTGTTCAGTCCTGCGGCAACTCCAGTTAGGAAAGTGTTCTTCACGGTGCAGATTGCCTTCTCATTGGTAACTGAAATCTTCCTTTCCCTTCCCCCCATAAGAAGGTGAGAAATATAACACCCATTACACAAACACACACACATGTGCATGCACACATACACATGCACGCACGCACACACGTATGCAGTCATGCCAAACACATTTTCATGGGGAACTTAAAATCTCAGAGACATGTCTGGGTCACTAAGTGGGGCCTTTCAAGGTTTTGCTACTACCCCATACATAAAGATCCCTGAAGGCTACATAGTAGCTTAGTTTTAAAATCCAATATTGTCTATGTTTTCTTGCATTTTTGTTTATTTTGTTAACTATTTCCCATTTACATTTGAATCTGGATCAGCCCCCTTCTGGAAAGTTGTGTAGCCATGAGTCACGTGTTTGACACTTCCGTTTTATTGGTGAGCTAGGACTCATAAAATCAGAGGGTTTGAGGACTGACCGGAATCTCTGTAGTCATCAGTCCAATCTGTACCGCAAGGGCATCTTTTCTGTGACCCATCTGTCAAGCAGGCCTCCTTCATGGCCTTCAAGGAGGAAGTCCCAAGACCACTGTTCCGCTTTTGGACACTTGTTCAAAATGAGGAGCTTTTTTTCCTTAAATCAGATTTCAGTTTCTTTCCTATCTCCTGAGTCTTTTCCAAGCTAAACGTCATTTCATTTCCTTCAACTACACGTCCTCTGACATTAGCTCAAGGTCCTCTGTTGTCCTCTGGACGCTCAGGCTCATCGGTGCCCTTAGGTTCTCTTCTAATAATTCTAGTGATAAACTCCTAACCCCTAGGACTGGGTGGTTTTCTTCACCAATGAAATACAGAGCTGCCCTCCAACCAGGATGCAGTCATAGCAGCAGAAGGTGCTGTTTCCCATATTCCTCAGTGTCCTTGGCCTGTTTGGGAGACTTGGAGGCCAGAGCTGTAGCGATTGACTGGGAAATGCTGGTTTGATAGGTTTCACCCCTTACCTCTGTCTGTGGATTCCTAGTGGTCTTCTGATGAGCAAGTCCCCTAACTTGACCCCTATCGTGGCATGGTAGGGCAGCCAGGTGGCACAGTGGATAAAACCTGAAGATAGGGCCTGAAGTCAGAAAGACTCATCTTCCTGAGTTCAAATTTGGCCTTAGAGTCATACTAGCTGTGTGGCCCTGGGCAAGTTTCTTTACCCTGTTTGCCTTGGTTTCCTCATGTGTCAAATGAGCTGGAAAAGGAAATGGCAAACCATTCAAGTTTCTCAGCCGAGAAAATCCCAAATGGGGTCACGAGGTGTCACACGCAACTGTGTAACAATTCGCAGTGTGAGTAGGTCCACAGGTGTCTCCTACCGGTCGCTCTTGTTAATGTTGACAGTTTGGTGATGAGTATATGGCATTGAAAATAAGTAATCGCCTCCAGTGTTGTAAAGTAAGAGCCTTGTACCATGCCTTCAACCCTGATCAGTCAATTAACCATCGGTCAACTCATATTTATTAAGCACCTTCCAGGCACAAAGAGCCTTTGATCTCAAGAACCTGCCAGTCTAATGGATGACCCCTTGAGAACCCTAGAATTTAAGAGTAAACCCTTAGAAAGGCCCAAATCTACCCTTCTCTTGCAATATTGGGAGCACCGGGGGCTTAAGTCATCCGTCTAAGACAGGAGATGATGCAGAAACAGTTGATAACAGTTGGATCTTTCTTCCTGGGGGCTCATGAGGTCTTCCCTATCGAGTTGGTGGCTTTTGTTAGATACAAAGACCCAGCAAAGGATATCTGGTGTTGATGTGCTGAGGAGTAGAAGTGGGGGGGAGATGGCGGATCTACTGCCTTCTTAAATTAAACATAGGCATTAGGAATATACCTTCCATTCCCTGGCTCCCATGATCTCTGGAGAATCATACCTGGCTCTCAAGACCAATGTGAAGTGACCTCCCTGTTCAGCTCACACATCAGAGGCAAGACCAGAACTCAGGTTACCTGGCGTCTGGGTTTCTGCCATTTGGTCCCTCAGTCTGAGCAGGGAGGGTCTTCCTGCCCAATGGGACAGAAAGAACCAGCACATTGGTCATATCCAACAGCTTCAATGAGTTGTCTCATGACGCGGCTCATGCTCAGTCACTCTCCCACGTCCAGGGTGGCTGCCCAAGAGGGGCTGGGAATTTTCTGAGAGTGGGAAGGCTGCAGGTTTACCAGGGGACTGAGGAGAGGAAGGCTTTTGACTCCCTGGGCTGTTTCCTCATGGATGTCACAAGGTGGCAGTAGACCAGCATCCTTCATCCATCTGGACCCTACCGTGAAGAGCCGCAGTGGGTGGGAATGCCAACAGAGGCAGAGTAATCTTCCAAGGCCATCGCACCAGGGTCTGGGGCCCCAGTCAGACTCCCCCAACTCGAAGAGAGTGCATCAGGGACTCAGGTGCTGCACAGAGTGTCAGAGGTCAGGGAGACATTCACTTAGAGGCAAACCCACCGTGGCATTGTGGGGCACACATCAGCTGTCCTCAAGTATTCTATGCAGAAGAGGGACAATCCTTGAGCTGTTCGGCCCATGGGCAGAACCAGGACCAACGGGGGGAGTGGCAAAGGGGCAAATTGAAGCTTCCTAATATCGAGGCTTTCCAAGAGGGGGATAGGCTACCTCAGCAGGGCTTGAAGACTGGAGCCTAGACTCCTCTTGTCCTGGATATTCAGAGTAGATTTCCTTTTAGATATAGTTTCACCAGGCCTCTGAGTTCCCACCAGCTCTGAGATCATTTGGACCTTGGAGAAGAGAGTGGGAAGGACCCTGGAGCACATCAAGTTCCCAGCAAGGGAATGAGGATTCCCCACAGCGTCCTGTGACAAAGCAGGGGACCTGGACCTCCGTGTCCCCAGGCTGAGGTTCTCTAGTACTGCTACTCTCTTTAAGTCCCGGAAGAGTTTTATGTTGGTATCTGCTCTCGGGGCACACGGTGCTTAAAGGGGTTCCATGTTGAATCCTTCTAATTCATAGGATCTCTGTTAAGATTCTCACCAAAAAAGCTACAGAAACATGACACATATAAATGCAGCATAGTCACCCCCCGATGCAACTTGGTGCCCGTCCTTTTAAATAGTCACTTCAAATCTTTATTGTGGTTGTTTGTCCATTATTCTCAAAGAGGACCCTGACATTGGCGGGGTCACTCCATGACACGCAAGTGAACTGGATTACAGTGAGGCAGGGCTGTGCAAAGTCTCCAGAGCCATATGCGTCCAGTGGTGAGATACGGATAAGGATATCAAATCTTTAGCTGAATAAATGAATGCGTAAGTGGATGAATGAGTAGGGAGCATGTTAAAACACTGACTATGTGCTTCTGGCTAGACATAATAATAGGCCAGGCCCTCAAGAAGCTCACATTCTAATGGGTCTGTGGTTTTTGTATCTCACCAAAAATGAGGTGGCAGCCCATGAATCAGGAAGACCTGAATTCAGGTTCTATCTTGGTCAATTTCAGTGATCCAGGGAGCCCTGTTACCTTTAAGGCATACAGCAGACAAAGGTTCCTCTACATTGGTAGAGGGAGCCACCTTACATGGATTTCTCTAACCAGTGAAATCACAGGACTAAACCAGGAGGAAAAAAAAAACTACCACCACCATGTTTAAAAACAAAAATAAGTATTCTTACCCATTTTAACTTGAAGTATATATTCATAGGACCCCTTCTCATTTTTTTTTTTTGCAAGACAGTCGGGATGAAGTGACTTGTCCAGGCTCACACAGCTAGTAGTGTTCTATCCACTGCCCCACCTACCTGCCCCTACCCCTTCTCATTTTACAGATGAAGAACCTGAGGGCTAGGGAGGTTCACTAATACAGAATCTTGTAGTTAAGTGTCAGTGATAGGTCCTCAGATTCTGGAGGCAGTGGTCTCGGGGGCAGCTAGGGGGCACAGTGGATAGAGCATGGGGCGTAGAGTCAGGAAGACCCGAATTCATATTCTACCTCTGACACATATAGCTGTGTAACTCTGGCAAAACATTTAACCTCTGCCTCAGTTTCCTCAACTGTAAAATTGGGATAATAATAGCACCTACCTCCCAGGCTTGTTGTAAGATCAAATAAAGTGCTTATAGGTACAGTACATGGCACATAGTAAGTACTTTATAAATGTTAGCTCTTAATGTCAAAATCATTACCTTAAGCCAGCACTGGATTCAAAGTCAGAAGATCCGATTTAGTTCCGTAAGCATTTGTGAAGCCTCTGGTCTATACAAGCCACTCTGCCAAGTGCCGAGGAAACAGAAAAATGGCCCAAAACCTTGCCGTCTAGGACCTTGCATTCTACTTGGAAGGCAGTATATGAAAACTACACATATAACTACAGAGAATAACGAACAGGGACAAAGAATAAATAGGGAAATGTTGGGAGAGAGAAAATATTCAGTGGAAGTATGAGGGCAGGCATTTGGAAGAGGTGGCGTTGAAGAAAGAGGCCTTGAAGAAAGAGGAGGATTCAGAAAGGCTCTTAGGTTTACATTTAGAGCTGGGAGAGGCTTTAGGGTCCATCAAACAGCCCTCTCATTTTATAGATGAGGAACCTGAGACCGGTACTGGAGATGGGACTTGCCAAGGTCACACAGCTAGGATTTGAACTCAGGGCTTCCTAAGTCCAGTGCCCTATCCACCATGCCGTACTTCCTTTCACAATTGAGAGGAAGGACTATGTGGGGGACAGCCAATGTAAGGGTCTGGTGATGGAAGATGTATTAACTTGTGTGATGAACTTCAAGTAAGCCCAGTTTGTAGATATAATTGGGGGCTGGGAGAGTAACATGTAAGACATCTCAAAAAGGAGGAAGGAGGGAGATTGGGAAGAACTTTAAGTGTCAAACCAAGTACTTTATATTTGATCCTGGAAGTGACAGAGAGTCACAGGAACTTACTGAGTAAGAGTGTGACACTGTCAGACCTGTGCTTGAGGAAGGTGACTTTGAAATGCAAGCAGAGAATGGACTGCAGTAGGGAGAGACTTGGGGCAGGGGCGGGGGACCTCACCAGCAGGCTACTGAAATAGCGCATTCATGAGGTAAGGAGGGAGAACAATTTCTTTAATAACAAAGTTACGAGGACAAACGTCTGAAAAACTTAGGAACCCTGATGAATACAATGGCCAACCACAATCTTGAGGAATTGTGATGAAACACACCACCCACATCTTGCTAAAGAACTGATGAGCTCAGAGTGCAGATGAAGAAATTTTTTTGAAATGGCCAATATGTTTTACTTGAATATATATATATATTCAACAGAGGTGTAACAGGGTTGGTTTTTTCTTTCAGTGAGGGGTGGGAAGGAGAGAATGCAAACCTGAAAATAAGATAAAACTTAATTTTTCAAAAATTGTTTTAAGTGGTGATGAGGCCCTGGACTGGACAGGTGGCCATGTGAATAGGAGAAGGGAACGTATATAGGACAATGTTGTGGAGGTAGAAGTAATTGTCAGAAGTAGAAAAGTTCTGAAGAGAAGAGATTTGGGGCAGGGGGAAGATATTGAGTTCTAGTTTGGAAATGCTGAGTTTAAGGTGTCTACGGACCATCCTGTCAAAATGTCCAAAAGGTCGTCATTGATGAAGAATTGGCGCTCAGGAGGGAGATGAGGGCTGGGTGTATAGATCTGGAAACCATCAGCATAGAGGCTATTGAACTTAGCAATAAGGTCACTGCAAGGAAGGGTGTGGAGATAGAAGAGACTAGGACCCAGAATGGAGCCTCAGGAGACACCCATGGTTAGTAGGCTTGAAATAGATGAAAATCCGTCAAAGGAGAGAAGGTCAGACAGGTAGGGGGAGAACCAGGAGAGAGAAAGTCAGTGTCACAAAAATCTGAAGGGAGAGAAGGTGACCCACAGAGCCAAAGGCTGCAGAGAAGTCAGGAAAAATGAGGAATAGAGGAAAAAGCCGCTGGATTTGGCAATGAAGAGATCGTTGGTAACTTCGAAGAGAGCAATTTCACTTGAATAGTGAGGTCTGAAGCCAGATGGCGGAGGGTTAGAAGAATGAGAAAGGAGGGTGTGGAGATGCAGACAGCAGTTACACATTTATGTGAGAAGGGGAGGACAACATTGGCATGAGAGGAATTAGGGTTTTTTGAGGACAGGAAAGACTATATTTGGAGTCAGCAGATAGGGAAATATTGGATTGGAGAGTGGGGAGTGACAAGAGGGGCATTCTGATGAAGAAGACAGGAGGGGATTGCATCAAGGGGATGTGTAGGGGGCTAGGCATTGGCATCTCTTCACCAGATACTGGAGTGAAGGAAGAACAAGTGGGAGTGATATTAGAGTAATGGGAGATGGAGAGAAGGGGAAGAAAGGAAATTCATTTGCCTCTTTTTATTTTATTTTATTTTATTTTTTAGTGAAGTAGAAAGAATTGGGAAGATGGGATATTTAAGTGAACACTGACATGTGTGTTGGACTCATTTGGCATGATGGTAGAAGTTGGCATGGAGGAAGACTGTGAGCCAGACATCAAACCTCTCTGAGGAAGAAAGGACAACATTGTGGGAGCCTGTAGATGACGGCCGCCAGGATCTGGACTGAGCGATAAACGTGAAGAGTGTGGACCTCATAGGAAGAGAGGCTTCTAAATGATAGCAGTGGAGGGAGAGTCTGGGAGTGACAATGAGGAGTGATTTGTTTTCTGACTGTCACCTCAATCACTAAGTCAGGAGTATGAGAGAAAGTGTAGCTAGTGCTGGAGGGGGTGGCCAGGATGCAATGTTATGGGGGAAGCCAGGGCTCTGTGAAAGCAAGCAGAATGCCAGGTGAGAAGAAATTTGTTAATTATGGAATAAGTTTTCTGGAGGGTGTGGTGGAAGGGGTCGGCAGATCTGGATTAGAACCTGGGATCAGGAGGGAGAATGAGTAGGTGGGAATGAGGAAGCAGGCTCCTGGCCTTGTAGAGGGGTTGTTTATCCTTCAGTCATCTGGGGTTCAGTATTAATGGAAAGGGCAGCTGGGTGACTCAGTGGATAGAATGCTGGGCTCAGAGTTAAGAAGACCTGATTTCACATCTGGCCTCAGACAGTTACTAGCTGTGTGACTCTGGGCAAGTCATTTAACCCTGTTTGCCTCAGTTTCCTCATCCATAAAATGAGCTGGAAAAGGAAATGACAAACCAGTCCAGCATCTGCCAAGAAATGGGGTCATAAAAAGTTGGACATGACTGAAACAACAAATGTGGAAAGTATAACGGGTTGGGACTATGGCAACCATTGGAGAAAGAATCCCAGTAGATTATCAGTGGATAGGAATGAGGGGAGAAATGACAGGTGATTAGAAGTCTCAGTGGCATCCTTCCAGGTCCCAGACTGTGGCAGATCTTCAGAAACCCAGAGCCTGTGAAGCAAGAGTATGTCTGGGAGCCTAGTCAGGAGGCAAGAGAAGGGGGTGGGAGGGAGGTCAAGGGCTTGCCTCCAGGTAGACAAGTGGACCTTGGCCATTTTAGAAGGGGAGGACTCTAGAAAAGGCCAGGAAATGGGCTTTGTAGTGGCCTGAAAGAAGATGTCTCCCAACTATGGAGTCTATGATTATGGCTTAAAGCGAACTTTGGGGGCCTGGCCTTGCACACAAACCCCCAAAGGACATTTAGTGTGCGTGTACTGGAGAAGCACAGAGCTGGAATGTGTGACCTCTGTCTATTCCCGTTGGTAAGCCAACCTCCCAGGGAAGGAACTGACAGGATTCAGGATGAGCACACTGAGATCCTTTTCAGCCTTGTGGTACTAGAAGGGGGAGCCAGTGAACAGATCTGACCTCTCAGAAATGGATCCAGAAATGTCTCCAGCCAGTGTTCTGTCCTGTGTAATTTCTTGAACCAATGAGGATCTTTGAGTAAGGGAAGGGAGAGCCCCAACCAGAGGGTGACCAAGGACGAAGGTGGAGGGGCCAGCCAGGGAAGATGAGGACGTTGGCAGCATGGTCCTAGAAGGCAGACTATGTCCTAGCACCTTCTCTGGACCCATGAGAACCCAGAGCGGTCACAGCCTCTCTCTGCCGTCTTGGGGCAGCTGGGTGGCACCACAGTACACAGAGCACTGGACCAGGAGTCAGGAAGACGTGAGTTCAAATCTGCCCTCAGATACTTCCTAGCTGTGTGGCCCTGTTTGCCTCAGTTTGCTCATCTGTAAAATGAGCTGGAGAAGGAAATGGCAAACTGCTGCAATATCTCTACCAAGAAAACCCCAAATGGATGCATGAAGAGTCAGACACGACTGAAAAATGAATTAACAACTCTGCTGTCTATATGGGAACCTACACATAGAAGGACTAGACCCAGCCAGCAGATGGATATAGCCTAGCATCATTTCCACTCTGGCCTTGCCTGCCTTTTCTTACCTCAGGTGGTGCCGGCTACTCTAAAGTGGTCCCCCTCCTTTAGGCAATGCCAAGGGGATTGGGCGTGGGTAGCTGGGCTGCTGTCAATAATCCACAAAGCAGAGAATAAGGAATTGGCCTGTGTCCCCAGGGAGCCATGTGGCCTCAGGCCAGCTCCTCCCTGTGGTCAGGGCCCCACACCACCAGCTGCTAAGGAGCCCCCAGCCTGACCAAGCAGAGTCTTATGGGGACTGGCCACTAATTGCATGATAGCCGTGGGGCGGGCGGCAACATATCCCCTGCTTTGTAGTTATAGGGTGGGGCAGGCCTGGGGGTTATGTGTGTACCTCAAATTTGCTGGAGTGGGGTGGGGAAGAGTGGGAACTCTAAAGTCTCAGGGTGGCCCGAGTGGATGAGAAAAGATCTTCCTTTGGGTTTCTTCATAAAGCATAAGAAATGGGTGAGTTTGGACTGGCTTTGTGCAGAGGAGGCCTTTGTATGGAAGGGGCCCAAGGCTCCTGTTTTCCTTTTTCATACTTCCCCAACTTCCCCAGATATTTCCATGTCCCAACAGTCTGGGCCACAGCAGTAGCTTGCTCCCCCGGGGGTGGGTGAAGCAATCGGATGTTCAGTGCATTTCCCCAGACCGGAGATATCCAGCAGTGAGGACAAGCTGATGGATGCTTCTGCTTGGGACTTGGCTGAGGATGAGCCCAAGGAAGTCAGGACAGACTCAGCCAGATGCAGCGTGTGCCCAGCAAGACAGACACACAGTGGCATGTGTGTCCAGACTGAGACGCAAACACACAGCTTGACGTTGTCAGGGGGATCCAGACGCCCAAAATGTTATGGACAAACACAGACACAGACAGAAAAACACTGCACCTCTGCACCGAGTGGCCTGGATGACCCTACCTCCTCAGATCCCACTCTGCTGCCTTCAGCCCTCTTCCCAATCCCAGACCGAGGAGACAAGAGGCCACTTCTTAGTGCTGGGGCTACACAGCTCACAGGCACCCCTCCCCAGCCCCTCTCTCCATTCAGGTGAGTCACAGGAGAGGATGGGCCTGGCCAAGGAGTATAGCTCCTTCTCTCTCCAGAGTCCAAAAGAGCTCAATTCCCCCAGCTCCTTAGGTGAAGCAGGACCTTCCAATGGTGCTTGGAATTTTTTTTAATGAACAGAAATATTTTTCCTTCTCTTTTTACCCACCCTCCCCCAAATTAAAAATAGGAAGACAAAACCCTTGTAATAAATACGCGTGATCAGACAAAACAAATTCCAGCATTGGCCATGTCCCAAAAAAGTGAATCATTCCACATCTTGGGTCCATCGTTTCTTTGTCAGGAGGTAGGTAACATGTTTCACCATTAGTCCTCTGGAAGTGATTTTAGCCATTCCAGCTTCCACCCATTCCCCACTGCCCCAGCTGCCAATGCCCCCCCCCCCAGATGACTAAGTCTCTATTTGGTATTTAGATTGTTTGGGGATATTTTTCTCCCTAGTACTCTACTGTCTTGTTTTTGTCTCTGGAGTCTTGGTACTTGGCACAGTATCTGGTAGTAGGCATAGCAGGCACCTTGTAAATGGGAACTGAATTGAATTTCTCCACCTCCCCCTCCCACCTGCCCCTCATTATGAGGAGCCCTTCCTCATCTAGTCCAAACACAAGTGTAGATGGCCAAAGAGACTTGATTATATACCTATAGGGCTGCGTCTATGGCTTGTATCTGTGCCTCCCTCACTCAGGAGGCCCTTGGGTCCTCAGGACCCCCTGATCTGAGGGGAAAACACATGGTTCCTTGCCTTTGGAAAGTCTTTGCTTTGAAGGGGAGCCACAGTCCTCAAAGAAACACCCAGTCTGAGAAGGGTACATGACACTGCCCTATCCTTAGGGAAGTTCCCGCTCCAATATGAGGGGAGGGCTTGATGTTGGCCATCAGAAACCCCTCCCCACTGTGAGGGGAGGGCTTAGCATTGGCCATAAGAAGACCCCTAACGGTGTGAGGGGAGGGCTTGGTGTTGGCCATTAGGAACCCCTGTGTGAGAAGAAGTCTTAGTGTTGGCCATCAGGAGACCCCCACCGGTGTGAGGGGAGGGCTTGGTATTGGCCATTAGGAGCCCCTGTGTGAGAAGAGGCCTTAGTGTTAGCCATCAGGAAACCTCCCCCCGCCCCCGTGTGAGGGCGGGGCTTGGTGTTGGCCATCAGGACCCAGTGCGAGGGGAGGGATTGGTGTTTGTGGAGCCTCCCGTGTGAGGGGGCTACCTTAGGGTCTGGGTTTGCCTATTGAGAAGGGCCAGGATGGGAGATGTTCATTCCTTGCTTCTCCCCCTCAACCCCTCAGTTATAGGCCACCCACAGGACCATACTTCCACAGATCCCCCTCCCAGCCCTGGTGCAGCCCTGAGCCACTAAATTTGTCTAAGATTATAGGTGGCAGCAGTGGTGAAGTAAGAAGCAGGGACAGGGGCTGTTTGAAGCTGAGAATGACGGGGTTGGGATTCTTGAAAGCAATTAGGACACTGAGAAGGGATTGCTTACCCTATTTTTATCTCTAAGGGGCCCCACTATAGCCACAGTAAATTATCTCCTCCCTTTGTGCCTCTGATCTTTACCCCTCTCTACCTGTCTCATCTCTGTGTCTCTGCCTCCAATCTCTCTCTCTGTCTTTTCTTTGCCTCTCCCTGTTTCTGTCTCTCCATGTTTTGGATCTCTCTCTGTCTCTGATTTCTTTTCCTGAGATCTTTTTGTCGTTCTCTGTCTCTGTTTTCTCTTTGTCCCTATTTCTATCTCTCCCTGTCTCTGCTCTTACTGTGTGTGTCTTACTGTGGCTTTTTTTTCAGATCTCTTTGGGCAATCCTGCTTGGTAGAGGCTGTGATTATCATTGATTAAGAAAGGGCTGGAGACAGGAGGTGGGGGGCAACCTGCTTCAAAAATTGTTACCAATGGAGTTCTAGGAATTGTTGCTGTTAGGTTGTTTCTGCCATGTCCAACTCTTCATGACCCCATTTGAGATTATCTTGGCAAAGATACTGGAGTGCTTTGTCATTTCCTTCTCCAATTTATTTTACAGATGAGGAAACTGAGGCAAACTGGGTTAAATGATTGCCCAGGGTCGCACAGCTAGGAAGTGCGTGAGACTGGATTTGGACTCAGGTCTTCCTGACTCCAGGCCCAGCCCTCTATCCACTGTGCCACCAAGCTTCCCATTCCATCTTTAAGATCTATCTTCTGCCAGGAAAGGTTGGAAGTCAGAGGTCAGTAGGGCCTTCCAAGTTCCTGGGCAGAACTGGAGCCCTTCAGGGGGGCTTTGGGTGTGTATCACGATTGGACAGGAGGCCAACAGAGGACTCTTTCCTGAGGGTACAAGGAACAGCCTCCAAAGAAACTCTGGGTGGCTAGGGAGGAGTTAGGCCAGCCCACTTTTACTGGGGTCTGGGTCTCAGTGAGGGCCACTGGACATTCTGAGCCCTCAGTGAGCCTGAACAGATCCAATCAAACCCCCCAGCCTCACAGGCCTTAGTTCTACCATATGTGAAATGGGCCATGGTGGGAGGGGCTAATGAAGTTCAAAGTCATGGGCTTGGAGGGAGGGCAGAAGATCCTAAGAGGTCCCTCTGCCTCTTCCTCCTAGTTCTCAGATCTAGAGCTCTTCCAGAAGAGGCTTCACAGAATTCAAAAGTCTCAGAAGCGAAAGGGACATCAGGGGCCATGTGAAAACCGTAACCTAACGAATGGTCCTCCAGCCTCTGTTTGAAGACCTCCCATGACAGGTAGCTCACTACCACCAGAGGCATCCTATTCCATGTTGGTGTAGCTGTCCTTAGAGAAGTTTCCTTAGGAAGACTCTTCTGATGTCAAGCCTCAATCAACTTCTCTCTCTCTCTCCCACCCGTTGCTGCTGGTGCTTCCTGCTGGGGCCAAACAGAGTCTCTCATCCTTGTGATAGCCCTTCGAATACTTCCCCCATAGGGCTTCTCTTCCCCCAAGCCATTCGACTTGTCCTGCGGCACCTTCTCCAGGTCTCTCCTCATCCTGATTTCCTTCTTCTGGACATGCTCTAGCTGTAAAAATGGTAGCCCCAGGATAGAACTCAGTGGGTGAATAGTGAGCACAGAGGGACCCTCCATCTATTTCGAAGGAAATAGAGTAGACTCACAGTCATTCAGGGAACTAATGAAGGTGACCTTCCTTTATTCTGGGACGCTATGCCTTTAGGATGGCATCAGCTTTGGAGGATGTCTGGTCATGCTGTTGGCTCACATGGAGCTTCAGGTCCCTTAGAATGCCCATGTAGTTTTCAGAGGACCTCAGCCATCCACCAGGAAACCAAGCCTTGCCCGATGGGAGAGACCTACCATCTATCCTGCTACTGAACCCTCTCCCCCTCCGCCCCTGACTCTAGCCCTTTCCTCTTGTTCTGGGAATGATAATCAAATCAGTGCTAGCCTAAATGAGTGTTGTGGGAGGGTTGTGAGCAGGGTGACTGGCAATCAGGAAAGGCCTCCTGCAGAATGTGGAACTGAGTCTTGGAGGAAGCTGGAGAAGTGGTGGTGAATGCAGAGAGAGCCCTCCAGGTATAGGGGACAGTCCCCAGTGAAAAGACACTGAGCCGGGTGAGAGAGTGTCATACTCAAGGAACAATGAAGGAGGTCAGTGTCACTGGATTGTGGCATTCAGGGTGGGGAGTAAGGTGTAACAAGACAGGAAAGAGAAAGATGGGGGTTATGAAGGGCTTCAAATGCCAAATAGAGGGTATCCTGGAGATAGTAGGTAGGTAGCCACAGGAGTTGGATCTGTGCTTTAGGAAAATCACTTTGGCAGTGGAGTGGGATGGACTGGAAAGGGGAGACCGACCAGCAGGCTTGTGCAATAGTCCAGGTTTGAGGAGATGAGAAGCTTGCATGTCTTTAAATCTACTATATTTGCATTTAAATAAATGAAGTCACTGCTTTCTTGTGTGACCTTGGAGAAGCCATTAACCTCACTGGTCCTGAAGTTCCTCATCCATGGAGGGTTTGGACTGGACTGCCTCTAAGGCCTCCTTCAGATGTAACATTCTATTATCTAAGGACAATTTCACCTAACAACTTTTCATCTCTCCCTCTATATCTGTGCAAGGCAAATGCTCTCATGAAGGTCAGAAGAAGCAGTACAAGGACACGCTCATGGTCTCTCTGAAGAACTTTGGCATCCATTGTGAGACATGGGAGACACTGGCACAGGACCACCCAGCATGACATGCCCATATTAAAGAAGGGGCTATGCTCTATGAGTGAATTAGAATTGTAGTAGCTCAAAAGAAACATAAGCAGCACCACTTTAGAGCCATCTCCACTCCAAATGTTCATGTGGACTGTTTGTGCCCAACCTGCGGTAGAGCCTTTTGAGCTCATGTTGGTCTGATCAGCCATAGTCAGACACACTGTACCTTGACCCCCACATAGTGATGTCATTTTGGCCCTCTTCCAGCACAAAAGACAGCAACCAACCAACCAACCAACCAAACAAACAAACAAACAACTATATCTCCATCAAATTTTAACCCCTCATCTCCCCCATTCACTTTTCTTCTTATATAATTGAACTTGGTGTATATGCTTGGGTTTTTGCTCTTTTCTGCTCTGCCCTGTTTCAGAGATTTCTCCGTAGACCTCCTACTTACCAGTCTTAATTGCATTAAGGCATCCCGTTCCATTCATGGATGATGATTTATCTATCCCCTTCCTATTGAAAATGGAGATAATTCCAAAATCTTTGAATCAATAGCTTAAAAAAAATCCATCCATACATTTTATTTCAGCACAATGGACACTTCCCAAGTACACACCCCACAGAATCCCTGCACAGGACAGGCCCAGATTCCTTGCTTGTTCCTAGGGAAGAAGACCTCCTATAACTGGGCCAGTAAGTACCATGCCAAATCAGCTGAAGTTTTGACCCATCCCCATGTTGATTCTATTTACATTGTTGTCAATATCATGTTGATAGACACAGAATCTCCTCGATTTAGAGCTCAGAAGCAAGGGTGTGCTGCCCCCAACATGAACTGGCTCACAAGATCCTATCGTTACATTTTCAATGTGAACATTTATGCCTCAAAAGACAACAAATGCTCTAAATCGAGGCTTGATTTATTGTTTTATTGGTTGTCTTGGCTTAAGATAGTGCTGGGGAAAATATTATCGATGCAAATTAAATTTAAAAGTGTGTTTTGTCTACCCCTTAGTGTAGGTGACAGGTCTATGGGTGTTACACATTGCATATTTTTGCATATTTTTCAATCAATTGTGCTGATTTTTTTCCTCTCTAAAAAAATACTATTTGTCATATAGGATGACTCTGGGGAGAGAGAGGGAGAGGAATATAGGGGTACTATGATAATGTAAGAAACAGAAAGCATCAATAAAAATTATTTTTTTTCTAAGAAAGTGTATTAACATGACTAATATGGAAATGTGTTTTTCATGATTGCACGTGTATTACCTATATTAAGTTTCTTGCCATCTTAGGGATCGGTGAAGGGAGGGAGGGAAAGAATTTGGACCTCAAAATTTTAAAAATGTGAAAAATGGTTTTTGCATGTAATTGGAAAAAATAAAATATTATATGAATGAAAAAATGTAAAAGATTTATACCCAAGAGCTAGTTGTTAAATATTTAGTTCACCTCCCCCCTTTTGTGGATAAGGAAACTGAGGCCCAGAGAAACTGATCTATCTTTTAGAGTGCTCAGCCTCTCTTGTTCACACAAGCCTTCCCGTGATCCTCTGAATTCTTCACTTTCACCATTCCTTATGATGCAGAAATGCTTAATTATATTCATGCATAATAATTTGTTTAATCACTCTTCCAATGATCGGGCATGAATTTTTTCCAGATTTTTGTCGGATAGCGTAGTTTGTTATTATGCTTTATGATGCTTCCTGAAATATTCCCAACAATGGAATTATTGGGACAAAGGACAAGATTATTCTTGGAACTTCTACCAAGTACTGCCAGAATAGTGATAAGGGTTGGGCCTGGGCTTGTGACTTTTGGTGTAGGGAATTCTGTGATGAGGAAGCTGTCTCCGCCAGTCCAGGTGGCACCTTCTTTGAAGCTGATGGTCTTAGAAAATTGCCTGGAACTTTGAGATATTCAGGGACATGCCTATGGTCATATATAATAGAGCATTTGAACTCAGGGCTTCCTGGCTCCAAGACCAGCTTTCTATCCACTCTGCTGCGCTGACTTCACTGTCAGATTGTGCTTCATAAAGTTTCCATAAACATAAATTTGCAATTACGCCAACAATGAATATGTGTTCACCAGAGGCCTCCTTCTAAGGCAATGTGGACTCATTAATGACCTCCCTCCGACTGTAGTCTTTCAGCTAGTCCCAAATCCACCTAACTGCCTAACTCCTACAGAGACACACTCATTCACGCGCATACATTCACTGATACACACTCATAGAGATATATGCTAATTTACTTAAATAGATGTTCCTTTGTGGGAGTGCCTGCATGGGAATGTGTCTGAGTGTGTGTATGTTACATGTATGTTCTTGCCTAAAGGTAAGAAGCCTGGCTCCTCTCGTGTTTGTGTGTGTGTGTGTCTGTGAACGAGTCTCTGTGATTGTGAATGGGTGTGTCTCTGTGGGATTTGTGTATGTGTCTATGAGTGTGAGCAGAGTAAATGTATCTGTGAGTAAGGTTGTCTTTGTGAGTGCCCCAGTGTGAATGTGTTTTTCTGTATGTGACAAACCCCTCTTCATTTGGTTGACCTATCTTTGGCTGGACTATCTCAGACTCCTAGACTGGGGGCCAGAATTCCATTTCTCAAACTTGGAGGAGAGAGCTGAGACTTCTCTACAGGGCTTGCCTCCCTTTCTGGCCCACCCCCCCACCCCGGGGTATGAGGCATTAGAGCCTCTGACCTGAGGGGCTGCTTTTAGGGGGTCCTGGGCCCGAGGGGGGGCCTTACCTGAGGGAACCCATAGTCTGAGGAGAGGCACAGTCTCTGCCTTCCAAGAGCCCCCAGCTTAAGGCGGGAGGCAGCCTCTGCCCTTTAGGAGCCCTTGTGTTTAGAGGAAACATGGGCCTGCCACCCCAGAGCCTCTGCTCTCAGCAGCACCCACAGTCCTGGCTTTGGGGAGCCCCAGTCACAGTGAAGGCACCCCTGGATAGAGGGTAGAATGAAGCTAGAGGTGCATCTTGGAGGAGGTGTGTCAGGAACATAACCTAGAAGTAGAAAGCACAAGCAGCCTCATCTGCCCATCATCTGTCTGCCCTCTTTCCATCCCTCCTTCCCTCCCTTCCTCTATTCCTCTCTCCTTCCCGCCCCTGTGACCGCTGCTGTCATCTGCCGGCTATTTCCTGCTGGAGGGAGCAGAGCCTGGCCACAGCCTAGGAAGGGAGGGAGGGAGGGAGAAAGGGAGGGAGAGAGGGAGGCAGAGCCCGGAGGGGGTGTGCGGGAGGCGAGCCCCCCAGCCACGTCCCTCTGTGGGCCTGGAAGGATGCCCTCCTCCAAGATCTGCTCATTGTCCCTGAAGGGCAGCCAGTCAGGGAACGGATTGTTAGGTTCCATCCCCACCAGGCAGTGGGAGGGAAAAAGCCAAGTTGGCTTTTCAGCCGGAGGCCTTTCAAGCAGGCGGGGAGACACCGAGCTGTATTAGCTAGGAATGGACCTAAGGGGTTCCTTAGACCTCAGGATACAGGAGCCCGTGGGCAGGTTCTTTCCAACCCCAGATCTGCTGAGCCTGCCCCATGCCCAGCCCCTCAGTGGCTTCCATCTAGACCTTCAATCTCCTTTCCCCTCCCACATGATCCACCTCCCCCTTGCTGGCCGCCGAAGGACCAGGACAGGTCCTGCTTGTGCACCTGAGGATGCCTGGCTTTCCCGCCCTCGGCCTATTGTTGACAGCTTGGCACCCAGGGTCTAGAGGAAACGGCTTCTAATCCCTGTTTAAGAACACTTCCTGGGCCTGAGATCGGCTCCTCAGCTGCTCCAGGTCATTCTCTCCTCCCCTCTTCTGGCCCATGTCCCAGCCCAAATCTGGAATTCATCTTTCCTTTCAAAACACACAAAGAGGGAAGGAGGCGGGAGACATGGAGAGAGACACACAGAGACACAGAGAAGGAAACAGAGGTAGAAACAGAGAGATGGAGAGAGATACGGAGGCTAAGAGATAGACAGAGACATGGAGAGAGACACACAGAGATACAGAGAAGGAAACAGAGGTAGAGACAGAGAGATGGAGATACAGAGGCTGAGAGATAGAGACATGGAGAGAGACACACAGAGATACAGAGAAGGAAACAGAGGTAGAGACAGATAGATGGAGAGAGATACAGAGGCCAAGAGATAGAGACACAGAAGGAAACAGAAGGAGAGACAAAGAGATGGAGAGAGATACAGAGGCCAAGAGACAGAGACACAGAAGGAAACAGAGGGAGAAACAAAGAGATGGAGAGAGATACAGAGGCCAAGATATAGACAGAGACATGGAAGGACAGGGACATCAAGAGAAACAGAGACAGAGATGGAGAGAGTCACAAGCAGATAGAGAGCAGGACTGAGGTTTTGAGAGAGAGAGAGACAGGGAGAGGGATAGAGAAATGGATAGAAGAATGGAAAGACAGAGACAAAGAAAAAGATGGAGACTTTATGAGAGTCAAGGTTATGGACAGAGGGTGACAAACGTGGAGAGACAAAAATGATGGAAAGAATTGGGTAGAGAGGGAGAAAGTTACCAACAAAGGGAAAGAGAAAGCTAGACAGAGGGTTCTCTCCTCCCCACTCCCTCCTCAGTGAGGGAGAGAAGGGGGAGACAGACAGAGGGAGGGAGACACACAGAAAGAGAAACCACTGTGAATATAACCAGCTATAAAAACAAGAAGCCGTCCAGGAAGGGGGTGGGGGGTGGGATGGCAACTCAGGCTCAAGCTTGTTTTTCTGAGAATGAAAAGGGGGAGAGGAAGGGAAAGAAGGCTGGGGGGTGTGATGGGGGGGGAGAGAATGGAGTCACTGAGTTCACAGCCCATTTTGGGTGAAGGGGCTCTTTGCCTGACCTCCTCAAATCCTGCCAGCCTGTCCACTGTGGGCAATCAGTCCCCAGAGTCATTGGAAAGCAAGCAGGATTTGTCATCAGAAGATTTGAATCACAAAACTACCCTGGGCCTCAATTTCCTCCCATGAAAAACGAAAAGGTTTGTCCCAGCTAACCGCTAAGGTCCATTCTAACTCTTAATCTCGTGACCCTAATGTGTCTGGCAGAGCCAT
>CM053622.1:794313555-794409813 GCA_028646595.1 Phalanger gymnotis | reverse complement strand
TGCCAGCCTGTCCACTGTGGGCAATCAGTCCCCAGAGTCATTGGAAAGCAAGCAGGATTTGTCATCAGAAGATTTGAATCACAAAACTACCCTGGGCCTCAATTTCCTCCCATGAAAAACGAAAAGGTTTGTCCCAGCTAACCGCTAAGGTCCATTCTAACTCTTAATCTCGTGACCCTAATGTGTCTGGCAGAGCCATCTGGCTGGTGTTTTCTGAGAGCTGTCTCTTCCTTAAACTTAAAGTTTCTTGAGGGAACAGCTATATCTCTCAAGCTAGGAGATCCCTAAGGGCAAGTCTGGCCAATAGCTCCATTATATCCTGCTGATTTGGCACATTTTTTTCCTCCTCTGGCCTAGCACAAGAGAATTCCCACCCACCTCTGACCCTTCTCACCATTGGCTGGGAGGTGGGCTTACAATCAGAGCACAAAAGCTAGACAAAGAACCGGGAAACTGAGGCACAGAAACTCCAATTCCCATCCCCTTAGTTAATGATTACATCTGAGGTGACATCTATAAATCTAAAGAAGGAGAATAGGATAAGGGGAGGGGGAGACCAGGGGCTCCCTGGAGTTCTCTTTTTTCTCTGTCTTTCCGTACAGACCTCTCTACTCCAGAACTGGGGTTGGGAGTTGAGGAATAATTAGCCTTGAATTTTCTGGCTCTTTTCTGCAGGGTCCAAGTCAGAGAAAAGTCTCCTGGGCCAGTCAGGGGCTGGGAGCAAGGATTCTCATCCAATCCCTTTTGGTTGGAGAACAGATGTAGGGCTAGTTCCCAGCTGCCCAGCCCCTCGCTCATTTCCCTCTGGTTGGCACTTCCTCCAGTGACCCCTCGCCTCTCATAGGTAGGGGTGCCCAAGGAGAGGGCTGGGAAGCTCAGGCGCTCACTTGGGAATGAACGGGCAGTCGTCCTCCACCTTCATTGAGAGAGTGGCATCAAGAGGGATTATGGTTAAGGAAAGACCACCCCTAGCCTGAGAGTTGTGGGGTGCTGGGGAAGGAAGCATTTGTTCTGACCAGGTTGGGGAGAGGCCCGCTCAATGCTGAGCTCTGATTCTGGCTTCTGAACTAGAGGAGAGAGCTGAACTGCAGGGGAGGCATATGTGGGTGGGTGTTTGGTGGGGAGGGGGTCATGATCTCTTCCCAAACTTTGAAGGACCCCTCCTTAGAGACATAGGTTTGGAAACAGATCCATGAGGGGAGAGGAGAGTATTGGTTCCCCAGATCTCAGGTGTCAGGGCCATATTCCCTAGACATAGATAATAGTTTGAGTCTGAGTGAGGAAAGAAGGGGCTCTTACTCAGAGATCAGAGTTGGCATCCTCTAGGGTGGAAAGACTGGCTGGCCCTCAGAGATTTGAGCTAGGGTTCCCTGATAGGGAGAGGCCACCATTTGGAAGTCAGAGTTTAGGGTCCTTTCTGATGGAGAGCCTATGGCCAGGTCTCCTCTGATGGAGGGGCCAGTACTTAGAGATCAGAGTTGGGGTCCCCTTGGATGGAGGCACTGGTGCTCAAAAATCAGAATCCTCTCATGGAGGAAGTGGTTCACCAAGGGCAGAGCTGGGTCCCCTTCAACGGGGCCTCTGGCTTCTCTCCCGGGGGGACTGGGAGGGAGAAGACAGGGAGGCTTTTCCCTCTAGGCTGGGCTGGGTGTGGAGTAAGGATCCTACTGGACCTTGCCTGGGTTCCCTGTCTTCCAGCAGCTGAAGGAGGAGGGGGAGGAGGAGGAGCTGGGCTGAAGGGAGAGGGAGGAGCTGGGGGGAAATCTCCGAGCCCCCGCCCTCTCCCACCTCCTCCCCCTTGTGAATTGGGAGGGGGATACTGAGGAGCCCAGCAGCCCCAGGGAGAGGGGGAGCCAGGAGTTGGAGGAGGAGCAGGCCAGGGCTAGGTCTGTCTGTCCGACCCAGGGCCCAGCTCCAGTCGGGCTTAATGATGTCATAGCCAGGCCAGGGGTGGGAGAAGAGAACAACTGTCTTAACTTGTTTTTCAAGGGGAGAGAGACAAAGAGACGGAGAGACACAGAGAGAAGGAGAAACTGAGAGAGACCAAGAGGCGGAGAGATCGTAAGAGCCAGAGATAGGGCACCAGGACAGGACAGGCAGGGGCTGTGGCGACATGGAACAGTTACCCAGAAATGTCCTCCTCTGGCATCTCCTGCTTCTGCAGAGTAAGTGCTGGCCATCCAACCAGGACTGGGATGCTGGGGGAGGGGGCAAAGGGAGGTGGTACTGAGCTCTGTGTGTCCTTGTGTGACCCTGATGGGGTCTTTTTGGAGGAAGGGGGTCCAGGTTTTCTGAGGACTAGGGATCAGGGAGAAGGCTGGGGAGGAGGCTCCCTCTCCTTCTCTCTTCCCCCCAGCCCCTAGAGACAGGCAATGACCTTATCGGTTCCCCTCCCAGAATTGGCTGGGAGCTGGAGTCCATAGGTATCTGGAACCTAGTAGAATGTGAAGTATGCATGTCAGAATACAAAAATTTACTTAGCAAGGATTTCTCTGTCACTGGAGGGGCTGTGGATGGGGGTGGGTGGGGTCAGAGACTGTGCAGCCTCCTTTTCTTCGCACCCCCCCCCACCTTCCTGGGCTGTAGTTATAGAAGGTGATGTCAGGAATGGCCCCTCTGAGCTGTCCCAAACATCAGGAGGAGACCCTAACACTCCCACTGCCCAATTCCCCTTTGGTGTATGTATCTGGAGGGAATCAGACTCATCCTTCTCAAGGACCAGGACTGGAATGGGGGTGGGGGGCGGGGTAGGCGATGGGGGAGGGGGGACATAATAGGGAGTTTGGGAGAACTTGGGCATGTTTTAAGGGCAAAGGGGAAAGTTTGGGGGAAGGCTAGGTTTGGGGGGGAAGAGAGGTCTTGGGAAAGTATGCAAGTTTTAGGGAGGGATAGATTTAGAGGATGAGGTAGATTTGGGAGAAAGATGAATTTGGGAGATAGAAAAGAGGAAAATTTGGGGCATGAGACAGATCTGGCAGAGGACCAGTTTGGAGGAGGGGTGACTTGGGTGGATGTGGGGTAGGCAGGTTTAGGAGTAGGGAGTAAGTCTGAGGGAAGGGGGTGGGAAGGAGTGGTAGATTTGGGGGGAAAGGAGATTTAGGGGTTGAGGCAAGTTTTGGGAAAGGGGAGGGTTTTGAAAAAAAGATGCAGGTTTAGGGGGTGGAGTAGGTTTGAGGGATGGAATAGATTTGGGGGAAGGAAAGGCGTTGATAAGACAGGTTTGGGTAATGGGCCAAGTTTGGGGGAGAGGGTAATTTTGGAGGGGAAAGAGGTAATTTGGTCAGAGGCTGGATTCCATCCTGGGGCAAATTTGGGGGAAAAGGAGCCCGGGATGGTTCGCCTCTAGAATGGGAAAGAAAGTCTGGCCAATAGCTCCATTGTATCCTGCTGATTTGGCACATATTTTTCCTCCTCTGGCCTGGGTCTGAGGCCACTTAAGGAAGAGAATGTGGGACCCTGTGACCCCAGAGGCTCCCAGCTGAGGAGAGGGGGGTGTTCAGCCTTACCACTGCCCTCCCCTCATGCCATGATTTTCTTTCCTTCCCTCTAGGCTGCAGCGTCCACTTGTTCTCAGGTGAGTGAGTCACTTCCCCTTAAGGCACACAGGTTTCTGGCCCCCCCCTCCCCCCCCTGTCATCCCAAGAGCTTCCTTGGCCACCATAGTCCTGCTCGGATGTATCCTGTCGCTCTTTATGGGGGACTCAAACTTCCCACCAGCCTCCTGCCCCCGGGGCCCCTTGGCCTTCTCTCCAGATGCCCTCTGACACCACTGCGCCCTCTCACGATCCCTTGGTTTCTCAGTGTGTGGGATGAAAGACCCTCACCAATGAAATTTATAACAAGGAGCCATCTCAGGGTGGGAACAGAAATAAATTTTATTCAGTTCTCAAGAATTGGGCATCCTGTGCTAGCACAGAGCAGAAAAGAAGCACTTTACAAGGGGCAGAGCATCCATAATTATACCTAGCACAAGAGAATTCCCACCCACCTCTGACCCTTCTCACCATTGGCTGGGAGGTGGGCTTACAATCTGAGCACGAAAGCTAGACAAAGAACCGGGAAACTGAGGCACAGAAACTCCAATTCCCATTCCCTCAGTTAATGATTACATCTGAGGTGACATCTATAAATCTAAAGAAGGAGAATAGGATAAGGGGAGGGGGAGACCCTCTCCATTCTTCTACAATACTTTTACAGTAAAGGAAAACAGGTCACAATGACCCTATTCTTACTGAGCAAATCTTTTTTTTTCACTTCCCTATTTCTTGATTTTTAAACATTTCTTAGTATATATATATATATACATACACACACACACACACACACACACACACACATATATATTTATACATATCTTCCTTGTGAAGTCTTCACATTTTATTTACCTCACACATCAGTATATTCCCCACTGACCCTGCCTGAGCCCCACTGACTCTCTCCCTGCCCCCACAGCCACGCTCCCAGGGTCAGGGGCCAGCACAGTAGTGTCAGAAGCCACCCTCAACCAGTCTGCAGGGGCCCGAGCTCTGCTTCGCTGCCTAAGCCCACGCGTGGTGTGGACTCAGGACCGGCTACGCGACCGGCAGCGAGTGGTCCACTGGGACCTGAGTGGCGGCCCCAGTGGCCCTGCACGCCGACTCCTAGACCTGTATTCTGCAGGGGAGCAGCGCATCTACAAGGCCAGGGATGAGGGCCGCCTCCTCCTGGCTCCCACAGCCTTCCAGGATGGCAATTTCTCTCTGATCATCCGCTGTAAGAAAGAGATGGGGTGTGGGTAGCACTAGGAAATGGGCCCTGGTGGGGGGTGGGAAGGGAAGGGCCCTCATCTGGGAGAAGGGGCCAGGGTCCTGTGGGGCTGGGGGGTGGGATGTGGAAGAGAAAGTTCTGCTTGGGTCTCTGTCCCTTGTCTCTTGTCTCTCATCTCCTTTCTTTTGTTTCTGGATAGCTGTGGAGAAGCAGGATGAAGGCTTGTACACCTGTAACCTTCACCATCATTACTGCCACCTCTACGAGACCCTCGCCATTCGCCTGGAGGTCACTGATGACCGTGAGTAACCCCCTGCCCCCAGCAAACTTGCCTGTTGCTCTTTTCCTAACAGCTGCCCCGCTGCTGTGCCCAGCCCCTGGCCTCCTCATTGTAGCCAGAAAGTGTGTGTGATCTCAATAACCTAGCTCACCAGAGTGACCCCTATGGCCCCTATAACCCCCATGACTTCCATGATTCCAATGACCCCATGGCCTCCATGATCCCAATGACCTCAATGATCCCCATGGACTCCATGATCCCAATGACCCCCATGGATTCATGATCCCAAGGCCCCTATGGATCCATGATCCCAATGGCCCCTATGGATCCATGATCCCAATGGCCCCCATGGCTTCCATGATCCCAATGACCTCAATGACCCCTATGGCTTCCACGATCTCACTGATCCCCATGCCCTCCATGGTCCAAATAACCCCACATGATCACATGACCTCCATAATTGCAATGACCCCCATGGCCTCCATGATCCCAGTGACCTCAATAACCCCCATGGACTCCATGATCCTAATGATCCCTGTGATCTCCATGATCCCAATGACCTCAGTGACCCCTGTGACCTCCATGATCTAAATGACCCCCATGACCTCCATGGTTCAAATAATCCCACATGACCCACACGACCTCTGACACTGACCCTATTTACCCTCTTCTGCAACCCCCCAGCCTTAGCAGCTGGTGCTCACTGGGATGGTGAGAAGGAGGTCTTGGTGGCAGAGAGGGGCTCCCCAGCACTGCTGACCTGTGTGAACAGAGCCCAGATATGGACCGAACGACACCTGGAGGAGGAGCAGCAAGTGGTGCACTGGGACCGCCAGCCTCCAGGTGTCCCTCACGACCGTGCTGACCGCCTGCTGGACCTGTACGCTTCCGGCGAACGGCGTGCCTATGGTTCCCCCTTTTGGCATGGGCGAATGGAGGTCAGCACAGATGCTTTTGCCCAGGGGGACTTCTCCCTGAGCATTGACCCCTTGGAGCTTGCAGATGAAGGTACCTATTCCTGTCACCTGCACCATCACTACTGTGGACTCCATGAGAGGCGCATCTTCCACCTGGCTGTCTCAGAGCCCTCCCCTGAACCCCGTCGCCCTCCCCTAGTGCCCGAGGACACCCCTAGCAACCGTAGCAGCCAGAGCCGAAACCCTTCTCCTCCTGGTACGTGGTCTCGGGGGGGAGGGTCAGACTTTGAGGGGGACAATGGTTAATGGGGGAGAAATTCAGGGCTGAGTCCTTGGACACTCAGCCTTCCTATGAAGGCAGTATGTCTCTGGAATGAGAGGACTTGTGATTCTTTGACTTGATTCAAATCCCACTTCGGAGACTAAGCAAGTCACTCACTGTCTCTGAGTTGCAATTTCTTCATCTGTAAAATGGGGATAATAATAGCCCAGTGTGAGTTTTAAATGAGACAGTGTACACAAAGCACTTTAAGCATTATATATGTGCCGTATTCTGGTATAGCCTGGCCTCCAGCGCCTAGGGAGGGCATCTACCGGAGGCAGGTAGAGCCTAAAAGGGCAGCAGGGCAGTGGAGAGAGCCCTGAATTTGGAGGCAGCTCAGACCCTTGGTACCGTGGGGGAGGTGGGCAAATCACTGCCCTTCTCCCAGGCTGTTTACTCCTCTATAAAGTGAGGGGGTTGGACTGGGCAGTCTATTTGCTTCCTCCCAGCTCTGAATCCTGGGATTTTAAGTTTTGCTAGCGGAAGGAAGCTGACTCCTGGCAGGCTGGTGCTAGGGACTGTCCCGGCAGGTCTGGGGAGCAGCCCAGTTTTTCCATTGGCAAGAACTTGGCCTGGCTGGCTCCAGGTGTGTGTCCCAGAAAAAAAAGCCAGTCCCTCCCTTTCTCCCCTTTTTCCTCTCCTTCTCCTCTGCTCCCTTCTTCCCTCCCTCCCTCTCTGCCTTCCTTCCCACATCTCCAGCCAATGACATTTGGCATTTACTCCATATTTTCTTCTCACATAAAGGTCATTCTTAAATCAGAGCAAAATGGGGGAGTAGGGAAGGGAAAGGGAGATTTCCCTCCTCCCCCCAAATCCTAGTGCCTGCTCTGAGGGGTGGGGCTATGGCAAATGGCAGCTTTTATGAGAAAGAATATAGTGACTGGCATTGTCCCTTCAAAAGCCAAGATGGGGGACAGGCCAGCCTGGGGATGGTAGAGATTTGGGGCAAGGGGAGGCTTATGTTGTGGCCTCTATACCTTTGAGGAAGATGGACTAGCAGAGGGATGGAGAAGGAGAGAGCCACAGAGAGACAAGGTCTCAGTTTTCTCTTCTGCAAAATGAGGAAGATTGCACTGGACAACCTGTAAAGCCCTGATTGACTCCAAAGCAATAATACTATAATATGATTCTAAATTCTGGGTTCTGAATTCTGAGTTCTAGGCTCCAAGTTCTGGGTTCAAATTTAGTCTGAGTTCTGGGCTCCAAGTTCTGGATTGTGAATTCTGAGTTCTGGGTTCCAAGTTCTGGGCTCAATTTTAAGCTGGGCTCTGAGTTCTGGGCTCCAACTTCTGGCTTTTGAGGTCTGAGCTCTGACTTCTAGGCCTCATTGATCTGTTCAGAGTTCTGGGTTTTGGCTTCTGTGCTCTGAGTCCCATATTCTGGATTGAGATCCCTGACTCCTGGGGCTTCTCTTGCAGATCCCCCCGTGGTCCAAGGCCACAATGTCATCAATGTCATCATTCCCGAAAGCCGGGCCCATTTCTTCCAGCAGCTGGGCTACGTGCTAGCCACCCCACTCCTCTTCATCCTCCTCCTTGTCACCGTGGTCCTCGCCACTCGCCATTGGCGGCGGCAGAGAGGTGAGCCCCTGGGGTCTCCCAAGACTCTCCTGCCTGCCTGATCTTCCCCTTCCCCACTCATGAACACTTCAGAGCCTTCCCTCAGGCCAAATCAGGAAAGGGATAGGACTTGGGCCCAAGTTGGAGCAGAGGAACGTGGCTCAGACCAGAGGAAGAACTTCCTGGCCAGAGGAGGGCGTGCATGAGCTTGCTTCCTAGGGCGGGACACATAGAACACAGAACCCTAATTCTCTCTGCTGGGGCCGGGGGTCTGCCAGATTGGACTGGAGATGGCAGGGCTGGGGCCAGGGAATGATCTAACCCCTCCCCTGTGTCTTATTTCCCCAGGCTATGCATATGATGTGAAGAAGTCAGGCGGGTGAGTGTGGTCCAGACCTCTTCTTCCTCCATGGCCCTTGATGCCACCAGGGGACTCTGGGATCCTCCTGCTGTCTTTCTCCCTCTCTTCATCCCCAGCTCCATCCCTGCTGCCCTAATTTCTAACCAATTTTTGCCTTTCCCCTTTCCAGGAAAGATGTTAATCTGAAGGAATTTTCAGTGGATTCAGCTGACTTGTCTCAGCTTAGGAATGAGGACATCAGGTTGGGTAAGGGAAGAGAGAACATGTTACCGTGGAAGGAAAGGGGAAACTGCAGTGCAAACCCTGTCTTGATTCTGTGGAGATGCTAATGGTATCTACAGATTTGTCCTGGAGCCTTGGTACTATAGGCGCAGACACTGTGCCTGGATGGGGCTGTCCCTCACGATCTCCTGGGGTAGAGGGAGGTGTGCTATTATCTCTTACAACTCTCTTCCTCTTTCCTCCTAGATTATAAAAACAACATCCTAAAGGAGCAAGTGGATCTGGCCTTGGGGGCCCTAGCCAAAAATATTGACTTAGACAGAGGTGAGAGACCTTGGTGTGTCTATGCGGAGGGGGAAACCAAGAGCACAGGAGATCGGGGAACCCCTCCATCCTGAGGCATGTCTTAGGTGCCTTGGTCCATTGGTGGGAAGGGGAATCAAAGTATAGGGGCAAAGGACCCCTGAGGAGATACTGCCATGAGACCTCCCTGGAGGTCAGGGAAGGCTCTGACCTGGGCACAGAGGGAAGGGTAGAATGTGGTCTGGACCTTAGAGCCTGAGGGAGGGGTAGAATGAGGTCCAAACTCCTCATTTTACAGAGTAGAAAATGAGTATCGGAAAGAAGTGACTCACTCATGGTCACAAAGGCAGAAAGTAGCAGATTGAGGTGGTGCAGTGGTTAGAGCACTGGGTCTGACATCAGGAAGAACTGAGTTCAAATCCTGCCTCAGATAGCTGGATGACCCTGGATGAGTCACCCTTGATTTGCTTCTGTTTCCTCATGTTTAAAATGAGGATAACAGCAGCAGCTGCCTCCCAGGATTGTTGAGGATCAAATGAGATGTTATTTGTAAAGCCTAAAGTCCTCTAGAAATGCTTGCCTTTACTACTGACCAGAGTAAAGATCTGAACCCAGGCCTGGGCCCCCCTAGCCAGTGTTCTTTCCATTACATCACAAGGCAGGGCAGCATCTTCTTCGGGGTCCTCTGCCCCAGCTCTGCTCCCCACAGTGGGGTAGATGCCCCCCCAGCTGCTCTGTGCTCTGTGAGCCACAGAAGGCGTGCTCTCTGCTTTGAGCTCTGGACCTGGAGTCCAGTGGGGTGGGGGTGGGGGCTTCTAATCCAGGGCTGTGACCCTGAGCAAATTCCTTGATCTCTCTATAGGTCTGTGAACCTTAATTTTCCCTCCAGAGAAATGGGGCCAAAAATCGCACCTACCCCTGAGGGCCATTTGATGCTCAAATGAGCTAATTTATGTTTTAAAAATTTTAAAGCACAGTGCGATTGGTATCTGTGTATATACAATATTATAAAAATACATAAAATCGTAATATACATATGTATATACATATATACACACCCACACACATACACACGCATGTGTAATTGCTTTGTTTCTGGTGAAGATGGAAGCCAACCCTTGTCTCTGGTCCCCAGGCTCTGGCTGGAACTAATCCTCTCTCTATTTTTTTTTTCTTCTTTTGATGTCTAGAGTTCCGGAAGGAATATTGTAAATGAAGACTCTGGCATCAGTCCCATCTTCAGAAGATCCCCCTTCCCCAACTCTACCCCAACTGCCCCTGCTCCCATCATGACCTCCTCCCACTCACCCAGGACTTCCATCTGGTCTGGCCCACCCCTGCGGCAGGTCCTGCTCTCTTTGGGGTTTGATTGGATTTTGGCCACCAGGATGGGGTGAGTTTGGGGGTGAGAAGCCCTATTTGTGCTGGACTGTCTACATCCTACTTTTCTCTCAGGGCCAGAGGCCCAGGGCTGGACCCTCCCTCTGTGCCCAAAGTCAAAGCCTCCTTGGCCCCTAGGATCTCTCAGGGCAGTGTCTCCTCTGGGGTCCTTTGCCCTTGTACCTGGCTCACCCTTCCCACCAATGGACCAAGGCACAGAGGACATGCCCCAGCTGGTGCCTTGTGAGTTGGGACAGGAGGCATTCCTTATGTCCCTCCAATCCCTACAAGCTGAAAATTCAGTGCTGGGACCCAGGCTAGGGCTGGTCTCCTGAACCACTCCCCGCCTGTTTTAAACTACTTCCTTCAGCCCTGCCAGCAGCCTGTGTCCAAGCCATTTCATGCCAGCTCTGCATTCTAAGCCTTCTTTTTCCTCTGGCCTGGGCGTTGATTGCTGGAACAGGACCTGGTGCTCTCCAGCCCTAGACTCTCTGTGGCCCACTGTACCCTGCCCCCCAAGCTGGAGTTCTTTCCTCCTCCCCTCCTGGGACTATACACGAGTCCTCATTTCCATGGCTTCGGCTATGCCTTCCTTACCCCCAAGGGGTGGCACTATGTGGCTGGAGCTGGAAGAAGATATGGCTGCCCTGCCAAGAGGAACTGTGCTCTGTAGGAACCCTCGGAGGAAACTTCATTGACAGGACTCCTAGGGAGTTGACTTAGGAAGGAAATGAAGGGATAGGGAAGAAGGAAGGAGCTAAATGGACGCTGAGTGTCACAGGGAGGGAGAGAAGAAAGTGATATGGAGGAGAAACTCACAATTTTAATTTTCCTGGTTTGGAAATCTACCAATTTGTGTTTCCGGAACTGTTCATTGGGAACGTGTCCCCCGGGGGACCTCCCAGTGGTGGATGGGAGAGAACGGGGGAGAGGCTGAGTGGGGATCCTCACAGTCCATTGCAGGGTTCTCCCAGGAGGGAGGGTTCAGGGTTGACTTTGGGTAATTGGGCGGTGGAAGCTTCCCTCACCTTCCCTGTCCCAGATGCTGGTCCTTGTAACCCAGAGGGGAGTGGAATGGCCCAGCTACTGGAGGGTAGCCTCCTCCCAGTGCCCTCATCGGAGCCCCAGAAACTCTTCAGCAAACCAGCGTAGGCAATTTCAATGATCTGACTGTGCTATGTACACTTTGTGGGCTATCGGTGGCAAAATTAACCTCCCACTATCCCTTCCCCAACCCCAATATCGATCAGTGGAGGCTAAGGACAGGCCGATTCTCTGTTAGACCTACCTGTGCCAGTCAGGAGTGACACACACTGTTGTTGATTCCACACAGGTGGGTTATGTGATCACTGAGGCCTGGCTAGCTGCACTCTGTCTGGGTTATATGGGTTTTTCTGTTATTACCCTGAGTTTTCTGTACCCCCCCACTAACTCCATTCGGAGTGGTCAGTCACAGATGGTGCTCTTTTTCCCCCAAAGTCCTAGAATAGGGGTGGGGAACCTGCAGCCTGGAGGCCACATGTGGCCCTCTAGGTCCTCAAGTGTGGCCCTTTGATTGAATCCAAACTTCACAGTTCTGTGGCAGCACTTGAGGACCTAGAGGGCCGCATATGGCCTCGAGGCCACAGGTTCCCCACCCTTGTCCTAGTCACTGATGGCTGGGAGAGGAGGGGGTGTGCTTTGCCAGGTGGGAGGGAGATAGTAGAAGGTGTCAAGAGAACAGAATTGGTGTGTGGATGGCTCCCCATTCCCATCCTCTCCTAGCTTTACCTGTCTGGTACTCAAGCTGTGGAACTATCCCTAGAATGAGCTCTCCTCTTTTATCAATCAACAAACAATTATTAAGCACCTACTGTGTGCTGGGCACTGCATTTGGCTTTGGGGACTAATTTACAAAAGTCTCTCCATTAGATGGTGAGTTCCTTGAGAGCAGGGACTATTTTTTTACACTTGGCACAGCACCTTGCATGTAGTAGGAACTTAGTAAATGCTTATTGACTGATGGCCCTCAAGGAGCTTATATTCTAAGGGATGATACATGCACATTTTTAGGTATATACAGTATATGTACAAAGCAGAGACATGGTAAGACATGGAGAGGAGGCACCAGCCTCCCAGTGAGGCCAGAGAAAGTCCTCCTGCAGAAGGGGCTGCTTAAGTAGAGTCTTGAAGAAGACCAGGCATTCCCCACTCCCATCTCTATCATCCTCCTCTACCCCACCATTCACCATTCTCAGCTCTCAATAGGAATTCCCTCCAGGTGGTATTGGGTGCTGTGGTTGGCTTCCACTTCTGACCATGCCCAGGGTGGCTGAGGTAGGGATGGGTTTCGCTTGACCCATCAGCCTTGGTGTTGCCTTGAACCATTTTACTCTTCTTGAATTGGACTCCACCGACCCCACGGTCATTCACTCATCCTTCTGGTATATCTTTCTGTATATTTTTCACCTACATCATAACAATGGAGACAATAAAGGCCAAAGGTACCTGTGGTCTTAGCCTTTCTCTCAGCATTGCTGTTGAAAGCCAGCGACATAGCTTGAAGCCATGGCAGTCTCCCTTCTGGGGCTGCCATCTTGGACTTTCAGCCCTACTGCCGCAGATCTCCACCCTTGCTAGCTGGGACCTCCAGCCCTCCTGAGAGCTGCCACCACACCTATGGCGAAGAGGATCCACCTGGCTCTACCATCTGGCTCCCTCCACCTCCAGGTGGCATTACCCTACCCCATTCCTCCTTCTTCCCAGCTGTCTCATCCCCATTGACCTTCTCTGCATTTCAAAGATTTCTGAGGAATAAGACCTAGCTCCCTTCTCTTCCTAGGTCCATATTCAGGTTTTAACAACCTTCCCTTTCAGACTGTTCTTGAGTGGGATTTTTAAAGCAGGGAGATTAACTGTAGGTAAAAGGGCTGCACAGGTGGGTGAGAGTATTGGGGTGGGGGAGGAGAGGGGAGGTGGCATTTGAAGAAAAGAAAGGACCGAGGCTTGTATAGATTAAGCTGGAATAAGGAAGCGCTTGTGCTTGTGCACAGAGACAAGGGTGGATAGACTGGTAGACAGTCATCATGAGAAAGACTGGAAAGAGAAAGAAAAGCAGAGAAAGGGTAAATGCTGGAGGACCAGCGAGGACAGGAAGCTCTGAGGGACCACTGTGGACATTTTTCAGTTTGTGTCCCCAGTGCCCAGCACATATAGACATTTCATAATTGCTTGCTGTATTGGATTGGCCAGCCTTCCCCGACTCCCATCCTTTGGGCCTTTGGGGGTAGTAAATGTGCCCTGAATCCCCACCTACCCACCTGAATTAGCTCCCAGAGCCAGCTGCTTAGTTTGTTGGAAGTGCCACCAGGTTAGGCCCTGGAGGAGGCAGGAAGCCCTCAGGATCCATGATCTGGCATCATCTTTTCCTATCTCAGACAGCTAGTAGGGTGGTGGGGGAAGGTGCTTTTGGGTATCTGAATTCCTCTTCTCCTGAGTCACTGGACTCCTGAGCCTCTCTGGACTCCTGAGTTACTGGATCTCTGGGTCTCTAGGCTCCCAGGTCTCTGGGCTCTCAGATGCTTGGGGTCCTAAGATCCTAGGTCTCTGCTTCTCCAGGCCTTTGGGCTCCTGAGTTTTTGAGGTTGCTGGACCTCTTCATTCTCATTCTCCTGAATTTCTGGGCTTCCAAGATCTTGGGCAGCTGGCTTTGGAAGACAGACTGGTGACGTGGGCAGCAGGAGTTTCTGAGGTTTTGCTGTTTACGGTATTTTTCCCCTTCAGACAGCAGAGTTCTCGGGGTTGGAAAGCCCCCAAGACCAAGGAGCTCTGCACATCTATGGGGAGGGGCATGTGTGGCGTAGGCAGCAGAATCAAGGGGGAGGGCGAGGAGCTTTTGTTTCACTTTTTCCCTTTTGTCTTTGTACCCCCAGCGCCTGATGAGACGTGGCACACAATAATTTCTTAAATTCATGTTGGCTGAGTAATTGAGTGAGCATTCTAAAGGGCAATGAATTGGGAGGTGAAGGGTCTGGGCTTGGATCCACCTGAGACACTTTAGCACTCAAGTCTAGTCGATATTGAAGGCATCTTCCATCTCTAATTTCTGGGCTTCTTTGACGTATGACCTCACTTTTCCTAAGGATCTGTGGGCTTGAAGACCCTGACAGACTTTGGTTATTGGTTCAAGTCTAGGCTCCTTTGTCTGCTATTCTAGGCAGGTTGGTTCCAACCAAGAGGACAGAATCCTCTTTTCCCTCTTTCTGCCCTCTCCTTCCTACTGAAGCTCCATTTCCAACTCTCCTGTCTCCCTCTAGTGGCCAGAGCTCCAAATTCCTCCCCCACCCCACCCCCCGGGGCTGGAGCTTAAAGAAGGGGGCACTCTCACTGGCCAGAGCCCAAGGTGGGGTGTGCTCAGCATCACTGCGGGGCAGGGGAGGGGGTGTCTAGTCTAGGGAATGGGCTAAGGGGTTCTGACTTTTAAAATTAATAATTTTTGAAATATTATCTTCATTTCCAAATATATCCCTGCTTCCCTTCTCCCTAGCCCAAGTGCCAGACTTTGTAACAACAAATAAAAAAGAAAAGAAAAAAGGGAGGGAAAGGCAGTTCTATGAAACTAGCCAACACATCAACTGACACCGACCATATATGCAGGGTTCCACACCCATAGGTCCCCACTTCCCCAATAAATAGAGGAAGATACATTTTTTTCATATTTATTTATTCATTTTATATTTATGCTGTATGTACTTAGAAATTTCCTTATTGTTTCATTCTTTGTATTTAGATCCTCAGAGCCTAAGGCAGTCCTAGTGCCTGGAACATTGTATGTGTTTAATAAATGGTTATTGGTTGGTTGATAGAGTCAAGTTTCTTCAATTAAATGGAGTTTCTTTTCTTTTTGGTTCTTTCTGCTTACCTTGTGGTAGTCATTGTAGCCCCTAGATGGGGCTAGGGCACAAATCCATCCCCACCAAGGGTCCATGGGGCACCCTCCCTCCCGCCTCCTCTTTTCCAGGTTCTCCTTTCTTAAATATGCATCAATTCATGTAACAGAAGTCTTCTCATGTTCTCTGTAGTCTTCTCATCCATCATTTCTTAGCTCAGTGATACTCTGTTTTATTTGTGGACCATAAGTGCTCTAACAGCATTCAGATAAGGATGCCTGGGAGCCAGCCAGAGGTTGTGGACAGTGCGAAGTTTGTAGTAGTAACAGCTAGCATTTATATTACATAGCGCTTCAAGGGATGTAAATCACGTTAAGAATATTATTTCATTTATTCTTACAAAAACCTAAGGGGGCAGCTAGGTGGCACAGCAGATAGAGTACCAGCTCCTGGAGTCAGGAGGACCTGAGTTCAAATGTGACCTCAGACACTTGACACTTACTAGCTGTGTGACCCTGGACTTCACTGAGCCAGATATCAATTGCTTTGCAAAAAACAAATAAAAAAAAACAACCTTAGGGGGTAGGTGTTATTTTCCATCTCCATTTTACAGATAAGGAAACTGAGGCAGACGGCGAAGTGACTTCCCTAGGCTCCCACAGCTAGTAAATGCCTGAGACTGGAATTAATACAGGTCTTCCTGACTCCAGCTGCCCTTTAAGCAGGATGTGGGAATAGAGGTCCCTTTGAATAGAGCTAAATCCTGCTGTCCCCTTCCCATGGCCCTCAGGAGTCCCCAGGGCTGCCAGGGCCTGCAATATCTTGTACCCATAACCTCAAGGAGGATTACCTGAATGGGGACTGGGAAAGCACTTTCTCCACCTCCAACACTCATAGTCCCTGTTAGGCAGAGAGTGAAGTTGGGCCTCTAGGTGGCGCCATAGTGCATAGAATGCCAGAACCAGAGTCAGGTTGACTCATCTCCCTGAGTTCAAATCTGACCTCAGATGCTTCCTAGCTGTGTAACCCTGGGCAAGTCCCTTAACTCTGTTGGCCTGTTTTGTCATCTGTAAAAATGAGCTGAAGAAGGAAATGGCAAAACCACTCTGGCATCTCTGCCAAGAAAAAACCAAGTCAGGGTCAGAAAGATTCAGACATGACCCAACAACAACAAGAAGTTGGGCTCTCTGTATCCTGTACAAGTATATTCCTGGGTGATACAATGCCACAAATGGAGCCAGAAAACCCGGGTTTGAATCCCAGCCCTGCTGTTTACTAGAGTCGCTTCAATTTACTGAGACTCAGTTTCCCCATTTTTTAAAATAAGAGAGTTGGACTCAATGAGGTCTGAGGTCCCTCCCAGATGTGATACTATGGTTGAATCAGTTACTGGATCCCAACCTTCTGACTCCTTGCTACTGCTGGAGCACCTAAGGCCCAATAGGGAGACTGCAGGTGGGTCTTCTATGCCATATCTAGGCAAGGCCACCCTCATCCCCCATGATATCTGGCTCAGCAAGACCCAGGACTGATAGCAAGGGCTGGCATTCAAACAGTCAATACTTTAGTGTTGTTTGGTTTAGCATATAAAACAGTAGTCAACAATTGAACCAACAGGCTTGTATATTAAGAATTTCCCATGTGCTAGGCACTGAGTCCTGGCAAGTGTAAAAACAATGTTGCTTGCTGACACTATGGCTATGTAAGGCCAATAACACCAGCACACAGGAGGGCTACTAACACAGGTTCTTTGATCTGCATTTCTAAGGAAAGTAACTTTAAGGGGTTTATAATCTCACTTTAATCAAACGTACATATATCATTCATTCAGTTCAGGTGTGGAAAGTCAGCACCCTGAACTTCAGAGCAAATACCGATAGAAATTACAAACAGAGAAAATAGAAACAGAGCAAAGAACACAAATCAACAGACAGGCTTCTAGCTGTCTGACCAAAGCTATACACACATAGTTACCAGAGAGCGAGAAGCACCAATATCTGGATTTTCAAAGCCAGGGGTGGAGGGGGGGTGGGCTGCTCCTTAACGGCTACCCAGAGTCTCCACACCAACATTCTTCCAATGAGTAAGCCCCAAAGCAAAACCTCTCCTCCTTCGGTTCTGAGAGTTCTCAATTCTCAATTCTGAGTTCAATGGCTATCCTCTTGGTATATATACCCTTTTTCAGGGCCGGAGAGTTTTATACCTCTGCAGGGTTTCACACCTCTGGTAACCTAACTAGCAGAAGGCTGTGGGCCTTCATGCAAACAGAGGCAAGATTCAATCAAAGGCACTTGATTGCTTCAGTGCTGAGAAGCACTCCAAAACAAAAGACAACAAAAAGTCCCACTTTGCTTGCCCTTACAGCAAGATAAAAAAAAAAGGCAAGAACAGTCACTGCCCCAAGACACACATTTTCAGGCATGGCCAGTATGGGGATTTATTTAAGTGAACGATTCCTGCTTGTGAGGAGGGCTTTTTTGGTTTCTTTTGGTTTTTTTTTTTTCTGGGGGTGAGCCAAGGAATGGGAAGCATAGATGTTATAAATATAACAGATGTTAAAATAAAAGATGTTATAGATGGTAGTATGCATGTTGTAAAAGAAAATTACTTTAAAAAATAAACTCCCTCAAAGAATTTCCATTTGAATGCCTTTACATGATCTCATTTGATACTCGGAACAACCTTTCTAGGTAGACATTACTAGCACCTTTTACAAATGAGGCACAGAACGGTTACACCTGTTTATGGTCACTAGGCTAGTAAGGGTCAAAGGCAGAGTCTGAATCAAAGTCTCCCTTTCTAGCCACCATGATGCCGAATCGCCCCCAGTGAATGTGTGCCAAGTGGCTGGCAGCCTCACCATCTGACCATGACCTCTGACCTGGTTGGGCCCTCCACATCAGTCCTGGACCCTCATTCCCAATCTTCCCCTATCCATGCCCAAGTCCCTGGGGAAGTTAATCCATTGATCTTTGGACTTCCAGCCCTAGCTGTCTTCCTCAGCTTTCCACCTCCCTTCCCTGGCCACCTAGTTGTCATTTTTGAGAGCTTCAGTCACATCTGACTCTTTGTGACTCCTATAGACCATACAATCCATGAGGTTTCCTTGGCAAATGATTCTGGAGTAGTTTGCCATTTCCTTTTCCAGTTATGTGTGGTATTTGTTGTTGTTGAGTCATTTTTCAGTTATGTCCGACTCTTTGAGATCCCGTTTGGGGTTTTCTTGGCAGAGATACTAGAGTGGTTTGCCATTTCCTTCTCCAGCTCATTTTCCAGATAAGGGAACTGAAGCAAACAGGGTGAAGTGACTTGCCCAGGGTCACCCAGCTAGTAAGTGTCTGACACCAGATTTGAACTCAGGGACATGAGTCTTTCAGACTCCAGGCCCAGCGCTGTGTGCACTATGGCGCCCCCTAGCAGGTCTATTACAGTGGAAGCTTCTTGAGGGCAGAGACCATTTCTCTATCTCCCTCTGTCTCTGTTTCTGTCTCTGTGCCTCTGTATCTTCCCCTTCTTCCTCCCCCTCCTTTCTCCCTTCTCTGTCTCTCTTTCTCTCCTCTCTCCCTCCTTCCCTCTTGCCTTCCTTCTGTCTCTGTCTCTGTGTGTGTCTCTCAGCATCCCCAGCTCTTACTGCTTGGCATACAGCAAGTACTTAATAAATGTCTTTTTTACTCATTCACTCCATTCACTCAGTCATTAAATCAATCTGGTTTGTCCACAGGATTTTCCATCACCACTATTGTGAAGCTGGTCAAATTTGACTTTGTCATGACTTTGCCTCCATTCCCCCCCCCCCTTAAACCTTATTTTCATTGACGTATTTTATTCTTATATCACCTTCTTTTCCAAGTATATCCCTCCCTTCCTTGTCACATCTAGCCATCCCTTGTAACAAAGATTAAAAAAGAGAGAAAAGGAACAGTCAGAGGGCCTACCCAGGCTGCAGACGGTCCTCCACACCATAGTCCCCTCAGCTCTGATGCAGAAGGGAGGGAGGGAGGAGCTGCTCCCCTTTCCCCTTCAGTGATGACTTTCCCCTTGTGTTCAGGTGTGTGGTGATGGTCTTGGTTTTATCTCATTACTTGCACAGTGTTCACTGACACCCAGGCACTGGGAGCAGTCCTGAGAGAGCCATTTGGTCCTGTCCTTGAGCCAGGACTCGTGATTTCACTTACGTTAAAGCAGATCACAGCCTGTCTAGAGATTTTAGAGCATTGCCTGAGGCTTCCAGGTTAAGTGACTTGGCCAGAGTCTCTCAGCCAGTGGGCCAGAGACAGGGCTCTCCCCAGGTCTTCCAGTCTCCAAGCCAAGGCCTCTTGCTTCCCCACCCAAACTGACTCCCTAGGCTGGGATGATCAGAGAAGGACTAGTTGCCCTGTCCCAAGCCAAAGGCAGAGAAGGTTGGTGCTCCCCTTAGGAAACTACTGGGAACCATTTTTTTCCTAAGAAGGAAAAAAAGGGGAGTTGGCTATGGAGTATAGGAGTAAAGGAATGAATGGAAAAAATAAGTTCTTACTATGTGCTGGGCCCTATGCTAAGTACTGGGTGGGGCTAGATATACCCTTTAAGGTCTGAAGGTTAAGAGCTGAACCAGCCCCTCCCACCTGAAACATTCCTGGATGGTGCCAAACATCTCCAGGACCTTTACAGAGACAATGAAAATCCAGCCAGCACAGCAACACACATCTATTTAATTTATTTTGGGATTCCTCCATCAAAGTCCTCTCCTGATCCCTCACCATAGCATGGAAGAAACTCTGGATTCTCTAAGGCTGTGCCAATGGAGTAGGGGCCCTGGCATGCTGGGAGGGCTTCCAGGACAGCTCACTGATGACCTCTATGGGTCTTTTAGGTCAGGACTAGCAGAGCTAAATTAGGACTTTGGGGTGGGGGTTGGGGGTGGAAGACTGGCCAACAGGCTGGCCACAGGGAGATGAATTATTTGGCTATAGCTACTCTCTGAGAATAGAGGGCAGCTGGGTGGCGAAGTGGGTAATGTGCCAGGCTTGGAATTAGGAAGACAGATATTCCTGAATTCAAATCTAGCCTCAGACATTTACCGGTCGTGGGACTTTGGGCAAGTCACTTACCTTGTTTGTCTCAGTTTCCTCATTTGTAAAATGAACTGGAGAAAGAAATGGCAAACCACTCCAGTACCTTTGCCAAGAAAACCCCAAATGGGGGTCACCAAGGAGTCAGATATGACTGAACGATGACAAAATATTTTATATTTTATTTATTTATTTTTAGTTTTCAACACTTGCTTTTATAAGATTTTGAGTTCTAAATTTCCACCCCTCCCACCCCTCCCCCACCCTCAAGACAGCATGCAATCTTATATAGGCTATACATATACAATCGTATCAAACATATTTTCACATTAGTCATGTTGTAAAAGAAGAATCAGGACAAAAGGAGAAAACCACAAGAAAGAAACAAACCAAAAAAAAAAAAAAGAGAAAATAGTATGTTTTGATGTGCATTCAGACTCCATAGTTCTTTCTCTGGATGTGGATAGCATTTTCCATTATGAGTCTTTTGGAATTGTCTTAGATCACTGCATTGCTCGAAAGAGCCAAGAAGAACAAGATTTTTAGTGAGGGCTAAGTACCACCTATGCCAACACCACCAACACCACACTTGAAGGGTGGGTGTTTTTTAATGCTATACTTAATAACCATTCATAAAGCAAAAATAGAAATGAAAAAACCTAATTTTAAAATGATTTTATATGAAATCGAACCTCCATCATTTGTAAGTGGATCAGACACCTGTCTCAGAGGCAGGAAGACTTGGGTGGAAGTACTGTCTCTGTGGGACCACAGGCAAATAACTTAACCTCTCTATGACCCAAACAACCCACTAAGCCAATTCAACAAACATTTACTAAGCATTCATAAAAAGTGACAGTCCCTGCCCACAAGGAGATTACATTCTACTGCCATATACATGTGCGTACATAAGTAAATGCCAAGGTCGACAAAGTTGTAGAACGTTGTTTCTTTAAAAAATCTTTGTGACATCTTTTGGTTTTGACATCATCTACCTTGCCCAATACATCTTTTCCCCTCCTTTCCAGGGAGCCCTCCTTTATTATGAAAAAATTAAAAAAGAGGGAAAATGAACGATTTAGTGAAACTAACCAACATATCGAAAAAGTTTGACATATGTGCAATGATCCACACCCACAGTCCTCCACCTTTGTCAAGTAAGGTTAGGGCACAGTTTGGTGTCAGAGACAGCTAGGTGTTCTCATGGATAGAGTGCTAGACAAGGTCAGGAAGACCTTAGACAGAATCTTTCTCGCTATAAAACCACGGGCAAATCATTTAACCTCTCAGCCTCAGTTTCCTCATCTGTAAAGTGGGGATAGGGAACTCTTGAAAAAGGAAACTTTCTCTGTCGATGCAGGTCAACACCTTGTCTTTGCTTCATAGTGTTAGAGACCATAAGAAATTAACTAACTTGCTCAGCCAAATGCTAATGATTAATAATAATAATAATAATAGCTGTTATTGCTGTTGACCTGCATTGGATAGAGTACTGGACCAAGAGTCAGGAACTACTTACTAGTTGTGTGGCCCTAGGCAAGTCACTTGACTTCTATCTGCCTCAATCTTCTCATCTTTAAAATGGAGATGATGGTAATAATAGCACCTCCCTCCCAGAGTTATTGTGAGGATAGAATGAAATAATATTTGTAAAGCTCTTTGCAAACCTTAAATTGATATATATGTATATAATATATATGTGTACACATACATTTATATATATAGATAGGTGCATATACAGCTATTTTTTCTTTTAAATTTTTTTTTTTATTTTCAGTACCAAATACTCTCCCGCCTCATCCATTGAGGAAGCAAGAAATAGGAATATCATCATACATACAAAGTCACGCAAAAAATATTTCCACCTCAGCCATGGTGTCCCCTCTTCCAAAAAAAGGCAAGAAAAAATTGAAAAGTGAAAAAAAAATATGCTTCAATCTGTAGTCAGATTCCTTCTGCTCTCTCTCTGGAGGTGGATAACATTTTTCATCATGAGTCCTTTGGAAGGATCATGCGTCATTCTCTTGAGCAGAGTAGCTAAGTCTTTCACAGGTGATTATTGTAACAATGTTGCTGTTACTGTGTACAATGGTCTCCTGGTTCTGCTCACTTCACTTTGTATCAGTTCATATAAATCTTCCCAGGGCACTCCCCCTCATCATTTCTTACAGCATGATAAATTACATCACAGTCATATGCCACAATTTATTACTCATCCCCCAAATTATTTTTAAGGGGGAGAAAGTACTAATAATTATATGGATGAGGAAAGACCTCCTATACAAGGTTGTCTCTCAGTTATTCTTTGAAGGGAAGTAGAGGGAAGTAAGGAATACATTCCAAACACTGGGGACCACTTGGGATCCAGATCAGTTGCCAGATTCGCCCATCTGCATTAGTGGAGGAAGTTTCCACGATGGGGGAGAGAACAAGCTTTTATTAAGCATCTACCATATTCTAGGTATTGCGCTACAAATAGTATTACAAATATTACAGTATGACAAATAGTATCACATTTGATCTTCACAATAACCCAGGAACGTAGGTGCTATTCTTATTCCTACTTTACAGTTTAGGAAACTGAGGCAAGCAGAGGTTAAGTGACTTGCCCACAGCCACTTAGCTAATAAGTGTCTGAGGTCAAATTTGAAGTCAGGTCTTCCTGACTTCAGGCCCAGCTCTCTGTCTACTATGCCACCTAGTTACCTAGTCCTGGGCCCAGAAAACCCCCTATGAATGCCAACAAAATATTAACTGAAATGTCAAGCTTTCACGCTTGGCTTCTGGGAGAGCAGCTCAGAGAGAAAGGCACTCCCAGGGCATAGGACAGGGGACAGATACATTGTATTGGTTATCAACCTGTAACAACATTATCAGCCCCAACTCAGTGTCTGACTGCAAGGAACCTCAGAGGTCACCTCCCTTGCCTTGGTGTAAGTACCAGGCTCTCTCTCAGGGCTTACAGAGGGCAATCTCTGACCTGAAGTCAAGGAGACTAATCTTCCTGAGTTCAAATCCGGCCTGGGACACTTACTAGTCTGTGACCCTGGGCAAGTCACTTAACCCAGTTTGCCTCAGTTTCCTCATCTGTAAAAACTGAGCTGGAGAAGGAATGGCAAACTGCTCCAGTATCTTTGCCAAGAAAACCCCAAATGGGGTTATGAAAAGTCAGACACGACTGAACAACAAAAGAACCATTCTAATGGTGGAATTCCAGGCTTTGGAAGACAGCCCAGGAAGACCTATGTAGGAAACACACCCCAGCCAGAGACACAGAGATACAGACAGGTACACATACAGACATTGGGAGACAGAGACAGAGACACAGAGAGAGGAAGTAGGAGAAATAGAGACAATGAGAAATACAGAGCCTGAAGCCAGAGTCACACAGAGACTTGGAGTGACACAGACAGAGAGATTCAGAGATACTCACACAGACAGGCAGGGAGACAGAGACACCTCGAGAGATAGAGAAAGAGACATGAAGTGACCCACAGCCAGACACAGAAGCTCAGATACAGAGACACGCAGAGACAGGCACACTAACTGAGGAAGGGGGATAGCCACAAAGACAGCGGGAACACGGCGGGTCCTCACAGGCAAGAGATCCTGTCCAGGATGGTCCTTAGACTCCTGGCTGCTGGGACTGAGAACGCACCCCAGGGCAGCGAGCACTCCTCCCAAACCCCGACAGCCTTCAGCGAGGGGGAGGCGTGAGCACATCAAGGAGTCTTGTGACGGTGGAGTCCCCCCCTACCCCCCGCCATAATCGCGGGGGTCGGGGAGGTGGGACAAGGTGGGATGTCTCCTGGCTGCCCCTCCCCCGGAACCCTGGCCGCTGGGGCTGCGGTCCCTTTAATTCAGCTCTTGGCTGGGGGGAGGCAGAGCCACGCGCAGAGACGTCGCGAGGGGCGGGGGGCGGTGCCGGCGTGGGTGCGGGCGGGGGACCGGGCGCTGGGACTGGGTTCGGAGCTGAGGCTCGGGGCGGGGAGGGGGCGTCACGGAGGGAGGGGCCCCGGGCGGAGGCAGGCAGGGAGGGGGGACCCGGGGGCAGGGGGCTGGGCCTGGCCGGGCGGGGCGGCCGCATTACTCACGCCGCTAATTGCAGGGCGCGGGGAGCCCCCGATCTGGGCTCGGCGCTCGCTAGTCTGTGGCCCGCTTGGGCTCCGGCTCTGGCTCCCGCCGCCGCGGCCCTTTAGAGCTCGGCCAGTCCCCGGCAGTCCCCGGCCCGCCTCCAGGCAGCCCGGCCGGTGGCCCCGAAGCCCCCCCCCCGCCCCTCCTCCCACCGGGCAGGCGTCCGAGGCGGCCTCCCCCGGCGCGCCCGGGCCGGGGCGCGGATGGGCGGCCGCGGGGGCAGCGCGGGGGGCAGCAGCCGGCGCGCCGCCTCCGCCTGGACCTGGGCCTTCGCCTCCCCCTGCGGCTGGCCCGGCCTCCCCGCGCGATCGGGATCCGCCTCCGCCTCCGCGGCCTGGACCCGGGCCTGGGCCCGAGCCCCCAGCGCCCGTCCTCAGCTCCCGCGGCCGCGGCCGCGGTCCACTCGGCGCCCCGCGCTCCGGGCTCCGCGCTGAATCAGCGCCACCGCCTCCTCCGCCCCCGGCGCCCCCTGCCCCGGGCTCCCCTGGTCCGCCCCCCATGGCGGAGACCAAGATCATTTACCACATGGATGAGGAGGAGACGCCCTACCTGGTCAAGCTGCCGGTGCCCCCCGAGCGGGTCACGCTGGCTGACTTCAAGAGCGTGCTCAGCAACCGGCCGGCTCACTGCTACAAGTTCTTCTTCAAGTCCATGGACCAGGACTTCGGGTCAGTGGCGGCCTTGGCGGCGCGCGCGGCTCCCGGGGCTCTGCTGGCCCTGGCCCTGGCTTTGGCTCTGGCTTTGGCCTTGTCTTTGGCTCTGGCCTTGTCCCTATCTCCGACCGCGTTCCTGTCTCTGGCCCTGTCTGTCTCCGACTGTGGCCCTGGCCCTCTCTCTGTCTCTGGCCCTGTCACTGGCCTTGTCTCTATCCCTGGCACTGTTCCTGTCTCTGGGAGGGGGTGCATTGGAGGGCTCAAACCTCTCCCTACCCCGGGGCACCTGTTCCTTGACAGAGGGGTGGAGCCTCTGGCTGGGGTCCTTATCCCCTCTCCTCTCATTTGTGCCTCCAGCTTAGTGTGTACGTCACGGGTTCAGGGGCTCTGCAGATTTGACTGGGGTGAAGTAGGCCACCCCATTCTTGGTGGGGGCACAGAGGTATTTAACCTAGGGGAGTCCTTCCTCCTCCATCCGAGTGTCGGCACTGGCCAAAGGTGGGTGGGGAAAGATGGGCCCTGTCAGGCCCTGGCATGGTTTTTTGCTCTCTCAGACTCCTGGCTGGGCTGGGCACACAAGATTCTTTCCCGGGAGGCTAGGCCGCTGAAGCTAACATGGCTTCCCTGGCTAGAAGGTCTTGGGAGCTGGGGAGGGAGCCAGAGTTGGGTGGGTGGGTGGGTGGGTACACCAGTGTGAAGGCAACTGCACACTCCTCTATAGGCCATCTCCTGCCTCCACCTCTGTGATACCAGAGGAATAGCTTCCCCCTTCTCCTAAGCCTAAGAGAAAAGGCCCAACTCCTTCCATTCTCAAGGTCCTCTCTCAGCACCCAGAGTGATTAGTCGGGGTTAGGAGGTGGGGAGCTAGGACTGTGTCATATCTGCTTCTCCAGGATCCATCCTGGGGGAGTGGTCAGATCCTGTGTCCAGGGTTTGCTTGATGTCAGCACAGTAGCTGCCTACCATAGTGGCTGTCCATAGGGCTTAGGGATCCATTCTCTGGACCCCAGAGTCTGGTGGGTACCTGTTACTTATCCTGACCTCATTGCCACCAGAGGGACAGAAAGAAGAATTACCAGCTTGTTTTCTTAGGAGGGGCTAGCTAGCCAAGATGGAGCTTTTTCCTTCTAGGGTCAGTGCTGGGGCTCATTTGACTGGGGCTGACTCTTTGCTGGCCAGGCCAGAGTGGGGCCCTCAGCTGAACTACATTGGTGCTGGCCCTGGCCAGTTTTCTGTCTGGTGCCCCACTGGGCTTGGCTGTTTGGCCTCCCTCCTATTGATTAGGACTGGTAGGGCCACCGACACTTCGCTTGTTTACCAGCCACTTTCAGAGAGTTTGACATTGAAAATCATTTCCTGGTTCACATGGTTGCCTGCTGCCTCTGGCCCTGAGCGATTGGGCTGCCTGCTCCAAGGCAACTGTTTGGGGAGCTGAGGCTTTAACCTGAGCAGCACTGAACCCCTGGAGTTCAATGGGGAGCCAAGGTTTAGAGGGGCCAGCTCTGGGGAGGAGGGGAAGCGCTAATCCTATGGTGTCAGACTCTGAAAGTGGGGCTCTAAGTGGGGGGTCTCTAAGCTGTTCATAATCTCTGTCGGGGGGACATACAGATTTAGAAAGCTATGCATTAACATTATCTATGTTCTATTGTATTTTTTGTTAATTTTAAAAAATGATTTTCCAGTTACATTTTAATTGGATTTAGGCCTCACCCAGAACTGTTGCATTTGGAACAGTGCATTTGACCACACTGGAACACTGTAGAAAGGAGCCAGAGGGCCCAGGTTTGAATCCCAGGGGTACCTAGTGAAATTCTTTGATTTTTATGAGCAGTATATAGTCATAGGATGTTAGAGAGAATTTCTTCCACTTCCAAGTTGTGTGACTTTGGGTAGGTCCCCTCCTCTTTCTGGATCTCAGTTTCTTCATCTGTAAAATGGAGGGCTGGGCCAGATGACCTCCAAGGTCCCTTTCTGCTTTCATCCGTAATCCTGTGGTTTCTTTCTGCTCCAGAGCAGAGGACTCTTCATCATAGATAGGATTGAGAGCTGCTTTCCAGTTATCTCTGAGGCCTTTCATCCCTCCTTTCCCACCCTCTACCCCGCCCAGGCTGAGAGAGCTCCAGCTCCCTTTCTGGGGGGCCTGGGGTAGAGACCGAGGATCCGTGTGTCTGCTTAGCTCTGAGATTAGAGGGTTTCTTGTGCTGGACAGCGCTGAGGCCCCCTCCTTAGAGGTTTTATTGGCTGGGAGGCCTCCGCTACTGAGCCAGTTCTGGGCTATTTGGGGGAGGGGCATCAAGATTTCCCCCTCCCCCCAGCCCCAACCTCGGTGCAAATTGCAGCCTGGTTTTGGAAGTTGCTTTTGGAAGCTCTTTTGTGGGGCTGGCATCATATACTCTGGCCCTGAGCCCCGAGACCCGAGACCCAAGATTGGGGCTGCAAAAAGAACTGGCGAGTCTGGTGGTGTCTTAGCAAACCCTTTGGTTGGGTACACCCACTTTCTGATGACCCAGGCGCCGTGCCTTTTTGGGAAGGCTGGGTGGGGGCTGGGATGCCTGGCCCATCATCCCTGAGGGCAGGGGGTGGGGAGCTGTCTGGTCTCTCTTCTACTTGCTTGTTTATTGTATTTAAACTCAGGTTCTGTTAAGCCCTAGGGCTGCCCAGAGCCGGGGGTTGGGGGGTTGGGCTCTGGGTCTGGAGCTTGAGCTCTGGGGAGAAGGGGCCTGGTTAGGCCTTAGGTGACCCCCCCCACCCTGACCCTTCAGGCTCTCCCTTCTGCTGAGTCTTAGAGCCAGCCAAAGGTTTCTTTCTGAGCCTAGGCCTCAACTCTTCCCCTTCTTTCTTTTCACCACCTCTGGATAATGGCAAAAGTGCTGGGTGTAGTCAGAGAATCCAGATTTAAAGCCTGGCTTTGCTTCCTTTCCCTCCTGGGGCCTTAGGTTCCCTATTTGTAAAACAACACGATTGAATTTAGTTGATCTCCGAGGTCTCTTCCAGCTCAGAATCTGGGATCTTGCCAACTGAGTTTGGCCCAAACTCTGCTGCTTACTTCCCCCACCCCTCACCCCTCAGTCTCTCCCCAAGGCTCAGCTCTCAGCCCATCCCGCAAATTAATCCTGAAGCTTAGAAATAAAGTTCTTTGGGCAGGGTCTTTGATTTAGAGCTAGGGGGGCCATCGTACCTGTAGTTCCGGGGAATGGTCTCTTTGGCACCTGCTGCAACCCTCCCTTCCTTCCCTCACCTGTTTCCATTAGAAATGTATTTCTGGTGGAAGAACCAGCAGGTGAGGTGTCAGAAACCTGGCCTCCCCTTCTGGGCCTGCTCTGGATTTAGGGTGTGACCCTAAGCCAACCCCTGCCCTTCTGTGTCAGAATAACTGCTCTCTATGTCCCCTCCCTGCTTTGACAAGCCAGGTGTCCTAATTAATGGCCCTGCTTCTAGTCTCCAATCCAGCCTGAGATACTCAAAAACTCCAGGGGATCTCTGATTTCATCGATTTGGAGGTTTCTTCAGATGGTGCAGATCAAACAAAACCCACTTGTCCTTGTCCTCCCATTAGTTTGCCCCTGGGGGTTCCCCTAAAGCACTGAGGGGGTCTCCCTCAGTTTTTCTGGTCCTTTTGAGGGTACCTGTGGAGCCCTTAAGGCATCCAGCTGTCGTCTTCCACCCTGGTCAAGTCTCTTGAATAGCTGCCAAAAGCCCTTTTAAATCTGATCATGTTACTCCCCTTCTCAGAAATCATCAGTGGCTCCCTATTGATTGTATTGCATCAAATACATACTTTTCAGCCTGACATTTAAAGCCCTGAATAGTCTATCCATATATTTCCCATCATTCTACTTCATGCAGTTTTCCTTCATTTCAGCCAAACTGGCCTACTAGCTGCTTTGGAATTCCTTATTTCATCTCCCATCTCCCTGCCGTCCTGGGAATCATCGCTCTCTTTATCTCAGCCTTTCAGAATGGTTAAGATAAAACATTTATTAGGGTAACTAGGGCTCACCTCCAATGCTTCTTTCTATGGGAAGGCGATCTTGATTACCTCCCTCCCTCTTCCCCTTTCCCTGCAGCCACTTCTCTTTTCCTCCTCGAATTTGTCGTTCAGTTGTGTCTGACTCTTCCTGACCACGTTTGGGGTTTTCTTGGTAAAGATCCTGAAGTGGTTTACCATATCCTTCTCCAGCTTGTTTTACAGATGAGGAAACAGGCCAACACAGTCAAGTGACTTGCCCAGGGTCCCACAGCCACATTTGAGCTCAGGTCTTCCTGACTCCAGGGTATGGCACCACCCAGCTTCTCTACCTCTGATTTGCCTTAAACACTTCTTGAGAGCAGGCACTGACTTTGACAGAGCCAAAAAGGGAAGCCATGGAATTCAAGCCCTTCATTTTGCAGATGTGGAATTTTTTCTTTGCCACTTCAGTGCCTGGAACTCTTTGATTATAATGGCAACATCACCACTGTCATAGAGTGTTAGGGCTGGAAATATACCTTAGGGGTCATTTCTCAATCTTGCGCCATGAACTTTAAAAAAAAAATCCATAACTATTTTGATCTAATTGGTTTCCTTGGTAATCCTATGGATTTTTATTTATGCATTTAACAATATTATTCCGAGAAGGAGTCCACAGGTTGACACACACAAAAAAGGTTAAGGACTCATGAGAAGTTAAAAATAGTGAAATTGAGGCCAGGGTCATTCTGCTTGTAAGTTACAGAGGAGGAATTTGAACCGGGGTCCTCTGGCTTAAGATATAATGTTCTTTCCCATTATGCTGTGATTCTTCCCGAGGACTCCAGGCAAATGCCTGGTCTTTAGTGTTGAGTGGAGGGTTAAGCTGTGAAGTTAGCGCCCCCGTGAGCCTAGCCCAGAGGGACACGGTCTGTTGAGGGCACAGATGCACCAACTGTATGGTCAGCTCTCAGATGTTCTGGTGTTTGTTTGCTCCTCAGTGGTGAGGGCTGGTGGCAGATTCCTTCAAATCCTTTGTCCTCCCCTGCCCTCCGGAAAGCCAGAGTTACGATTGTGGGATCCAAGGTTGGATTGCAGAGCAGGTGCTGGGCGGCTTTGGTAGAAGGCATTTCCTTGTTGGGAGTTCCCTGCATGGAGAAAACTACAGGGGTGACCCAAAAAGGATGATATATAAATGTGATGGGCAGCTATGTGGCTGAGCCCCAGGCTCGGAGTCAGGAGGACCTGAATTTAAATCCGTCCTCAGATACTGCCTAGCTATGTGACCCTGGGCAAGTCACTTTACCCTGTTTTTCTCAGTTTCCTCATCTGTCAAATGAGCTGGAGAAGGAAATGGTCAATCACTAGCTGTGTGACCCTGGGCAGATCGCTTTACACTGTTTGTCTCAGTTTCCTCATCTGGAGAAGGAAACGACAAACCACTTGGGTATCTCTGCCAAGAAAACCCCCAGTGGGTTCACGGAACTGGACACAATTGAAATGACTGAACAACAAAAATAAGGGTGAACTATTATTATGATCTAACTGGATTTTCCCAACGACCCTGGGAAGTAGGCATTATTATTATTGTCATTCCTGTTTTACAGATAAGGGAACTGAGTCTGAGAGAGGTTAAGTGACTTGTGGGTCAGAGGCAAGGCTTGACCCAAGGCTTCCGAGTACCCTACCCATTAGTTCATACTGCCTTTTCCTAATTCAGGGCTCTTTGCCTTGTACTAGAGCTTAGCAAAAACTAACAGTAATTATTGTATTTATTATTCCTCAGGTCCCTTCAGCCTTGACTGAGCCACCCCGCCCCCAGCCCCCACCACTCCTTTTCCCTTGTGCCCAGCCTACATGTCCTTGGCCCTGGGGGTGGAGCCAGTGGAACCTAGGGGAGGGGGGAGGGGGGGACGGGCAGTTACCTCTCTCTGGGGCTCTGTTTGGGTTCTTCACCCATTGTGTTTGTTTGGCTTGGTTGCTTTACCCAGTGGCCACAGGCAGAGGCTGATGAGTTCAAGGTCAGAGTGTGTGGCTTCTGGGGAGCCCAGGTTTAGTGCTGACCTCTGATCTCTACCTCCTGCCTGTGCTTGTACAAGAGGGAGGTGGGGTGGGGCCAGGAGCATGGCTGGCTCAGTACAAACACAAAATCCCTCCCAGCAGGAAGAAGAGAGACGCTGTCCAGGAAGGTCAGAACTGAGGAGGGTCTCTAGGACTCAGAGGCACACAATTTTAGGGCTGGAAGAGACCAGTGGCCATCTAGTGCAACCCATACCCCAAAAAAGAATCCTTAATAGGAGATCACCAACCAGGGGTGGGGAACCTTGGGCCTCAAGGCCACATGTGGCCCTCTAGGTCCTCAAGTACAGGCCACATATGGCCTCAAAACCGAAAGTTCCCCACCCTTGGACGAGGCACTCCTAATCTGGGCTACCTACACTTGGTTGGTTTTTTTTTTAAATTTTGATAACTCTATTTCAATCTAATTGATTTCTTTTGCAATCCTATGTATTTTATTTTATGCATTTAAAGTCATGATTCTGGAAGGGGCCTTTAGGCTTCAGCAGCCTGCCAAAGGGGGAGGTACCTGAAACCCAGAAGGTTAGGAATCCCTGATTAAAGACTTCCCAAAGCATCTCCTTATTCTTCTTTAAAGATGCCTCTCGCTGTCTGGAGGACTTCTCTTCCACAAAGCCTAAATTTGCTTCTTTCTAATTTGTATTCATTACTCCCAGTTCTTCAGTTTGGGGCCAAGCAAGGCAGGTCTGATCTCTCTCCTTCCGGTTCACTTGTGTCTGACTCTTCGTGACTCCATTTGGGGTTTTCTTGGCATAGATACTGTGATGGTTTGCCATTTCCTTCTCCAGTTCATTTTACAGATGAGGAAATTGAGGCAAACAGTGACTTGCCCAGGGTCACACAGCTAGCAAGTGTCTGAGGCTGGATTTGAACTCAAGCAGATGAGTCTTCCTGACTCCAGGTCCAGCTCTGTATGCACTACGGCACTCCCTGGTTGCCCTACTAACCCTCAAAGACTGGAAGACAGCTGTTGAGACCCGCCCTGACTCATCTCTCCTCCAGGCTAAACACCCCTTCTTCCTTCTGCACATCCTTTATCTCAAGGCGCTTCCAGTGCCCTCCTCTGGAGGCTTCTCAGGGCCCTTGAAGGCAGGACCCAGAGTGGAGCATCTCACTCCATTGCAGACTGGTCAAGGCACACCTTCCTCCTCTGGGACGGTTTGTTTTAACACTCTAGCCAATGGTGTTACTGGCTTTTTTTTCTTCTTCTTTAACCACCGCATCACAGTGTTGCCTCACTTTGACCTTGTAGTCCACTAACACTCCGAGGTCTTTTTCAGATGGAATTACAATGACAGATACCCAAGTTTTCCCCCTGGAGTTTATCTAGGTCCCCTGCTTGGAAGTCCTGGATGCTTCCCCTGAGACCAAGTCTCTTCTCATAATACCTTTGAGCTGGTTAAGCCACCCTCTGCTCTCCCTTACCCCACTGGGTATGAGATGCCTCATGGAGGTCAAGCATTCTATTCCTTAGGCATGGCTAACCCTCAAGATTCTTTTCCTAGTCAGTCAACTGAATTCCTTCCCATGGCTATCTGCAGTGCAGGTGCTTCCTCCTACGGTAAATGCCATCGCCTCCCCCCAGAAGTTGGTTCTGTCTCCCTCCTCACCTGGAGCCTTATACCCACTTACCTTTGCACAGGAAATAGCCCCCCTTCACATTCTTCTTCTCCCAGTCTCCCTTTCCCCCAGTATTTTAGTCCCTTGAAGCGGGGGCTGTTTTGTCTTTGTATGTTTGACCCAGAGCAGAGGGCTGGTAAAATTGAATCTAATCCAGGCCCAGGCCTGATTGTCAGGGACACTCTGTGGCACCTTCTGTCTCCATACTCAGCCATTCAGTTTATGAAGAGTTTATTAAATGTTTATTAGATTGCAAGCTCCTTGAAGGCAAGGACTGACTCTGGCCTCCTTTTGTATATCCAGTCCTTAGCACAGTGCCTGGCTACACATAGTAGGTGGTTAAGAAACGATTGACCTACTATGTGCTAGGCACTGTGGTAAGAGCCCTGGCCTGGTGGCCCTTAGAGCAGAATGGGGAGACAATGAGCAAATGCGTATGTACAAACAGGACAGGAGGAGGGCATCAGGAAGGACGTCTCCAAAGGAAGGCCCTGGCCGTTGGAAGGGCGGGGAAAGGCGTACCTGGATGGAGTCCTGGCTTTGACCTTGTGAAGACTGAGCCTCCCCAGACATTCGGGGTGGAGTCTTTAGAGATCCCACCCAATGTTTGGATGTGCTTGCTCCCACCCCCGGTTAATGCCAACATTTCCATCCTTCTGATTCATCCCCTCTGTTAATGTTCTTGATGCCTGAATTGGGAAATCAGGCCCGTGAGGATGGTCCTCCTCAGTCATCCACACCGTAGTGTGAATGAGTTGGTAGAAGCCTTTCTTTAGAAGAAACTCTTATGAGGGAACCAAGTCAACAAGCATTTTATTAAGTATTTACTCCCTGCCAAGTGCTGTGCTAAGCTCTGGGGCAAAAGGTCAACAGCTTTTTAGATCTCACAGCTTTTCAGGGGGGCCCCTCCCTGGGTCCTGCCTCTCAGGAACAGGCTGAGTTCGGATCCCAAGTGCACAAGAGAGTGAATTCCTTGTCGGGGTGGATCTGTGGGGGTGGAGGCCAAGGGCTGGGCAGAGCTTTGAATTTGATGTAGTCCCTCCCCCCCACACCCCCCAAATCAGGCAGGGCTCAAGATCTCGCCAAGAATTTCCCAGGTGGGGGAATGACTGGGGCAAGAACATCACTGTGGAAGGCTGGAGTGGGGTGAGGGGGTGCAGCTGGGCTGCTGAAGCTTACTGTTCCCTGATCATTAGTCCTGCCTGCTCAAAGAGATTAATTACTGGCACTGGCAGTACCTAGACTCGGATCCTTATATATAAAGGGAAGTCAGGCATGTTTCTGATGAATGGGCGGGTTTTCCCTGTTTGTCATCACCCTTCCAAGGAAGTGCACTGGTTCTCTCTGCTTTTGCTTGGGCCCTTGCCCGCCTCCCTGGGGCCCAGCAGAGAGTGGGGGTGTGCGGCCTGGGCCTCTCTCCAGGCCATGAGGCTGTTCCTCTTCGCCCCAGCCTTCCTAGGCTGGAGCCCGGTGTCCTTGATCTGACCTAGCAGACCCCAGACTCGCAGGGAACGGTCTGCTATGAGTTGGAAGTAGAAGAGGGAACGCCGGAGCGGGAAGCAGAGATTCAACCTGGTCCTTATTGGCTAAGAGTAACCCTTCCTTCCTATAGAAAACAGTGTTTACAGCACTTGTCACCTGTGTCACCTTGGACCAGGGTTGGGAACCTGCAGCCTTGAGGCCCCATGTGGGCCACATGTGACTTCGAGGCTGCAGGTTCACCACCCCTAATTACTTAATCTTTGTTCCTCGATTTCCTTACTTGTAAAGTGAAAGGTAATCTCTGTGGTTCCTTCCAGCTCTGACTTTCACAGAGCCTGTAATTCATGTTTCCCTCATGGGGCCTCAGAACCATTCCCCCTTTGGCTCTTTGGAGAAACCTATGGACCCTTTCTCAGAATAATGTTTTTAAATGCATAGAAAAAAATCTATAGGAATGTGAAAGAAACCAATTATATTGAAATATAATTAGCAACGTATTTTTAAAAAGTCTTTGAAGTTCATAGGCTCTAAATTTATGATGGGCCTGTCCCCAAAGCCCTTGCCATAGGTACCTTGACCCTCCCCCACCCCAGCTAATCCGTGCAAGGGTGCCAGGGAATTCTGGTTACATTTTTTTTTTTTGATGGACCTGGGATTTACCAATGGTACAAGGTGTACTCTGAGAAAATTTCCTCCACCAATGGAGGGTACCATCTGTTCCCTGCAATTTCTCATTTTAGAGAGTTCTCTGGGACACAGGGTTTAAGTGACTTGCCCAGGGTCACATGGCCAATATTTGTCAAAGGCAGAACTTGACTTCTTGACTCCAAGGCCAGCACCCCCAGCTGCCTCTCTACTGGGTCCATTTTGCTGATGAGTTAAACTGAGGCCCAGCATCTCAGATACCTCAGAGTGAGCATTGGCTGCATGAGATGGGGCACACCCTACTCTGGGGACTTTCCGAGCAGGAAGAAAGATGAAGTCGAAGGGCAGCTGGCCCCAAAGGGTTGGGGAGCTTGCTGCTTTGTGGGGGGAAGGGTGGAGGCACTGGGAGCCGGCGCCAAACCAGACTGGGCTAGGGACCTCACAGGGTGCTGCTGAGTGGCCTTTCGGTTGCCATGGAAACCTTAGGGTTCTGCCTTGGCTGGGAAGCAACCTTCCGTGTCTGTGTTGGCCTGAAGGCTTCTCCTCCTATTCGGGGTGGGTGGGTGGGGCACGTAGAGAGACCAGAGCAGGGGCATGGATGGAGACAGCCCTGCCTGGGGCCTCTGATGATCCGGACTGGGCTAGACTGGACTTTGTTATTCATCTTGGGGAGCCCTCAGCCGAAGGGCAGAGAAGTCAGAGATGGGGGAGGGGCTTGGCTGGCCTTGTCTCCCTTCTGGTAGGTCTCTGGCCCTCTCAGGGCCTTAGTCTGTGCCAGGCCCAGTGCTAGGTGCGGGGGACACTGAGACAAAAAGGGAATGCTCCTTGCCCTCAAGGGGCTTTCTTCTGGATGAGAAACTACACAAAATAATTACCAAGGAGAAGAAATGGGAGGGAGTACTGAGGACTGGGGGAGTCAGGAAGGGCTTCTTGTAGGAGGTGGCTTTTGTGCTGAGCCTTGAAGGGCAGCTTCGGAGAGGTGGAGAGGAAGAGGGAGGGCATTCCTAGGCTGGAAAGAACAGCCTCTACATAGGCGGGAATCCCATAGCAAACCAAAGTAATTCCTGCCTTCTAGGAGCTTACACTCTGGCAAGCGGGAGTGTTAACAGAATAGAAGATAATTGGGGGGGCGGAGAAAGAGAGGAGGGGAGAGAGAGAGAGACAGACAGAGAACCAGGTGGACAAGGGAAGTCTTCTGGAGGTGATGAGACCCCTGGATCCAGAGTGATGGGGTGTGCCCTTCCTGACTTTCCCCCACCATTGGCCTCCCAAGATGCCTCTTCTGTTGGCCATCCAGTTGGGGAAGCTGCCTTGTTCCATGGCTAGGGAACCCAAACCTTGGGGCCCTATAGATAGTTCTCCCATGTGTTCTCTAGGGTCTGGGCCAAGGCAGTTAGATCTGACTTCTCCCCATGTCCCAAATGGAGAAACTGAGGTCTTAATGGAGGAGACAGAGCCGCTAAACCTTTCTCCAGCCCTCGGGGAGGCTGAGTGTGTGTTCAGGAATGAAGAAGGCTGGGGCGGGGCCTCAGGTCACCTCCTCTTGTTTCCATAGGGGATGGAGGAGCAGTGAAGAGGACCCCTTTTCCTTAGCTAGCTTTTAAATAGTGTTTTGAAGTCTGCTTTCCATCTGTTATCTCATTTAATTCTTAGTCCAACCCTTCGAGGCAGGTGCTGCCATTCCTCTCACTTTACAGGTGAGGAAACTGAGTCTGAGTGATTCTCTCAGGGTCATGAACTCAGGTCATTCTGACTCCGGGTCGTCCTGCCTCGGGGTACCTAGAGTTCCCTTGTTTCATCCTCCAGGCTTTCCTCCTCTTCCCTCCACCCCCACTGCACTTCCTCCCTCCCTGAGTCACCTGGGAGCTGTTGGGTCTTGAAGGCTTTGGGTGCCATGAGTCATGAGCTTGGGGAGGGGGTAAGGGAGGGAGGAGGAATGCTCACCTTGGGACACCTGATTTGCTGCTTTAAAGGGACCCCCTCTTCTGGGACCTGAGGGTGAAGGAGGGCTGTGCCCCCCTCCCTAACCCCTCTCTGTCCTCTCCAGACCCAAATAACCACCCCCACTGCTACAAACTGGCCATGCCCGCTCTAGTTTCCAGCCCTTGTGCTGCAGATCCCTGGAATCTGAGCCCAGCCCTGAGGCCTTTCTCACACCTGGGCATCCAGCTTTGGGCTGAGACACCCTGGAAGCAGATGCCTAGAGACCTGGGTGGAAGGTCTGGGTTATGGGTATAGAAAAGGAGAAACATTTATGAAGAGCCTACTATGTGCCAGGCGCCGTGGTGAGCGCTTTACAAGTATGATCTTGTTTGATTCTCACAAACGACTCTGGGGTGAGTCTTCCCTACGAGGACGCTGAGACAGCCAGAGGTTAAATTACTGGTCCCTAATAAATGCCCCCCAGGTTAGATTTGAACTCAGGTCTTCCTGACTGCAGGTTTAGCCCTCTGTCCACCTTGCTGTCTGGATGGGGTGGGGGCAGTAAGGTATGCTAAGCTGTGATTTGAGTATTTCATGGATCCCTCCCATCACCACAGACCCCTTTTGCCATCCCTCTAGGTGCAGTGTGAAGAGTTGCCGTAAGAAACAGGGATGAGACTTTTTCTGCTTGCTGACCAGCAGCAAATGGGTGGGGGTGGGGGAGCTGCAGAGAGGTAGAGTGGGTTGGACAAAGATGCACTGGAATGTCCCTGGAAGTTGGGGGTGACCCTTCCCAGTCCCGGGAGACCTTCAAGAAGAGCTGAGAGGGGTTTCTGGGCCAGGTATGGGTTGGACTAGCCGGCCACTGCCGTCCCTTCCTGCTCTATTTCTATGTTGACAATTCTCTGGTTGTAAATATGGAAAGAATCTTTAGGGTCAACTTGTCCAGTCTTCTGCCTCTAGGCTTGGCTGTGAGGGAAGCTCTGTGGGGATGTGAGCGCCATCCTGGTGGTGGCAGCAGGGGAGGAGGAGGGGGAGTTGGGAAAGAGGTTGTGGTTTGGGCTTGCGAAACCTGTTGGACGATGGATTGGCTTTCTTGAATAGAGGAGGAAGGTGACTGTGCTCAGAGACCAGGCCCTGGAGGAGGGAGCTCCAGCGTTGATGACAGATTGCTGGCCTGGGTCTGAAGGTGGGGGTGACGGTGATGCTCTCATGATAGTGACAGGGGCGGGAGCATCGATTGTCCCAGGTGGAAGAGATGCGCCAAGAGGCAGAACCAGAACAGGATTCTGAATCAGTCCAGCTACGGGCCAGGTGTTAGGGGACACACTGGGAAAAGGAGGTGCTCTCTGCCCTTGGGGGGGAAACCACAGGGATCCCTAGAAGTCTATACAATCCAAGAAAGTTGGGAAGGGGGCGGGGGAGGGCAGAAGCAGCGGCAGCTAGGGGACAGAAAAGGATCTTCCTAGAGCTCGGGTCTGACTCTGTCACCTGCCCTATTCAGCACCTTGCGGTGACTCCTGTCACCCCCAGGTTCAAATAGAAAAGCCTTCCTAACCTGCCTCCATGTCCATTCCTAATCCACCCACCTTGGCTCCTCTGCCCCACCCCCCACCCCCCCATTCTTCGATCCAGTGACACCGGTCTGCCGGCTGTCACTCAAACAAGACCCTCCATTTCTCACCTCTGCACATTTCCCCAGTGCCCCGAGCCTGGGGCACTTTCCCTTCTCATCTTCTGCCTCTGGGCTTCCTTCAAATGCCAGTTAAAATCCCCCTTCTACAAGAAGCCTTTCCCAATCCACCTAAGTTCTCGTGCCTTCCCTGGCCTGGTTATTTCCAGTTTTTTCTGTCTATACCTTGTTTGTATGTAGTTGTTTGCATGTTATCTCCCCCATTAGACTCTGAGTTCCTTGAGGACAGGGATGACCCCTGTTTCGGGTTTTTTTTTTTTGAGACAATTAGGGTTAAGTGACTTGCCCAGGGTCACACAGCTAGTGTCAAGTGTTTGAGGCTGAATTTGAACTCAGGTCTTCCTGACTCCAGGACCAGTGCTGTATCTACTTGGCCACTTATATGCTCCTCAGAGACAGTCTTGCTTTTCTTTGTATCCCCAGCAATTAACATAGTACTTGGCACATAGTAGGTGCTTAATGGCACCTTAAGACATTAACTGACTGACTCGGTCATGGAAGTGTGGCCCTTGAGTGAGGTTCAAAAGAAGTTAGGGATGCTAGAGTTCCAGGTAAGGAAACTGTGCATTCTGGGTATGGGAAACCTTGTGGCAAAAATCTGGACAGGTCAGTCATGAAGGGTCAGACAAGAGCTCATGCTTGACCCCATAGGGGACGGGAGCAGGGTGGCAGCATCCTCAGACTCTTGTTTCAGGTAGAGCATTTTGGCAGCTCTGTGGAGGAAAGATTGGAGAATGGAGGGACTGGAGGCAAGGAGGCCAATGAGGAGGCCATTGCAAGTCAGAGGTGGTGGGAGCCTGAACTGGAGGGAGCGGAGAACAGGGGACAAACTTGAGACTTGGTGGTGTTCAGTTTCTCCAGCTGTGTCTGACTCTCTGTATCCCCATCTGAGGTTTTTTGGGCAAAAATACTGGAGTAGTTTGCCATTTCCTTCTCCAGCTCATTTTACAGATGAGGAAACTGAGGCAAACAGTGAAGTGATTCGCCCAGCTAGTGAGGGTCTGTGGTCATATTTGAACTCAGGTGTTCTTGATTCCTGGCCTGGTGCTCTATCCAGCGTGCCACCTGGCTGCCCTTAGCTGAGGAGGTACAATTGATGAGGCTTGGTGGGTGATTAGGGGCAATTGGCGAGAAAGAGAGTGAGAGAGAGAGAGAGAGAGGGGTGGGGGGAGGGAGAGGGATAGGAGACTGCATGACGAAGGTGGCATCCTTGCCAATTATAGGATGTTTCTGAGGAGCAGAAGGCATCTTTGGAGGAGGCGGAGGGATGATGTTGAGGTCTGTCTTGGGCGTGTTGAGTTAGGGTGCCTATGAGACATCTAGGGAAAAGTCCAGCAGGCGAGAGTTCTGCTCCAGGTCAGAGGTGCTCAGGAGACACACAGGCCCAGGACCAAGGACTTTGTCCTTACTGAGTGAGGGACAGGCCTGGACATGGAGGCAGGAGACCTGGGTTTGAATCTCTCCTGGGACACTTCCTGAGGAACCTCATGCAGGTCACTTCCCTCCGCCTGGCTTTGGTTTCCTTATCTATAAAATGGGTTGATGGTAGTACTTCCCTCCCAGATCTGTGAGGGAGGATCCCAGGGCATAACGTCTGTGGAGTACTTTATAGTGGATTTGAGGTGGGGATGCCAAGATGGGGAGTTCTCCCTCGTCCCAGGGGCCTTGAGTGTCTATTAGCTGTGGTTCTCCCCCTGGATGCCCCTTCTTACCATCCCCTACAAGGACTTTAGGCCCCCCGGGGGCCATAGGGGAAGGGGAGAGTCCAGGTCTCAATCCTGCCTTTGCCCCTGAAATCCATGGGCAAGGCTCCTCTGAGTCTTTGGCTCCAGGGGTAACAAACATCGAAGCCCCTGCCCAGGCCTGAGATGACAGTGGGTAATAGGCTCTGGAGTCCATTTTACAGATGAGAAGACTGAGGCCCCAGAGAGGTGAGAAGAATGTGTTTGCGGTCACAGAGTTGCTAGGGAGAATCTGAACCCAGATCTTCCTGATTCCAAGCCCTGTCCCTGGTCACTATGTCATTGGATGTTGACTCTGGGCTGGGGATCAGGGTTTCCTGGGTCCTCTCTTGGGGTGAGGCTCCCAGCAGGCAGCTGCCAGCTCTGGAGTAGAGTTGGGAGGTAGTGTCTGGCTCCCCCATCCCCTGGATCCCCAGATGGTAAGGACGTGTGGGTGGGGGGATTCCATTCCTGCCTTGGGAACCTGTGATGGCCCAGTGCTGAGGAGCAGAGCAAGGGTGAAGTCTAGATCCCCTCATTTTATAGTGAACGAAGCCTGGAGGCGCGCTCAGGGTCACACGGCTTCTCATTTGGTCGTTTCAGTCACATCTGATGCTTTGTGACCCTATTTGAGGTTTTCTTGGCAGGGATACTGGAGTGGTTTGCCATTTCCTTGTCCAGCTCATTTTACAGATGAGGAAACTGAGGCAGACAGGGTGAAGCAACTTGCCCAGGGTCACACAGCTAGCATGTGTCAGAGGTCGGATTTGAACTCATGAAGATTAGTCTTTCTGACTCTAGGCCTGGTGCAGTGACAGAGTGGCAAGATGTGAACACAGGTGCTCCGCTTCCCAGTCCAGTGCAGTGCTGCCCCTTGAGGGGGCTGGGCCCTTTACCTTTTTGTCAGGGGAAGCAGTCACCTGACCATCTGCCCTAAGGCAGTCTGTGTTCTCACATGGTGCTTTGCTATTCTGGGAGGGAAATGAGGAGACCCAGGAACTGCAGCCCTGGCCCAAGGGGGAGCAGAGTGGGCAGGAGCCCGGCCTGAGCACCCCTGGGGTCGTCAGTGCAGGCCTTCTGTTCCAGCATTCAGTGCCTGTCCCCAGGCCTGAGTGCCCAGGATTGCCACCGTCAGTGTGTGCCAGTGGGAGGGCGCAGTCCTGACCGTGGGGAGAGGGAGGGATTGTGTAAGTGAGCACAATGGTGCTCACACACACTCTCCTCCGCACACGTCAACACACAGTCACAGCAGTACACGCGTGGGCAGAGACATGCCCACTCACCACCACGACACACAAGGCTCTTTTCTCTAGGAAGCGAGTCCCTGCCCTTGGGGAGTCCTTGGCCGATCCCCGATGCCTCCCCTCCTCCCATCCAGCCTTGGCACAGACAGGCACCAGTCCATCTTCCCAAAGGTCCTCCCCTGCCCCAGGACCTTCAGGGGCTCCCTGTCACCTCTAGATCCTTCTTGGCATTTTCAGCTCTTGAGGCTGATTATATATCACTCCTCCTCACTGTCTCAGTGACTCACTTCCTGTTCCCCACGAAGGACCGAACATGCCCCACCCCCACACCTTTGCACATGCTGTCCTCCTGAATGCCATCTCTACTCCCCCCCTCCTCTTAGAACCTATCGGTTTGACATTTTGTCATTGGGCCTGCGCACCTAGCCTGGGGTTTGAGAATTTGTTTTAAAACAATTTTTCAAAAAACACGATTTCAGTATGCCAAGTTTCCTTTGTATTGTGCATTAAAAACATTATTCCGAGAGAGGGTCCATGGGTGTTATGGGCCTCTGTGCAATGGTTCAGCCCTGCTGGCATAGGGAGTAAGTTGCTGGGACGGGGGAAGCCCAGAACTTGGAATCTGAGCCTGAGTTCAAGACCTGCTTCTTTCACTTGCTACCTTCTGATGGTGGGTAAGTGCCTCACAGTTCCTCATCTTTCGCATGAATCTCTTGGCCTCAGGAATGTCTGAGGTCCCTCCTAGCCCTAAATCCATAAGGCCCAGCTCCATTACTGCAGCCACAGACTCTTCCTGGCCCCTCCCCGTAATTCTGAAGTATGAGCGGCTTTACGTTTAGCATTTAATTACCTGCGTGGGTGCCCCCAACTCCCACCCCAGCAAAATGGGATTGTGGATTTTGGGGGGGGTCTTTGTGTGCCTGGCACATAGTAGGTGCTGAATTTCCGCTCCCTGAGGTGAATGGAATACCCCAGGTTTTGGGGTACAGAGGAAAATGCCTCTTTTTCTTGTTTGCAGGAAAAGAGATTTGGTTTCTGGGCCTAGCTCTCCACCCAAGTCTCCCATCCCAGGATACAGGGGCCAAGTTACACCCATGGAAAATTGAGTCTGGGCTAGGCCTTGACCCTCTAGCCTCTGGCCTCCCTCTCAGGGCTGTGGCCTCCCCTTTCCCAGGCTGGGGGATGTTTGATGGGATATTCTGTACCCCAGCCAAGTTGGGGCCCATCCCCCTCCTGAGGTTTCCCCCTACTCCCCCACTACCACTGCCAACACTAAAAATACCCCTGGCTTCCTCCTCCTCCCTGCCCCTTCCCCCCCTTGAGTCCAATTGTTTTAGACTCCCCTGGGCTTCCTGGGATGGAGAGTGAAAGCGGCTGTTTCCATGGGCTTTGGAGCCTGGCCCAGAGCAGCTCCTGGGGGGAGGATGGGGGTGGGGAGAGAGATGGCCCAGCTTTGGGGTGGTCAGCTTGCAGGGCTTGTTCGGATGGGCAGGGGGTAGGTGGACAGAACCCAGAGAACCTTTGCTGCAGCCTGGCCTCTGGTGCTCACGCAGGGAGTGACCTTCCTTGGGAGATGAGGCAACTGGGCTTGGTCATCTTTCCTCCTGTGCTAAGGCTGGGTGAGTCTCCACTTCAGAGTCACTTGCTAGATTAGAAGTTTTGGGAGGTGTGGACAGGAGCCAGAGGGAAGGAGAGGGCTATGGCAGGGGGTCATGACCTTTGGGGTCTCCTGGACCCTGTGGACAGACTGGTGAAGCCCATGGACCCTTCCTCAGAATTAGATTTTTAAATACAAACCGATTACAGAGGAAACCAGTATTGCAGTTCAGTTATTAAAATATTTTTTAAACCCAAGTTCACAGAACCTAGGTTTCTAGAGAGATTCTGCTCCGGTGCAGAGAGGTGTGGGCACAGTTCCTCTGGCACTCAAATTGGGCATCAGTGCAGACTGCTCAGCTGGATGAGTTTCTGTGGTAGATTGGTGGCTGTATTAGATCTCATGGGTTAGTGTTATAAGGGTTGCATATACTAGGGAGAGGGCAAGATAGAGAGGCAACATGGTGGGGCACAAAGAGTATTGGGGAAAATCTTCCAAAAATAGCAGGACAAAACATAAAATTTTGGAATTGGAGTCCTGTGTTCTAAGCCTCAATTTCCTCATCAGTAAACGGAGGGAGTTGGACTCCCATTATCTCTGAGACCTCTCCTTCTGGCTCTGAGTCCATGGTCCCTTAACCAATGGGGACCTGCCCTGCGCCCTAGTCTCCTCATCTGTAAACTGAGGAGGTTAGAGTCGATTACCTCTTAGGTCCCTTCCACCTCTCCGTCTGTGCCCCCATGTCCAGGAAAATGGGGACAATGATGGTGCCTCCCTCACACACAGCCTCAAGGGAGAGGACATCTGGAAAGTGTCCTGCTGTGGTCATCATGCTTTCCGTTCCTCCGTGTTAGCGGTTATTGTTACTGGGAGGGGAGGAGAGGTAGCTCCTGCCTGTCTGCCTGCCTCCCATGCCTTTCTGTTGGTACACATTCAATTCTGGGAAATGTGTATTGTGCCAGCTCTAGGAGGTTCTGGGGATGCCAAGACTAAAACCAACCCAATCCCTGCCTGCAGGGAGTTTGTATTCCACCAGAGGGAAGTAACAGGTATATAGAAAAATAAATACAGGCACAGTGCTATAGTAGGTAGGGCCCTGAACTCGGGGTTGAGATGAACTGGGTTCAAATCCTGCCTTTGCTGCTTACTACCTGCCCAATTCATTTCACGTCCCTGGGTTTAAACCTCTCAGTTTTTCCATTTGTAAAATGGGTGTGGAGGGGGAGGTGGGCTTGGACTTGATGGTCTTTAGGAACCTTTCCAGCTTTAAATCTATGATCTTATGAGAAATGCAAAATCTTTTTTGAGGGGCAGGGTGGGGAGGTGGGAAAGGGCATACTGACACCTAGGAAAGTCAAGAACAGCCTCTGCAGCCCCTGCAGTCAGGATTCCTAAGAGGAGAAGGTGATGGGGTGGGGAGAGCTCTTGTGCCCTTAGTTTGCTCATCTATAAAGTAGGGATGATATTGGCGTTTACCCATGGCACAATGTTCTTGTGAAGTTCCAGTGGGGCAGTAGATGTAAGATGCTTTGTAGGCATCTGTTACCAGTAGCTAAACGTGCTGCGTCTCTCCTCCATCAAGGTGAGCTGATGGAGAACCTTAGTGGGGCGGGGGAGCCAAAAGAGACCCCGCTGCCTGGTGAGGGAGTTAGGATGCTCTGGGATCCTCCGTCTGGTCAAGCTGGGTATGTGTGCGTGCGTGTGTGCGTGCATGTATGTGTGTGTGCACTTTGCTCCATTTTCTGGCTGGGGAATTCCCAGTGGTCAACCTTGTCCTTGGAAGAGGAGGCAGTCTGGGACATAGTGGGCTAGGTGCCCTTTTCCAAATAATTCTGAGATTGGGGCGTTTGTCTCGGGGTAGGGAGGGGGGTCAGTTACAATCTGTGATGAGACGCTGGGGATTGAGTTACTCAGTCACATGGTCTCTGCACACTTCTCCTCTTGCCTGGCACACATTCGAGGCAGGGCGAGGCGGGGTGCCCGGCTCTGGCCCTGGGCCTGGCCAGGAAGGCCCAGCTGTGACTGCCCTTCTTTGGGAGATGGGGGGGAGGGGGAAGGCAAGTCCCTCAAACCCACAATACTGTAGTCCTCACCTTCCCCATCTCTTCACACACAAATTGAGGTTCCCCAGGGAGGAGATGCCCTGGAGTTTCAGGGTTCTTCCTCCTTCTAGGGGTCAAATCACGGTCAGTCAGGGCCTAGCCAGCAGGCTGCTGTGCAGGTTTGTCACTATGGGTCTGTGGGTCCATCTGTCTTTGTGTGAGTACCTCTCCTGATTTCTGCCTGTGGACTTTGCTTTGAAAGTATGGGGGGCAGGGTGAATCTTGCAGTTGGCCACATAGAGTATACTGTGTTCATGCCGTGTTCAAATGCCAGCCACGGTCAAGTTCAATGTACAGGCTGCTCTCTTTCCTGGAAGAAAAGGTGAATGAGTGGGAGCAACATCTCTCCACCGTCTAAGTTATTAACAGGGAGAGCAAAGTATCCCATGGAAAGGGAGGAAATAGATTTTGAAATAAAAAAAAACTTCTCAGGAGGGAAAGGGGAATTCTCCCCACATACACCCACACATGTCAGGAGATTGAAGAGGGAACAAATGTCCTCCCAGAGGAGAAAGGGATCCTGGAATCCTTGGACCTGAGCAATCATCATAACAGGAAGGAGTGGCAGATTAATAGAATTTTCACAGATTTGAGCAAAGCATTGGAAAAAAAAAAAGCATCTCATGCTGTTCTTGGGGATGTAGGGGAGAGATGTGGGCTGTCCACAGTTAGGTCAATTCAGCTGTGGTTGAATGGCCAGGGCCCTATTAATGGTTTGAGGTCACCTCCAAAGGAGGACTTCAGGGCATCTGGGCTAGGCCTTCTGCCGGTCATGTTTTTATCAGGGAGCCAAGAAAGGCCTTATTCAAACCCCAGCTGGCACACAGCTGGGAGGGGCAATTAATACCCAGTGTCAGGATCCAGAGATTGTCACATTGAGCGAACTTGAGTAAGATGAAATGGACTCGAGATCAATCAATCAACCGATATTTCTTATGCCCCTATTATGTGCCAGGTAACTGTGCTATAAATGTAAAATCTTATACTCGGGTGCAAAACGTCAGCTTTACCAAAAGCCAGATAGCTAGGTTGTTGGCCCAAAGGAGATCCGGGGGTCAGACTGCACTGGTCTATGTTGATTCTGGCCAGTATCAATGAGTAGCGTGATTTGTGGATTCAAGAAGGTGGATTTGGCTGTATGAAGAGATAGCGTCCAGGAATAAGGAAGTAATAGTCAACAAGCACCACAGAGAGCTAGGTGGTGCAGTGGCTAGAGCACCAGGCTTAGAGTCAGCAAGACCTGAGTTCAAATTTGGCCTTAGAAACTAGCTGTGTGACCCTAGGCAAGTCACTTTACCTTGTTTGCCTCAGTTTCCTCATCTGCCAAATGAGTTGGAGAAGGAAATGGCAAACCACTCCGGTGTCTTTGCCAAGAAAACCCCAAATAGGGTCACAGACAGTCAGACATGATTGAAAGACAGAACTTTATTAAACATTGGGAATACAAATGCAATAGAATGGAAAACAATCCCTGCCCTCCAGGAGCTTCCATTCAAGTGAAGCAGGATTACTGGTAAAAGGAAGCTGAAAGGGGGAGGGAGACAAAGACACTGGGTTTGGGAGCTCGGTAGAGGAAGCCCCTGGTGCAGCTGGAGAGAAATGAGCCCCTCTGTCCTCTGTCCTCTGCCCCGGCCAGGCGACCTCTGGAACATGGGATGCTGCATTCTGGCCATCACATTCTAGGAAAGTTCCCACATGCACAGCTGGACAGTGTCCAGGGGATGATGAGGATGCTGAAAGGTCCTACATCCATGCTCAGGAAAACTGAGGCAAACAGGTTCAGTGACTTGTCCAGGGTCACACAGCTAGAAAGCATCTGAGGTCAGATTTGAACTTGGGAAGATGAGTCTTCCTGACTCCAGGCCTGGTGCTCTATCCACTGCACCACCTAGCTGTTTTCCCTTTCATTTTACAGATGTAGAAACTGAGGCAAACAGGGTTTGCTTTTTTTTTTTAATTAAAAATTTTTCAGTTATCAAACATTTTTTTCTCCTCCCCACAACACGTATGGCGGGGAGGGGAAGAAAAACAAAACCTTTGACTATGAATAGCCAAGCAAAGCCACTTCCCACATTGGCTGTGTCCAGAAATGTGGGGCTCTTACATCCTGAGCCCTTTACTCTGTCAGGAGGCGGGAAACCTGCTTCCTCTTTGGTCCTCTGGAGTTGTTTGTGGTGGGCCACCGCATTGGTCAGAGTCCATCAGTCTTGGATTAGTCTTGTTCTGCTCGACCCCAGATGTCCCGAGCAGTGGGTAGGAGATACAAGGAGGCCATGGTGTATTGGGAGATGGTAGAGGAATATTCTTTTTATATATGGCTTGGACCACGTAGCCTCAAAGGTGCCTTCCTGCCCTGAGAATCAACACCTGTCAGGTGAGGGATCATTCAGTGAGGATCTAAGAAGGAAGCTCCAATTAGTGGTGGTCAGGGATGGCGTGGGCTCATGGCGTGGCCATGGCCCAGCTGTTGGTCCGTGCAACAGTAGCAACAAAAGGCCCAGCTGCCTTCCAGGGAAGTGAGCCCAGGTATGACGGAGAGACCCTTCTAAGACTTGTTCAACTTGTCTGGTGATCTCCATAGACACAGATGATACTGCCAGCACCCCACCGGATTAGGAAGTTGAGAGAGGAAAACCCAAGACTCTGGGGACACAGGTAGTATTATCATCACTGCTTATGTCAAAGGCAGGGGGGTCAGAAGAGAAAAGGCAGATTTGGAAAGCGAGCAGTCGGTTAAGAAGACCAGGTCTGGGATTTGTATTTGGCCAGGGACGGAGCATGTGATACCTGGAGAGGATGGGGAAAAACTGTATTGACCTGGAGTCTGGCAATTCTCAGCTAGAGATCTTGCCTGGAAAGGAACATCATGCGTAGACATATCCTCCAAGCTCACTAATGATGATGGGAATGGCCAGCATGCATACTTTCATTCATTTATTTCCATCTATAGATGTACCTATATATCTATATGTACACCTGTATATCTGTACATACACTGTGTACCTGCACGTACACCTATATGCCTGCATGTAACCTGTATATCTACACAGATACCTATATATCTACATGTACATCTGTATATCTACACATACACCTATGTATCCGCATGTATACCTATATATCTACATGTATATCCATGTATCTACACGTATACCCATATATCTGCAGACACCTGCATATATGTCTGCGTATACACCTATATATCTACACAGACACCTCTATATCTATGTGTACGCCTATGTAGCTACACTCACACCTATATATCTGCATGCACACCTATATATTTACACAGACACCTGTATATCTACATGTACACCTAAATCTCTACACGCACACCTATATATACACACACGCACACATATGTATTTGCATGTACACCTATGTATCTATGTGTACACCTATATATCTACATGTACACCTATGTGTCTACATAGACACCTATGTATCTACACACCTGTATATCTCCACACACACCTGTTTATCTACACACACACCTATATATCTATACAATTTTAAGGTTTTTAAAGTTCTTTACAAATATTATCTCATTTTATCCTCACAACAACCTTGGGAGGTGGATGCTATTATTATCCTCACTTTACAGATGAAGAAACTGAGGCAGACAGAGTGATTAAACAGTCAGTGAGTAACTGAGGCCAGGTTTGACCCCAGGCCCAGCACACTCTGTCTCCTGTGCCATGGAGCTGCCTCTAGGCATGCCAGAGAAAGTACAAGGTAGGAAGAATCGCTTCTGGATCTAGAATTCTAAGGGCCCTCAGATGACCTCTGGTCCAACCCTTCATTTTTGTTGTTTTTCAGTCATGTCTGACTCTTCATGACCCCATTTGGGGTTTCCTTGGCAAAGATACTAGAGTGGTTTACCATTTCCTTCTCCAGCTCATTTTCCAGATGAGGAAACTGAGGCAAACAGGGTTAAGTGACTTGCCCAGAGTCACTCTGGCCAGTAAGTATCTGAGACTGGATTTGACTCAGGGAGATGAGTCTTCCTGACTCCAGGCCTGGTGCTCTATCTAGTGTGCCACCTAGTTGTTCTACCTTTCATTTTACAGATGTGGAAACTGAGGCAGAGTGAAGTGACTTGCCCAGGGTCACACAGCTGGTAAGAGTCTGAGGCTGTCGTGAGAACCAAATGAGATATTTGTGAGGTCTTAGCCTAGTGCCCCTCATTTTACAGGTTAACATAGCCAGTTAAGTATCAGAAGCAGGATTCAGGCTCAGATCTTCTTGTCTCTCAGATCAGCTTTCCATCCCCTAGACTACCTAGCAAGTGGAGGAAGGTTTCTAGTGGTGTGCCACAGAGATCTGTCCTTGGCCCTGTGCTGTTAAGCTGTTTACCAGAGACTTGGACAGAGGTACATACTGCAGATGTTATCAGATTGGCAGATGATGCAAAGCTGAGTGGATGACCAAGACTCACATCCCTGAGCCAGGCACTAGAAAGATTCCAGCAGGCTAGAACATGGGGCCAATATGAAATATAATAGATAGTCATAGAAATTATACTTGAGTTAGGAAAAAAAAATCAGCTTTACAAGGAAAAGATTTTATTTGCATGTAAACTCTTTACAGACGTGGGGTCTGTTTGATTTTTCTCTTTGCGTATCCATTTTTGTTTTGTTTTTGTTCCTCATACTCAAAGAGGACCATGACATGAGGGAGGTGATGCCATGACATGCAAGTTCTGAGAAGTTAGTGCTGTCCCAGCCTCCCTCTCTCCTCCAGAGCCATCTGAGTCTAGTGGCCAGACATAGATCAGGACGACTGGAGATGGCCCCGGATGCAGTGGGAGACCTTGGCTTTTTTAAGCTGAGGTCTTTCCCAGGTCTTAGTTTGCCTGAGGCAACGCCCATTCAGTGATTAAGGCTCGGTATGAAAATAATTGAAAGCATAGGTATAAGTTGATATTTTCTTAAGATGTTTAGAAGCTTCCATCCAACATAGTGAATTGTTGTTGAGTCATTTCAGTTGTGTCCGACTCTCTGTGACCCCATTTGGGGTTTTCTCGGCAGAGATGCTGGAGTGCTTTGCCATTTTCTTCTTCTCCAGCTCATTTTCCAGATGAGGAAACAGGCAAACAGAGTTAAATGATTTGCCCAAGGTCACACAGCTAGTAAGGGTCTGAGGCTGGATTTGAACTCAGAAAGATAAATCTTCCTGACTCCAGGCCCAGAGGTCTATGCACTGTGACACCACCTAGCTGTCCCCAACACAGACTACCTAGCATGTAATTTCAATGCTCTGAAAATCCCTGTTGAGTAAATGAATGAATGAAGATGGGCGAGTTATTGCCAGATACTAGTTTGTTTGAAAAAGATCTGAGGATTTTGATAGCAGCTGAAAAAGGTGTATTCCCGTCTTGGCTGTCATATGAGAGAGGGATGATGTTCAGGTCTAGGAAAGCCATGATCGCACCCCATTTTAGGAAGGGCATTGACAAAATGGGAAATGTCCAGAGTGGGGCACCCAGGGTGAGGAAGGGCCCTGACTCCGTGTCAGTGCTGAATGGGTTGAAAGACCTGGAGATGAGAAGGCTTGGGTTGGGGGAGGAGAATGGCTGTCAGCTGTCTTCAGGTTTTGGCTGGCCTGTCACATGGAATGAGGATTAGGCTGGTTTTACTTACCCCTAGAGGGTAGGACCAGAAATATTGGAGGGAGGTTACAGAGAGGTCAGGAAAATCTTCTGAGGAGTTAGTGCTGTCCCAGACTGGAACAGGCTGCCTCAGGAGGTGGTGAACTCCTCGTCCTCTGAGGGCTTCAAGTGGAGGATGGATTGTATCTCCAGCCAGCAAGCTTCACTAAGCACCTCCCCTGTGCCAAGCGCCATGCTAGGGACTGGAGAAATGAAGACCAAAAGGAAAATGAAATGTCATTTTAAGAGGCAGTGTTATTGGAGGATCAGAAGAAGCCTCATGGAGGGGTGAGAGAAGGAAGTGAAGGATCCCAGAAGTCAGAGGAGAGGAAGGTGTGCATTCCAGGCATGGGCTGCAAAATGGAGAGTCATGGGTAAGGAGTGAGGAGAAAGCCAAGTTATATCAACAAATGTTTATTAAACACCTACTGTATACCAGTCATGGTGCTGGGGGAATACAAAGGGCAGGGGGTGCAAAGAAAGGCAACAGATAGTTCCTACTCTTCTAGTCTAATGGGGGAGATGCCATGGAACCTATGGACAGACAAGATAGATGAGGATAAACTGGAAATGTTCACCAGAGGGAATGTACTGGCATGGGGGTGGGGGGTTGGTAAAGGCTTCCTTTAGAAGGGAGAATTTGGGGTAAGACTTGGAGGCGGCCGAGGGAGGCAGAGCTGGGAGATGGAGGGTCTTGTTTGCAGAAGAGCCAGGAGGCCAGGGTCACATGGGAGGGCAGAGGAGGACCAGAAAGGGAGGAAGTAACCAGCTTATGAAGGGCTTTGAATGCCAGATAGAGACTTTTCTGTTGGATCCTGGAGGCGCTAGGGAGCCATGGGAGGTTTTTGAGTAGAGGGATGACATGGTCAGACCCGGGCTGGAGGTAAATCACTTTGACAGGGAAGTAAGTTTGTCTGGACTCTAGTGTCTGAAGAAGAGGAGTGTGTATGAAGGCAGCTGGCCCCAAGGTGAGAAGAGTGGGCAGCGCCAGGCTGAGGAGTCTGTCTTTGACCATGGAGGTAATAGGGAACCACGGAAGAGTCATGGTGAGGTCCGTATTTTAGGAAATTCATTTTGGCAGCCATGTGGAGGATGGACTAGAAGCTGGGAGACCAGGGAGAAGGTCATTGTGATAGTCTCTGTAAAGGGTCATGAGGGCTTGGACTGGGGGAATGGAGTGAAGGGGACACTTGGGAGAGCAGCCAGATCTATATGCACGAGACTCGACAACTGATTGGATGTGGGGGCAGAGGGAAGGGAAGCAGTCAGACCTTCAAACCTGGGAGACCAGAAAGATGGTGGCGCCCTCGACAGAAATAAGGAGGTGTGGAAGAAGAGAGGAGCGTTTGGGGAAAAGAGAGTGAGCTCTGTTTGGATGGGGTGAGTTTGAGGTGCCAATGGTATACCCAGCTGGAAGTGTCTGATAGAGAGGTGCTGATGTGGGGCTAGAGAGAGATTGGGGCTGAACATAGCATAGATCTGGGAATCATCTGTATGGGAGGGACAGCTGAACCTTTGGGAGACAAGGAAGTCACCGAGAGAGAGAGAGAGAGAGAGAGAGAGACAGTGACAGGAGGAGGGGAGGGAGAGAGAGGGGAGCGGGGGAGAGAGAGATAAGGAGACAGTGACAGAGGGAGAGGGAGACAGAGACAGACAAGAAAACAGTGACAGAGGGAGAGAGAAACAGAGAAAGAGGGAGACAGAGAGAGACAAGGAGACAGTGACAGAGGGAGGGGGAGAAACGAGAAAGAGAGAGACAGAGACAGAGAGAGAAAGAGAGAGGGGGTGGGGAGAGAGACAGAGGGAAGGAGGCATGCCAGAGCAGAGGGTAGGCTGTCCTGCAGAAGGGAATGCAGAGAGGGCAGGAAGGATGAGGATGGAGAGGAGGCCGCTGGCTGTTCCCCAGGCTCTGGCTGAGGTCTCGATGGGGCCAGATGTCTCTGATGTTCTTCCGCCTTGGAGATCCTACACCTTGTGTGTCCTCTGTCCCTCACTTGGTCTCTGTCTCTCTGCTTCTTCCCTGAGCTGGTTCACCAGGATAGATGGGCTGACAGATGAGGAGCTGAGGGGTGTGTGTGTGTAAGAGAGAGAGGGAATCATTCTAGCATGAGGGAGCCTCATTTGGGGGAGAGGGCTGAACTCCCCGAGCAGGATAGAGAAGGGGAGTAACCATTGAACAACCCTGGAGCAGGGTGGGTTAGGACAGGGAAGGACTTACCTGTTCTTGGCCGTAGCAGCATGATCTGCCAGTATTTATTGAGCACCTACTGTGTACCAGGCACTGTGCTAAACATGGAGGATACAAAGAAAGGCAACAGACAGTCCCCTCCTCTAGAGTCTACTGGAGGAGACGATGTGCAAACAGATAGGTCTAAACCCCCTCTATCCAGGATGGACTGGAAATCTACCTTCCAGGGAAGACCCTGGAATTCAGAGGGATTGGGAAAGGCTTCCTGTAGAAGGCAGTATTTTGCTGGAACATGGAGGAAACTAAGGGTCCCAGAAGGCAGAAGTGGGAAAGAAGAGGGATGGAGGGCGGCCAGAGAAAATGCCCGGGGCTGAGGCCTAGGGCGGGAGTGGTACATTGGTGAACCAGCTGGAGGCCAGCTGCCCCCTTTGGGCTGAGAGAAGCTGCCCCTTGTGATTGGGGCTGGGGGCCCCAAGGCCAGGCCTCTGGGTGCTTAGATGGCTGCTTCCTCTGTCTCACCAGTTCCTTTACTTCTCAGGGTGGTGAAGGAAGAGATTTCTGATGACAATGCCAAGCTGCCCTGTTTTAATGGAAGAGTGGTCTCCTGGGTGAGTGGAGCCCCAGGGCTGGGGGGGAAGGAGCAGGAGTGACCCTGGGCACCTTGCAGCAGAGGTTGGCATCCCGAGGAGTATGGGGCTGTGTGAAGGTGTCCTGGATTGAGGGGAGGGGTGGTTGTTTCTGATTTTGTGCCAGGGGTTACATAGTCAGGAGCTTGAGGCAGGGATGGGCTTTTGGGGGCCTGAGTGTCTTGTTCCTCTGCAGCTGGTCCTGGCGGAGAATTCCCACTCCGATGCTGGATCTCAGTGCACCGAGAGCCACACAGACCTGCCCCCACCCATTGAACGGACCGGGGGCATCGGAGACTCCCGGCCACCCTCCTTTCAGTAAGGGCTCCCTCATTCTCTTAGGGGTTTAGGGCAGGTAGGTGATGGGGCCGTGATGAGGGGATGGCCATAGCTGGGAGAAGGCTGAGGGGTTCTGTCAAAATGAGATACTCTCTAAGCCTCCCTGGGTGAGACTCTCCCAGCTGGGGGGTTTGAATCTGCGGCCCTGACCATACCTGGCTCCTGACAAACCTTTGATATTGGAATTAAATTGCATCTGTAAATACGAGGATAGAAAAGGACCCACCAAGCCAGGAGGTCATCTGTGGGGGGAGGCATGCCTGTGGGATCCTGCCCAGAGGAGTCCTAGGGGGACTCAGAGAGCCCCCTCTCCCTACCTTGAGTTCAGTTCTACAAACAAGGCCTCACCTTAGGAAAGGCCAGACCTCAAACCTCAAATACCGCCCCCCGCCCATGCTGGTGACATTATCAGACCATACTGAGGATCTCATCAGAGGGAGGGATACCTGGGGTGGGGTGGTCAGGGCACCAGATTTGGAGGGTGCTCAAAACACTTGGAACCCTTCAGCAGTTTAGAAACCACCGAGCTCAGCTCCTGGTTAGCAAGAAGAGTCAGTTATGATAGGAAGCTGCCAGATGGCAAGTCACCCTCCATCCCAAGGTCTCATTCCCAGCTCTTCCCAAACTGGGGGAAAGTTTCGTATGACAGAATTCCCTGGTTTGGGCTCCGCCTCTCCCCACCATTCTCTTGGGCTGATGTTTCCTGATGCAGGCCTGCCCATCTGGAGTGCAGGGGAAGGGTTAAGCCCTGCCCCTGAATTAACAGCTGACCAGAGGCCTTGGGTACCTGGATCTCAGATACTGGTCTACACTGCCATCTGCTGGCCAGGCCAGTAGCTCCATTCTCTTTCCCATTTCATAGGCTCATAGATAGGGAGCCTGAGAGGCCTTGGAGACCATTGGCTTCATTTTACGGATGAGGAAACTGAGACCTTGAGCATTCACAGTGTCTTGCCCAGGTGTCAGAGCTGGGATTTGAACTCAGTTCCTCTGGCTCCAAACTAAGCAAGTCAGTAAATAAGCATTTATTGAGTGCGTGCTATGTGCTAGGCACTGTGCTAAATGCGTGCTGGGGATTGGAAGAAAGGCAACAAAATAGTCTCTGCTCTCAAGGAGTTTATAGTCTCCTGGGGAGATGACGTGCAGATAGCTGGGTACGGATGAGATACAGACAGGATAGACCGGGAATGTCCTGCCTCCCAAGGCTTTCCTTGTCCTGGTTAATTTGGCCGTAGCTGTTCCGTGAAAGGAGGAGGGCCGGGCCCCAGAAGTCCTTCCTGCCTCCGGGGTAGGCTGGGGGCTCTGACGTGAACAGTCTGTGACGTTCCTCTGGGCCTCCCCACAGCCCCAATGCTGCCAGCAGCCGAGACGGGCTGGACAATGAGACGGGCACGGAGTCTGTGGTCAGCCACCGGCGGGACCGCCACCGGCGGCGGAACCGGGAGGGGCACGAAGACGGTAAGAGCGCTGGGGATCCTTCACTTTCCTCTCTGCCTCACTGGCCTGGCCCTTCCAGGAGGGAGCTCTCAGCCTCCTCTGGGACTAACTCGGCTTTCGAGGGTCCTCCCACTGGGCAGCACCACGCCTAGCTCTGAGATGTTGTATGACCCTGGCAAAAGGAGGTCACAAGATCGTAGAGTGAGAGCTAGGTAGAGTCTGCTGAGTGCATTTGTCCCATTTTATAGATGAGGAAACTGAGTCCCAGAGAGATGAGGTGATTTGTCCAGGATCTTCAGGGTAGCTGGTAGGATACCAGAGTCTTGGCTGCTTGGAAGACTAATCTTTGCTCCTTGGAGGAGCTTCCTCTGTTGGCAGCGAGGCCACTACCCTCTTTGGGGTTCTGTAGCAGGCCCTCCTCCAAGCCCTCTGAGTTAGGGGGTTATATGGGAGGCAGGCGGGGAGTTGGGCAGGTCTTACTGTGGTTGAACCGCCATCAAAAGGAAGCTCCCCAGGGGCAGGCCGCTGACATCAGCCTGTGTTCCCTCCCTGATCCTGCTGTACCCGCTCCAGTAGCCCCTCGGATAAATGGGCACCCAAAGCTGGAGCGTCGCCGTGAGCCCGGCACCTTTGACAGCGCTTCCACTGTGCTGAGCAGTGAGCTGGAGTCCAGCAGCTTTATCGACTCGGAGGATGAAGACACCAGCAGGTGGGGGCCACCAGGGGCATTCATAGGCTTGTGACACCCAAAGGTTGGCTTTGGGCTGCATAGATCTGGGACTGGAGGGGACCTTTGCATCCTGGACAAATGAAAGGATCCAAAGTCTGGATTAGAGTAGAAATAATTCTAGGTCTAAGTCAGGGGGTGGTGAGGAGGGAGGGTGTACCTCAACTCAGCGTGGAGCCAGGGGATATCCACTGAAATCCTGGGATCCCCAGCTAAGGGTAGGGCTAGGGCATGTTTACTGAGATGTTGGGGTGCCCAGCTGAGGGTGGCCCTAGGACATACTCACTGAGAAGTTGGGGTGCCCAGCTCATGGTGGGGCTAGGACATACTCACTGAGATGTTGGAGTGCCCAGCTCAGGTAGGGCTAGGACATACTCATTGAGATGTTGGAGTGCCCAGCTGAGGGTGGCCCTAGGACATACTCACTGAGACGTTGGGGTGCCCAGCTGAGGGTGGCCCTAGGACATACTGAGATTTTGGGGTGCCCATCTCAGGGTGGGGCTAGGACACACTCACTGAGATATTGGGGTGCCCAGATCGAGTGGGTCTTGGACATACTCACTGAGATATTGGGGTCCCCAGGCTGAGCAGCTCCACTGAGCAGAGCACATCTTCCCGGCTCATTCGGAAACACAAACGCCGGAGGAGAAAACAGAGGATGCGCCAAATTGACCGGGTATGGAGACCAAGAGGTCTAGGGCCAGGGGGGATGGCCAAGTTGGGGCTGTGGGGTCCAGCTCATTGTCCTTCCTTCTGTTCCCACAGTCCTCCTCATTCAGCAGCATCACAGACTCTACCATGTCTCTGAACATCATCACGGTCACGCTCAACATGGGTAAGGCACGATGGACCCCATTACCCTCACTCCTGATAGCCTGGGAGTCAGCTGGCCTGTTCCCTAGGGTGGCACTGCCCTCCCCTGCCCAGCCATCCTTGGGAAGGGCACATGGTCAGCTCTCACCCCCTTGAGTCTGAAACAAGCCCACAGGCTTCCATTCCTGGGGCTCCTGTCCCAGGCAGCCAGACGTGATTTAATGGAACGAAGCAGAAACCATAAAGTTCCCCATGTTGGTCTTCAAAGGTGGGGCTCCTTGTTCTCCAAGGGATGCCTCTGGGGCCTAGCACCTCCTGATGTGGCTTCTCCTCTGTCATCTTCACCCCGTTGGGCCTCACCTCTTATCTCTGGACTATGCCCTCCTTTGTCCAAATCTGTCCTCTTCTTCCCCCAATACTGAGGCAGAGGCTTTGGGTTCCCCCTTCCTTGGCTTAAAGAGGCAGCTAGGAGTCCCTTTCTCATTCCCCAAGGCTCTGGGACACCAGACAACCCCGCTCTCCCCAAACCATTTCCGGAACCTTCCCTGGACAACATCGAGACCCACCATTTCTCCCAAGCAGTCAGAGTTCCATTGCAGAGTCCAGGTTGGGGAGACCTGGGCCGAGGCTGGGTTGGGTGGCCCTTGCTCAGCCCCTGCTTCCTCCTTCTCCTCTCCTCCAGAGAAATACAACTTCTTGGGCATCAGCATCGTCGGGCAGAGTAATGACCGGGGAGATGGCGGCATCTACATTGGCTCGATCATGAAGGGTGGAGCGGTGGCTGCTGATGGCCGAATCGAGCCTGGGGACATGCTGCTGCAGGTAAGACCCCCAGGCCCCTGGCACACCTTTCTCTCTCCCACTCCCTGCCCAAGCCTACTGCTGTGCTCCAGGCATCTGGAGTGCTGACCCGGCCTAGAAAGTAGTGTCAGTGGAACGTCTCTGGGCTGTCCCTCTCCTCGTGGGTCACCATGACTCAGCGTCCACATCAATCAGTCAGCAGGTATTTATTGAGTGTGTACCATGGGCCAGGCACCACACAAAGGGCTGATGCATGAATACAACCCACGCTTTCAAGGGACTTACAGTCTAATGGGGGAAGACAACAGCAAACTACTTGGAACATACAAGCTCTAGTATGTAAGTGGAGGGAGGCTGCCTTGGAAAGGCCTCTGGCAGAAGGTGGGGTCTGAGCTGAGTCTTGAAGAAGCCTGAAGGTGGAGATGAGGAAGGGGTGCCTTCCAGGCCCAGAGAATGGCTGAGGACTAGACCACTTTTAGAACCTGATCATGCAGGTGCTACCAGTGCCAGGGACAGTGGAGGACACAGAAGGGAAAGTGACTTGGCCAGTGCCAACGGGCTAATAACTGTGGGAGAGCCAGGACTTGGGGGGAAGCATCCTGGATTGTCCTAGTCATGGGTGAGGGAGCCTGCCTGCCTGCGTTGCCCCCCTGGCTCTACCCAGCCCCATTCCACCTTACTTTCTACTCCCAGGTGAATGACGTCAATTTCGAGAACATGAGTAATGATGATGCCGTGCGGGTCCTGAGAGAAATCGTCTCCAAGCCAGGGTGAGTGGTTAGGGGCATCCCGGACCAGGAAGAAGGGTGCTACAGTGTGAGGGGTCTGGAGCGAGGCTCTGGAGGGATGACCGGGGCCCTGTCTCCCTCCCCTTCAGACCCATCAGCCTCACGGTGGCCAAGTGCTGGGACCCCACGCCCAGGAGCTACTTCACCATCCCCCGGGGTAAGCGATGCCTTTCTAGGTACTGTCTCTTCCTCCTCCTCTTCTTCCATTGGAGGTCAGGCTGCAGGGGCACCACTCTGGGCAACACGCTGGACCTTCCACAGCCCCAGCGGCCCTGGCCTCAGCTCTCCCTCCTCAGATTCTGCTTCTGGTTGACTCTCACTTCCCTCCTCGGCCCCCTTCCGCTGCCCTTCCCTCGGACCCAAATCCAACTCTTCTCCTGCCATAAGCTAGGGGCCAGACAGAGCCGCGGCCCTTCTCAGGGAAAAGCCATTGTCTTCCCCATCAGAGGAGCTGCAGGGCTAAGGGACAGAGTCAGGGAGCCGTTGGAGGCAGCGTGGGTAGGGGTGGGGGCGCTAAACAAGGAAAACTTCCTGGAGGAGGTGATGTTTTAGGAGCTGAGGGGAATCAGGGAAGCAGCCTAAGAGCAATGTGGAAGGATGGGCTCAGGCTATGCTGAGGAGAATACCGGGCTCAGGAATTCAGATTTAGGCTCCTGAGCAGGGGAGCAACAGGGAGGGAAGGGTATGAGAAGATTCTCGTGAGCTCCCTGGGATTGATCATGGCCTAATTTTTTCTCTATTGCCCCTTTCCCATCTTTCCTGTCTCTTTCTCCCCATTCCCAACTGCTTGTCTATGTCTATCTGTCCTGTGCATCTGTCCCCTGCCCGCCTCACCTCCTCATCTCTCTGGTGTCTGCCCTGCTTCTCCAACCCTCTGTGTCTCTCTGCTTCTCACCCCCTGTCCCTCCTGCATCCCCTCACCTGTCAATCACCCCTGTTTGCCTCTCTCCCCCATCTGTCCCTGTCTTACTCCCCATATGTCCATCTGTCCGTCCATCTCGCCTCTTCCCCCCATCCGTCCGTCTGTGTCTCTCTCTTCCTTCCTCCTCCCTGGCCCGGGGGGCACCATCACAGCTGACCCGGTACGGCCCATCGACCCTGCCGCGTGGCTGTCGCACACGGCGGCGCTGACGGGAACGTTCCCTCGCTACGGTACGAGCCCCTCCATGAGCACCATCACATCCACCAGCTCCTCACTAACAAGCTCTATTCCTGACGCAGAAAGTAAGTGGCGGCTCAGACGCCCCATGGGGCGGAGCCGGGCCTCGAGCGAGCCGGGCCCACGGTGCTGACTGACTTGTGCGCACGGGCTTGCACACCTGCCTGCACACACACACACACACACACACACACACACACACACGGGCTCGCATGCCTGCTGACACCTACCTGCTGGCACACACGTGTGTACACGGGCTCACACACCTGCTGACACACATGTGCGCACAGACTCACCCGCCTGCAAACACACATGTGTATATGGGCTCACACACATGCATGTGTGCACACAGGCTCACACATCTGCCAACACATGCCATGTTGCAATACATGGGCTTGCAACCTGCTGATAATCACATGTATGTACGTGGGCTCACACACATGCGCATGTGCACACAAGCTCACATACCTGCCACATACATACACATGTGTATGTGGGCTCGCAACCTGCTGACCCACACATGTATGCACTCGGGCTTGCACACCTGCCTGCACACACACTTATGTGTGTGCATGGGCTCACACACCTGCCTACACATATGCATGTGCACACAGGCTTACACACCTGGCTATACATACATGTGTGTGAATACACAGGCTCACACACTTACATGTGTACCAAGGCTTGCATATGTGCGCCCAGGATTACACACGCTTCCCACACATGTGCGAACCCAGGATCATACATGCCTTTCTGCGCACATGATCACACAGGCCTTCCTGCACATGTGTACACACAGGATCGCACACCTTCCTACACACATGTACACATAGGATCACACATGCCTTCCTACACTCATGTGCACATTTGCACAGCAGTTCCATGGACATGCATGCATCTGGTCTGACACGCAAGCTTGCCCTGTCCCCAGCAGCCCGTGTGCTTGGGTTTCCGTGGAGATGCTCGTGTGTTTGTTGGGGGGACCAGAGTTCGATCTCTGAGGTTCCTGCTGTCACCCCAATCCAGCTGGGTCTGAAGAAGTCAGGGCAGAGGCTGGGGCCAGGAAGTGGGGGATGTGCTGGAATAAGGCAGCCCCTGGGGATGTGATGCCTGAGGGCCTGGAGCAAGGGTGAGGAACCTGTGGCCTCGAGGCCACACCACATGTGGCCCTCTAGGTCCTCAAGCGTGCCCCTTTGGCTGAGGACCTTAGGGCCACGTGTGGCCTCAAGGCTGCAGGTTGCCCATCCTTGGCCCAGAGGGTGCAGGGCAGAGGGACTTCCCTACCCCTGCTTTCTCCTGCCACTAACAGGACTAACCTGACCAAAGCTAGCTCATAGAGGGAGGTAGGCCTGAGGCCCCAGGGATCCTGGGGGTGGCAAAGGAGAGCCTGTGTGGGCAAGGGACTTCATCCTGTTCCCTGAAGGGCCTTGTCTAAGAAGGGGGTGGAGGTGGATAGTGGCCCCACTTCTGGACAGGGCTGGAGCTCATGCATATGGTAGGCATTCACACCAAAGCTGGCCTCTGAGAATCACTCAGTGTCTATATGTGCAGCTTCTGGGCTGGAGATCCCAGGTCCCAGCCACCTGGTCCAGCAGTTCCCAAGGCACCCCTTCCCCTTTGTCCGCAAGGACTGAGATCCAGCTGTGCCCATCCACAGGGAGCTTTCCACCTTCTGGCTGAGAAGGAGTTTGGGATTAGTAGTTCATTCACACTGGCTCAGCCCAAGCCCCAGCTCCATTTGTGAGCTGGGGGTAGGTGGGAGTGGCTGGATGTTTCTGGGAAGACCTGGAATTGGTGGTCATGACAGAGATGCCAACCTGTTTGGGCGCAGCTGGTGAGGGGCCGGTGACCACCCCAGGAAGGTGGGACAGGAAGAAGGGGCTTCCCCGCCTGGCCCATCCGGACTGAGGAACGAAGGGGATGTGTCTCCCTTTCAGAACTTGAGGAGTCTCCCCTGACTGTGAAGAGTGATATGGGGGCCATCGTGAAAGTTATGCAGCTTCCGGACTCAGGCCTCGAGATTCGGGACCGGATGTGGCTGAAAATCACTATCTCAAATGCAGTCATTGGTGAGCCATCTCTCCTCTGGGGCTCAGGGGAAATTCACCCTGGAGGCATTGGAATCTTGAGAGTGGGGGGTGGGGGTGGGGAGAAATCTGTTCGTTCATATGAGCAAACCTGAGGTCAATGCACATTTATTAAGCACCTACAAAGTAATTTCCAGGGGAGGCTCTGAATTGGCTTCCTTCCTGTAGAAATGGGCTGAGCTTTGAGCTTAACCTTGAGCTAAGTTTTTTTTTTAAATTTATTTATTATTTTATTTTTCTCCAGTCACATGTAAACACAATTTTAACATTCATTTTTTAAGAACTTTGAGTTCCATATTCTCTCCTTCCCTCCCTCCCCACCCCACCTCATTGAGAAGGCAAGCAATTCTTTATAGGTTATACATGTGTAGTCATGCAAAACATTTCCATAATAATTGCGTTGTAAAAGAAAACAGACTAAAAAAAAATAAAACTCAAGAAAAATAAAGAAAGTAAAAAAAAGTATGCTTCAGTCTATATTCAGACACCCTCCATTCTTTCTCTGGGGATGGACAGCATTTTTCACGATAAGTCCTTCAGAGTTGCCTTGGATCATTGTATTGCTGAGAATAGCTAAGTCATTCACGGCCTGTCATCTTCCAATATTGCCGTTACTTTGTACGTAGTACATTTCACTTTGCATCAGTTCATGTAAGTCTTTCCAGGTTTCTCTGAGAGCATGATAGTATTCTATCACAATCATATTTGAGCTGAGCTCTAAAAGAGATCTAGGAATTCTTTGAGGTGGAGGTGAGGAGGGAGGGCATTCTAGGCATGGGGACCAGACTGGGCAGAGGTGTGAAGAGAGGAGATAGAAGGATAGAAGAGAGGAGACAGAATGGCAAATAGACCACTCGAACCATATTGTAGAGTCTGTGGCAAGTGGGGAGGTGTCAGGGTGAGGGGAATCACGTGCAATTACCCTGTGCACGTAGCTGTAGACTTTGTGAAGGGGTTTGAAATACCAGGAGACTTGGATTTTTAGCCTGGGGGCAAGAGGGAGCCATTAGAATGAGTCTTGGTCAAAGCTATGCTTTAGGAAAAGCCCTTTGGCCTCTGAGAGGAGGCTGGAGGTGGGGGAGGCCAGTTAGGAGGCAGTAGTCCAGGGGAGACACATGGAGAGTTTGAATTTGGGTGATGTCTCTGCCAGTGGAGTAAAGGGAAGGGCTATGAGATTGTGGATATTGAACCCGAGAAGGTTTGGCAGCGATGGAGTGTATGTTCACACTTAGAGTCAAGAACAGCAAGGTCCCCCAGACACTTGGTTCCAGGATGGAGGCCAGCTGGGCCCTACTCTGGTGTAGAGGAGAGAGGACCACATTGCAGTTAAGAGACCTGGGTCTGATCTCTGGCTCTGACACTGTGGTACAACCCTGAGGAAAGTCACCCTGCATTTCTGTGCCTCAGTTTTCTCATCTGTAAAATGAAGATAATAGCCATTCACTGCCTTCGTCATGGCTCCAAGGGATGGGGTTGTGAAAGAGTGCTTTGAAAATCTTGACGTGCTGTAGAAATGGGAATTATTATCGCCACTGTTATTTTATCATTAGTATCCATCCAGCCGTCTTGCTCCTCTCTCTGCTGCCTTTCGGTAAGACCTGGCCTTGTGCTGGACGGGTGGCGGGAGTCCTATCGGAGGGAGGAGAAGGTCCTGGACAATGCCCCCCACCTCCCTTCCCTCTTATAGGGGCAGATGTGGTGGATTGGCTTTATACACACGTGGAGGGCTTCAAAGACCGGCGGGAGGCCCGCAAGTACGCCAGCAGCATGCTGAAACACGGCTACCTGAGACATACCGTGAACAAGATCACTTTCTCTGAGCAGTGTTATTACGTCTTCGGTGACCTGTGCAGCAGTAAGCACGGGCCAGGGCACAGGGAGTGTGGGAGTGGGTGGGATGGCATTGGGAGAAACTGTAGGCAATGAGAAGTGCTCAGGAAGACCCAAATCTGGCCTCAGAGACTTCCTAGCTGGGGGAGCTCTGGGCAAGGCTCAAGCGAACGCTGTCTGCCTGTTTCCCTATTTGTAAACTGGAGCGCTGGGCCTGGAGTTGGGAAGACCTGGATTTAAATGTAGCCTCAGATACTTGCTAGATGTGTCACCCTGTGCGGGTTTTGCCATCTCTACCTGCCTCAGTCTGCTCATCTCTAAAATAGAGATAATTAATAGCACTTTGCTCCCAGGGTTGTGTGAGGATCAAATGAAATATTTGTAAAGTGCTTCGTAAACCTTAAAGCACTAGGTAAATGCTAGCTATAATAATAATCACATTGTTGTCTTCTTTTCCTCCTCCTCCTCCTCCTCTTCCTCTTCTTCTTCTTTCTGTTATTATTACTGGAGAGAGGTGACCTTTCGGCACCTTTCTCAGAAGGCCCCTAGTCTCGGGTTGGAGACGAGGGCCCTGGCGATGACTTGCCCTTGAGATCTGATGGGAGGAGAGCTGGGACTCCTTGAGTGGCAGCAGCTCCGGACAGAGCCACCCACCATGAAATGTAGCACTGGCCAGCCCTTAGCGGTTGGCTCTTGCAGAGGAGACAGAGGCCTGGGTGGGCCACAGTGGTCCCTGGTCACACTGCAGATAGGAGAGCTGGAGCTGGACCCAGTGGTCCAAAGCCCCATCTAAGGGATCTAAGATGTCTCTGTTCTGCTCCAGGAGGGATTCCAGTTGTGGGGAAGAAATGACTGTATATAGTAGGTAGGGGGGGGGGTGCGGAGGTAATCCCAACATGGGCCACAGATCCAGGAAACCCTGGTTTCCTCCTGTCTTGTTGGGGTTCTTGCCAGCCAAGTTAGGCTAGGAGGAGGTGTTGTCCTCACTCTGTCCTCCCATAGTTAGCCAGTAAGCACTTATTAAGCACCTACTGTATGCCATGCACTGTACTAAGCCCTGAGACTACAAAGAAGGTGGAAAAACCAGTCCCTGCCCTCAAGGAGCTTCCAATCTAATGGGGAAGCAGCATTCAAACAGCTATGAGCCCCAAAGCTCTAGCTAGTGAGAGTAGAGTAAGATGTCACCCATTTTCCTCCTGTCCTTCCTTTCCCCAGATTTGGCAGCACTTAACCTCAACAACGGTTCTGGTGGAGCCTCAGACCAGGACACGCTGGCCCCGCTCCCCCACCCAGCAGCCCCGTGGCCCATGGGGCAGGGGTATTCCTACCCCTACCCTGTGCCTCCCCCGGGCTTCCCACCTGCCTACCAGGACCCAGGCTTCAGCTATGGGAGCGGGAGCGCAGGAAGCCAGCAGAGCGAAGGTGAGGCCCCCAGGGCCCAGCGCGTAGCACCCCGCGCCTTCCCAGGCTCCCCCGGGCCCTGGCCATCAGCTTCTCCCTCCTGTTTCTGCTGCTGTCCCGCACCTTCTTCTTCCCATGCGCTCTCTAAAGGCTGGGCTTCCTCAGCTGAGTGTCAGCGAGGACGCTTCCCTGCCCGCAACACCCCTTCCCCCCCTTCTGACGTAGCCCCTGGAGCTGGCTGACACGGGCTGAGGGACAGTGTCCAGGGCTGACCTAGACTGGGCATTCCTAGTTCAGCTGAGCAAGTATTTTCTGAGTCTTCTCTGTGTCTCGCCCTGTGCTGTGGAGATGCCAGGAAGGGCAGCATGGCCTGAGCCCTGGCCCCTGGCTCTCATTCCCTATGTGATATGGTCCATGTATGTCAAGGGCCCAGTGAAAATGAGCGTCTGGTAGGAGGAGCCTGATTAGGAAGAAGAGAAATGGGGAGAATTCACGACCAGGCCAGGGCCACAGGGGAAAGATCTCCCTTTGGCCCCCAGTCATCAGGGCAGGCTTCCCAGAAGAGGGGTGGGGTTCGAGCCAAGTCCTCGATGGTAAGGGAGGGACCGAGTAGGAGAGATGACCGGTACAAAGCCACAGATTAGGGGTGACTGTGCTAGGTGGCCATGGAGGCAGGGAGGTGCCCAGTGTGCTCGGAGGGGAGGGGAGGGGAGGGGAGGGATGGCAGAGCAAGCCAGAGTTTTCTAGTGGGAAGAGGCCTCAGAGGCTGCTAAGGTTAGCCCCACTCATTCTACAGATGAGGAAATGAACCTGAGCGGATGTGGTTTGCCTAGGGTTCCGCAGCTAGTAACAATCTGAGGTGAGAATTGAACCCATGTTTTCCTGACAAGGCTAGCGCCTGTGCTGCCTCCCTTTGTCTACGCTAGGGCATGGGGGAAAATCCCTACTGAGCCAGAAGACGAATTCTGCTCTCAGTTCTGGCTCCGGCTCCTTGTGGGACCCTCTCTGGGCGTCTCCTGCGCCCTGAGGTGGTTTGGCTCCTCTGTTGCTACGACTACTTTGAGTTTTTTTTCATTTGGGCAAAGGGAAGCCATGGAAGTGTTTTGTTTGGAGAGGGACCTTTTGAGTCCTGGGCATTAGGGCAGTAAGCAGTGGTGGCCTTAGCAGGGAGGACCAGAGAGGCAGAGGCCAGAGATGGGCAGACTAGGCCGGGTCAGAAGGAAGGAGAAGGCCTGGATTAGGAGCAGAGCATATTGGGAGAGGAGGAGGAGCGAGAGGGCTCGGGGATGATTCACAGATTTGGAGACTGACCAGACGATGATAGAGCCACTGATCACGAAGTGGACAGGTTTGGTGCCGTCTTAGATGGCGACATCTAAACCAGCCGGCCCCAAGGGGAAGATGTCCTTCAGACACGGGGTCATCTGGGTCTGCTGCTTGGGAGAGAGGGGAGGGCATGGGCCAGGATGCACACCCCTGCCCCCCCACCCCAGGCGGTTCTAGAGGTCATGAGCACACTGTCGTAGGCCCCTCTGGGGACAGTGGCTTAGGAATCAGAAACTGGCTTCGGAGCCCAGCTCTGCCATTTCTCTGTCTGGCCCAGAGCGGGCCACTTGTCCTGTTTCCTCAGCTGTAAAATGAAAGTGTTGAAATAAGGGCCCTTCCATGTCTGTGAGGCTATATAGCATGAAGCTGCACCCACAGGTGTGCCAAAGGGATTCAAGTGCTTACAAAGAAACAGATGGATAATTAACGTCAGCCCTCAATGAACAGTCACCCGATAATGTCGGTAGATGGCGGGGTCGATCGAGGTGGTCTTCCAAGCAGAGAAGCCATGTGCTGAGCTTGGACATGATTGGTCAGAGCAGTGGGGTGGGAGGCCTCCCCAGGGGCCTGGGGTGCCCACGGCGACCATCCTGGCTCTGCCCCCTGGGCACCAGAGGGTATGCAGCGCTTCCTAACGTATAACTTGGTGTTATTCCCTTGTTTTGTGCTGAGCAAGCATTAGACTGAAGGACTCCTAACGGAGTGGATGCCTCTGGGGGACGGGTAAGCCTGTGTATGAGATCGGTGCCATGGCATGCCCCTGAGATGCCTGTGCTGCCCCCAGGCAGAGGCACCACAGAGAGGCAGGGCTTCGAGGGTGGTGTTCTCAGGCGCTCTCTCCCCCCTGCCCCCACCAGAGCTGGCCAGATGTCCAGGGGAGCTCACCAGTTCCCTGCCCAAGCAGAGGACCCTGAGGGCAGTGCCCTCTGGGCCGTAGGCCTTGTAGCTCCTGCTGTGGGGTGGGTCTGTCCAGCTGCACAGGAAGTGGGGGGGGGTTGTTTGCCAAAGGGCCCTTCCTGATGGGCACGGTGGGTACACCGTTCCCCCACTTGGTGCCTGTTTCCCCTTTGGCAGAACTGAGAACCCCATCTCCTTAGAAGGTGCTGGGAAGCCCTCAGCTGGATTGGCCAAACTGAGTGTCTAGGAATAGAGGGCCTGTGGCGGGGAGGGGGGAGAGTTAATGAGGTCACTGAGTCTTCTTCTGTGATCATTGTCTGGTGGTGCCTTCCCTCTTCCCCACCTCCATTCTGTGCCTTTGCTGGGTTTGCATGTACCCTGTTCCCCCCCATCCCCAATCTGCTATGGCTGCTGAGGGAGGGATTGTGGGGTTGTGGTGTGGTGTCTCTGCATGGCTTTTCTTCCCCCCCCCCCATGATGGGTCCCATGGCAGTAGCTGCTGGGCACAGGACTGGCCTTGACACACTGTTCTCACTTCCTTCTCTGTCCTTGTAGGAAGCAGGAGCAGCGGCTCGAACAGAAGCGCCAGCGAGAGCAGCCGGCGGGCACTGGGGCGGGAGAAGGAGCGCCGGACAGGGGCTGGGGGCAGCGGGGGCAGCAGTGAGTCAGAGCACACGGTGCGCAGTGCGGCGGGCAGTGGGGGCCGGCGGGAGCGCCCGCCCAGCCAGCTCAGCCGGGGCAGCAGCCCCCGGAGCCAGCTTTCCACCGGTGCCCCTGGTCTGCCCCCGCTGCACCCCCTGCCCAAGGCGGGCACCAGGGCGCTGACAACGCTCAGCGGCCCCCCTGGGGGCCCACCTGTGCGCGAGCTGGCCGCAGTGCCCCCCGAGCTCACTGGCAGCCGCCAGTCCTTCCAGAAGGCCATGGGCAACCCCTGCGAATTCTTCGTGGACATCATGTAATGGGAAAAGTGCCTTCAGACTCCTCTCTCCCCCTCTGGGTCCCCATCTTTGGAGGAGAATTTGAAGGCTTTGGTGAAAAGAACAGTAATTGTGATGAGTCCCGCCCCCCGCCCCAACCCAGTCAAGGAGCGGGGAAGTGCCAAATCCATTCCCTGCCTTCCTCCCACCCCTTCAGCAGGCTTGCTAACTAGAGCCCCCCTCAATGCTCTGCACCTACAGAGGACGGCACCCAATCCAGATCATTGGAAGCAGTGCCCGGGGAGAGGGGCATGGTTTCTCATGGACTGCCACTGTGATAATGAGCTTGTGGTCCTGGAATGCTTACCATGGGTCCCCAGCCAGGGCCATGGGAGGGACCCCAGGGCTGAGGACCCTGAGAGGCAGTGAATGGGTTGTATGGAACAACGGAGTCAGACAAAGTGGGTGGAAGCCCAGCTCTGCCACTAGCTTGAGACATGGCCTGGGGCTAATTATTTCCCCTTTGTGGGCCTCAGTTTCTCTTATCCATACAGTTAGAGGGCAGGAGTGGACAATCTCCAAGGTCCTTTCTAGCTCAGAATCTTGGGCTCCCAGGGTGGGGGCAGGGTGCTGTGTGTCTGGGGCTTTCAGTTGGCTTCTCTGCCAAAGGGCTCTCTGGGTGGGTGGGAGAGGGGGCAGGGCCTACCCTAGGGCTGGGAAGTACCCCCAGGGCACATCCTTGGGGCTTGAGAGTGCTGGAGGGATGAGCTAGCTAGACCCTAAGTGAGAAGGACTGCTTTCTATAGGAAGGTAGAAGACCTTACTGTGGTCACTTCTCCATTGTCCAGGGATCACTGCCTGTGGATTACCCAGGTTTCCATCCTGGTCAAATCTGGTGTGCTTGTTGGGGGTGGAGTTGGGACTTGGGAGAAGGCTTAGCCCTATCTGTCTATAATGACAGCCCTGTGAAGGCTTGGCCCATGCGGGGAGGATGGTCCTTAAGAAGTCTGTGGTTTGTCAAGCCCCTGCTTGGGGTGGGTCATCCATGAATCAGGAGTGTGTCCCTCCCCTCCCCCACCCTGTCTGGAGGTCTGTCCTGTCCTGAGCCTCTTACCTTTGGGTGGGACCATTCATTGCCCAGCTGCCTGCTGTAGGGTCAGTGGTGATTTGGGGGGAGGGGAGTGGTCGGAGGAAGGTTTAGGTTCCAGTCTCCTCTCTGTTCTCCAAATCTGAACCCACAGCTCTGGGAGTGAAGGTGGGATTGCTATCATCCCCACTCCCGCTCCGCAGTGGTTTGGGGGTGCCCTGACAGTGCTGTTTTATTTATTTATTTATTGCACCAGGCCTTGAGCGTGGGTCCCCCTCCCCTGTGTCACTGACAGGGTCGAGGCGGACAGTGGCCAAACCCCCTCCTGTAGCTGGCCCTAGTTTCCCCTGGATCCCCCAGCCCAGGCCTGTAAGGTAGACACGAGAGCCAGGTGGCAGCAGAGGTGGGCTTTGTGCACTTAACTGGGGCTGCCATGGCGGGAGCATGGTCAGTGAATGGGCCAAAGGCCAGAGGACAGAAAGGACTGTCCACGATGCACCTTCCTGTTTGCTTTGTTTGCATCCGACTGAATAAGCATGGTTTGCTTTTAAAGGACAAAATTACTCTAACTGGTGGTTGACAGAAACCCACATGAGACTGCTTTTGTACAATAATTGGGGGGGGGCAGATAAAGGCCAAGTGTTTGAAATAATGCACACACCCTCACCCCAGGCCCTTGTTTCTGCAGTGTTCCTTCCCCTGACCCCAGCCTGTTTGCAGGTGTGTCCAGCCCTGGCCCTCTCACCTGTCTCAGGTGCACCTTCTCCAGACCCTCACCTATTCTCAGGTGTGTCCAGCTCTGACCATTCACCTGTTTTCAGGTGCACCTTCCCCAGACCCTCACCTGGTCTCTGGTGCACCTTCCCCAGACCCTCACCTGTTTTCATATGCACCTTCCCCAGACCCTCACATGGTCTCAGGTGCACCTTCCCTAGACCCTCACCTGGTCTCAGGTGTGGCCTAACTCTCACCTGGTCTCAGGTGCACCTTCCCCAGACCTTCACCTGGTCTCAGGTGCACCTTCCCCAACCCTCACCTGGTCTCAGATGTGCCCATCCCATGGAGTTGGCTCATGTGGAATGCACCGTTTCCTGTCCAGTGTCTCTCGCTTCCACAGGATTCTATTCTGTAGATATTGTATCAAAGCCTGAGTGTCTGTATAGTTAATATATAGCTGCATCTGTGTAAATGCTGCTTCTGTGTAAATGCTATTTTAAACACTAAAAAAAGCTTTTAATTTTATGTGATTCTTTGGTCTCCTGTCTTTTCTTCCTCTTCCATCAGGCTATTTGGGTCTGGGCTCTCACCTTTTCCAGACTTGGTTCTTGTTGTCGAGTAGTTTCACTTGTGTCTGACTCTCTGTGACCCCATTTGAGGTTTTCTTGGCAGAGATACTGGAGTGGTTTTGCCATTTCCTTCTCCAGCTCATTTTACAGGTGAGGAAACTGAGGCAAACAGGGTGAAGTGATTCGCCCAGGGTCACAGCTAGGAGGTGTCTGAGGCTGGATTTGAACTCAGGTGCTCTATGCACCATGGCACCACCTAGATGCTTCCAGACTTGGATAACTTCCAAACTGCTACCTCCTCCTCTGCTTCCTTCATTCCCAGACTGGGGAAAGCCCCTGGGTCTTAGTGGTAGACAGCAGAGCCACAGAAACCTGGAGTGCTATCCATGGTGCTGAAGGGCGTACTCTAATAATAGTAGCCAACCTATCACTTGAAGGTCTACAAAGCACTTTTGACCAGGGAGAGTTGCTGTTCTGTTGTCTTCTTTCTGTGGTACTTCCTTTCCTGCACCTGTAGCTGAATTTGCATGGGCTGGTTCCCCAATCCTGTGCTGTCCAGACCTCCCACATCAGCCCGTATCAGGCTAAGGCTTGTGTGAGGTCAGAAACACATCTACGGCAGGCTCTTATCTGACCCTAGGCTTCCTGGTCATGATCTAGGTTGAGCCACCTAAGGTTCCTTCCTTCCTCCAGAATTCCCAATTGCCTCCCTTTCCATTCCAGGGGAGGGGGAAGGGGGTGGTAGTAGTGGTGGTCCAGATAATCCTGGAGTAGATGATCCATAATTGGCCTCTGTCTGGCTGAGGCCAGGGCTAGGATGAGCCTCTTTCCTGAGCTCCCACCTACCAATAGGGGTGAGGAAAGAGAGAGCAGAGTCTGGAGCTGACCTGGGGGTGGTAATATCAGTGTTCATGGAGATAAACCACAAACAACAAAGCTGGCTGCAGGTGAACTCCCCACAGTTAGGTGGCAGAAAGAGAACTAACCTTAGCAACAAAGAACCTGGATTCCAATTGTACCTTTGTGGCTTATTAACTGTGTGACCTTGGGCAAGTCACAACCTCTCTGGGCTTCAATTGAATGAGGAAGTTGGGCTAGATAATCTCTGATGGCCCTTCTAGGTCTTTGGGTACTCAGAGGTGCACCAGCAGTAGCCAAGCCTGGGGCCCATGCTCAGATCTCTCCCCTGCTCTGTACTTCAGCCAAACTGGATTCAACTCCATTCTCTTGTGTCATCTCAACCTTCATTGAGGCCTGCTCTATTTCAATACCTCCTCCCCTAATCAGCCAGAAGTGATCTCATCCTCTCATCAATCTTGAAACCGTGAAAGCTGAGACTTCTTGTATCCAGTCATATTAAATTTCTCTGTGCCCATGTCTAATAGATTGTGAGCTTTCTGAGGACAGGACAAGGGTCTCCTTAATTTTTTCTATCTCTTAGTGCTTGGCAGTTAATACTTAGCCATTGTTCCTTAGATTGGTAGTGAGCTGACTCGAGCTGATGATTCCACGGGCAGGAAATCTCCTTTCAGGGAGCTGTCCAGTTTGGGGTGATCACCTGAGCCTGAGCTAGACTTAGGTGGGGGGCCAAGGCTGGCTTCTTTCTCATTAGGGATTCTTTCCTTTCTTGCAACATGGCCCCCTTCTTAGATTTCTTTAAATTCATAAAACAAAATCCATAGGATTAAAAGGAAACTAATTATATTGAAATAGTTATAAAAAAATTTTTTAAGCTATAGCATAGACCCCAGGTTAAGAATCTTTGCTTTAGAGACTGCACAGAACTTGGAGGGGAGTGGTCACTGTGGGCCGGAATTCAAGGACACTGGTTTCATGGGGCCAGGTTTGAGGTAATAGAGTCACTGAGGTCAGGATTGTGGGACCCCGTGTTACTGGGGTTGGGATCGCAAAGACAAGATCATTATGGGGCCAAGGGGGATCTCAGGTTAGAGTTGGAGTGGAGATAGAGTCTTGCTGAGGCCACAGTCTTAGGTTCACTGAGAGTGAGTTACTGTAGGGCTGGGATCATAGGGTCTTAGATCAGAATCCTTGTGGAGTTAGGGTCAGCCTGGGTCTAGACCTCAGAAATCACTGGTTCCCTTTCTTTGCAGCCTTCCCTTCCTGGTCTTCTCCTCTGTCTCATGGCCCCAGCTCCAGAAAGCTCTGGAAAAACTCTTGAGTGTTCAGGTGTGGCTCCCGGAGCATCAAGTAGCACTTGGGCAGGTAGAAAGTGGCCAGGATCCCAAGGGCACAGAGCAAGATGGCAGCCATCTGCAAGGCTGGCTGGTAGAGCTTGTGCACATTGGCAAAGAGTGGGATGAAGGAGATCCAGGTGATGAAGTACACCAGCATGGCGAAGGTGATGCCCCTGGCCAGATTGTATCGCCCAGCCTGGCTCTGCACCATGAAGGTACCCAGGAAACAGAGGAAGGCCAGTGCCACATTGACTGTGTGCACCAAGCCAAAGCTGAACCAGGAGCGTACCCGGCAATGCACCAGGGCCTCGCGGGGCAGAGCCTGCCAGTCAGTCACCATGAATTGGGGGAAAGCAAGCAGGTACCAGGTGCAGAGTGCTCCCTCCGCGAGCATCAGCAGAGCCACCAGCAGCCAGACCTGGGGCCCATGTAGCCAGCTGCGAAGCCGCCCTGCCTGGCCTGGGAACTCTGATGCCAGGAAGATCTCGGCCGATTTAAGGAAGAGGGTGCTGAGGCATCCAGTGAGTGGCAGGTGGAAGAGGGGCTGCTGAGCCAGGCAGCTGACCCTGCTGGGCTGGCCTGGGAACTGGAGAACACTGAGGCAGACCAGGGTCAGGCAGCCCAGACCGAAGCAGCTGAGATTGCCTCCTGAGGCCCGCACCACTGGAGAATTCCAGTGGTGGCAAAAGAGCCCCAGAGCCGCCAGGCTCAGACTCACTGCCAGCAGCAGCAGCAGAAGTAAAGCAATTACCACTGGTTCTCTCCAGGCCAAGAATTTGATGGTCCGGGGAAAACATTTAGTGCTGAGATCAGGAGACCACTGGTGGTATTCACAGGCAGTACAGGACAAGTTATCTGCAAAACAGCCCAGAGGAGGAAGGGTGTGGGGCAGGCAGGCAGGCAGGCAGGCCTTAGAGACAGATTCCCCTCCCCCCTACTCATTTCCTGGACTCCTGTTCCTTCAGGCCACAGATAACTGAGAGGGGGGTGCAGAAAAGGGACCGAGAGCCAGGTCCCCAGAATCTCTGTCTCTGAAACCTAGCTTTCAGTGACATCCCTCCCAGAATCATCGGATCTTAGTCCCGAAAGGGCTCTCTGCAGACCTCCATGCAATCTCTGTAATATCCCGCAGGGGTCATCTGGTCTCTGTTTGAGACCCGACACCTCAGTGGCAGCCCTTTGCAAATCTGGACAGCTCTTAACTGTTAGCAGAGTTTTCCTTATTCAGACAGGTCAGTGTGGTAGAGTAACAGAGTGCTTGGACCTGGAGTCAGTCATTGGACCTGGATTCAAATGCTACCTCAACCATAGTCAACAAACATTTATTAAGTTCTTACTGTGTGCCAGCCCATAGTACGTTAAACGCTAAGGATGCAAAAAGGGGCTCATATCCTAATGGAGGGAGAAAATGTAAAACACAGTCATGTACCCAAAAAATGGTATATATGGATTAAATTTGAGGCCATTTCTTAGGGAAGGTACCAGCACTAATGGGAGCCAGAAAAGCTTTGGTTTCTTCCTCTGGAAAATGAGGGAGTTGACTTCATTGGACCCCCAAGGTCCTATGATTGTAGAGGTTCGGCTGTTGATGGTTCACAGGGGATAGACTGCTGAGCCCAGGAGGAGGCAGGCAGTGCAGTAGATTGAACACTGGCCCCAGGATCAAGAGGACCTGAGTTCAAATCCAGCCTCAGACACTCACTAGCTGTGTGATCCTGGGCAAGTCACTTAACCCCGATTGCCTCAAAGAAATAAAATACATGCAATGATTGCTTGCTTCTTCCTGGTTTTTTTTCCCCCTTCCTGTGATCATATGAACTAAAATGTGCTTCCCTCCTTATATTTCCCAGCCCTGCCCCTTACATTTTATTCCAAGGCCAGCTAACTTGGGGGCAGCTTTCTGAGGCCACTTCTTTGCACCAGTCTTAGAAATGGTGCTATCTCTTCTTGGAAGGGGCTGCTATGAGGGCATGAGCTGGTGCTAGAAAGGCAGAAGGGTCTGAGTCACGTTTGGGGGGAGTTTTTGAGTAGATACATTCTCAGGCCAAGCTGGGGCTGCGACTGGGCTCACCTCTGTTCTGTCTGTAGGTTCCAGCTTTGCAGTCCAGACAGTCATAGCAACAAGAGTGGAAACCTTTGACCCTCCTCACCTGGCCCTCCTCACATTCTCGGGAACACCTGGACACAGGCTCCTGGGAAAGGTAGTGGGAGAAAAGGGGAGAAATTATTGGCCAGACACAGCTACACAGCCTAGATCCTGGCTATTCCCAAGGTCCTGGGACCCTTTTCCCATTCCATCGCCATAAAGGAAGCATCTTCTTCACTAATCTGGAAGGGCTTCAGATTCAAGTCATGGCTCAAGCTGCTGACACTTTGGGTCTGTTCTTTAATGACCTGGACTTCAGTTGCCTCATCAGAGACATGAAAGAATTACCCTGGTACCTGCTGACAACTTCTGGGCTACATGGGGAAGAGGGGGTAGCCAAGAGAGAGGCCCAGGAGGCATCTTTAGTACTGAGATTCCAGGCTCTCCCCTAGCGCCTCCACAGATAGGCTGATACATAATGGTGAATGCTAGGGGGCACCATAGTGCATAGAGCGCTGGACCCAGAGTCAGGAAGATGCATCTTCCTGAGTTCAAATGTGGCCTTAGACACTTATTAGCTGTGTGACCTTGGGCAAGTCACTTCACCGTGTTTGCCTTAGTTTCCTCATCTGCAAAATGAGCTGGAGAAGGAAATGGCAAACCGCTCCAGGATCTTTGCCAAGAAAACCCCAAATGGGGTCACGAAGAGTCATAAACAATTGAAAAATGACTGAAGAAATCCCTAATACTTGGCACAGTGCCTAGCTCGAAAGAACGTGCCTCCATCTCTACGTGCACGTGTTGGGACTGGCCTTGCACACGGGATCTTTTTTCCTTCTTTCTTCCTTCCCTCCATCTGCCCAGATGCTCCCAGTACCTGGTTCCCTTGGCTGTGCCAGCGGATCCGGGAGCGGTTGAGCTTCAGGCCCCCTCGGAAGGAGCCCACGGTACGAAACTCCGGCTCCGAGTTATTGCGCCAGACCCACAGCTTCAGGTCATAGGTCATGTCCACGCTCCCGCTGTCGTCGAATTGCAGGGTGAGGGACCGGGCGGGGAAGCGCAGATCATACATCTTGCTCACGAGCTGTGGAGAGAAAAGGGGCTAGAATACCCGGGCCAGGCTGGGCCTAGGACAAAGGAGAGTTGGGGAGGGTGGGAGGAAAGAAGGCGATGGGATCCTGGACTGAGGAGGGCTTCGGTCACGCCCCATTGCTGATGAATGAATGAATGACAAAAAGGTATTAAGCTTTTGCTATGGACCAGTCATTCATTAAATGAGACAGTGCACACTAGGAGGGACCTCAGCAGCCTTCAGGTCCAACCCCCGTGCTCTACAAAGGAGGAAACAGGCCTGAGGAGGTTCGTGGGCTCGTCAGTGAGGAAGGGAAACTCAGGAGTCATCTGAGCCAATCCCACTCTATAGAGAAGGAAACAGGCCCAGGGATGTGAAGCCCCAAATCCCTTAGGTAGTCCGGAGGAGAAGGTGAATTAGGGGCCAAGAACTTGGATTTTACAGTGAAAAGCTTGGTGGACTTGGAACCAGAGGATGTGGTTTCATATCCAGACTCTGCCACCCAGGAGAATGTGGCCAAGTAGTAGAGCTCTGAGACTCAGTTTCCCTATCTGTAACCTGAGAGGGTAGGACCCTGCCAACTCAAATCTCTGCTCCTATGATACTCCTCTGATGCCTCGTCATACCCTGAATATGACCGTGGGTTTCACAGGCTGTCCCAGAAGAAAACCCTGGCGAGTTTTACCATCCCAACAAAGCTTTGAATGTAATACCCACAAAAGTCTCCATTTGCTTCCCGAGGACTGGCCTAGCTGATTATGGCTGACCACTTGGAGATGGACTCTTTGGCCATGGAGCCCCATGAAGAGGCACAAAGGGGCTGCAGTCTGTACCCTTGGAGGGAATGCAGACGTCAAGGAGATCCCAAATCCATTGGCATTTTACCACCACCGCCGCCATCACCATTTGTCCAATATCCCTTTTCCTTTTCTTAGCTGAGCTTCTCAGAAAAAAAAAAATCTATACCCACTGCCTTCATTTCCTCTCCTTTCACTCACTCCTTAACCCTTTACAGACTTGTTTCTTTATCCAAATGAAACTACTCTTCCCAAAGTTACCGATGGTCTTTAAAGTGCTAGTTCCGATGGTCCTCTCTTTGACCTCTCTGCTGCATCTGACTCCATTCATCATCCTCTCCTCCTGAGTATTACCTCCTCTCTGGGTTTTTTGGCCACTGCCCTTTCTGGCTTCTCCTCCTGCCTCTCTGACCCCTCCTCAGTCTCCTTTGCTAGTTCACCATCCGTATCATGCCCCCGATCATGGCTATTCCCCAGAGTCCTCTTCTCCCTCTCTACTCCCATCTCTGTGTAGATGACTCTATATATCCATCCCTCATCTTTCTGCTGACTTCAGCCTCATATCACCAATTGTTTATTGGACATTTTGAAATAAATGTCCCATCTCAAACTCAGCATGTCCAAAGAAGAATTCGTTACCTATGTACCCCCATCTGCGACCCTTTTTCTTAATTTCCCCTATTTCTATTGAGTCGTCATCGGTTTCTTGCTTTGCCATACTCCTTGGATGCAGGTAGTTGTTAATTCTCGCCTTTTCTACATCCAAAGCATCTCTTGCCTCATTCCCTTCCTCCTGGCCCTGATCACCTGTTGCCTGGACCAGGGTGACAGCCTTCTAATCTGGCCTCTCTACCTCTCCATCCTCTGCTCAGCCAAAGCAATCTTTCTGACGTGGAGGTTTAACCGTATCACTTCCTGTCCAATAAATCCAGAGGCTCCTTATCACTGCTAGACTCATATGAAACACCTGTTGGCTACTCTGCATTCACTTGGCCCCCACCTACCTTCATAGCCTTAGGACACAGGGCTCCCCTTTACATTCTTGACATTCCAGCCAAACTGGCTGCCTTTGCTGCCTCTTGGACATGACACTCCATCTCTGGCCTCTGGCCCTTTGCAAAGGTTGATTCCCGTGCCTGAAGTGCCTTCCCTCCTCACCTCCACTTCCTAGAATCCTCAGTTCCCTTCAGACTTCTGCAGGAAGACTTGCTGGTCCCCACTAGTTGCTAGGGCCTCCCTCTTCCCAATGACTTTGTGTTTCTTTTTGTATATTCATACTATCTTCCCCAGTAGAACATAAGCTGCTCGAGAAGACTTTAATTTTCATCTCTCCCCATCCCCTAGAAAAGAGCTGGGCATGTAGATGGGGGCTCCTCACCAGCCTTCCTTACCTCCCAGGGCCGAGTGCGGTTCTGGGAGGGGCATCCAGAGGCGTTGCAGCCCAGGGAGAGGTGGAGAGCGTGAGCTACGCTGTAGACGGCAGCATAGACAGCAAAAGTCTGGTGATGATGCAGACCGGCTGAGATGTTCTCGAGGCTGATGTGGTCACACTGGGGACACTGTGGCCCAACCACGTCATCCTCGGTCTGGGGCGGGGCCTCTCCCAGGGTGTCACAGAAGGTCTGGTTGGCGGCCTGGGTCAGGCACTGTTTAACATAGTCACTGAATTCGGGTAATGAAGAGCCCCGCAGGAGGAATCCCAGGATGGTGCCCACCCCTTGGATGCCAGGCAGTTTGAGGACCAGGTCAGACGCTAGCCAGGCCTCACTGGCCACCCACACCTTGGGGGTCACCTTGGTGAAGATGCAGTATTGGAAGAGGATGCGGGCAGCCGCCTCAGAGGAGAACAGGACCACCACCTGCACAGCACTCTGGTTGATCTGCCGCAGGAGAGCCTCCACCTTACCTAGATCCCGGGAGTCCTGGACCTTGGGCAGTGGCAGGGTGCCTTCGTGGGCAATACAGATGCTCCGGTTGTTGGCAAGGCTGGAGAAGAGGCTCAGGCCCTGGCGACCATACTCGTCATCACTGCCCACAGCTGCCACCCAATTCCAGCTAAACAGGCTTAGCAGCTCCACTATGGCCTGCAGCTGCACCCGGTCACTGGGGATTGTCCGGAAGAATGATGGGAACAGCTCACGGTTGCTCAGCCGGTCACTGCCAGCCCCATAGCTGACCTATAGGAAGAAAGGCTGGGCCAGGAGGGTGGCTGACGTGCCCTCAGCCAAGGCTAGTTAAGAGAGTAGAGGCCCACTGGAGTGATGAAGCTATCAGGGAGGAGGTGAGGACTTTGGTGAATGGGGATGGGGGCCTCTGAACGGATAGGGGCTCAACAAGTGGGGATGGTGGGGGACAATGAGAACATGGAACATTCCTGTGAGTGGGGGCAAGGAGGAGAGCTCAATGAAGGGAACAGAGGCCCCAGTTCACTGAAGGGAGATGGGTATCTCCACCTAGATAAACCCCAGGCTATTTCCCAGCTATGCCCTCTGCCCCCTTAGGTCTATAACATTCAAGTCCCACCAGATCAGGAGGGCAAAACTGCTGCCTAATGTCAAGGCGGCATTTTGTTCCCAAGTCCAAGAGGGCTGTTTCTCATGGCTCCTGCCATGGTGTTCCATTGCAGAGGACAAAGGGGTGACTCCATGCCTAAGAGCCTAAGACTCCATGCAAGGAGCTGGGGAAGGAGCTTCAGAGTCAGCAGCCCAGCCCTCCCTCCTGGGTTCCTGGTACCTGGGGCATCAGGAAGAAGCCAAAGAGCTTGCCCGTGATGATGGCAAGCTCGGAGGAGTGGGGGCCAATGACTGCCACCACGCGGGGCCAGTACTGGGTGTAGTTGCAGTAGGCGCCGATGTCCCGGCTCCCGGTTTGTGACATGAACAGGAGGCTGGGCTTCATGGTCACCATCGGCAGGGTGCAGGTGTCATAGAGGTCATAGCCCAGGTATATGCCTGGCAGCAGCGCTGATGAGCTGTTGATCTCCTCGATGGCCATCTTCATGGCCAGCGCCCACAGCAGCCCCATTGCTGAGATCCTGCATCAGAGGAGGCCTCATCCTGAGCCCCAGGATCCCTCTGCCAGCTTGGGAAATCCCATAGGTCCTCCCATGGCCCTAAGTTGGCACATCACCCCCTCCCCTGCTCCTCATTAATGCAGCACAGTCTCCTAAGGTTGCCGTCTTATTTAGCGTACAGATGTCCTGGGGATCTCCACCCTTACCCAGTACAGAGATGCCCTGGAGCCCATTCTGCCCCCTCACCCCACCCCCATATCAAGTTCCTTTAGAGCAGAGAATGTTCTTCAGTTAATAAATAGACTTATTAAGCACCTACTATGTGCCAGGCACTGAGGTAAGCTCTGGACATACAAAGAAAGGCAAAAAACCAGTTCCTGCCCTCAAGGAGCTCACCATCTAAAGAGGGAGACAGCGGGCAAATGAATGTGTACTAACAAGTTATATACAGAATAAAGACAATTATTGGCCAAAGGAAGGCACAGAATTATGAGGGACTGATGAGGAAAGGCTTCCTGCAGAAGGTGGGATTTTAGTTGGGACTTGAGAAGGGAAGCCAGGAGGTGGATGTGAGGAGGGGGAGCTTCCAGGCACAGGGACCAACGTCCAGAGACAATGCCCGGAGGTAGGAGATGTTTGCAGAATCAGCCGAAAGCCAGCATCACTGGGTGGAAGAGGAGAATAAGGTGGAAAGAAGACTGGAAAGGGAGGAACGGCAGGGGATGAAGGGCTTTGAAGGCCAGGCAGAGCATTTTGTATTTGCTTCTGGAGGCAGTAGGGAGCCACTGGAGTTTATTGAGGAAGGGCTGACCCGTGGTTGGACCTGTGCTTTAGGAAAATCCCTTTGGTGCCTGACTGGAGGATGGATTGGAGTGGAGAAGGGCCAAAGGAGGCAGCCCCCCCGCAGAAGCTACTGCAGTGATCCAGGGGTGAAGCGATGAGGGCCTGCATCAGGGTGGAGGCATTGTCAGAGGAAAGAAAAGGAGGTGGACTCCAGAGGTGCTGCAAAGGCGAAATCACCAGGCATTGGCAACAGCTCGGATGTGTGTGTGTTGGTGGCGGGGAGGGGGGAGCTGGGGGAGGAGTGGAGTCCAGGATGAACCCTAGGTTGGGAGTCTGGGGGATGGGAGGAAGGCGCCGCCCTCTCCAGTAACAAAGGTTGGGGTGGGGGGAGTGTTCTTGTCTTCCTCTCTCCTGCCTAGCACTTTTTGTGGGGGGAGGGGGCAGATGAGCAGCTCCATCAGCTAGACCAGAAGAATCTCTGCAGCTCATTCTTCGAGGAGAGCTCCTCTGGGCATTGGGAGGAGGAGAGGGAACTTGCCCAGGGTGATGCAGCCAGCTGTGTCCGAGTTGGGACGTGAGCCCCCCCGGCTCTGAGGACGGCTCTCTGTGCCACTATGGCTACGTCTTCTTGGCACGAATCAGGTGGTTCATGAATGATCACTGAATGAATGGACTGGCTGGGGTGTTCTAGGGCTGTTATCTGGCACTGAGATCTCCCGCCTTCCCTATCAGGCCCATACTCTCTATGGCTGCCTCATGCCTGGCCTGGTACCCTCTCTGCCAAGGCTTCCTGCTTTACCTGGACCCCCCTGGCTGCTCTCTATCTGCCATTTCATTTAGCTGGCACAAAGAATCCCCGGGGCCCTGCTCTCACCCTGCGAAGACCCTCCGAGTCACCCTTTCCCTGGCACGGCTTTCCTCCATTTCATCCTTTACCTGCTCCACATTCCCTGGGGCTCTTCCTCTTCTCTGTCTCACAGACCCCCAGTCCTTCCCCACTTAGGGGCTCCCTCCATTTACCTGGCACAGAGACCCTTTGAGATTTCCTTCCTTCTTACCTGGTACTTGGACCTCTCCCTTACCTGCCACAGAGACCCTGGGGGTCTCCTCCCTTTACCTAACAGATCCTCTGGGGCTCCCCCCTTTTCCTGTTCTGGCCTCCCTGGGGTTTTCCGCTGGTCTGGTCTCCCCCTTTCCACTAGTCCCCCTCTTACCTGGCACACCCTCCCCTAACACAGGCATTCTCCCTCCCTCCATCTCAGCCTTCCCTCCCCCTGCATACTTGGTACAGAGCACCCCCTTTGGCTGGGTCCGCTCCAGAAGTGCATCTTCTTTGATTCCAAAGGGGAAGAGGCCTCCCAGGATGTAGTCCCCATTCAGCTTAAGCTGCCTGGAGAGGCACAGCTTGGCCTGAGCAGTGGAGCAGGCCAGGCCCAGGCTCAGGCCTAGGCAGTGCAAGGAGCCCCGCATTGTAGAGGGAGGGTGTGGAGAGCTTCTTCCACAACAGAAGGGAGGGCAGAGCCCAGCTAAATAGACGTGACCTGGAGCTGGGGGGCCGGGGAGCAGAAGGCCTGGATATTTGGTTAGCAAAACCCTCTCCCTCCTTGCTCACTGGCTCAGGACCCACTAAGCAAATTGGCTGAGCGTGGGGACAGGAGAACAGGGGAGGATTTTAATAAAGCTGCTTTACATAGCCCCATCAATGGAGGAATTTGCACACACTCCCAGCCCAGGCTGTCCAACTGGCCTCAGCGTTAGGACCTGCCTCAGTGGACTCTCCCAATGGCCACAGCTATGGGACCACAAGTCCTAAACAACATAAGCGGGCCAGAGATGTTCCTGGACCTGGAGGCAGGAGACTTGTGAATTCTCTATGGACTTGTATATTTTGTTGTTCAGTCATTTCAGTCGTGTCTGACTCTTCGTGACCCCATTTGGGGTTTTCTCGGTAGAGATAATAGAGTGATTTGCCATTTCCTTCTCCAGCTCATTTTACAGGTGAGGAAACCGAGGCAAACAGGGTGAAGTGACTTGCTCAGGGTCACACAGCTAGTAAGTGTCTGAGGTCAGATTTGAATTCACTGGGCTTTCTATCCATTATGCCACCTAACTGCCCATTGACTTGTATATATAGAGTCATCAGTTTAGAGCTACAGGAGACCTCAGACCTTCCTACATTTTGCAGAAGAAGAAACTAAGGCCCAGAAAGGCAACGGCATTTGCCCACGGTCACACTGGCAATCAGTGTCACAGGCAGGATTTGAACTCAGGACCTCTGACTCCAGAGCAGGTTATCTTTCCACTGTTCTAGTCATGTGTGAAACTCAGGTGAGGTTCACTGACTTGCTGAGGTCAGGTGGGCAATAAGTGATTAATTAAATCTCCCCAGTAGAATGGAAGCCCCAAGAAGATGGAGACTGTTTCACTTCTGTCTTTGGATCCTCAGGACCTGCTGTAGTGCCTGGCACATACCACTGTGCTTCCTAATTATTTGCTGGATTGAAAGGAAGTGGAGTTGAGGATCCCCCAAATGGCGATGAAGAGGGGCATGGGTTGGGGGGAGGGGTGACACAGGAGAAACTTCATAAGAGAAATTGCTGGAGGGATACATGCTTGGAAGAAACAGGGGTAGCCCTTATGATCTCTTGGTATCCACACCCTTGTTGCTGGACATTATAGGAAGGATACTGACAAGCATCACCTAAGATGGGCTAGCGTGGATGACTTGCCACCTGCCTTGATGGAGGGAGGGGTGGAGGAGATCTCAGATACATTGGACCTTAGAGGCCCTCCAGTAAATCAGGATTTCTTAGCTGTTTTTCTATCCTGGACCCCGCCCCCAACAAGCTAGACCCCTAAGAACCCCTTCTCAGAACTGTGTTTTTAAATGCATAAAATGAAATACATAGGATTACAAAGGAAACCAGTTACACTGAAACAGTTATGAAAAAAAATTTAAGTTTAAAAAAAGTTGAGACCCCAGGTTAAGACTCCCAATCTAGACTAACTCCTCTCATTTTATAGTCTCCCTTAAGGGAGGCTCAGAGAAGCTGAGCTGCTCAGAACCCCTCCTTGTGTCAAGGTGGGCCTGAGGCCTCTTCCCCTGACTAGGAGGAATATGGTGTGGGGGGCAGGCCATGCAAATGGCAGAAGATCAACAGAAGGCAAATTCTGCCTTAATGACAGCACCCTTATACCAACAGCCTGGGGGGAGCTGGGCTGGCTCCAGATGGTGGCCCTTGGAGGAGGGTTAAGGGGGAGCCTGGGTATGAGGCAGAGATGTGGATGATGGCAGGCAAGGGCCAAGGACAGGGGCGCCCAGACATTCATTGTAGACGTGAGTTGCTCTAGCTAAGGAGTGACCTGGGAGGAAGCTGGCTCCCTCTCCTGGGGGTGAGTAAGCAAAGGCTGGATGAACTGAAGGAGAAATGGAATTGGAATTAGAAAGTCTCCATCTTGGTGTTACCTCCCCAGGTGACCTTAGCCAAGTCACTCCCCTTGTTCCTTCCAGTCAATGAGAGGGCTGGGCTGCATGACTTTCGAGAGTTCTAACATTCTGGGATTCTGTGAGCAGGTACGGCCGGGGTTTCTATACTCAGTCCTGCTTGAGGGGCAGCAGGTGAGGGAGCTATTTCTGCAACCTCTCGGGGGCACCTCACCCAGAAACCATCAGGACTAGATTCACCTCTTGAGGCTAGTGAGGGCCATGGCTGGGGGGGGGTGGGGGTCTCTGGTTTTCAGATCATGGGCAAGTGGACCCTGCTGGCAGTTCATTGGTCATCTTTAGCCCATCCCCCTGAGCTTTTCTGGACAACTCAGGGGTTCAGGTTACCCCAGGGGAGGCTCTTTCATAATCCCACCTTCACGATTTTGCAGAGATTTTAATAAAACAATTTTTACTTTCTCTAAGTGAAATATCTTCTCATTGCAAACTCTCTTTCTACTAGGTCACCATGCGGGGCTGCCCTGATCCATGAAGTCCAGATTTTTGCCCTGCCCTGACCCCTCACCCTTTATTAGATGCCCAGGGCTCCAGAAAGGTGTTAGGGATTTGGTGACAATCTTCCCTGTCCCAAAGGGATTCATGCCCTCTATGGAGTAAAGCATTTGTTGAAAAAGTATCGCCAATCCCAAACAAATCAGGGAGACCTGGATGGGGGCAGCATCTTGGTCGCAATTCTGTTTAGAGTCAGGACTGGGCTGGTTTCATTCCTTGCACTTGTGCTTGGCACAGCAGCTGCTTCACAAACACTTTGAGGGGCTGCTAGTGGTACAGTGGATAGAGCACCGACCCTGGAGTCAGGAGGACCTGAGTTCAAATCCAGCCTCAGATACAAGCTGTGTGACCCTGGAAAAGTCACTTAATCCCATTGCTTTCCCCCAAAAACCAAACAAACAAAAAACACAACACCCTACTTGTTGATTGATTGACTCTACTTGGTGGTCCCCTTACTCTTCTGGAATTCTCTTTCCCCAATACCCCCAATGACCACTTTCAGAACCCCTTTCTACAGGACTGTGTGGGTAAGGCAAAATGGGCTCCTTAGCACTTGAGGAGTTTTGCTTTTGTTTACTTTGAGTAAAAGTACTTTCAGCCGTTAAGTGCTAAGCCCCAGGCCCAAAGCCCTATCAGATATGAAATCTGTGTGGGTGTAGATTAATGACTTAAGAGGGGCCAACTCGGGAACCAATGGTCTCTGGTCCTTGAGGTGGGACTTGAGGACGCCAGAGGCTGGGCTGCGAGGAGAGGCGAGCTAAGAGACAACTACAGCTGAAGCTGAAAAAAGCCGAAGCAGGAGCTGCGGAAGCAGAGCCGACCTGTGTGAACCCAGGATTGCGAGCAAGGACTTGAGGCCAGTAAATATGAATTGGTTAAATACCATCTTGTTTTTCTGTGGCCTCCTGGTTACTCTTGTGAGGTGGGCTTATTGGGCCTGGGGTTTTTTGGTCAAGATGTTGGAATGGGGAGGCTGGTTCACAGATCTGCTGCTGTGGGGCCTAAATAAATGTTTTGTTGCTTTCTACTTAGAGAATCCCTCATACCTTGCGATTTCAAAACATTCAAACATATACATGGTTATATTTGAGATTATAAATTCGGCCTTCCTACTACAAGGACCTTATTTTGAGTCAGTGAATTGAGTGCAGGGGAAAGAACACTCCTCTGGGTTCAACTCCTATCTCTGCCACATACTGCCTATGTGACCTTGGGCAAGTCACTTAGCTTCCATAGGCCTTGGTTTCCTCATTTGTAAAATTAAGAGGCTGGACTGAGGCCCCTTCCAGCTCAGGAGCATGATTTGTTAAATTATTCCCCACTGCAGCTTAGGCAAAGTATAATTAAAAGCATTTGCTCTTTATATGGAACTCATAAAAGACTGAAAAGTGAGAGAAGTGATTATTTCTCTTATATTAATCAATTATTGAATTAGGACTAAGATTTTTTTCAGAAGCCTGTAGGTTGTTCAGTTTCTGAAGGACAATGTTGATGGATTGAGATTGCTCCACTCTCCAGCTTTTGGATCCTGGGTGGGAGATTCCACCCAGCTAGAAAACCTTACAAATAATTTAATCTAAGATGAATTCTGGCCCATTGTGTTCCACTCAGCCAGGTCCAAGCAGAGGTGGACCCCCTTTGGTCTAGATTGCCCTACTTGGGGTAGTCTGGATGAGAGATAAGTCTCTTGTCCAAGACTGAATGATCAGTCATGTCTCATAGCCCCTCATTAGAATAAGCCCACCTCTCATTATAATATTCATTCTTCTCATTATTTGTTAACTAATCAGAGTTGATTGCCACCCTCAGAAACACCTACTCTTCCCAGGGCATGTAAGCATTGAGTGGGTTCCATGAAGGGTCTTAGGCATTTGAGAGTGTTACTGGCCCCTTTTACCCTTTTATCAATTATCTTCTAGCATGGTTAATGCAATGATTAATTACACAGAAACTATGTCTCTTGAACTTTTTACGCTTCACAAAAGCTTGAAAGGGCCCCAGCTAGGATTCCCAAGGGAAGGGCTTTCCTAGTGTTTAGCCTCTGTCTTACTCTGCCTGTCATGAGGCCACAGGCTCATGGCCAATAGTCTATTACTGCAGAGCAAAGAGCTACTAACCTAGGGTATGGGACTGTTAGGGAAGCTGGTGGCCTAATGGATAGCACACGAGGCCTGGAGTTGAGAAGACCCAAGTTTGAGTGTGACCTCAGACACTTACTACCTGTTTCCAAGAGTCCTTGGGAAAGTCATTTCACTCCTGTCTCTTCAGTTTCCCCAACTGTGAAATGGAGATAATGATACAGCAACTATCTCTCAGGGCTGTTGGGAGGATCACATGAGATAATATTTATAAAGCACTCGGCATGATGTCTGGCACACAGTAGGTGCTGTGACAATTCAAAGGCTCAGGAGACATGATTTCTGGGTAATTAAATCACTTTATCAATAAGGCCAACACATTATTATTATTTTTTGAAGTGGGGAAGGCAGGGGAATTGGGGTTAAGTGACTTGCCCAAGGTCACACAGCTAGTAAGTATGTCAAGTGTCTGAGACTGGATTTGAACTCAGGTCTTCCTTACTCCAGGGCCCATGCTCTACTCACTGTGCCACCTAGCTGCTCCCAGGCCAGCACATTATTAATAAAAGGATGGTCATTTGCCTGGCTCTCTTAGACCAAAGACAATCATGGTGCAGGGCTCAGGGTATATGCATTCTTTTGGAAGAGGAGTGGCAATCAACTCTGATTGGCTAACACAATGGGAGGTGAGCTATATTAAAATGAAGGGCTAAGAGTGACATCACAGTCACCCTTGGACGAGAGTCTTATCTCTATACCCCAGCACTCCCAGCTTTGGGTAATCTAATCAAAGAATTTATCCCCACCCAAGCTTGAGTAGAACACAATGGGCTTCCCTACCTGAGATTAAATTCCTTGTAAGCTTGGGTGGGGTCTGACCAAGATTGAGCAGAAGTAATTCAAACTCATTATCAGTAATGTGCTTTAAGACATTGAACTTTTTACTTTTTAAAAATCAGGACTTTAGAAGAAGAGGAGAACTTTGGATCTCCTCAAATTATTGGTTATTAATAATCATTTTTATCATTACTATATAAATGCTTGTTCTTTTACCCATTTAATAAACTATATGTACATACTGGATATGACATATACACACATATGTACGCTCTAATTTTGCACGTGAGGAAGCTGAGGACCATGAGGCTAAGTCATTTGCCAAAGATCTCATAGACCTACATGCTCTCTGCTGATCTCCAAGCTCACGTCTCCAATGGCCTTTCAGACATCTAACACTGGATGTCCAGTAGGCATCTTAAATTTAACACATCCAAAACAGAACTCATTGCCTTTCCCCCTAAAACCTCCTGCCTTCTCTATTAAGGGTAACACCATCCTCCTGGTCTCCCAACCCAGGTCCTCGCTCTGTATCATCTCCCCTATCCAATGTTGTGTCAAGGTCTATCAATTTCACCTCTGCAGCATCTCTCATAGATTTCACCTTTGTAGCATCTCTTGTAGATTTCACCCCTGCAGCATCTCTTGTAGATTTCACCTCTGCAACATCTCCCCAATACATCCCCTTCTCTCCCCTGACACTGCCTCCACCCTGGTCCAGGCCCTCTTCCCCTTGCACCTACTGCAGTGGCCCATGGTGGTGATGGTGGTAATGGGGTCACATCTGCCTGCCTCGGATTTCTCCCCTCTCTAGTCCAACCTCCATTCAGCCACCAAAGTGATTTTCCTAAAGCACAGGTCTGACCATGTCACCCCTCCTACTCAATAAACTCCAGTTGCTCCCTATCGCCTCCAGGAACAAATACAAAATGCTTTGTTTGGCATTGAAAGCCCATTATGACCTAGTCCCCCTTCTTTTTTTCCAGTCTTATACTCTACTCCTCCATACTTATTCTTTGATCCAGGGACACTGGCCTCCTGGTTGTTCAGCAAAGAAGCTTCCCCATCTCTCAGGCTCTAGGCATCTTCTCAGACTGTCCTCAAAGCCTGGAATGCTCTCTCTCTTCATCTCTGCCTCCTGGCTTCCCTGGCTTTTTTAAAGTCCCAACTAAAATCTCATTTTTAACAGAAAGTCTTTCCCAACCCCTCTTAATTCCAGTGCTTTCCCTCTGTTAATTATTTTTTATTTACCCTCTACAGAATTTGCTTTGTATCCCCCATTAGACTGTAAGCTCCTTGAGAGCAGGGACTATCTTTTCTCTCTTTTGTATCTCCAGTTCTTAGTACAATGCCTGGCATATAGTAGGTGCTGGACCATCTAAGCTTGTAATCCTGGGTTAGCAACTGTTTGCAAAGCAGTAAAGGATTATTACTCTTGTGGCCTTATGATGGGTCTCTGACACTGCTCTTCAGAATTCCTAGTAGCGCTCTTTACAGCTTTTCAGTTTTTTTAAGAGTTCTCTATAAAAAGCAAATATTTTAAGCTAGTGGTGTCCATCTCAAATAGAAATGGCTGAATATTTACTCAGGAAACCACAAATTAACACTAATTATGTTGTAATTTTTAATTTGTTAAACATTTCCCAATTACATTTTAATCTGGTTCTGGCTTCACTTATCATCGAGTTCTGGCCCTAGATTGCTTGACACTTACTGAGTAAGTGTCTTTCCTTCCTGCGCCTCAGTGAGAAGAGGGGGCTGTGGTCTCTTCCAGCTGCAGATGTAGGAGAGAATCAGACGAGGTACATGATGCTTCCTACAAATATTCGATTTATTTTCAGCTTCTTGGTACCCATTTCATTCCTTTCTCCTCCTGGTCTCAATCCCCAGCTGGGTCTGTTCTTTTATAAGCTATGGGAGGTACACTGCACTGACCAGGGATGCTTCTGGCCAAGACCCAGCCAGGAGGAGCATCAGCCAAAGATCTAAGCTGCAAGATGGAGGAACAGTGGAGACAGTAGTGAGACAAGTAATGTCCTTGAGAAGGCATTCCTGCTGGTTCAACTTGGGTAGTGCAGGTGCCCACAGAGGGCATGGCATTATTAGCCTAATGGGAAATAGCAGGGTAGGAGAGATGAATGGAAGGCAGTGTCAGACAGGGCTAGAAAGCCCTTTGGACAACAAGATCCAGAAACAGAGGTTAAAAGTTACCCATGGCCCAGAGATGACTTCACTTCTCCTTTCCTTGGAGGGCAGACTAGGCTCTCACCACCCCAGTGGCTTGTTCCAAACACACTACCTTGTTGCCTGGTTTGCGGCACTGGGTGGGGCCCTGGGGTGACTGGGAGGATCCCACATCCTGCTAGGGAGGAGACAGAATGGAATGTTGGCCTTTGGATCACACCTCAGCCAAACCAGTTCCAAAGCACTTTTTATAACCTATAACTGAAACAGTCAGTGCCTGGATGGGAGGATGGCACTTCCCAGGGTTTTGGGAAGGCTGCAGAGTCAATAAGGAGTTAGTGACTCAGAGCACCCAAAGTCACTGATACTAAATGTCCTCACTCTTCAAGGTGGTGATCTAGGGAGGGGAGAGTCCATCCACACCTCTGGAGTTCAGGGTTTAATTCTGGGCCTCGCAGTGTAGCAGTGTAGGAAGAACATTCACTGATAAGCTGAGGGCTCTAGAGGAGAGCTGCCAGGATACGGACGAGCTTTGAGTCCATACCATAAAAGGCTCAGATGAAGGGACTGGGCATATTGGGCCAAGAGAAGAAAGCTGTGGGGTGAGGTGGAGATGGGCGCAGGACATTAGAACCACCTTTGAGTATTTGAAAGGCTGTCATAGGGATGGGGGATTAATTTGGCTTTTTTCCCAGATGGCAGAGCTGGAAAACGGTGGCAGGTGGGAGCTAGGACTCAGACTTGGGCTCGATAGACACCCAGGATAAACATCTTGACAAGGAGAGCTATCCTAGAGTGAAACAGGCTGCCTCAGAGGTGGGAGGATCATCACAGGCTTTGTAGTGAAATAATGGCCAGCATTTACACATGGCTTTAAGTGTGACAAGCCATTTCACAATCGTTATTTCATTGGATCCTCCTAATAATCACACGACGCAGGTCCTATCATACTCATTGTACAGATGAGTAAACTGTGGCTGAGGTGACCTGCCCAAGGTCACACAACTGGTAAGCACATGAGACAGGATTGGAACTTGGATCTTTCTGACCTCAAAAGTTTTTTGTCCCATGAATCCCTTTCAACAATCAAAAACTGTGTTGCCATCTACTAGTCATGACACTGTTTCCGATTTATTCATTAAGTGCTTACAATAACTACAATGATACCTTTTGCCCCTCAAAGCTCATGATGGTTTCAAATTGGTACAGAAAAACGAGTCATGCTTTGAAACACATGCACATATTTGCAGACATAGAGAGAAAATATATTGGTCACCTAATTAGGGGATTCTTTCCAGCTGAAGGGACTCTGACAGCATCCTTGGACCCCAGAATTGCTGCTCTATTCACTGTGCTACTTGCTGCCCTCTGATGGAGAAGATTGGCAGGTGGGGTGCTGGAAGGCCTCCCAGAGCCTTGCTCACTCTATTGGCCCACAGAAAACAGCTCTCCTACAGGTTCAAACACTCAGTACACTTCCATCCACCAAGTACGATTTATTTTAAATGAAAAAAATAATCAAACACATTATGATTTCTCCCCACCAAGGAATGAGGTCACACAGTCCTGCTGTATACATGTCACAGAAAAGGGCAGATCTGCAGAAAGTGCATTTCCCAGGGAATGTGGAGTCAGCAGCAACAGAAGATGCAGGGGAGCGACATCCAGGGCAACCACCAAAGCCCTGTCCTTCCCCTCCCCCACCCCCAGCTGTAGTGAAGGTCACAGATGCCAAGATCTGATCAGTTTCAGATCACCTGGTTTGTACTATCAAATCTGATACCATGTGGGCAACAGGGGCAGGAGAAGACCCTCTTGTGCTCCCCTCCCCTGTCATAACAGGAGGCTTAATGTTTCCATTTCTGGGGAGAGGGAGGGAATTGGGGGACAGGGGGATAAGTGCCACCTTCTCCCAATTTCTCAGCTTTCAGTTAACAGCTCATGCAAGGGCCCTTCCCTCTCTGCCCAGGGCTGCTGCTACCCCCTCCAAAGTGCAGGGCCAGAGGATGGAAGCTCATCACCCTGGGCTATCTGCCGGAAACCTTGTAGGTCAAAGGGAGAATACAGAAAAGGAGAGCAGCCAGGGGAGCCCAGATGGGGCAAAGATGGAGAAGTTGACTCGAGGGGCAGGGAAAGATGGTTACTGTACCCCAATATCCTATCCCATATTCCAGACACCGGGCCAAGCAGCAGTCCTTGGGGTCTTATGCATAAGCCAAGGGGGCACTCCAGAAGCCACGGGGGCACTCCAGAAGCCACAAGTCAAATGAAGACCTGTTTGAAAGCCAAGTGGGAAACATGGCCCTTGAGCCTTTCTGCTCAGTTTGCTTAGAGCAGCAGATGCCCCTCCAAGCAGCATTTTCAAATGTCCCTAAGAATGGGAGGTCCCCCATTTCTCACCGGGTGGGAGCAGGGGTGAGTATTTCAGTCCCAGGAGAGTCACAGGCTTGGGGGTAACCATTATGTGTTTTCCAGGGGAAACCTCTTGGGGAATGTGATCCCCAAGAAGGATGCAATATTAGGGAGAACTGCATAGGAATAGGCGTTTTGCTAAGGGATTTTTTTTAAGGATGACTCCTCAAAAGAGAAGAGCTTGGCTGGCATCTCTTGCTTCAAGCCTCTACCAGGGGAGCGAGCCGGCCATTAACATGGCCGCTTTTGGGCTATTGACTGCTGCTCAGCAGTCACCCAGTCAGAATTTTGCTCTCCCGGGCAAGACGTTGAATCCACAGCATTTTTGTGAAGCGATCAGGAGGCAGCTGAGATCTCATGCCAGGTGGGGACATGCCTAACTTTCTAATATCATGTGTACGGCTAAGGTCAAGCACCCCTGAACTGATCTCTTCAGCTGATGGGACCACTGCCTGATTTTAGCTGGTCTATTATTACTTATAGCAGCTGAAACAGGGCCCTGGCACCCAAGGAGCAAAATACCTGCAGGATGTAGATGACAACACTGTCTTTGGTAAGACACCAGAGATGCATACTGGGTACTTTGGTTTAAAAACAAACAAACAAACAAACAAACTCTTTAAAAGCTGCTAGGGGAAATCCTGTGCAGGTTGTGGCTTCCCTTGCTAGAGATCCCAGAGCAAGAGGCCCACTTTTGCTAGTTGAACTAGACAGATATATGTAAATGTTTTCCTTACAAGAGGCTAGAAAAGAAAATAAATTATTTTGCCCCTGAGATAGCTGGAATCTACCCTGTGGTTTTACATATCACTAAAGAACATTTCAGACACAAGGTTGACAAAGCAGTCAGAAATTAAAATGCCAGATCCCTGGACTTGACTATAAGAAGGCTCCTTCTCTTATCCTCCGCTCCCTATTTAAATATGAAAATGCTTCAGCCCACTCCTTTCCCCCATAGCTTCTGCTGATTCCAGTTTGTGTAGCAATCTGGGCCAGGGAAATAATCCCCCCCCCCAGACCTTTGGCCTCCTTACTCCCAGCAGGCTAGGATATGGGGTCCTTTCTCAGGGAGAAAAGGAGTTGGAAACAGAATAGGTCGACATTTAATCATACGGACTTCTTATGTTTGCAGCCTGGGTACTGCAACACGATTCAAAATAAAAAAAAAATTAAAAAAAACTATACTAAGTTTTTTTCTTTCTGCTTTTGATTAGGAAAGTGAGGGCAGAGGTCAGGATAGAGTTGTCTGACTTTCCTGGAGGCTACATGATTTTACTTAAGATTATTTCTGACACTTCAGAGAGTAGGCAGGTCAGGAGGAGCTGAAATCAGCCACCCTCAAGATGTAAACCTGGCCCCCTGGTTTCCAATGATCTCCAATCCATGGATTGTCTATGATCTTTTGGTGCTCCCTGCAGAGAGCCACGCGGCCCTGCAAATACCTATTCCCAGCTGAGTGGCAACCAAGTCCGAGCTTGGTGGAAGATGGGGGAAGAGAAACCAAGGGAGCTCTGAGTAGGGCCTGAAGCATCAGTAAGTGCTGGATGACAGGTTTTGGTTGTATCTTCTCTACCTGGTATCTAAGGTAGGAGAGTCACCTTGGGGCCTGGCCTCCCCTCAGCTATGGAAGGTCCAGCAGGGTATGGTCCTCAAAGAGTTTCTGGGTAATTTGGTAGACCTGGCAGATGAAAGGCATAGCTTCATTCAGCATCTCCACGGCCTCCTCAGGGGGACCCACATTCATGGTCTCTAGGAAAGCATTGCGGCTGGGCAGCATGCAGAATGCCACAGTGACAGCTTTGCGGATAATCCAGGGGTGGTAGGAGGCCAGGGTGGTGTTGTAGGAGTCAGTGCAGAGGACTGAGGTCTTGCAATCCTCCTGGCTAGTCCTGAGCCCCTCCAGGAACATCTGCAGCCAGTGCAGAGCCCGGTGCAGGCGGAGGATGGTACGGCAGCCAGAGTCGGGGTGTTCAGAGCGCTTCTGGAGGTCCACCAGCTTGTTGTCGATCTCATATTGCACCATGGCCTGAAAGTTGGAGTAGTTTTCCTTCTGGTCACTGCTGCGGAACCTCTCCATGATCTGGATTTTGGTCATCACTTCCTTGGAGATGAAAGAGAAGATGGCTCCAAGGTTGTTCAGGAACCTACATTTTCAAGACCAAATAAAGTATCATCGTTCTGGGGGAGCCTGCAGTGGCATCTCTCTGAAAGGGGGCTCCTCCACTGGGGAAGGACACCACCTCCCAGCCTGGTGAGAGTAATGAGGCCAAAGGTCTGACCCTGGGGGATTTTCCTGGGCTAAACTGCTACAGAAACATGAATCAGCTGAAGGAATGGGGGAAGGAGTGGGCTGAAGCAATCTAGGAGGGAACGGACTGAAGCAAAGCCAAGTATTCTGGTTCTCAAGGGGAGAGTCACCAATATCAACGATGAGAAATCCAGGAGGGACATAGGTCAACTAAGTTCTCCAGCAAAATGCTACTTCCAAAATAAAAACAACATGACCACCTCCAAGCTGCTTCCCTTTCCCAGGTATGGCTCTGGTGGCCAAAGAGGGTGTCACTGGGATAACGGGGTGACATCTCGGTACAGATACTGTATCAACCCTTGCTGCCCCAACCGCACCCTGCCAAGTGGCTAATGTGTCAGGAGGGCACACTGTGGTGCTTCTGCACAAGGGTCTATATGTTAGGCCTCATGGGCCAATGGGAGAATCCAGTCACTGGTGCTTGTAAAACGCCTGTAAGGAATGTGGACTTAAGGAATGTCGAATCGCCGTCTAGCAAGTCCTACTCCATTCATGTGTGGCCCTGTGCCCACCCCCATCACGTGTTGATCGGCCCCCCGCAGCCGAGTCCTAGATGTCCTCGTACCCAGGGCCTCTTCCCATACAAGCTGTCTGACACTCCGGCACAGCCTGACCTCCCACACTTGTCTGGTCCCCCTCTCTCCCACAAGTTGTTGGACATTCATGTGTACTCTCCCCCTCCTCACACAAAAAGGAGAATAATGACGATGATGACAGTTCACACTTATATAACACGGTGCCAGGCACCTCACTAAGCACTTTATAATCATCATCACATCTGATCTGCCCAACAACCCTGTGCTATCACTATACCCATTCTGCAGATGAGCACACAGAGGCACACAAATTAAATGATTTGCCCAGGGTCACTCAGCCCCAGTAAGCGCCTGAGGCTGGATTTAAACTCAGGCCTTCCTGCCTCCAGGCCTGAAGCGCCCACTAGGAGCCCCCACCAGTGTGAGCTCACCCCGGCACTCTAGCCAAAGCCCTTGGGATCCACAGAATGGCCCCTGCACACTCACCTGACAAGCCCTTTCCAACTGCTAATGTAAGGGTCCATGAGGACCTCCTCCTTCTCGTTGAGGCATTGCTTGAAATTAAGCAACACGACCTTGAGGTTAAAGTCGTCCTGTTCGTCAGCCATGGTCCGCCACAACCTGAAACACACAGGAGGCCCCTGGGCAATCGGGTCGTGTGTGTCTGCTTTGGAAGACAGGCTGGAACGGCAGACCTGATGTAATGAGGCGTCTTTCTCAACACTTGTTCCTACTCACCCGAGTTGCTGCAGGACAAAAGTGCCCTATCCAAGCAGAGTCAGTGGCTGCACAAGTCTGAGGTGGGAAAGGCAAACCTGGAAGATGGGTCCTGCCCTGGAATCTCCCAGGCACCCTGGACTCTTTAGTAGCCCCATCTTTCCATCCTGGACCCAAGCCCAACTTCCCAGGCAGAACAGGAGATAGAACAGAAATTATTCAGATGAGAGAAGGCAGGAGGTAGAGGAGAGAGTTTGCAACATTCCAGGCTGTTGGCTGTGGGAAGCTCCCATGTCCCCAGACTATGGGCTCTTTAAAGGAAGATGACATCTTAGACTTTTGTGTCCTCCTGTGTACCCAGCATGGTCCCAACCCAGAGTTGGCATTCAATATAACGCTCAATGTCTGCCTGCAGGATTAAAATTAACAAAAAGGGATGGGAACAGATTTAGGAATGGAGATCAAAGAGCTGAGGACCCCGGGACTCTAAGATGACCGAGAGTGGCCAACAGAAGACCATGATTCTAGGAGTTAGGACACCTTATTCTCTCTTGGTTGTTGACTACTTCCTCCCTCTGGATCTCAGTTCCCTTATTTGTAAAATGAGAGGGTTGCATGAGATGATCCTCGAGTTCCCTTCCAACTCTGACATTCTATTGTCTAAAGTCTCTTCCAGCTCAGATGGTCTATCACTCAATGACAGATCAATTTACTGTTTAAACAGCCTTGTGCTTTCTCATGACGGAGAATGAAACCGGCAGCAAGCAGGAAATTGCTGTTGAACTTTCTAATGATCTTTGGCCCCACAGTCTGCTATGTAGTAGTGAGAAGGGAAGAAACTAAATGGTTTTGAGTAGGCTGGACAGCTGAGGTTACAAGCGGAGGATGGATGGGCCTGGCTCAGCTTCTGAAAGGTAAGGTCGATACCCCCACCAGACGTCGCTTTGTCACTTTGACTCTGCCATGATTACACTCTGTTGTATACCATTAGTCAGAGCTTCAAGGTCAGGGATGAAGAGCTGAGCAGGAAGAA
>CM053622.1:794166566-794313455 GCA_028646595.1 Phalanger gymnotis | reverse complement strand
AATTTCAGAGCAGCAGAGTCTGAGTCAGCACAGAGCAACCTGGAGGTCCCCCTGTCCCCTCCATGGAAGGAAGCAGACCCAACCACAGTGATACAGCAGTGCCATACATACCAGTGTCAGATGGGGAAGGTCAAAGGGGAAGGGATCCCAGGGTCTCACTCCTGGTTTTTCTGTCACTGCCTTCGAGTCCTAGGGTCACATCCTTGAAAAGAAAACAGGAAAGTGGTAGAAAATCAGGCCCGTGGACCCCTTCATCCTGGGCATAAAATACGTACATCACAGAAGAAACCATATAAATTACATATATATATAATATGTATATATATATACGTATAATATGCATTTATATATACAAATATATACAAAGTATATATACACATATACAATATACACAAATATACATTCAGCACAAGTACAATATAAATGCGGTTCTCAAGATTAAAGCTTAAGCTCCCTGATTTAAAGTCAGAAAGGGAGGACCGCGAGGTCGGGAAGGGGTCCATCTAGTCCCTCCCCCTCTGACAGACACGGAAACTGAAGCCCATTGGAGGTCACCCGGCGAGTCAAGCGGGGAGGGGCGGTCAGGGCGGGGACCGCAGCCCCGGGTGCCCCCAGACCGTGACCCCGGACAGGAGCCCCTTCCCCCGCAGCGCTGGGGGACCCGAGGGCTCATGACCCTTGACCCCGCCGCCCCCACCCCGGGCTCTTGGTGGGGTCAGGATCTCCCCCTGCCCCAGCACCCTTGACTCTCGCCTACAGCTCCCCGACCCCCGGCATCTCAGAGCCGGCCCCCCAGGCCCACCTCCTCACCCTCACCTGCACCTTACTCACCTGATGTTTTCTCTGTCTGTAGGTTCTTGGGGCCTGTCCTCAATCCCCTCCAATCACCGCCAAGACCCACCCCCAAGTCCTCGCCATTGCTTGATTGACTGGGACAGAATCCAATGGAGGGCCGGCAGAGAGAGCCAGTCCAGGAGGGCGGGTCCCGGGAGCTGGGAGGTTGAATCATAGGCTGGAGTTGCGCCTGCGCATTGGCTTCAGGTCGTTGCCGCTGGTCCCTCCCTTCGCGCAGGCGCTGTGCCTTGGGACTAGCTGTGAGTACGGAAACCTGTGCGGCTCGGCTCGTGGAGGGCTGAGGTGGGGAGAGGACAACATTGAGGGCCCTCATCGCGGGGGTGGGAAGCGGAGGGCCAGCCGATTTCCTAGGGAGCCTGGAAGTCTCCCTCTCTTACCTTTCTGCCCCTCCCTGCGGCCTCCTGCTCAGGGTCCGCCTCCCTCGGGTGGGCGGCCATGACCACCACCCGGAATGGGCCGCTAGGATGCGGGCGAGTGACGTCACCGCGGGCGAGCAGCTGCTCCGAAGGCCTGGGGGAGGGGGGCGGGGGTTGGGGAACCCCGGCCTGGGGAGCCTGGGCTCGGCCTTGGGGTCTCCAGACCAATCCTGCCTTGGTTCGCAGTGTGGAGACGCAGGGGAGCCCAGGGAGAAGCCATGCTGGGATCGTGAACCTTAGGCGTTTTCTCCCAACTTTCTTTTCCTCCTCCACTTTACAAGTGAGGAAACTGAGTCTCCAAGGGCCTGTGGAACTTGCTTAAGGTCAGCGAGTCAGGGATCAGAGCTGAAACCGAGCTCCTGGCCAGAGAATGACTTGCCTAGAGTCACACAAGTACTAAGTAGCAAAGCCAAGATTCGAACCTGAGCCCCTTGACTCCAAATCCTGTGCTCTTTTTTGTAATACCACATTCCTTTCTCTATGATAAGTAAGTAGCTTCTGCAGCTGATGCTCCTAAGCCACAGCCTGGAAGGAGCAGTTGACCTGTAATTCAAGGGATGGCTATTAAATTTTTTTTAATTGTTTTTGGAGCCAGAAAAACATTCCAGACTAGTAGTTCTTATTTCTTGTAGCCCCAACAATTTACAAAATGCTTCCCTTAAAACAACCATGTAAAGTAAAGAGGGCCGTGTGATGTACTGGGAAGAACACTAGATTTGAAATTAGGCTCTCAGTGTTGGAAGGGTCCTCAGAAGTCATCTGGTCCAGCCCTTGCCGACTCAGACTGGATTTTCTGTGTGGCTGTGGGGGAGTTATTTAACTCCCATGGCCCTTAATTTCCCCTTCTTTAAAATGAAGGGGTGTGGACTAGATTATTTCTAAGGTTCCTTCTATCTGTAAATTCCCTGAGATAGCTAGGCAGTACAATTGTGATTTTCTCTATTTTATAAGTGAAGAAAGTATCTAGAACTCAGGTCTCCTGAACCAAGTCCAGATTAAGATAGTGATAGTGGCATCATCACCATGGTTTCCTAGCATGCTTTCCCCTCCAGAGACCTCTAGTATACTGGTATGTTAGTAGGTAGATCACCAGTATTTCAGACTGCTTTGGCACAGAGCTGAGGAAACCTTGCCCAGTATTAGGGGTGGTTGTGTCCCTGTTTGAGCACCTATTTCATAGTCATTGTAAAAAGTTACAGCTTTCTGTATTGGCCCCTTTCCTTTTAGAAATTATGGCATCCAGACAAATGGTACCTGTGTGATCTCAAAGACCTGTGCTTTGTAGGCACTGCTGTATCGTGTCCTGCATCTAGCCTGATGAAGTACTGAGAACTTGGCCACTCAAGATGCCAGAGATTAAAGTCACTCCCTTGGGTAAGTTAAAAGAAGTTCAGTTTGATTTAAAAAAAAAAAGTTTTCCAGATTAAAGTAACATCAAAAGCAACAAAACTTTATAGTAATGAACTTGGATGCTGTAACATCCTCTGTAAGAGAATGTGTTGGTCACAGCTTAGCTCTTCATTCTGTGCTTGGTTCATATCAATATGAACCGAGTGTCTTTCCATGCCCACTGATGTGGGCAATGTGGTACAGCTATCCAGCATCCCATTGATGCTTTTCTTGAGTGGGCAGTGTTATATGCAGAAGGCTCTCTTTCTGAATGATACTTTGCTTTGGCTTATGGTAAAAGGAATTCACCTTCCCTCGGGGATGACAGAGTTGGCATTGTGGGGCATTAGCCCAAAAGTATGTAGGAGAGTGAGAGATAATTCATTTTGGGGGTCAAACATTTTAGGGCAGATTATTCAGAGGGGACAGAGAATTGGGAACTGGAAGAGTCAGAGAAGTCTTCCTGGAGGAGGTAGTAGGATGTGAGTTGGGGATTGAAGGCTGGGCTGGATTTGTTGAGAATATGATGAGGCTGTGTCAGGTTAGGACAATGGGGAACTATGTTCTAGAGCAGGGAGATAGGCTGGAGAGCAGGGGGAAGGAAGGTAGCAAGTTCTGCTCTGGTTTAGCTGGAGGGGAGGGCTTGTGAATGGCAGTCGATCCTTCACTCACTGTGAAGTAGGAGCTGATTCCACATTCTTTTGGGAGGGGGCAAGAGCATAGTAGATACTCAGTAACAACTCCCAATCTGCCCTTGGGAGAGTGTAACAACAATTTGGCTAGCCGCTGTTGTGGGGTGTAAGACCCAGTAAGCCCAGCAACAAGAGCTGCCAGCATAGGTTCTTTGATCTGCTTTACTAAGGAAAGTAACGTTAATGGGCTAACAATCTTAGTTTAATCCATCATACAAATATCATTCACTTAGTTCAGGAGGAAAAGTCAGCACCCTGAACTTAAGAGCAAATACAAACAAATTACAAACATACATTTATAAACAGACCGACTACAATTCATACTTACCAAGAAAGCATCAACATCTGGGTTGACAAGCTGGGAGGCTCTTAGAGGGGCTGCCCAGAGTCTCCACATCATCATTCCTCCAGGAGTGAGAGCCTCAAACAAACAACTCTGTTGTCTCCTTTTATACAGCCTTTAGCCGTTATCTTCAACTAGAATGTCATCTGATCCACCAGAGCTTACATGCATACCCAAACTCCCCTTAGGGCCCTGGGGGCTTCCCACCTCTCTCAAACTAGCAAACTAGTTTGCTAAATAGCCTGGCGCTTCACACCTAATTAGTAAAAGGGCCTGGGCCTGGGATTTAGCACCTAGTAAGACTCAATCAAAGACAATTAATTTATCATTCTAAAACAGTAAAAAAAAAAAAATCCCACCTTAATTAATATTACAGGGAGGAGGCCCCACACAGAGGAACAGGAGGTGATGTGGTTTGGGTCCTGTAGCATTCCGCCAGGGGATGCGCACCACCAAGTTTCCAGGAATGGAGCAGAAACGTCCAATTTAAAGGTTCAGGGGTGTTTTTGGTGTAGATTGGAGGCCTCATTCAGTGTGACTTCTTTGAGACACAATCCTGCAAACAGAAGCACTTCTAGACTCATTCTTTGAGTTTTTGATACTTAAAAGTTTTGATCAACTTAAAAGTTGGTACTTAAAGGTATTTGGCCTCTTAGGTCCCTCCAGACATTACTAATATGGAGTCTTCAGCCTTTGAATAGGAAGATGCTGTGCCTATTTTCAGGACTTTTTCTCAGCTTCCATTATCAGTAGTCATGCAGTCTTCTTCCTTTTCCAAGGATCTGTTGAGCAGAGACCTGGGATGGGTGCTGGGGGAGATACAGAGTCTGGAGGAGACCCTGGTGGAACTCGCAGTCTGGTGGGAAAATGCCCAGGAGCCCTTGGCCTTCTGAGGTCCCCTTTGGCTTCTGTGGTGCTGGTGACAGTGTTGGAAAAGGGGGCAGGTGGAGTCACGGTGTCAGACTGTCTGTTGTCAGTAACTTAGCTGGTGGTAGTTATAAACATGAAACTCTTGTCCTGTGACTAGTGAGGGAGAGGACATGTTCCTGGAAGAAAGGAGCCCTGCCAGTCTTCACCTGCTCACTGTCAGTAGGACCGGAAGACAAGTGGGAGTTGGAGCTGGGCCCGGGGGTGGCAGCTGGCAAAGGAAGGAGCTGCTTTTATTGTGTAGCCAAAGGCAATCAGAAGCATCAAAGGGCAGTTAATCCTTTGGTCCATCAGTGCTTTTGATAGGCATCCCCCCATGAAGGCGTTGGCAGTGATAGTACATTCTCAGAACTCAGAAAGCCCCACCAAAGGGAATCAGCCATCAGGGGCTTTAAAGCTGAGGTGTGCAGAGCAGGGGATGACGAAAAATAGTTGGAAGAACATGATTTAAGATGAAGAATGAGGGGCCATAGACTGGTAGTTCACACAGAAGCCTCACACTAAAATGCTCTTTTTTCCTTTTCAAAAAGCATCATTGATACCTTTTGATTTTGAAGTTATTTCTGTACATACATACCCCTGCTGCTTAGACAGATGGTGGCGCAGTGGATAGAACGCTTGCCTAGAGTCAGGAAGACCTGAATTCACATCTGACCTCGGATACTTAGTAGTTGAGTGACCCTGGGCAAGTCACTTAACCTCTGTGCCTCAGTTTCCTCAACCGTATATTGGGGTTGATAACAGCACTTACCTGCCAGGGTTGTTGTGAGGATCAAACGAGATATTTGTAAAGCACTTAGGACAGTGCCTGACACATAGTTGGCGCTACAGAAATGCTTATTCCATTCTCCTTCCTTTATTCCCAAAGAGGCTTCTTATGAAACAATGAAAACCAGTTAACACCAACCTGGGACCCCTCTGGTAGTGTTTACAAAATTTCAGACCCATCTCCTCCCACCTGTCAGACAGAGGGAAAGGTGTTACTTTGTCATCTCTTCTTTGGACCGAAGACTTACTATAATCTTATGACATTTGGGCTTATTTTATTGTTCTTTTCACTTGCAGTTTTTTCTAGACATTGTGTCTCTTGTTTTCCTGGTTCTGCTTGCTTCACTCTGTATCAGTTCCTACAAGTCTTTCCCTGCTTCTCTGATTTTCATGTGTTTGTCATTTCTTACCCTTCAGTAGTGTTTATTAACGTTCACATACCAATAGTTCAGTCAGCCTCCATTTGATGGCCACTGATTATTTCCAGTTTTCTTGCTACCACAAAAAGTGGTGCTATGAGTATGTTGGCAAATATGGCACATTTCTTTTGACTTCTTTTGTTGTATTTGCCTGCTAGTGGGATTTCACGAGTACTTTCTTCAAGGCCTAGTTACAGGGGTGGGGAGCCTGCGGCCGTGGATTCAATGCTTGAGGACCTAGAGGGCCGCATGCGGCCTTGAGGCAGCAGGTTCCCCACCCCTGACGCTGTAGGACATGACGGACACCAGTAACACCATGGGAAAGGCAGGAGATTGTAAGAAGTAATACTTCCTAAATGTTGAGAAGCCGTAGAAGGAAACATATTTTACAAAATGTATAACAAAGGCTCAACAAACGCTAAGCCAGATTATCCCAAGGGCATTCAAGGATGAAACTGGATGGAAAATGAGATAGACCAGTAATTGGAAAGCTCTATAAGGATTTACGTAACAAACTTTTTTTATCAGTGACCATGGAGCCGATGCGTTTGAACCCGATGAGTCTATGGCACTAATTATATGAGGAAGTTGAAATGGCATCAGAGAAGACAAAGCTGGAATAAGCAGTGACTATACAAAGTATACAGAGATGAGGTCTGTGCAGGAAATGGCATGATTTTGAGGGGTATCTGAAAGGAGAGAGGACATCAAATACCAAATACCAGGAACAAATACAGGCTTGGTTATTATTCGGAAAAAAGGCAAATAAAAAATGATCAGTAATTAATGATTTATAAACCTACTTTCCCATCCCTGTGAAAATCTTTACAAGAATATTCCATCTGTACTGATGAAGGTTTAAGAAGGAAGCAGGCAGGTTTTTATAAATGATACTCTGTAGCAGATAACATTTCTGTAGTCACACAGTTGACTGAAAGGTATAGAGAATGTAAGATCCCAGGATGTTTGAGCATTGTCTGAAATTGTCTGTCCATTACGTTCATATTGCCACCATTTGTTTAGCTCCCTCCCCAGTAGGAGGACACTGCCTTAATTTCCAGTTTGAGGCTACACTAAACAGAGCATCTACGAGTGTCTTTTGTAGGTATAACTCCTTTTCCTCTTCCTTTTATCTCTTTTAGTGATCCACTGGGTGAAAGAATATGCGCATTTTGGTAACTTTCTGGGTGTGGTTCCAAACAGCTTTCCGGAATAGCTGGCCAATTCACAATTTCACCAACAACAGTGTACTAGAATAACTTGTCCTGTAACTCCTACGGTTCTTGACATTTTCTCTCCTTCATCTTGGCGAGTCTGCGGGGTGTGTGGTAGAATCCTCAAAATTGCTTTAATTTGCATTTCTCTAATTAGTGAGTTATAGTATTTTTCATATGATTGTAAATAATTATAATTTTAATTTTGTCCTTTGCAACCTACCTTTTCATATCCTATGACTATTTCTTGGAGAATGGCTTTTAGTCTTCTAAATTTGAATTGTTTCCTTATACAGAGTGCCCCAAAAGGTTTAAAACTGTACTTTTAGCCTTTTAGGACATGCTCTATGTCTTGGAAATGAGATCTTATCAGAGACACTTGTTGCAAAGTTGCTGCAGAGATGACATGATGGGCCTTGGCACCATATTGGATATGGAGAGTGAGAGAGAGTGGGGAGTCCAGGAAGGCTCCTGGGCTGTGAGTCCAAGGGACTGGGAGGATCGTGGTATCCTTTAAATAAGAGGGAAGGTAGAAGACGTTTAGGCGAAAAGATCATGAGGTCAGTTTTGGACATGTTGAGGTTAAGATGTCCACTGGACATCCACTTTGAGGTATCCTCTAGGCAGTTAGAGATACAGGACTGCAGGTCAAGGGAGAGGCTAGGGCTGGATAGGTAGATTTGAGAATCCTCTGCAGAGGTGGTGTTCCTTCTCAGGCTTCTTGGCTGGTTTGTCATGTCTCGTCCACTAATTGTAGGTGTCCCAATCCCCTGCCCTGGGCCCCATTCTCTTCTGACTCTGTCCTGTCTCACTCGGTCATCTCATCAGTTCCCAGAGGTTCAAGTATCGTCTCCACGCAGAAGATTCTCTGCACTATACGTCTTAGCCCTAACCTCTCATGTGACCTCTAGTCTTGTATCCCCAACTTGCCTTTTGGACATCCCGAACCAAATACATCTACCTGTCCAAAATATGGTTCATTCTGCCCCCCATCTCTCCCCTCTTCTGAACTCGCTGTTACCGTTGGAGGCATCCCAGTTCCCACACCTCACAGCTCACTGCCGTCTGATCTGTGGCCAAGCTTTGACTTTTCTATCTGAATGCCATTTCTTGTACACATCCCTTTCTCTCCCTGTGTTTAGCCACAGCCTTTTTGGGCTGTCATCACCCTTTGCCTGGACTACTCCATTAACCTCCCTGCCTCCAATCATTGCATACTCTGTTCAGAGCTCTGGCAGCTCCCTATCACCCTCTGTGATCCTTTGCTCAGTGTTAAAGCCCTTCACAGCCTGGCCTATCCAGATGGTGAGACCCCCTAGATGCTCTTGTTTGTGGGTGACTTTGTCTTGCTTGCATCCAAGCCCAGTATGTCGCAGAGATTCATAATCACCCAGGCGTTCATCTGACCTGTCCGCACAGGAAGAAAACAAACCAATGAAGAATTCAGTATCTGTAATCTGGGTTCTGACTCAGAGACAGTTGGCTAGAGAACCCGCAGAACTGGCCCATCAGCCCGTAGATCTTGAACAAGACAAGTGTTTGTTTGGTTTTTAAAATTTTTTAAATTCAGAACCTTGCAAACACTCAATAAAATGGACTTTGTAGAACAGAAAAAGGGAATTGTGCCTGAAACTGTGAGTCCCTTATCCGCATCTTGCTTTCCTTTTAAATATATGCAATTCAGCACTTGACTTTTGAAACTTGTCTTGCTTGTCGATGTTTCCTTCTGGCCTTCTGGCCTTTTCCATGCTTTTAAAAAATACTGGAGGAACCCTCTTTTTCTCCTACCAAAAAACTTGGGGAAAAAACACCTACAAACCTTTTCCCCCAAAACAAGATCTTTGCAGCAAATATGCATCATCAGGCCACCTCCGTTGTCTTTGAAATGTCTGCTCCATTTTGCTGCTTAAGGCCGTAGCCTGTCATCAGGAGACGCCTTGTGCGTACTGGGAATCGTGGGTGGTGATTTCATTGGACACAGTTGAACAGACACTTCGGATGGGCTGTGTTTGAACAGGAGGAGAGTGGGCCGGATGGCCTTTGGGAAATTGCAGAGTGCTTTTACTGGCCACCAAACAACTTTCTGAAGCAAAGGCCCATCTTTTTAATGTTAACAGAAAATGCTGTGTTTATTAAAAGCGCTAGGCATTGGGTGACAGATACAGAAGTGAGGTAGGCCCTGACCTCTAGAAACTTACATTCTGCTGGGATGATAGATGCTCACAGAAAAGTAAGATCTGGGCATATACAAAATGAATGCATAGTCAAATTTGGAAGGACGTGCTAACAAAAATTTGGCGGAATGGGGACTGGCCTCTCGAAGGAGGTAGCATTTAAGCTGCACCTTAATGAGAGCTAGTGGTTCCAACGGACAGAGCTCAGGAGGGAAAGGAGAGTAGGTGTGGGGACAGCATGTGCAAAGGCATGGAGATGGGAGATTGGATGTTGTGTGTGGGAAACCTCAAGTCAGTCAGTGTAGTTGAAGTGTGGAGTTTGTTTGGGGAAGTAATGTGCAGTGAACTTGGAAGGATTGGGTAGAACCTGATTGTGGAGGGCTTTAACTGCCAAGCATGGGGGTGTATATGCTATATTCTAGAGGTAATGGGGAGCCACTAAAGGTCCTTGAGTAGGGAGGGGAGTGACATGATGAGATCTGTCCTTTAAGAACTCCACTTTGTCAGGGGTGATACTTGTTGACTGACTGAGGGATGGATCCTGAAAGCAGTCCGGGTGAGAAGCAATGAGGGCCTGGACTTAGGGCGACGGTGGGATGAGTTATGAGGAAGAGCGCGGTGAGATGTTGAGGAAGTAGCATCAAGAAGCCTTAGCGCCTGGTGGATGGGAATGAACAGGATGAGTCAAGGGTGACTCCATGGCTGCAAACAAGGTGAATGTCAGAGTGGTGGTAGAAACAGTGGGGCTGGCGGCAGGGGCTTGGGGAATACGTAGTGAGTCTAGTTTCAGACTTGCTGAATTTGAGGAGAAGTCCGGGAGGAAGTTGGAGATCAAGGCCTGGAGCTGGGAGTGCAGCCCAGAAGCACCAACACTGAAAGTCTGAACCGCCAATGCTGGGCCATGGATCTAAGAAACAAAGGAAATTATGGGGCAGAACTCCATGCGTGTGAAGGGCTGTGCAGGACTCCACCAAGCCTAAGGGAAAGAGCACAGCATCCCACTGGGGCTATTTCTGACCACCCAAAAGTTAGTTGGGGCAGAGACCTAGGCTGGTGAACTGTGAATTACCCAGAAGGATGCTGTTACACTTTGAGATCCAGTCCGCAAGGAAACCAGAATCAGAGAGGAATAAAAAATGAGTCATAAGGAAAGTAAGAGGGGAAACATACTAAAGGTTTCAAGAAGAAGAAAACTCAAAGGCCTTGAGTAAAAACGGATAAATGAACAGGACAAACAGCAACAATGGAAGGAAATATGGCTTCCAGATCTAGTGAACAATTTCAGGCATCTATGAATAAGTACTGCAAAATGAAGGAAAATGACTCAGCACTTGATGAGACAGATGGCCCTGTGGAAGTTGAGGAGAACAGAACCACAGTTCACTGTTCCGAGTGCTTTAAAAGAGAAATGAGGATTATGGGAGCAGAAAGCATTTTCCGCACAGCAGAAATAATGAGCAGAATAGGAAAAGCTTGCCTCTCAAGGCAAGCCTCACCAAAAGAAAGAAGAGCTGTAGATTAGGAATGCAGATACACAGAAGTTAAGGAGAGAGAAGAGAAGCAAAAACATTAAAAGAAAATACACTTATGACACACACAGAATGTGCAGATCTTGAACAAAGGATGCGTAGAGACAACATAAGGATCATAGGGGCTCCCAGAAGAACATGGCAGGACCAAAAACCTTCACACCACAATGAAGGACATGATAGAAATAAAGGAATACCTTCAAAAATGTAAACTATTCAAACTATCAGAAAACCAGAGAGAGATTTTAAATAACCCGATCTCAGAAAAGGGAATAGATACAGTCGTAAAGGAACTACCAAAACAAAACCCCAAAACTCTTACTCCCGATGGATTCACAGGAGAATTTTAATCAAACTGAATTGAGAAAGAACCCTATTAGAATCTTTTTAAAAGACAAATATAGTCCCAATACCCAAACCAGGGAAAGATAAAACACAGAAAGAAAACTACAGGCCAATATCATTAATGAACAGAAATTTTAAAGGAAATTCTATTAAACAGACTACAGCAATTATCCAAGAAATCATTCATTATGATCAAGTGGGATTTTTACCAAGGATGCAAGGACAGTTCAACATTTGGAAAATAACATAATTTCATTAAAAAGCAAAACTTCTAAAACCATATGATCATTTCAATAGCTGCAGAAAAAGCCTTTGACAAAGTACAGCACTCTTATGTTTAAAACACTATGAAGTAGATGCATTGAGGGACCTTTTAAAAATATCAAAATCATCTGTTTAAAACCAGAAACAAGTATCACATGCAGTGGGGATACACTAGCACCTTTTCCTATAAATATGAGAGTGAAGCAAGGATGCCCAATTTCCCCACTATTATTTGATATAGTTCTGAAAATGTTAGCAATAGCAATAAGACAAGGGAAAGGAATGAAAGGAATGATAATTAAAGGGAAGATAAAATTATCCCTGTTGATTGCTGATGATATGATGGTTTGCTTGGAAAACCCCAGGGAATCGGCAACAGTACTGAGACAATGGTATCAGCAAAGTTGCAGGTTACAGAATAAATCTTTAAAAATAAATATTTCGATATAATATCAAAATACAAAAAGCAATCATAGAAATGGAAATCTCATTCCAAATTACTACCAGATAAATAAAATATCTGGGGATCAACCTCCCAAGGCACACAAGACTTTTGTAGATTCAGTTACAAAATGTTCCTTAAATAAAGAACAACCTAAGTAACTGGAGGAATATTCAGTGTTCATGGCTAGGCTGTGTCAATATAATAAAAATGACAATGCTACCAAAATTAATTTAAACTTTTAATGCCATACCAGTCAAATTAGCAAGGGGATACTTTACACAGCTTGATAAAATAATAACAAAATTCATTTGGAAAAGTAGAATATGTAGAATATCAAGAGAATTAATGAAAAGAAGGAAGGCTGAAGGGGAAATAGACCTCAAACTGTTATAAAACAGCAGTTATCAAAATCATCTGGTATTGGCTAAAGAATACAGAGATAGAGCAATGGAACAGACTAGACAAGGCAGATTGAGAAAAAATAGAGCCGAACTACCCATTGTTTGACAAAGTGGAAAACCTAAGTTATGTAGGGAAAAACTCTGTTGGATAAAAACTGCTGAGAAGCAATCTGGTAGAAGTTAGGCTTAGACTAATGCCTTCCACTGAATACCACATTTCTAAACCTTTATATTAAAGATCGCAGTATAAAAAGATTAGAAGAGAAACATCATATAGTTCTCACAGCTCTGGGTAAGAGATGTATTTTAACCAAACAAGAGATACAGGGAGTTACAAATGATAAAATAGATAACTTTGATTACTTGAACCTGAAAAGCTCCTAGTGCACTAAGTACATCTAAGATAAAGTCATTGAGAGAAAGAAAATCTTTGTTTCAAATTTCTCTGATGAGGGTTTGGTGTCCAAGACATATAAACAATGAGCGTGTGTGTATAGGTAGATAGGAAGATAGATATCCAAGATATATAAGATAGATATCCAAGATATATGAATGATGAGTGCATGTGTAGATAGATAGGAAGATAGATATCCAAGACATATAAACGGTGAGTGTTTGTGTATAGATAGAAAAGTAGATAGATAGACAAGCTAATAGCCATTCAGGTCAGAGGATTTGAACAAAGAAGAACTGTAAAATATTCACAACCCCTTGAGGAAAGTGTTCTAAACCACTAATAATAAGAGAAATGCAAATCAAAACAACCCTGTGATTTTACCTCATCCTGCACGTTGGCAAAAAATGACCAAAGGTGGCAGTAGTTACTAATATATTGTTGGTAGAGTTGTGCAGTGGTATAACCATTTTGGAAAGCAGTTTGGAACTATGCAAATAAAACGGCTAAGACATCCGTACCCTTTGAACCAGAGACTCCATTACTGGTCTTATATCCCATCAATGAGAAAAAAGTTGCCATCTATTAAAAAATATTTTTGAGATAGCTGAGAATTGGAGTCAAAAGAGATGATCATCAGTTGGGTAATGACTAAACAAATTGTAGTATGTGAATGTAACAGAATACGACTGTGCTGTAAGGAAGGATGTGTGTGACGAATACAGAGAAGCGTGGAAAGATCTATGAACTGAGGCAGAGTCAAGTAGGCAGAGCCCAGAAAACATTATACGTACTAACAGCAACAGTCCAAATGGAAAGAACAGTGACACCAAAAAATCACAAGCAAACATACAGAATTATAGCGATCCAGTGGGACTTGGGTGGAGATGAGGAGACACCCCTAACGTGCGCCTTCCTTGGGGGTGGGAGAGCCACAGGTGTTACACATTGAACACGTTTTGGACTTTTTCGATATATTGATCAATTGCGCTTTTTTTCCTCTTAAAAAAATTGTCCTATGGGATGGCTCTCAGAGAAGGCAAGGGGAGGGATACATGAGACACTGGTGACATAAGAAACAAAATAATAAAAACATTTTTAAAAAGAAAGAAAATGAGGAAAGGAGAAGGGCTGTTTGAAGGGGCATTCTCCTGGAGGAGAGTTGGGAGAGTCATTGCACAAATAGAGGAATTGGCTTGGTCAAGGAGAAGGCCCACTTCACTTTCTGAGCCTGGAGCAAAGGAGAAGACGGTGTGTGATGTCGAGGTGATTGGAAGCGCAGAGGCCCCTTGGGAAGGAGGATGCTTTGGACAGCTTGGTCCTCTACCAAGGGGGAGGGGGGAGGTGGTGGTATTGGTAGTTCGAGAAGGTTTGGAACAGAGAATTGATCAGGGAACAATGAAAGGATGTTTGTGTGACTGTCTCCAGTGGCCTGCAGTGCGTGTAAGCAGAAGAGGGGGAGGTCCCTGGGGGGAGTAATCCAGGGTTGGAGTTTGGAATGGGATATCTGGCGATGGGATGATGGGACAGGAGTCAGAGGTTGGGCTCAGTGTGAAGCTGAAGGGGTTAACTAAACGGTGGAGATTTTTGAAGGGAGGAAAAGGCTGGCCAGAGCAGGGTGATGGTGACGATGGCCTAGGAAAGCAGGGAGGGGTGGGAAGATAGGCTGAATGTGGTCAGATGGAGGAATTTCAGAGTTGTGGATTATGGAGGTAGAAAGCTTGTGAGTGATGGGGATGAGATCCGGCATGTGGCCATCCCCATGTATGCCCAGGTGCAGCGAAGGGGCAGATCGTAGGAAGGCGGACATGATGGCTGACTACAAGGCTTTGGAATGCCAGTCTTTGAAGAATGAAGGTTGTGGGCACCTCAAGGTGGGCATGAGGATGACTAGAGAAGTTGGCAGGACAGTCGTGTAGTGGGAGCAAGGGGATGCCAGTGTACAACCCATATGATTCACGAGCACCCACCCAGGGGCAGAAGAGCTGGCAGAAACCATGTCGGGGAGGATTTACAGGAGGACGGGGACAGACAGGACTCACATGGAGTGGGAAGGTGTGGATGGCTTGGGGCATGCTGCACATGTATCAAATGTTGGCATGCCTCGGTTAGTCCCTCAGTGATGCTGGGGCTCAGCTTCCCAAGCAGAATCTGAGGAGAATCAACCCCATCTCACACATGCACGTTGGGAGGACCTAGTGGAGCAGTGAGTTCAGCCATAATGCTGCTGTAGGGGCGGGCAGGCAGGCAGGCAGGCCTCGCCTTGGGGGCCTAGTCACATAGGCTTGAGTCCTTCAGAGTCTGTTATTACTGTTGACTGGGAAGTGTACTGGGATGCCCAGCAGACAGCAGGCACAGCTTCTGTCCTTTGGAAGCCCCAGAACCCCATGAGGTGTTGGCTGAGTTTCATACGTGGTCTTTCTTGGATGGATCAGTGACTTGATAGGTGTGGGTATTCCCTCCACCAGTGTAGATCACAACCCCTCCATGCCACCCCATCCCTAGACAGGCAGACCTGATGAGATCTTTGATGCCGTTTCTCCTCTGCCAGTCACTGCTGGTAAAGGGCTCCTGACAGCCTGCAGACACCCACTACAAAGCTTTCCACTGCCCCTTGGGTGACTTGTGACTTTATCCTCCCAGTGTGCGCCTACACATGTGCGCATACACACACCTACAGCATCCCCCCACGCATGCACATGTACACGCACACAGCTAGAATCTTTCAAAAATAATTGCAATTGAATTTTAAAAAATTAATGATATTTTTATACAATATGTTTTTCCTCCTGGGACTTACCCAGAGAGCCATGCCTTTAAGCAAAGAATGAGAGAGAGATGGGTGTGGGGGGCGGGGGGGAAGAAACCAGTTCAGCAAAACTCTAATGCCATTGAGTTTTAAAAGTAAGCTAAGTGCCCTGTGCCTGGAGGAACAAGAGCAAAGGGCTGGGCTGATTTGGGTGGGTAGAACGAGCTAGGGAAGACCTCTTGGAAGAGATGAATTTGTGAGCAGTAGAACAGACCTGGAATGGGAGACACGGAAAAGACAGCGGTGGGGGTGGGAGGGCATCCCGTGTCAGGGGATGGTATGGAGGAGGACGGTGCTTAGCAACCACATGGATCTGGATCCTCGCTCCGCTCTGGTTGCAGGGGCCGGTCAGGACGTGGGCCGCAGTTGCATCCTCGTCTCCATCGCAGGCAAGAATGTCATGTTGGATTGTGGGATGCACATGGGTTACAATGATGACGTAAGTTCTTCAGAAGCCCCAGAGGGTGGGGAGGACTCTTGAGGTGTGCCCAGAGAAGCTCCCAAGCCTGGGGAGTAAATAAAGCTGCCTTCCCCCCATCCCCTTCCCCTTTCCATTTGGGTGAGGATCCCCATGGACTTAGTGAACCTTGTTCTGCCTTTTAATAGCCATTGGCACCAAGGCCCCCATCTCGGAACCACCCGATCGCCCTCCGACTCAGTCAGGCACCAAGGGCCTGGGCTGGAAATGGAACTGTGTAGGGAGCTGATTTCCAGCTCCCCCATTGTTTTCCTTCCCAGCACAGCCTGGCTCAGGGGAAAGCAGGGCCTTCAAGGCAGGCCAGGCCAGGCCAGGCCAGGAAGCTGGATGGGAGGCTCTTTTCCTGGCTTGCTTGTTTGCTTGTGGGCTGCTTGGGAGTGGGGGAGGAGGGGTGTCTGTGAGCATTTGGTCTAAGTGTGGGAGAGTAGGTGCTTTGGTCCAGGCTCTGGGCTCTGGCCCCTGCTGTGCAGGTCAGCCTCTGCATTGGCTCCCACCATGGGCTCCCTCCCAGCCCTGGGCTTAATGCCATGACCAATTTTGGTTGAGGCTGGACTTATGTTGCCCAGCACCCTGTGCTTAGGACCTTTCCTGTAGAGTAGAAGCAGCCCAGTTACATTAAATGAGAGTTTAAAACTGGGAATTTGAAACTGCCTTTTTTTTTCTTTAAAATAGCCACAAACGTTCAGGCATACTGACTGGTTTGCAAGGTCACCCCAGAGCCCCAAAGTTGGCAGCATTCCCACCCTTGACTTCTGAGCTCTTCACAGCTTTAAAAATAAATGAGACAAAGTAAGAGCTGCATGGGGCCCGGTCTGGTGGCCCAGCTCTGATGTCTGACGCCATTGTTCCAGCCAGTCTGGTTCGGCTGTCTCCCAGGGCACCTTGGTTCTGAGTCCCCTGGGCCCTCCCACTGAATAACTGAGCCTCCTTCTGTCTTGCTTTCCTTCAGAGACGCTTTCCAGATTTCTCTTACATTACCCAGAATGGAAGGTTGACTGACTTCCTGGACTGTGTCATTATCAGGTAGGAGCCTCCGTGGGGTTATTAGAAGTAAGAGGCTGTATTGGAGTGGGAGAGCCTGGCTCTGGAAGGCAGTGTCCCCTAGTCCTACCTCTCCACTGCCCTGGGACTTGCCAGGCTTGGTATCCGCCTCCTCATCCTTGGAGTAAAGGTTGCTTTCTGCCTGCAGCGGGAGCCTGGGCTCTGACTGTTCCTACCAGGCAGTAAAGCCCCTGGTGGCCTGCCCTCCACTCTAACTCGGGCACAGCTAGACAGTTAACTCCAAGGGGCTGACCTGGGAGCACAGGCCGAGTCTCGGCCTCGGCGTGTCTGCCTCACAGCCAGTGGTGACCGATCTGGTCACAGGCCTGTAGATTTGGAATCAGCTGCTCTGACCTGTGTTTATAGCATGTCCTTCTCGCCTTTCAGTGTCACGGGGGAGCTGAAACGCACCCTAAACAGAGGGGACAATGGACCCTGATGGACCCTGAAGTCTGGGTGGGCCACATCCTGGAGCAAACGTTGAGCTCTTAAATGCCAAGGGGGCTGAGGAAGGGGATCGTTTGGGGAATTGGGCTGACTGCTGTGGGAAAGGGCGCGTCTGGACGCTGGGCCCACACAGCTGGCAGCCTCAGGACTCCCACTCCAGGCCACTTTCTTTTCTTTTGAAAAATGTTCTTTATTGATAAATTATGTTTTAATGCAGCAGATAAACATAAACCCTCAAACCAACCACAGTGTGTACTTCCCGAGGACTGTTAAACCAAACCACAGAAGAGCGTTTACAGGGATGGCACGAATGCCCTTTTGTGCTTTACCACTTGTTAGAAGAGCAGAGGTCCAGACATTTTAACAAGAGAATCCCCATGCCGGCCATTGTCTTAGCCCGACTTTCGTTGCCTTCGTAGATTGTCTTGTTTGCTTGGTTATAGCAGGGGCGCTTCTTCTCCTGGTCCTGCCGCCTGCTCTCTGTACTTTGTACGAGTCTGCCTGTTTTGTTTTTAATTCTTCGTGTTCTTCATTCTTGACAACCTAGTCACTTCCACTTGGACCACTGTGGGGCCTTGCCTTACTTCAGTGAGATGGTGGGCTACGATGGTCCCATCTACATGACTCATCCTACCAAGGCCATCTGCCCCATTCTGCTGGAGGACTACAGGAAGATTACTGTGGATAAGAAGGGGGAGACCAACTTCTTCACTTCGCAGATGATCAAGGACTGCATGAAGAAGGTCGTGGCTGTCCACCTCCACCAGACCGTCCAGGTCGGGCAGCGCCGGGAGATCGGTGCCCGGGGGATCGGCGCCCGGGGATCAGGGCCCGGGAGATCGGTGCACGGGAGATTGGCGCCCGGGAGATGGGTGCCTGGAGCTTCCCCAGGGCGCCAGCGGCGGCGCTTTATTCCGGGATTAGCTAAAGCCGGCTTCCCCTCGAGGAGCCAGCCGGGGCGGGCTTCAGAATGCAAGCTAATCTCAGCACTTCGTAACTGGGGTCCGCAGGGTCACACCTCACAGTTTAGTAAGTGCCGAAGGGGTCGTGAGCGGAGGCAGTTTAAGAAGCCCTGGTTTCCAGCCTTTGTCCAGTCTGCTGCAGGTACAGCAGGTTAGGTCAGGGCTGTCCAAAACGCACCCGCAGTGTGACTTATGGGGCCCGCCTCCGAGCATAGAAATTTACATAAGTGCTTTAGTAAATGGAGCCGAGCTACCACAGAGCTCTCGTTAAAATGGCAAATCAAAATATATTGTCTAGTGTTTCAGTAAAAACCTAAGGTTGGACAGCCCTGGGTTAGGTATTCCAGAGCTGAAATACAAACAGCCTCTGTTAGTGCAGACGAGCGAGAGCCAGCCTTAGCCGTGAGCTAGAAAAGCACCCGGAAAAACCAGCACTTCCTGCTGCATTCCGCTTTGTGTAACAGAATGTCGCGGGGGTTGTGTGGAAGTTGAATCATGTTTAAAAGTTCTTCGAGGGCTTACTATTTCACAGCATCATTTTGTCCAATCCATCCTCCCTCCTCTAAAACCAAACCCAGCCCGGATGGTGACCCACCTGAAAAGGGCACCCAGCCCCTGTTCCTCTCAGGGCAGCCCGTTGTTCCCATTGTTAGGGCTCTGACAAGCTCCAGTTGTTAGGAAGCTTTTACTAATTTCAAGCTGAAATCTGTCTCTGCACTGTCCACTCGTTTCTGGTTCTACTCTGTGGGGCCCGTGCTTGAAGGCAGCCCCGTGGCCTCCGAGTCTTCTCTCCTTTGGCCTTGTGAATAACTCCATCTTAGCTTTTCTCTTTTGTAAATGGTGAGGTCTGTACCTCTGTTAAGAGCCTCCTTCTGCCATGTGCTGTGCAGAGCAAGTTGGGCAGCACTGTTCATTCTCTCAAAGAGCTTCCCGTTTGAGAAGGAGATACTAAAGCACATTGAGGAGCCTTAAACCTTGGGCAGAGATGCCCCAGCTGCCCAGGAGGAGAGTGGGGAGGGAGGAAGAGGAGAAGATCCTGGCAGGAAGGTCCTGGGAGGTGCTGCATAGGTTGGCCCACAGGCTCCGTCTTGGCAATCTTCAGTCTGAGGATGTTGAGGGAAAGGACCCATGAGCTACCATGAGGGACGGGGGTGGGCTAGGCCAGGAACCATCTTTTCTTTTCCCTTTAAAACCCTGGCTGCAAATCTGATGAGAGCACTCCCTTTAGAGGGTAAAGGCATTTCTGGTCGCAGGTTGTTTTTCTGGCAAGCCTGAATTGCCAGTTGTGGCAGTGAGCAAAAATTGGGTTTGTGCCTTCCTGGTCTGTGCCAGCTCCCTGTGCTGCCCATTCTGTACTCCCTTCTGTCATGGCCTACAGGAACGAAATCTGGCTTCTTCCCTCTGTAGGTGGATGATGAGCTGGAAATCAAGGCCTACTATGCGGGGCATGTGCTGGGTGCTGCCATGTTCCAGATCAAAGTCGGCTCTGAATCTGCGGTCTACACGGTGAGATGCCCGCCCTGCCTGGGCGTGGGGGGAGGTGGTTTGGGGAGGTGGGGAGAGGGTGGTCAGGGATGCTCTCGGAAGGGAAAGCCGATCTCTACTTCCTTCTGGTTCTCTGGCTAGGGCGATTACAACATGACTCCGGACCGGCACTTAGGGTAAGTGGGCCGACGAGCTTCTGCTTGAATGAATAGTTTGTTGGCTTTTCTGTTTTTTCCATGTGGGGGATCTGTAGCAAGGGTGCCTTTTAGCCCGCGTGGGTGTGGGTGGCCATTGATGTTCCCTGCATGGTTGTCCACTTAGATCAGCCCGTGCTGGAGGAGCGTTCGAGAACTGCTCTTTTCGTTGTAATTCTGTTGGGATCGATCCCTCCCAGGCCCCCCAAAGCTGAGGGAAAGTGGCCTTCTTCAGGCACTCAGCTGCCTGCTTTTCATGCTGGAGTGCCAGGCTCAAGCTTTGCTTTGCAGGTGGGCTTTGGGGGGGCATCCTTTTTACCTGCCGTCTGTCACTTTGGGGGCTTTTATTTTGACCTTAAAATTACTCCAACAAGAAACTCAGAGGTTTCATTTGCTCAGCTCATCTTCACGGAGAACAGACAGCTTGAAAGGATTGATGGGGACTCAGAGCTCCTTAGGATCCTAGAATTGGAGCTCAGAGAGACCTTTGAGGCCATCGAGTCCAACCCCTGCGGTGGCTTGTCCGGGGTTATAAATAGGAAATGTTTGAATTGGGATATGACCCCAAGTCTTCCTGACTAGGCCCGGTGCCTTCCTCTGTGCCTCATCAGAAGTCCTGAGGGCCAGGAACATGACTTTCTTGCCTCACTGCCCTTGTCGAAAGGTAGAGGCTATTTGATATACTCAAGTCAGTGCAGATGGGCCCTCCTTACTGGGAGTCTCCTGGGTGACTGTTGAGAACAGCGACGGCAGACCTCGGTGTAGACGAGGAGAGCCGGGTAGGCTCTGGTTATGGCAGGAGCTTCACGGCGGGTGTCCCACCTTGCCTCGCAGGGCCGCCTGGATCGATAAGTGCCGCCCCAACCTGCTCATCACTGAGTCCACTTACGCGACGACTATCCGAGACTCCAAGCGCTGCCGGGAGAGGGACTTCCTGAAGAAAGTCCATGAGACCGTGGAGAGGGGCGGAAAGGTATTGAGCGAGGCGGGCCGGAGCCCTTGGGCTTCCCAATTTGGGCCTGAGACTGTGGAGAGGGGTGGATGGAGAGGGGCGGAAAGGTAACTGAGCGAGGTGGGCCAGAGTCTTTGGGCTTCACAGCTTGGGCCTGAGGGTGATGCATTAGAGGTGAAGTCAGTCAGTGAGCATTTATTAAGCACTTGCTGTGGACCAGGGCCGTGCTGTGCACCTGGAATGCACCAGCGGAAAGACAGTCTCTGCCTTTGAGGAGTTTCCATCCTCACTGGGGCAAGACGGCACATAAGAGGGAGCTGAGAAGGGGAGGGAGAGAGGGCCCCCAGGTGTGGGAGAGCAAGGCCTGCGGATGTGAGTCTTCTGGGCAGCCTAGGGAGGACTGAGGCCCATGGAAATCCTCTCCGACTCATGGAGGCATTTGCAATGCTCTAGGATGATTGAGGGAGGCACAGTGTCCTGTGTTTGGTGCTCAGTGTGCTCCTGCATGCCGGTCCTCACCGTGGCTGCTGCCCCTCAGGGCCGCCAGGCCCAGGCTCTGCTGCTTTTCTCCCAGTGTGGCCCAGAGCTCTGTGTGTGGCTGTGGGCTGCCCTTGGGGTGTCACTGTGTGCCAGAACTCCCATTCACCCCCCAGCCTCTGGCACCCTTGTTTCTGGTCAGGTGGCCCATTCAACCTCTGCTCGTTTTGTCTCTTCTCCCCTCTCCCATCTGCAAAGGCATAGGTCTGACGATGTCATTCCTCTGCTCCGTAAACCCCAGTGGCTCCCTATTACCTTCAGGACCAAATACAAAGTCCATTGTTTGGCATTCAAGGCTCTTTACGGCTCTTTCCCCCAGTCCAGTCTTACATTCTACTCCTCTACACCAACTTCACGATCCAGTGACACTGCTGACACTTGCTCTTCCTCTCACTCTCTGTGTCCCCTCTCCAAGCCTTTGCACTGGCTGTTCCTCATGCCTGGGGTGCCCTCCCTCACAAACATTAGTTCTTAGAATTCTTGGCTTCTTTTCAGCCTCGGCTCAGCGGCCACATTTCTCTGCTATGCTCTGATCCACCTCTCTTGTCTTTGCCGCTAGAATGGGAGCTTGGGGAGGGCAGGAACCGTTTCCCCTTTTTCTTGATACACCCAGCATACAGCTCAGTACCTGGAACCTTCTTGTTGACTGGCAGATAATGTAACGGCTCAGCCCTCCGAGGGTCAGGGCTGAATGCCAGAGAGCTCCTCAGCCCCAGCTCTCGCTGACGCTTTTAAGCAGCATCCTAGGATTTGGAGCTGGAAGGGACCTTGTAGATGGCAGAGTGCAGCCCCCTCCTTTTAAGTAGAGGGAAGCCAAGGCCAGAGGCCAGGACTCCTGATCCAGCCTTTTTTTCCCTGCAGCGTATTTTCTTCTAAGTTGTCACTGAATTAGGAAGGCCAGCTGAGGGTGTCCTCTGAGACGAGTTGGCATTCTGGGAAAAGAAAATGACGATTCCTTAAAAGCGTGCATGTGTGAAATGCAGGCAGCGAGGCAGCTGCCCCCTAAGCCTTGCTTTCCTTAGCGGAGCTGGGGGCTTCCTGGCGGTGTCCATCCAGAGAGCAGACAGAGCCGGGGAGGGATGCCCACAGACTGGTTATTCTCTCCTTCTTGAGCCAGTTAGAGCTTTTCCTTGAAGCTTGGGTGGGCTGTGGGAATGAACCTTCCAGGGGCCATGGATAAGGGCACAGATGAGGCTGCTCCAGGCTGATGCTTCTGGGCCCTGGACCCTTCTCTCCGCAGGTGCTCATCCCGGTGTTTGCTCTGGGCCGGGCTCAGGAGCTCTGCATCCTGCTGGAAACATTTTGGTAAGAGGACCTTTGACCCCAGCCTCCTGTACAAGCCTGGCTGGGGGGGGGGGGGTAGGACCTCTCATTGGAGCGTCTGTCCTTGCATACACATATATACTTGTGTATGTAGAGAAGCAATCCCTTGAAGACTAGTATCCTCACAGATAAACATCTCTGTATGGCAGTGATTTCTAAGAGCCCCTGGCAGCAGACACAGGCCCGGCACAATGCCCAGGCTGCGGCAGTGTGACACAGGCATCTGCCTTTTGCTTTGGGGTTCTGCTCATGGTGGATGGGAGAAGTGGGGAGCGCATGAGCTCATCAGGTCCTTCCAGGTGATGCAAATAATTCAGGCCAAGCCTAAAAATGTTTGAGCCAGCTGTTTGGGCAGAGCTAGGCCCACCCGTTCCCAGCACACACACAGTCACACAGGTCAGCCTGGGCCTGCCGCAGAAGGTCCTCAGCAGGTCCTTCACGAGATCCCTCACCCCAGCAGGCGGGCGGCCTCACACAGATGCCGGATGCGTGGAGGCAGCTGCTGGTGAGCGCTTAGCGCCTTCCATTTCTCTTCCCGAAGGGAGAGAATGAACCTGAAAGCCCCGATCTACTTCTCCACGGGTTTGACCGAGAAGGCGAATCATTACTATAAGCTCTTCATCACCTGGACCAACCAGAAGATCCGGAAAACGTTTGTGCAGAGAAACATGTTTGAGTTCAAGCACATCAAGGCTTTCGATCGAGCTTTTGCCGATAACCCTGGACCGATGGTACGAGAGGGTGGGGGTCCACTGGGCCTCTCGCCCAGGCGGGGGCCCGGAGCTTGTCAGGAGAGCAGACGCTGCTGCCCGCGCTGGGATGCACTCATAGCAGCGCCCCTGTTGGGTAGGGGGAGGCAAGAGTGAGCTGATAGCCTCAGCCTCTAGTGCTCCCAGAGGAGGCTCAACTGGAAACGAGCCTAGAACGGCAATTGGGATGGGAAAATCCGCCTCTGGGAAGATGTCCAAACCTTGTTTCCTAGTCAGGGTGTGCGGTGATGCCCCTTGCTGGACCTCGTGCCTTTGAGGCCTGGCGTCGGCTCTGCCAGGTGGGTGGAGGCTGCCGTGATCAGGGGTGTTTAGTGGTGAGTTGGGGAGTGTGTTTCGAGAGCCTGGCCCCTGAGGGGCTCTGGCTGCAGCCTAGTGTGGTCATGCTCGAGGATCTGAGGTTAGGGCTGGGTCTGCTTGGCCATGTGACCCTGGGTCCTGGCTTGGCCCAGGCCCTCGTGTCTCTCTCCGCCCCGTGCCTTCCATGTCCTCTCCACGGCTGGCAGGGGTACCAGGGCAGGCCCTTGGGGTTCCTGTGACTGCCACTTCTCTTCTCTCCATCCAGGTTGTCTTTGCAACCCCAGGCATGCTGCATGCTGGGCAATCCCTGCAGATCTTCAGGAAATGGGCCGGGAACGAGAAAAACATGGTAAGGGGGCGGCTGTCACCCGGTGACCCCTGCTGGCCCATGGGATGGCAACGGCACTCCCTTGATCTTCCTGGTTATTTAAGGAAGAACTAAAGGGTGGGGCAGGGACAGCTGTCCTCCATGCAGGAAGGACATGTGCTGTGGCCTCAGAGATGGGAAGGGCTGTGGAGGAGAGGGCTTGGGGCCCAGCTGTTCCTCTTCGGATGGGTGGGCTGGGGGGCAGAGGGGGTGTGGCTGAGAATGGCTTCTTTCTCCCTGGTAGTATCATGCCTCAGAGTTGGGTCCTGGTGCCATCTGGGCTCCCTGCCCCCTCCTGTCCCCCAGCTAAGCTCTCTTCCAGGGAGGAAGGAGGGAAGCCCATCAGTACCCACCTGCCTTAGGGCCTCCCCCGCCCAGGACAGGAAGCCTGAGCAGAGCCCTGCCCGCTGCCCCACAGAGTGCAGAGTCATATGGTCCTGCAGGGAGCTCAGTACTCATGGCTCCTTTAGTCGCACTTCCCACCTGCCCTTCATGGGGAGCCCTCAGGGGGTCCTTCACGACAGCGCATAGCGCAGCTCAGCCTGCCCAGAAATGGTGCATTTAGAGTCTTAGTCACGTGAGATTGTATTGCTCGGGCCCCAAAGGAGAGCCTTGCTGGTGGGCCTCACTGTCTGGTTTCTGGCTCTCAGGTCATCATGCCGGGCTACTGTGTGCAGGGGACCGTGGGCCACAAGATCCTGAGCGGGCAGCGGAAGCTGGAGATGGAAGGGAGGCAGATTGTAAGTCCCTTGAGTGCTCGTTGGGGGCAGGGGATTCTCAGGATGAGCCTTGGCACCCATCGGCTGGCCTTGCCTTCCACCCATCCAGATTTGGAACGGGAAGCCCTCGGGTATCTTCTGATCAGGCGCTCTCATTTTACGGAGTGCACATAGCAGACGCTGACGATTGGGAGTCAGATCCTAACTACCGCTTACAGCCTCTGGCTTTGGGGTCTCAGTTTCCTCATCTGTAAAATGCGGGGGCCAGACTCAGTGACCTCTCAGGTACCATCCAGCTCTAAGCTCCCGAATCTTTGAAGGGTATTTCAAGGTTTTCAAAGCCCCCTCCCCATCTGTTTCACTGCATTCTCCTAAGAGCAATGTGAGGTGGGCCCAGCAGGTCTTGGGTGGGGAGCGCTGCTGGATGGAACCCCAGGTGGAACCCTGGAGCCGGTCAGCGGGTCTGAGTTCAGATCTCACCTTGGTGACCTGGGACGAGTCACTTGGCTTCCTTGGCCTTCCTCACAACAGATGTCTAGCTCTGTCATCAGACGCCTTGGCTTGAAATCCTTCCACTGGTGTATTTATGTGACCTTGATCAGGGCAGGTCACTTACATTGGTTGCCTTCCATTCATTTGTCTGTCAGAACAGGCCTGGTCTAGAGCTAGGATCCCAGAAGAGGAAATGGGAGCTCAGAGGGTCAGTTTATCTGTCCAGGGTCACCCATGAAGGGGCAGCTTTGGGGTCTGAGCTGGTGGGAAGCTTGGGATTGCAGGAGGGTCACGGGCTGAGAGCCTGTAGGCAGGGGCAAGGGGTGGAGGCGCTGCATTCCAACCCTCTTGTTTGTACTTACTGAGGAGACCTCCTTCCTCAGTAGGTCTCATGGCCCGAGCTTTTCTTCTGCCATGCCCACTTCTTGTCCAGTCACTCCGTGTCGTCTTTGATCCTTCTTTGCTAACAGTCGCTACGTCATCCTGAGTGCCTTGTGCGGTCGGCAGGAGGCCCATTGTGTATTTATGAGTGGCAGCAGCAGCTGCTGCCTGCCAACCACCAGCAGGGCTGAGAGGCAGCCCTCTCCTCCCACAGGGGTCCTCAGGGGCTACTCTGGGAAGCTCCTCTCCCTAGAAGCAGAGACAGGGCTGGACCCCAACCCTCCCACGCCCCCATGCGTTCATCGCGAGCCCTCTGCAGAAAGGGGCTCACTTCCACTCCCCAGGGCTCCCCAAGACCCCTCTTTCACCTTCCAGGATCCTGGGTGCTCCTCCAGTCCTGTTGCCATGCACATGGCCCTGCCGCCCTGGAGTCAGTCCTGGAGCTGAGCAGTGACTGGATGTGGGCTGGAGGAGGGCCAGTGTGGCTGTGGCCAGCCCCAAGGTTTGCACAGCTAGCTCCTCACATAGGCTATCTCAATTGATCCTTGGCAGTTCTGTGATAGGTAGGGCTGTCATCCCCATTTTACAGATAAGGAAACAGGCCTTGGTGAAGTGATGTGTCTAGGGTCACAGAAGTATCAGAGGCAGGATTTGCACCCAGCTCCTCCTCCTTCCCACGTCGCATGCTCCATTTCCTGCACTGCACTGCTTCACTCGGGCAGTGTGACCTAGGCAGCCGGGCTCAGTGGTGAATTCTGCCCGCCTGTCCTTCATCTCTGTGTGTGTCTCTCTTCCATCCGTCCCCAGCTAGAGGTGAAGATGCAGGTGGAGTACATGTCCTTCAGTGCCCATGCTGATGCCAAGGGCATCATGCAGCTGGTCCGCCAGGCCGAGCCAGACAACGTGCTCCTTGTCCACGGGGAAGCCAAGAAGATGGAGTTCCTAAAGCAGAAGATTGAGCAGGAATTCCGTGTGTGGGGCTGGCCTTGGGGGGAGCAGGGTGGCAGTGCTCTCAGGAGCCCCCAGAGCAGCCCCACTGTACAGGTGGAGCTAGGTCTCCGTGTCCTCCCTTCCTCCCTGCTGGTGGGCCAAGGCAGGGGGCCAGTGGTTGGGGTGGAGCTTCCTGGGATAGGGGGATTCCTTCCTTGGCTGTGCAGGCCCAGCCCGGCAGGAGGCCCCCTAAAGTGTGGCTTCTGCTCGGTTTGGTTATTGATGTATCCTCCCTAATTGGCCTTGGTGCAGCGGGATGGATGGCCTTCCCAGGAGGCCCGAGAGGCGTTGGGGAGGACCCCTGCCCCCTGCCCCTGCGGGTAGGGAAGAAGGGCCTGCTGGGCGTGGGTTTCTTGGGTTTGATGTGTCTGGGTGAATGGTCCAAGTTGGCCCTGAGGCCTGTGGGAGCTATTGCAGAGCTTTGTCTAATCAGTGTTGGCAGGATGAGTGAGGAGGGGAGGCCTGGGCCCACCTGAGCAGCTATGGGAATCTGGGTCACCTGCAGCAGGCTGCAGCCTCCTTGGCTCAGTTTTAATCCTTTGACATCGTGCCTTTGTCAGATGTGAACTGCTACATGCCAGCCAACGGAGAGACAGTCACCCTGCTCACCCACCCCAACATCCCCGTGGGCATCTCGCTGGGCTTGCTCAAGAGGGAGATGGCACTGGGTATGGTCCTGTGAGGGCGGGCAGGGGCATGGGAGGGAAGCCAGGTAGGCAGAGAGACTGTGGTGGGGAGAGGCGTGGGCATCAGGGAGGCGGTGGTGACCGTCCCTTCCACCTCCTCTCCCACCAGGACTGCTCCCTGATGCAAAGAGACCCAAGCTCATGCACGGTACTCTGATCATGAAGGACAATGTGAGTGGCCCCATGAGGGCTGGGGGGTGGGGTGTGTGGTCACACCTGACCCACCTCACTTCTTGTTGCTGGCCTGGCCTTCAGCTGGGCACACAGCATCCTGGATATATGGCTGTGATTCAGGGAGCTTCTTGGGTTGGGTGAGCCCTTGGTCTTGGACAGTGACCAACCTACTGGTCACTTGGGCAGAAGGGGAAGGTCACCTGGTGAAGGGAGGGGTTGGGCAAGGCACTTGGAGGCTCAGGAGAACCATGACACTCACTCCCTTCCCCCCCCTGCCAGAATTTCCGCCTGGTATCCTCTGAGCAGGCCCTCAAGGAGCTGGGCTTGGCTGAACACCAGCTCCGCTTTACATGCCGTGTACACATCCATGACACACGCAAAGAGCAGGAGACTGTGCTACGTGTCTACAGCCATCTGAAGAGGTAGGAGGGGTGCTGACATGCACTGGGGCTTGCTGGGCTGGGGCTCCCCTGGACGGTGGCCTTGGGGAGACACCGAGACCAGGGCCCAGGGCCTGCTGGGGGGAGCAAGCCTACCCAGTCTCATTTCTGTCCTTTTAGTGTTCTGAAAGCTCATTCGGTCCAGCACCTGCCCGATGGTTCGGTCATGGTGGAGTCCATTCTTATCCAGGCCACTGCCCACTCAGAGGATCCAGGCACCAAAGTGCTGCTGGTCTCCTGGACCTACCAGGTGAGGCCTCCTGCCCATCCTCCCCCATGTCCTGTTCAGTGATCCCTTAGGAACATCGGGGTGTCCACCTTGGTTTTGTGGGGCACCTCCGTGCTGAAGGACCATTTCTTTGCCCAGCTCCAGTTCTCCTTCTGGAGGTTGGGAGGGCAGCTGCCATCCCTCTTCCCAGATGAGTTAACAGGCCCAGTTCCTGGCCACAGAGCAGCCAGTGCAGAGAATGAGAGCCTGGATCTCTAGCTCCGGGGCTGTCACCACTGCATAGCACTATCCCTTCCAAAGGGATACCCTGCTCTCCTGTTTCCACACCTGGGTAGAACTCGGGTCCTACGCCGTGCCCCCCACCCCCCACGGGCCTCTCTGGGAAAGCGCTGACCCTCTTCCTCCATCTTTGTGTGTAGGATGAAGAACTGGGTAGCTACCTCACGTCCCTGCTAAAGAAAGGGCTCCCGCAGGCACCCAGCTGAGGGGCTGCAGCCTGGAGCTGCTTTCAGCCCGTTTCCTCCTTTCCAGGACACTTTGGAGGGAGGGACCAGGGATCTTGGTCTGGCCATTCCAGGTTGGGGCTTGTGTGCCCTTCAGGCAGATAGCAGCAACACAGCTTTCTGGTCTGTGGCTGGAGCAGGGGATGAGGCTCCCAGCCTTAGTCCAGGCCCACATGAGGTTACCCACTTCAGCTCTGGGTGCCCTGGTCCTTACACATGGTTTTCTAGGCCATGCGGACTTCCCTTTGCCTGGTGGAGATTTTAGGCTGATGTGTAAACTCTGTGAGGGCATGGACTGTTTTGTAGACCAGCTCCAACGCCCCTCCCCTCCAAGTGCCTAGAACAGGGCTCAGCCACTGAAGCCTGTCTTTAAGGATGAGAATTAAATAAAAAGCCACTCAACAGCTTGGACACCCTTCTTCTCCATCTTTTATTCATCTGTAGCAGCAGCCCCTTAACTTGGGAATTGGGTCCCATGGTCATTTATTTCTCCCCACTACGTGAACCTGCTTCTCAGGGCCACAGAGGCAAGTGTAGATGGGCCAGGGTGAGGTCTGGGCCACCCTGCCTCCCTCTCTCTGATTGGCTCAGGGCAGCAGGACCCTGTTTATGAGGTAGAAAAGAAGAGGCTGGTGGATGATATGGAAGGAGAATGTGGACTTTCCTCCTGACCTCTGAACATTTGGGCAGGTACAGGAGGAGTTTTTGCCATCCCCAGGCTCCCAAGCAGGGCTGCAGGTCCAGGTCCTCTCCCTCCGTGGTCAGCTTTCCCAGAACTGCCAGCCAGCTCCTTGTGAGGAGTAATGGTTTCATTCTTTGTTCTGTGTCCCCGTGCTTGGCTCAGTGTGTGGGGCCAGGAGCCAGGGTGGCCTCTCTGGGGCACTTGTCACTGCTTGCCCTAAGGCCTGCTTCTCCAGTCTGGGTCTCTCCGTAACTTCCAAACTGGCTACCACACCCCAGTGCCTGGCTGTATCCCAGCGGGGGGCAGGAGGTGGATTCCACCAGGTTGCCATCATAGATGGTAAAGATCTTCTTGGGCCTGCGGGAGCAGAGGCGAGCCCAGCACTGGCAGCCAGCCCGGGATGCCCATGGCAGGCAGATGACAGGGCTGAGGCAGGAACTCAGGCTGACCAGCAGCAGCGTCACCCAATGCAGGTAGCCGAGGAAGGGGCTGGGGCTGGTGAGTTGTTGCAGCAGGTGGGTAAGGGAGTAGGGCAGGAAGCAGACGGCACATACAAACATGCTGAAACCAAGAGTCCTGAGGGTCCTACGGCAGCGCCAGCTCCTACGGCCAGAGGCCACACGCCATGTCAGCAGGGGATAGCCACCCAGGATGATAGTGCAGGGCAACAGGAATCCCACCACCAGAGCATAGGCACTGTAGGACTGAGGCCCTGCACCTCCCACAAAATCCTCAAAGCAGGAGGTGCGATTGTCAGGGCCGGTCCAGCTTAGGGGGCTACCCAGGGCCAGGGGGCTGGCCACACCCCCAGCAAGCACCCAGAGCAGTGCGCTCCCCGCAGCCCAATGGACCTTGCGAAGCCGGAGGCGTGTGAAGGGGTGGGTCAGTGCCATGTAGCTGTCTAGGCAGAGGCAGAAGAAAGAAGTGGTGCTCAGGAACACGAAGGCCCAGTGAAGGGTGGCACTCAACCGGCAGGCCAGCTCCCCAAAGTGCCAGTCACCCCCATGCAGGTGGTAGTGGATCTGCAGGGGCAAGGCACACGTGAAGGCCATGGTAGCTGCCGTCATACTCAGGAGGAGCACCGTCGTGGGGCCAGAGTGCTTCAGCCGCGAGAGGAGGAAGCTGCTGGCCACGGCATTCTCGGCCAGGCCCGCAGCAAAGACTACGCCATAGGCCACAGCCAGCGGCCGGTGATGGCCCCAGACCTGGATGATCAAGCTACTTCCTGTGTCGTTCAGAGACGTTGGCATCATGGCCGGGCAGGGCTAAACATGGCCAGGCAGGACCCCTCACCGCCGCTCCAAGAACCTGCTGAAAATGACCAGGATTCCTCCACCTCCTGGTCAGGGCGGGGTCAGCCCTTCCCAGTCTGAGGGCAGGCAAAGGACCAGTTGAGGCTCCTTGCCAGTCACTTGTGAGAGAAGGAAGTAGTCATGAATACTCACTCTGGGCCAGGCTGGAAGGTCTGATCCCCTCTTCCCTTACACCTCTCCCTCCCAACACACCTCTACCCCTCATATCAACTCCCCATAGCAAAGCAGGGACAGTGACGGGGGTGGGCCTCATCTGTCCCTCCTCCCAGGGGAAGCCTTGTTACCTGGCTTCTGAGCTGGGCCTGAGGCACCCTGACCTCAGGGAGGATGAAGCCCGGGAGGAATGGGTCTCTGCCAGCTTCTATGTGAGAGACCTGGTTCTAAAGCCTGTGTCCCCCAGCCCAGCCCCACAGACTCCCTTCTCTCCCGAGGTTTACTCACAGGAGGTAGGCTGAGCATCTACTGCCGGGCTCTGCTGAATTCTGAGGCACAGGAAACTTCAACCTCCGAAAAGTGATGTGTGACACCTCCCCCAACCCACCCCCAGGGCCCTAGGTGGCTTTCAGCCCCAAACCCACAGGAAATGATCGGAACAGGCTGGGGCTGCCTGGAAATGAGGCTCCCCACAGGCCCAGGGACCAGAACAGTTCAGTTCTGGGTGGGTGGGAAGCCTACCATCAGTAGTGGGGGGGGGCTAAGGGTGAATGTGGGGAGCAGGGGCCACAGGGACACACCCAGGAACAGTCCAAATATCTTCTCTTTATTTGACCAAACCAAATCCTGGAGCATCCCTGGTCCCATCAGGGCCCAGGCCCCTCTGGCACATCTCCTGGACTGTGGCCTCTTGAGACAGATGGGCGATTGTACCAGTCCTTGCCAGGGCCCCAGTCTGTGAAGGGAAGGCAGAGCCCCGGATATGAGGGGAGAAAATGGACTCCTGCTGGCCCCAGGCACCTGGAGGCCCTTGAATGTCTGTTCATATCCTGCCTGCCCCCATCTCCCCCAGCTGAACTGAAAGGATCTTTTGTCTGCTGAGCTCCCAGCTCCACCAAGGGTTTGGGGTCCAAGAAGCCCGGGGGGTGGGATCTAAGCTCAGGCCCATCCACACGGGGCTCTTGCTGGGCAGCAGCAGGGAAGCCTGAGGAACACGGGCGATGGGGCACGGGTGGGGGTGGGGGTACGCTCACCAAGGCCATCGTAGTGCACAGATTTTAGGAAGAGGCCCTGGGCAGGGGCCACCAATAATCCAGGACCACTTCGGGGGTCTTGACTCTCCAGCTTTTCCTTCACCTGGGAGGGTGTCAAGGTCCCCAACCCCACGGCCACCAGGCACGCGGTCATCCTCCGCACCTGCAGCAAGGCCCTGAGAGTATCAACACCAGTACCCCTCCTACCTTCCCAGAGGTAACGTCCCACTACTGTCCAACCCCCCCAGGATGGCAGCCTTACAATGCTGGGGGAAATCAGGTGACACAGCTACTTAGCCTCCCTCAGCAAATGAACGCCCAGCCTTGTCTAGAGGCTGAGCAATGGAAAAGCCTATGGATGACCCCAAGAAACCTGGCCCTGTGCACAGCCTGGTCCTTCATCACCACTAGGGGTCACTGTGAGCCTTGGCAATCCTTTTGTTGATACCCAGCACAAAAGGGGTTCGGGGATTAGGAAATTCTTGCCCCCCCTTTCCCCTAGCCTCTATCTCCCTGCCTGTAAAATGGGCCACATACCTGTTTGTACAGGAAGGATTTGCTCTCAAACTCTATGTCCCAAAACTGCACCTTCCTGCAAATACAAACGGGCTGACTCAGGCCCACCCCTCCTCCGAGCCCTGGTGTCCCCCATTCCACCCACAGACCCCTTGCATGCTCTCTGCCCCCAAAAGGTCTTTTGACTACTGACCAAAGGAAAAAACCAGTGTCCTGGGTTGACCCCAGGCCAGGCCCAAGCCTGGACCCCGAGCTCCCAGCTCTATCGGGGCCCTGGCCCATGCCTCTCTTTCTGCCTCCTTGCACCCAATCACCTTCTTTGGCCACCTTTTTCATTGATAAAACGAGAGGTTTGAACCACATGAATTCCAAGCTCTTCCCACTCAGCTCTAAATCCCTCCTGTCCATCTGGGAGAATTGGGGGGGGAGCAGTGGGAGGGAGGAGAGGTGAAATCTACCATGGCTCCTGGCCTTCAAACCAGGCGCCCTGGCTGCTGTGTGTGGAAGCCAGTCGGGGCCAGCGGTGACCTGGCAGGGCATTGGCCTCTGTCCTGGCAGCCGGGCAGACCCTCGCACCGAATCCTAGGCTGTCACCCCCCTACACAGGCCACGGGCCAAGCAGCCAGCCTCAGAGGAACCAGCTCCTGTGCCTGAGCTCAGCTCAGTTCTAGCCTTTCACACAACAGTGGAAATGAAGATAGCACTGGATTCAAATCCCAGATGTGTGACTCCAGTCAAATGACTTAACTTCCCTGGCATCGGTTTTTCCATCTGCAGAATGGGGGAAGGGGAGCAGGGCTAGATCACAGGCACATAGATTCAGAGCTAGCAGAGGCTTGGAGGCAGATTCCAATCCGGTCTTGGAGATGGACTGTTGGTCCTGGAGTCAGAAAGAGCTGAGTTCAAATCTAACCTCAGATGCTTATTGCTGTGTGACCCTGGGCAAGTCACTTGGCCTCCATTTCCTCATCTGCACAAGGAGGATCACGACAAGCACCTACCTCCCAGGGGGATTGTGAGGAGCAAATGAGAGTGATTGTGACATGCATGGCGTCCGGCACGTAGTAGGTGGCTATATAAACGCTGGTTATTTCACAGATAAGGAAAGAGCTCAGAGAAGTTGTGACTTGCCCAGGGTCACAGAACTAGCATTTGGAAGCGCTGTAAGATCTTCCAAACACCGTGTGCTTCCAAGTTTGACTTCCGCATTTGATGTCCACAACCATCCTGGGAGGCGGGTGCTACTACTCTCCATTTGGCAAAAGAGGAGGCAGAAACCATCCAGCTTAAGTATCTAAGGCTGGATTCAAACTCGGGCCTTCCTGACTTGAAACCTGGCACTCTAGCCACTGTCCCAGCGGGCTGCCTCTGAGCAGGGTGATTCTCATCTGAATTCTGAGCTGGCCTTGTTCTGGAGTGGGAGCCTAACGTCAGGAGCTAGGCTGCAGGAGCTCTGGAACAGTCTAGAAATGGTGGCTCTAGAATACGTAGACTCGGGAGCTGATCTGGGCTGGGTCCTGGCATAGAGGGGAAGGGGTCCACTGGGAACCACAAGATACCAGAGGGGCTTGAGAGACCATCAGCAAGCTCCTTCGTTTTACTGATGCCAGAGAGGAGAAACAGTAACTTGTTCTAAGACACAGAGTATCGCACCCCCACCCCCCGCCCCACCCCAATCAGGATGGTCGATAGTCAGGGAAAGTCCAAATTATGGCATTCTCCCTACTGCCTAAGCATGGATGAATAGGGAGCTAGTATAATGCATGGTAGACAGTAGGTTCTTAATACAAGCTTAACCAGCGGGGGACATGGGGGAGGGGCCCCTCTCTGCCTCCCTCAGCTAAGAATTTTAAAGGCAGTTTCCAAGACACCAGGTTGGACAGTGGGCTGGCCAATGCCAGGCACTAGTCTTGCTTGCCTGCCATGGCTGTTCTCACCCTTATCTCCTGCCTGCCCCCACCCCCTGCCCAGTCATCTTAGTGCTTCCCAGCCCTATGGTGAAGTGTCTGAGCCCAAAGGAAGATGGATGAGGGCCCAGTCGCCCACCCCCGTGCAATGGGCACCTGCCCCCCACTGGATGCTAAGGCCAGAGGACAGAGCATCTCTTTTCTGGCCTCTTCTCTCCTTTCTCCCCCCACCCCCATCACATCTGGCACAGAGACCCGGCTCCCTTCTTCCTGGGTCCTAGGAGAAAGGCTCTTTCTACAGCTGCCTGGCTTGCACCTGCCCTGGAGGGGCAGAGCCCACCCTTATCCTGCCAGGGAAGCTGATGGCACCAGATGAGGCTCCAGAATGCTCCCAGATTTCAGCTATTTAACCCCTAACTTCCTCAATTTACAGAAAGGGAAGTGGGGCCCAAAAGAACTTGGCCAGGGGTAGAGAGCCTGTGGCCTCGAGGCCATGTGTGGACCTCTTGGTCCTTAAGTGTGGCCCTTTGACTGAATCCAAACTTCCCAGAACAAATCCCCTTAATAAAAGAATTTGTTCTGTAAAACTTGGACAAAGGCAAAGGGCCACACTAGAGGACATAGAATGCCACATGTGGCCTCAAGGTCGCAGGTTCCCCACCCTGGACTGCAGCTTTGACTGAAGCTACAGAGATGTTAATAGCAGACCTAGGCCTAAAATTTCAGTCTCCTGGGTCAGTCCAGGGGTTTCGTTGGTTTGGTTTTCCCCCTCCATAGATCTTATATCTAGTTGTGGGTGGGGATAGGACAGAGCTGGCCAACTAGGCACAGGACTAGGAGTCCAGCTCAGGCAGACAGGCCTCAGGGGTCAGGAGGTCAGAGTGTAGTTTAGGTATTCTGGTAGCGAAATGAGGACCCAGATTCAAATCTGGCCACCACTGCTTTTGCCTCCGTTCCCTGTCTACGTCTCTCAGGTCCTTTCAGCTCTAAATCCATGATTCCTCTGAGTCAGAGACAAGCTTTAGAAAGCAGGAAGAGACCCTAACCATTGGTCTGACACTGCCCAATGTGGTGTGTGGGCTTTGCATCAGGACCAGAAGCAGGGACATGGGGGCAAGAGAGCCCTGTTCTGGGCAGGGGCTAGGGCTGTTGGGCCTGGGCTAGCCAGAAGGAGATCAAGCTGCCTGCCAGACACTCAGGAGATATCAAAGGGAGAGAACCCAGAATCCCCTTCCCCAGGTCCAGCACCAAACTGGGCCCCACCAAAGACCTGGAGGGAACGGATCTTAAGCTCACTTTCTGTCTCCTCTATCCCACACAAAGGGTCACTGTAGAAGCTATCTCAATGGCCTGAGGGGCACTGAGGGTGACCCAGGCCCCCATCTCTCTTCCAATCTTTCCTCCCTCTCCAGGGGTGGAACCATGAAGCCCAGAAAAGAGGAGGTGGGCAAAGAGAAAGGCAGACATTATTTGCCTACAGGCTCTGGCATCAACCCCAGTGCTGGGGGGGTGAGGGGGGGGAGAGACAGGTGATGGGGATGCATCTTCAATGAGTGGCTCCCATTTGCAATTCAGCTGGAGGATGGGGCCTCAGAGAGGCTTTCATGGTTGCTAGGCAACCCCCGGGAGCCCCAGCCCCCCACCCCAATCCCTTCTGTGAATAGACAAGCAGCCAATTGAGAAAGGGGGCAGGAGGGGAGGGGGAGCAGGCCATAGGAACAACTGAACAGTTTCTCCTCAGCCTAGGCTCTCCTGCCTGCCCACCAGGGTCAGGACTCTACCCCCAGCCTTTGCTTAAGCCTGGAGCTGGATTCCTTGGGATCCTTGGATCTGTTGGAAGGTCTCCAGGGTCACTACATCCATCCCTCTGTCTCTGGGTGAGGCCTCCCACCCCCAGCTCTCCACTTGATCAGCTCTGAAGCTAAATTTAGCCTGGCTTCCACCCCCAAGTCACAGAGCATGAAATGGAATTTGTTGGAGCTGGGTACCCAGGGGCGGTAGGGGGGTGGTGGCGGAGGGGGGCACAGCTGTGAACACGGGCCTTAGCAACTCCCCCCCGCCATGACAGGCCTGGCTTAGCTCCGGCACTGATGCCCAGTGGGGATGGGGCACGGGGAGGAAGGACAGGAAAAAGCCAATTGCAAGGGCCAAGGCCTGGGCTCTGTGTGTCCCCGGTCCAGGGCCCACCCCCAACACAAAGAGCTTCCAGACAGAGAGCTTCCCCTCTGTACCCCTGCTGCTCCCAGGGACAGGCTGGCTTGGGGCTTTGCTAAGTGTCCTGGGTGCTACCCAGACCTGGCCCTTGGTGTGAGAAGACTGGGGATACTGTCAATACCTTCCCTCAAAGCAGCTACTGAGGCCAGAGAGAGCCTAAGGCCAGAGAGCCTTCGGAGTTTTGGAGGAACCTGGGCTCAGAACCTGGGCCTGGTTGGCCACAGCCTCCCCCAAGACTGCTCTTCAGGATGCCGCTGCCTTGGTACCCCACCCCCAGCTCTGCCCACTCCTCAGGCTGGGCTTGGTATCTCAGCCACACCTGGCTGGCCCAGAACATGAGACATCAGACAGGGCTGGGGTCAGGGGCAGCACTGCTCCCTGCCCAAGACAAATGGAGGGAGGGATGGGGGTCACCAACCCTTAGCAGCACAAGGTATGCCATCCAGCCATATACTCCATTGCCCTGAGGGTTAGGGGAAGCTCTCAGCCTCACAGGTCCCACAGGGCAGGGAAGCCATCTGGTCCTGAAGACGTAATCCCCTCCAGGGAGATCTGAGAGCCCTCCCAGGCTCTGGGGACCTGATAGCTGTGGAGCTGAATTAAGACAAAGTCCAGCCCCTGTTGCTGGGGAGACTCCAGTCTCCCAGTCTGAGAAGGTGACCCGGCCAGACATCCTCCTTACCTCTTCTCCTGGGGATGAGTGAAGGGGCTGGCTGATGCAGGGACCACAGAGGCCCGGAGCAGTGTCTTGACGGGGTTTTGCCAATTATTCTCACTTACTGACTTAAAGGCCTGGAAGTTGTGGGTGCCCTGGAGATGTTGGGCGGCCTCCTGCATGGCTGCCACATCCAGGTGACTGTGGGCAGAGGATGGTGAGAAGCCATGAGGGCATTCTCCCTACTCAAGGCCTCCAGCCCCCACCCAGCCCAGGGACTGGCCTTCTCAGTGGCAGCACTGAAGAAGGGATGGAAAATGTTCTCTCCTAGCTAAGGGGTGGGGAACCTGCAGCCTTGAGACCACAGGCAAACTTCAGTTTGAATTTCGTCAAAGGGCTGCATTTGAGGACCTAGAGGGCCACATGGGGCCTCGAGGCCGCAGGTTCCCCAACCCTGGTAGCCCCTTCCCCTGAATATGTGCTAAAGGTGGGGAGGCCATACTTGTGGCACTTACTCAGCCCCAAGCGCCCAGCACAGGTTCCGTTCAAACACAGAGAGTGTGTCCAGGGAGCAGCCGGTTGCCACCCGGTACAGGTAGGTCCTTGATGTGGCTTCAAATCGAGCATGGAAGTCATCGGGGGCCCGAAAAGCTCGGATCACCCTGGAAGGGGAGGTACTAGGATCAGACTCCAGGAAGAACTTCCAGCATTCAAGACTAGCTGAAGGAGATCGCAGAAGACAGGAGGACACATTAGTCCCTCGCCCGTACCCACCTCCCCAAGCTAGGACAGCCAGCGTAGAGGCAGAAGGCAAACCACAGGACCGCAGACCATGGACCATGGACTTCCAAGATGGCCCTGGTGACTAACTCAGTGGTTGGAAGCGGGAACACCTGGGTCCTACAGGTTCCGAGATGGGACCCTCTACTCCTCAGAACCAGTTTGAGAAGACCTGAGGTTGGAGGACTTCTATACCACCTGATCACCAAGAATCGATTAAGCGCCTACTATGTGTCGGGCACAATGCTGGGGAACGAGAAACAAAGGTCGTGAGTGAAAGGATCCCTGTCCCCGCGATGCCTACGTTCCAATGAGAGGAACAAGGCTGCGTGTAAGCACACACAGAACAAAAACAAAGAATCAGGGCACCGCAATTAAGGATGGGCCCTAGTAGCTGAGGGGATCAGGGAAGGCCGGGTCAGAAACGAAACCAGGGATTCTAAGGGACCGCTATGATGAGAAAGGAAGTGCCTTAGGAAGAGGGGAGGTGGAGAGCCCTGTGGGAGGGTGGGAAAGGCAGCGAAAAGCAAAGAGGCCAACTGGCATAGTGGGCAGAGAACCCATCTCAAAGCCAGAAAGGCCTGGATTCGAGTCCCACTTCTGACACATGCTAGCTGTTTGACTGCCAGGTCAAGTACCTTCTTAGTACTTGTAGACCAGCAGTGTCAAATGCAAAGAGAAATGGGCACCGCTAATCAGCTCATGAGGAGGCCTGTGGGCCATGAACTAACAATGATCTTCATTTTACTGGATTTTTATTTCTTTTGTTAAATATTTCCAAATGGTTTGGGCCACATGCCCTTCAGGCAGAACCCCCCAGACTCTAGGTCATACAGAAGGTGCTGACCTGCACTGGTGGAGGGAGTGTCCTCACCTGGAAGTTCCCTACATGAATGGTATCACAGATCAAGCCGCTCTGGAAAGGCAGGCTGGAGCCAGGTTGGAGAAGTCTTTACCAGGAGTTTCTATCTGATTCTGGAGAGGATAGGGAGCCACTGAAGTTTACTGAGTAGGGGAGTGATGTGGTTAGGGAGATCACACTGGGAGATTCCTGATTGACTGGAGGTTGGATGGCAGTGAGAAGGGACTGATACCAGCAGCCACTGCACCAGTCCAGGTGTGAGAGCATGAGGGCCTGTACCAAGGTGGGACAGGGGCAGAGGAGAGAAGGGGGCGGATTTGAGAGATGTTACGGAGGTAAAACCAACATCTGACAACAGACTGGATGGCGGAGGGGGCAGGAAGAGGGAGAGTCAGCAAGGACACCAATACTGGAAGGATGGTGGTGCCCTCACTAGTGACAGGGAAGTTTGGGAGATAAGGATGTGCTGAGTCTGAAATGCCTACAGGACACCCACTGGGAGAGGAATGTCGCTAGGGACAAAGGCTGACCACCACTGGCTTTGTAGGTCTGGCAATCAGCAGAGGTGAAAAGGAAAACCAGAGAGGCTGATGAGGTCATGGAGAGAGGGTATATCAAGAAAAAAGAGGGCCCCAAGCAAAGCCTTGAGGCCTGTCCGTGGCCATAGGGGTCAGCCGTGGCCCAGGATCTCCTAGATCTGGTCCCCAAAGCCACAGGTCGAGGTCAAATTCTGGGCTAGGAAGAGGCTACTTCCTGACCTTCCCAGAGCCAGAAATAATCATGAGCCTTGGAGAGGCGCTAGACAGACTGGCACTGTGACCCACCCAGAGGCCAACCATGCCTGCCTCTATAGGCATCCTGGCCTCCCACTCCAGTCACTCCCAAAGGTGGACCACCTCTATCTCCTGCTCTCAGCAACTGCAGGAAGGGGCTGTCCGAGACGCCCGGTGCTGATCCTTGGTTACATGAAAAGTCCCTTCTAGGACAGAGCCACCTCTCGTGGCTGAGATATGCAGGGAGACCCCAAATCCTTGGGGCTGACGTTAAGGATGTCCAAGTCCCACAAGCTTGGCAAAACCTAAGGATTTGACCTTGGGGGACTAGGGGGAGAAGGTAAGCCCAGGCTCCCTCCAAAACCTGGAACCAGACTGTGCCTTGAGGAACATTCATTAACCGATTACGGATGTGTCTGTGGGGTGGAGCGATAGAGAGGGGCTGGGCCTGAAGGATCTAGAGTGGGGGGAGGGGTTCTGTACCTGATGTCAGGGTGCTTGAGGTGCTTATTGAGGGCCAAAGTGAGGATATCAGGTGAGAAAGGGGGTCGTCCAGTCAGGCGCTGAACGTCTAGATGGGCAGAGTTGCCAAGGGCATGGACGCCGGCGTCGGTTCGGCTGGAGATGTTAAACTTGACTGGCGCAACGGACCTCAGGCGCTCTGCAGCTTTCTGAGAGTGGGTGGGATGCAGGTGAGGCAGGGGCCCCATGGACCCACTTCCCCTGCCCTCAGCTGGACAGCACCCAATGGCAGTACAGATGGAGCCCCTGGATCTGGAATCCTGGCCCTGCGTCTGAGTAGCTAGTTCTGTGACTCTGGATGAGTGTCTTCCCCAGTCTGGGTCCCATGATCTCTAAGGTTCCTCTCCAGCTCTGAGTCCTATGATCCAATGAGCCCATAGGCTGGAAGTTCCCCAGGGATCTGGAGGAATCTTGCCCCATGATGGGATTGGGAAAGAGGTCGTGCTTTCCAAGGATCCACCCACCTGCTCACAGTCCCTGCTTCAAGTTTAGATGCTTTGGTATGGTCTGTGTCCGTGGGGATCTAGGGGATCCTGGGCTCGGCAAAAGTTCAAGCCCTACCTCCCATCCCCCTCAACCCCCTACACCCTATTCAGTAACCTGTTTCCAGACAGCATGAAGTCATTCTGTCCATTCCCCTGCCTCCAGGTGGGGCAGCTGCATCTAGTCCCATCCCCCACAGAAACAGAGACTTTAATCAAGGTGCAGGGCTGGAAGGTTGACAATGAAGATGGCATCTGCACCTACATGCCAGCCAAACCAGACTCCTGACTGTTCCATCTCCAGCCTCATCCCCTTTGTGCAGACTATTGCCCACACCTGGAATGCCGTCCTCCCTCACGGCCACCTTGTAGCGCCTTTGTGGCTCCCACACTGCCCCCTAAAGGGAAGCCTCTCCTGACCCTGCTGCCCCCTGCCCAGTTGCTAGTGCTCTCTCCTTTTCCCCCAAACCATCCTGTGTCTATATCCTGGACGGTGACAGCTTACTCACCTCCAAAAGATTCTGGACTCCGACCCTCTGTTTGGGCTGTTTGATAGCCATGACCCCACTGTATGGAGAGAGACAGAGACAGGGACAGGGAGAGAGAGCAGAGAGAGAGATAGAGAGACAGAGAGGGGGGAAGGAGAGACACAGAGAGAGAAAAAGATAGAAAGGGGGGAAGGAGGGAGGGAGAGAGGGAAAGGGGCAGGGAGAGAGAGAAACAAAGAGATGAGGGGAAGGGAGGAAGAGAGAGGCACACAGAGAGAGACAGAGCAGAGGAAGAGGGGGGAGAGAGAGACAGAGACAGACAGAGTGGGGGGAGGGAGACACACATACAAACAGAGAGAGAGGGGTGGGGGGAGAGAGAGGGAGAGAGGGAAAGGGAGAGAGGGAGAAGGAGAGAGAGAGAGAGAGTGAGTTAGTCACAGGTATGCACCACTCCCACTCTAGGAGGCAGGGACCCTAGAGCACAGAATGTCAAAGCTGGGAAGAATCCATAGGCCACCCATCCAGTTTAAACCCCTCAGGTTAGAGACAGGAAAACTGAGGTGGGGGCGGGGGCGGCTCTGCCAACACTGCCTCATGGTCCTGTCAGTTCGCAGAAGGCAGGGGATGCTTTCAGTGCCTGGCAGGTGTCTGGCACACAGAGGGCCTGTTTTCTTGAGTTAGTTGTTCCAATCAGCACAGGGGCCACCTCTCCTTGTGAGGGAGGCCTCCAAGGAACCTCCAAGATCATGCAGGCACCTGTTTCTGGCCTCCCAGCACTGGGGCTCATCTTTGGAACCCCAAGCCCGAACACCAGAGAGAAAAAAATGGTGTGTGTCAAAGATGCCTTTGTGCAGCGGCCCCCTTTCCCCTCTCATGACAGACTGGGCACCCGATGGCGACCTTCCTCTAGACCTTCTCACGTTGTATGGGTGTGTGAACAGAGGATACAGACTTTATCCCTCACTGCTGCGAGGCCACTCTTTTGTCTCTCCTTATCTTTTCTGACAAGTTATTGCTCACGTGACCTTGGGTGAATAATTTCTCCTCCCCAGGCCTCAGTTTCCTTATCTATAAAATGAGGAGACTGGATGAGGTGGCCTTTGAGGTCCTTTGCAGCTTGAGAGCTATGAACTCTGTTATAAAGGGCCTCAAACTTTGACCTCAGGACCCCTCTACCCTCTTAAATATGATTGCATTTTGGTTCATGTGGGTTTTCTCTATCGATATTTACCATATCAGAAATGAAAACATCTTAGTGTTATTAAGAAAAGAGTTTTTAGCTTAAGGAATGGTGAAAAAACATCCTTGAAGCTTTTTCTGTTTCTGCCTCTCTCTGCTCTGTCTCTGCCTCTTTCTCCCTTCCCCCTCTCTCTGCTCTCTGTCTCTCTCTGTCTCTGACTCTCTCCCTACAGTGGGGTCATGGCTATCAAACAGCCCAAACCGAGGGTTGGATTCCAGAAACCCCTGAAAATCTCAAGAGCCTGGAGGGGTCCACTCAAGTGCACACCCACATGGCCTCCATGTTAAGTTTCTATTTCCGAACCACCTCAGCACTGGCCTTCCGCTCAGGCTTAACTGAAGGGAGTGAAACCGCTCACCAGCAGCCCTGTCTTCCCCAAATCTCTGTTTCCAGTCGCCTCCATTGCACCTCCCCTCATGCCTCTGCCCAGACACAGAGGATGAGGGGGCCTTCTCTTTGCCTCTCGCTTTTGCCATGAGTCCTGGCCCCTCTTGGCTCCTCCAGAGGCCCACCCCTTCCATCTTCCCTTCTTGCCACCTAATTCCCAATTCTTTTAATTTCCATCGCCATAAACACAACCAGATCGTGGCCAAGTCTAAAAAAAGCCTGCTTTGACATCCCCTCAAGCAAGTGCCCTACATCTCCCCTTCTGGAGGAAAACAAAGCTCCTGGCCTATCTTCACCTTGATTTTCTCACCTCCTACTCACTTCTCAAGCCCCGGAAATGGAGCTGCATCCCCACTACCGATGAAACCACTCCTTCAAGGTCACCAAGGATCATTTTATTAGCCTGTTCTTAGGCCTGGTCGACTTTCGGTGGCTGGACACTGGTCACCACCCCCTCTTCCCTGGGTTTTGGGTGGTATGACCCACCAGTCATGGTTCTCTACCTCCACCTCCCTGGAGAAGCTCTGAGCCTCCTGTCTCCCCCTGTGGAATCGGCCTCCATGGGTTTGATCATCATCTCTGTGCAAGTGACTCCCAGGTTTATACTGGTTGTTGTTCAGCCGCATGTGACTCTCCATAACCCCAATTGGGGTTTTCTTGGCTAAGACACTGGAGTGGCTTGCCATTTCCTTCTCCAGCCCATTTACAGATGAGGAAACTGAGGGCCAACAGCGACTTGTCCAGGGTCATACAGCTAGTAAGTACACGAAGCCACATGTGAACTCAGGTCTTCCTGACTCCAGGCCCAGTACTCTACCCACTGCACTGTCTAGCTAACTTTATATATCCAGCCCTAACCTCTCCTAAAGACTGGTCCTGCATCTCCAACTGCCTACCTGTCCAGAATCTCCATCTGGGTATTCCACTGGCTTTTGGTGACCCAGAATCAAGAAGACCTCCGTTCAAATCCAGCCTCAGACACATTGCCTACCTGCGTGACCCTGGGCAAGTCACTTAACCTGTTTGCCTTAATTCACTAGAGAAGGAAATGGCAAACCTCTCCAGGATGTTTGCCCCCAAAAATCCAAGGACGGCGTTGGCACGCTAGGATCCACGGGGTCACCAAGAGCTAGGATCAATCAGTCAACAAGCACCCGTTGTGTATTAGAGAAGGAACTGGCAAACCTCTCGTATCTTTGCCAAGAAAACCCTATGAACAGTACTTGCATACTATGATCTATGGGGTCACAGAGCGCTAGAATCAGTCAATAAGCACGTATTAAGAACTTGCTGTATTCTGGAGGAGGAAACTGCAAACCTCTCCAGTATCTTTTCCAAGAAAATCCCATGGATTGTATTGCTGTGCTATGTGCCAACAACATAGGTGCTACTTTTCTCCATGAGAATAAAAGCTTTTTTAAAATTTAGTTTTTATTTTTGTAGGTAACTGTGGTTAAGTGACTTGCCCAGGGTCACACAGCTAGCAAGCAGAACAGAAGTTTCTAAAGGGGAGGGACTATTTTTGTCTTTGCACCCCCAGCACCTGGTACGGTGCCTGGCACACTGTAAGACTGTGAGTTCTTTCCCATGATGAACAATGCTCTCCACCTCTAGAGACAGAACGGATGAATTCTGAACTCAGACTGAAGCAGATTTGTTTCACTTTATTTTTCTTGGCTTTTTTTAAACTTAGCTACTACAGAAATAGGTTTTGCACGACTTCACGTGTATAATCAATACTGCTCACCACCTTATCGAGTGGAGGAGGGGCAGAAGGAGGGCAAGAATTTGGAACTCAAAATTTAAAAAAAAGAATGTTAATTTTTATACATTTAGTTGGGAAATATTTAATGCAATAAATAAAATTTATTTTTTTTAATTGAGAACTCCTTGAGGGCAGGGATTATCTTTTGCTTCTTTTTTTGTAAATTACAGTGCCTGGCACATAGTAGGCACTTAATAAATGTTTACTGCCTTACTAGATGACAAATGCCTGTTGAATTAAATTCTTGAAATCACAGCTCCACCAAGGCCTTTGGTGATTCCCCACCAACCTCCACTCAGTTGTGAGTTTTAATTTCCCTCTTGAAATTACTTTCGGGTGCTTTTACACGGTCTTACTGTGGTTAAGAAGTCATCAGAGGACAAGAGTTCAAATCTTGCCCGGGATCCTTATTAACAACCCAGGCCTGACCTTGGGCGAATCACAACCTCCCTGGCCTCAATTCCTTATCTGTAAAACCAAGAGATTAGAGCAGATGACCCCTGAGGTCTCCGCCCAGCAGCGATGGGTGATTTCCTTATATCTTTCCGTTCCCCTCCCCCCAGTAAAATATAAGCTCTCTGTGGGCACGGCGTTTTGTTATTTTTCATCTCTGAATCCCCACAGCCTTGCCAGTACCTAATTAATATTTAAATTAGCCTTGATTCCCCACCCTCCAGTGGGGCTAGGTTAAAGTACACAGGTCAGTCCCAACAGGGGTCCCTTTGACCCTCCTCTTCCCCTCCCCCCATAATAGCACACAGGCAGCGAGTCTAAACAAGGCTGTTTCCCCATCGGGCAGAAATGTTTAGAAACCCAGTTTCCTGGACACATCTCCGAGTCTGGGTGCCTTCTTTAAATGGCCATCCTAAACTTAGCTCGGGTCCCAACCTTCCATCCTACCCTGCCCCCCCACCCCCAAGCCAAACCTGGTTACAGTCTGTGGCCACATCCTTCCTCTGCTCCGAGAGAGGAAGCTGGGGGTGGGAGGGGGCTGCGGGCAGGGTAAGTCCCCATCCTCGGCGCCCAGGTCTCTCTGACCACGGCCGGCCACGGCGCAGCCACAGAGCAGGCGCTTAATAACTGCTGGCTGGCCCGTGGGCTGCCTAAACCGTGAACCCCCAAGTCACTGCATTGGCTCCGAAACGGGAAGGTGCTTAGAGATCACTGACTCCAGTCTTCCTAGGTCCTGGGGCAGGAGGGGAAGGGGCTAATGCGCGGTGTCCCCCGGGGCTGCAGCTGAGCGGGGTTGTAATCGGGGCACCCCACTGCCCAGCGCCGGGGCTGCCTTCCGCGCTCCTCCCTCGGGCTCACTCCATTCCTTCCTGCTGCAGCCCCCCCGGCTCCCACGTGGGAGCCTGGGCAATCTGGGGACACGGGTGGGGGAGGAGGCCCCACGAGCAGGAGGCGGGGCCCGATCCCCACCCCCAGTGGGGTCCCAGGGCCCCAGTCTCCGCCCCCACATACCTAAAGGCGGTCCCCACGTATTGGAAGAACACGAGGTAGCGCGCGCGGGGCGAGTCCATGGCCGTGTGGGAGGGGACCGGTTGCAAGCGGGGGGCGGGTCGGCCCCCGCCGCGCGTGCCCGCCCCCGGCCCAGCGGACCCCGCCCTCCCGCAGCGCGCGCGCCGGCCCGGCTCGGACTCCAAGGCCACCGCGCGCGATTGGACGGGAGGGGGGGGCGAAATGGAAGCGCGAGGGGGCGGGGCCCTGAGGGGCGGGGCCTCATCTTAGGAAGCGGGGAGCAAGTGACCTCCACGTTCAGGAACGCACAGAGGGCGGGTCGCGAGGGGCCGAATACCTCCCAGCCGAGAGAGCAGCCTTAGGACCCTTCCAGGGAGCACTCCCGCTTTACCCTGGACCCAAAGACTGTGCCAAGGCCGAAGGACGGCATGATTGGGACTTGGGCTGCTCTGGCATTCCCCGCGCCTGAGATCGGTGGAGGCGCGGCCCCTCGGGGTCCCAAGTCCTCCCGGGAATGCTTTGGGGTCCGCGCCTTCTCTGAGCCGACCCTTTCACTTGTATCCTCACCCCCCAGAGCCTGGGGGTGGAGGCTTGTTTTTGAAGGGGTCCTATGTACCCCCCCCCCAGTTTTATTTCTCTGTCTCTGTGTCTCCGACTGTCTGTTATACTGTCTCTGTTTCTCTGTATCCCTGTCTTTCTGTTTCTGATTTTGTGTTTCTCTGGCTCTGTCTCCGTCATACTGTCTCTCTCTGTCTCTTTGTGTGTCTCTCTGCCTTTCTCTTTCTCCGTCTCTCTGCCTCTGTGTCTGTCTCTTTTTCTCTCTGTCACACACACACACACACACACACACACTCTCTTACACGCCTTTAACAGGACACCTCTGAGCAGAGGGACCCAAAAAAAGCGAACAATCCGGAAGTCAAGTCGCTGCTCTGGCTTCTGTCCACGGACGGGAGAACGCTGACTGAGTCCTTTCCCAGCTGCTCCCCTCCCCCCTCCATTCACCGCTCCTGCCAAACTCGACTCTCTGCCCTCCCAAACACAGCCTATGCTTTCCAGCCTTCGGAATCCCAGAAACCCAGGGGGGAACCTTAGAGGGAGGCTGGTCCAACCCAGACCTGACCGAGGATCCCTCGGACAGGATTCCCCACAAGTGGGCACTCGGCCAACCAACCTGGGCTGGAAGACCTCCAGCGCTGGAGAATTCACTGTCAGCCCAAGCAGCCCCATCCACTCCGCAATGTCTGGAATTTGAAGGAAATTTTTTTCTGCAACGAGCCTAAATTTCTCCCTGAACCTTCCACGCATTACTTTGAGTTCTGCCTTCTGGGGCCAAGCAGGGAAATCCCTCGACCAAATAGCAGACTTTCGACTATTCAAAGAGAGCCACCAAGTCTGGTCCTTCCCCACCCGCTTTCTCCTCTCCTTCCTCCCTTTTCTCTCCCTCCTTTCCTCTCTCCCTCTCCTCTCCCTCTTTTCCCTCCTTTCCTCTCTCCCTCTCTCTCCCTTAATCTCTCCCTCTCCTCTCCTTTCTCCCCTCTTCTCTCCCTCCCCTCTTCTCCCTTCTCCCCCCATCTCCTTCTTCCTCTCTCTCCCCCCATCTCTCCCTCCTTTCCCCCTCTCCTCTCCTCCCCTCTCTTCCCTTCCTCTCCTCTTTCCCCTCCCTTCTCCTCCCCTCCCCTGTCTTCTCTCCTCTCCAAAAACCCCCATTTCCTTTAAGGTTCCTCCATGGACTCAAGGCACTTCTCAGTCCTGTTTGCCTTCCCCTGGATGGTCACTGCAAAGTGTCTGGGAGAACTGTGACCAGGGTAAAGGTGCTATGCGGTCCCACAGACTAAGCTCTCCCTCCCTTGCTCTGTGTGTGTGTGTGTTGGGGGGGTGGGGGGAGTGGCCTGCCATGTTGCACTGTTGATTCTTGTTGGGCGGGCAGATCCAGTAGCACCATGAGGCACTGTGGTTTAGTGACTACAGCACTGGACACGGGGTCAAAAGGACCTGGGGTCAACTCCAGATTCAGACCCTTACGAGTTATGTGACCCTGAACATGTCACAACCTCTCTCTGTTCCTCAGTTTTCTCATTTGCAAAGTGGGAGAGGGGACTTGGGCTCTCTAAGGTCCCTTTTAGTAATCGGTGGTCCCATGATCTCCAGCTAAGCCTCCCCATCCCAGACCTCATACTCCTTCCATTCTATCATTCTCTTTCCCCGAAGGATTTCTATTCATTAGCCCCAGCGGTCCTCAGTTTCTTTGCCAGTAAAATTGTTGGGGTTTGGAGTTGGAGCAGAGATTGGATTTGATGATTTCTGAGGGTTGCTAGGTGATTCCAGGTCTGAAGTCAGGAAGACTCATCTCCCTGAGTTCAAATCTGGCCTCAGACACTTAGTCACTTCACCCTGTTTGCCTCAGTTTCCTCATCTATAAAATGAGCTAGAGAAGGAAATGGCAAAGCACTCCAGTATCTCTGCCAATAAAACCCCAAATGGGGTCACAGAGAGTGGGACACAACTGAACAGAGGTCCCTTCCAGTTTTAAATCTATGATTCTTTCAAGGCCCACGGGCTTCCTTACTGAATGTCCACCCTGCCATTGCCCCCAGAGCCCTTCCCTGACCCCCTCCCCCTTTGGGAAGGACCTTCCTTTGGCTCCTGGCTTTGCACTTCCCTGATGTGCTCATTTTTCAGTGTATTTAACCAGACCTGTCGTTTCATAGGACACTCCAGGGCAAGAACTCTGCTTCCTCTGCTAAGGGCTCAGCTGTTGATATAGCCTTGGACAGCTAACTGCCTGGGGCCCCAACAGATGCCCCTCTCCCTGGTGATTGCCTCTAAACTTTGGTTATTGTAGCTAGTTAGGTGTCTTTGAAGTACATAGAGTGCTGGGCTTGGGGTCAGGGAGTTCCTTAGTGGCTCGTGACCCTGGGCAAGTCACTCGACCTCTGTTTGCCTCAGTTTCCCTATCTATAGAATGGGGATAATAACAGCACCTACCTCCCAGGTAGATGTGAAAATCAAATGAGACATTTGTAATAAGTGCTATATGGATACTAACTATTGCTGTTGTCCCTCTATGTGGGACAAACGAGAGACAAAACACATGTCATCTCCCCCATACACACACAGGAGGCGGTAATGAGTGTTGGCTGAATAGGCAATAAAGGCTTCTGTTTCTGGAGTGCCTTAAGGCTTGCAAAGCCCTGAACATTCAGTAGAGCTTTACCACACCCCTGGGAAGTAGGTGCTATTATCACCCCCATTTTCCAGGTGAGAAGACTGAGGCTCAGAGGACTGAAGTTGTTTGTCCAGAGTCATATAGGAAGTCTCTGAGGTGGGAGCTGGACCCAGGGCTTCCCAATTCCAAGTCTGGTGTCTTAACCACTACACCATGCTGCCTTTCTAAGAGCCCCTGAATGAACCTCAGCCCTGAATCCTCCTCCTGTCACTCCCTCAATTCTATTTAATTCAACGTTCATTGTGCAGGCTGTGTGGAGGCATTGTACTCAGAGGCCAGGCACTGTAGTCTTCCATGTAGATTTATCCCCAGGGCTCAGCACAGTGCTTGGCACATAGTAAGGGCCTAATAAATGCTTTTGCATTCATTCATTCATAGCTGGGATACCAGAATGGGGCCCTGCACATACTAAGCATCAATAGACATTCATTGAATTGAAGTGAATGATAGAGATCATTCATTGGGAGTTGGAAACGCCCTTAGAGGTCAGCCAGGTCTTTCATTTATGGATAAGGAGGCTGAAACCCAGGGAGGGGAAGTAGTTTGCCTGTGGTAAGAGATGGAAGTGGGATTCGAACTCAGGTCTTCCTGACTTCAGCTCTCCTGCCTTGGAGAAGCTTACTGCTTTCTAAGGAGCCATGCTAACATAAGAGTCCTATGAGTGGGTGGGTGGTGCCCTAGTGCATAGAGCACTGGGCTTGGAATCAGGAAGACTCATCTTCGTGAGTTCAAATCCAGCTTCAGACACTTTCCAGCTGTGTGACCCTGGGCAAGTCACTCCACCCAGTTGGCCTCAGTTTCCTCATCTGTAAAATGAGCAGGAGAAGGAAACGGCAAATCACTATCTGTGTGACCCTGGGCAAGTTGCTTCACCCCGTTTGCCTCAGTTTCCTCATCTGTAAAATGAGCGGGAGAAGGAAATGGCAAACCACTCCAGGATCTTTGCCAAGAAAACCCCTAAATGGGGTCATGGAGAGTTGGACATCCTAAGACAGGAGTCCTTTCTCACTCCCTTAGATAAGTAGATCATAATGTCATGCATAAGTCACAGGGAGTCACCTGGGGCACAGAGGGGTGAAGTCACTCTCCTGCTGTCGCACAGCTAAGTAAAAGTGGCAGGATTTGAATTTTTGTCTTCCTGATTCCAAGGCCAGCCCTCTGTCTGCCATACCTCCACGGTCTCTCTGAGACCGCACACATTTTCATAAAAAAGCATGACACAATCGCAGAATGGAGCTGGGGACAGAGTGAGGCAGAGCATGAGGAATCTGAGGTGGATAAGAGTGCTTTCTAGTGGGAGGGTCCTGGCAGGCTCTTTGGAGGAGATGGGGCATGATCTAGGCTTGCAAGGAAGAGGGCATTGAGGCAGAGCTGGGGAGAGATGCCATTCCAGGCACAGGCTCCTTTGAGTTCTGGGAGGGAGGGGCAGGCAGGGGCAGAGCTAGAAGAGAAGGAGCTGGTTGGAGGGGGGAGTATGTGATGGGGGAAGGAGGGATGGGAAATGGGCCTGGGAGACTAATGAGGCAAATTGTGAGTGGCCTTCAGTGCCAAGGCAAAGAGCTTCTTTTTATCCTTAGGAAGAATTGTGAGAAGGGGAATTACACGGATAGACCCAGATCTATAGCTGGAAAGAGCCTCTGAGGTCATGAAATCAAAGCCCCTTCTGTTACAGAGGGGGAAACTGAGTCCCAGGGAAGGGAAATGTGATTAAGGTCATGCCATAGTACGTGGCAGAGTCCACAGGAGTATTATTTTGGCATTAGTGTGGGGGACGGTAGAGATAGTGAGTCTAGGAGCAAGGAGGCCCTAATGTAACAAGCCAGGAGAGATGGGCTGAGGGCCTGACCTGGGGGGGGGGTGGCCATGTATGTGAAGAGGAGAGAAATGTGAGAGATAGCCTGGAGATACAGGGGTTGAGGCAATGAGAGAGTGATCAAGATCATAGGAAAATGAATTTAGAGCTAAAAGGTCGGAATTAAACTCCATTTTACCAAAGGGGAAAATGAAGCTCAGAGAGGTTAAGTGACTTTCCTAGTGTCACACAGCTAGCCTGTATCATAGGCAGGATTCGAACTCAGGTCCTGTACTCTATCTACTCTGTCTCTCCCGGTGTGGATGACTGAGATTTCTATCCAGTTTTTGGATAGAAGTCTGGGAGAGTCATCAACTGAAATAGGTGAGTTAAGTGGGGGTGCAGAAGTTTTTTTGGGGGGAGGGAGTTTGGTTCTGGACATATGAAGGTGAAATGTCTAAGGAACGCTCAGGCAGAAGTGTTTGACAGGCATTGGGAGGTGCCCAGTAACAGTGGGATACCCTGGGAAAAGCTCAGGCAATAAGGGAAAAGGTCTGTGTTCAAAACCTGTCTCTGAGGTTTATCATCCATGTAAAGTAGGGCAAGTGCCCTAAGCTTTATGGGCCTCAGTTTCCTCATGTGTAAAAGGAAGGGGCTGGGCCAAAGGGCCTTAAGGGTCACCTCGAATTTTAAATCTATGACTGTATGACCAGTGCTCACCACAGTGCCTGGAATATAGTAGGCGTTCAATAAATGCTAATTGACTGACTAGGTGCCCTTCCAGTTCTAGGACTAAGATCCCTCCCTCTGGCACAAGGGATGATTGTGGAGGCTGGAGATCATTAGGCTTATGAATAGAGACAGGTGCTCACCTCGCTGCAACCGCGGCCTCACCCAGAGGTTACCCGGTCCATCTGGGTTCGAGGAGTTGGAGATTTCGGAGGCATACCCAAAGTTGAAGGAAGCCTGGGGAGCGCTAAGGGAGGGAGCAGGGGTCACCGCGCTGTGCACATAACCTTGGGGAGCCCTCTTCGTTAAAGGGGCAGAGGCAGCGGGGTGCATCAAAGTGGGGCGTCAGAGAAAGACCCGGGCCCTGGCTCTGCCATTTACTGACTGGGTGACCTTAGGCTAGCCACGTCACCTCTGGGTCCTCAGTTTCCTCCTCTGTAAAAGGCTAGAGTCTTCCTAGAGGACCCTCACAGGGTCTCTCCCAGTTCTAAATGGAAGACCCAGTGATCTGGGGGAATTGCCGCCTCCGAGAGGAGGAGGAGTCGGAGGCGCCGGACAAAGGCCAGGGAGATGTAAACGACAAGCCGGTGCCCGGGGAGGGGCTTACGGGTAAAAGGGGCGCGGCGGCGGCGGCGGCGGCTGCAGGACTTTGGCGACGCTCCCTGCGCGGTGACAGGCCCGGCGGGGCGGGCCGGGGCGGGCCGGGGCGGGCCGGGGCGGGCCGAAGCGGGCGCTGCAGCGGCCTCATTCCCCAGCCCGGGCGGGCTGGCTGGCTGGCGAGCGAGCGGAGCAGACGGGAACCGGCAGAACAGAGCGGAGCGCAGCGCAGCCCGGCCGGGGCAAGCTGGAGTGGCCATGGAACGGGCGCTTCCCCTTTGAGAGCCCGGGCCGCGGGCGGAGCCGCAGAAATGACGGTGGAGTTCGAGGAGTGCATCAAGGACTCGCCCCGATTCAGGTGAGATCCTCGGACCCGGGACCGGCCGCGATCGGGGAGCCCTGGGACGTCGAAACCCAGCGCGCCCCTGGAGACTGAGCGAGGCAGGGACCGGGAGACGCGGCCAGAGACGGAGGGAGACGGGGGCAAAGGCAGGGACCGAGACACACCCAGAGGACAGAGAGGCAGAGGGGACACCCACCCAGAGAGAGAGACAGGTCCAGAGAAGATGAAGGCAGGAACCCGAACCCAGAGACAGGGAAACGCACCCCGAGAGAGAGAACCAGAGGCGCAAAGACCCAGAGAGAGAGAGACACGCCCAGGGAGAGAGAGAGAGAGAGAGAGAGAGAGAGAGAGAGAGAGAGCGAGAGAGAGCGAGAGCGAGAGCGAGAGCGAGAGCTGCCTCGCCTCCGAAACAGACAGAGACAGGGACATAAAGAGAGACAAGAGACCCACACACCCGGAGATGGAGGCAGACGGAGGCAGACCGGCACACACACACACACACACACGCGCACACACACACACACACACACACACACACACACACACACACACACACACACACAAAGACACACACTGCCTGGAGCTCCCACGATTATCCTCCCTCCCCTTCCTGTCCGGATTCCACGTGGGGCGTGTCAGTGACAGACTGGAGCCTTTGGCCCCCTTCTTCCTGGACGCCCCCCTCCCCCCAGGGCCCCGCAGCTCCTTCCTGGCCCAGAATGCTCTCCTGGCCCCGGCATGGTTTGGGTTTCCTTTGAGCTCTCTGAAAGGGCAAGGGTCTAAGTTTCAGGGCATGCCTTGGGGGGCACCCCAGGCCCTGAAGGCAGACATAGCTTTGAGGGCCTGGGTCTGTTTCTCTAGAAGATACCCCCATGAGAGAACCCCGTATCCTTGCTGGAAAAGAAGGAAAGCAAGAGAGAAGAGGGAGGGAGGGTCTTTATGTGAGCAGAAGGCTTTCTACTGTGACAGCCCATCCCCTCCCCCACCTCCTGCATCCAGGGTCTCAGGCCCTTTGGAAGGTCGGGTGGAAAGGCCAGTAGGGTGGCAGAGAAGGGGCTGCTGTTTCAGCTTCAGGCTCTCTCCCTGCTCCACTCCCTCCTGCCCCAGTCCCACAGCCCTTTCCAAGGGAACAAAGAGACCTTTCCAGATACCAATTGTCCCAGAGAGAAAAAGACAGAAGGTTTGAGGTCCCTGTTCATTGGGCTCTGGCTGCCTTCCTGTACGTGGCTGTCGATTGTCCATTTGTCCATCCCTGGAACCCCATCTGTCCGTCTTTCACACTTTGTCCCTGAGGCTGCCTGGCAGGGTGGGCAGTGCCCCCAATTTCCTGTTGGTGTGAGCTCTACTAGGAAATGTCTATGGATAGGGAGATGCTGAAGAAGTGCCCCCAGCCTCAGAGGCAGCTGAAGGAACAGGCAGGAAAGCTGGCCAAAGACCTCACCAAGCTGTCAAGCCGGGACCTCACCCAGCAGCATTGCTGGTGTGTGTACTTTGCACACACGTGTGCATACATGTGCACCTGTGCACAGACACTTGGTACCAGAGTGTGCATGTGTGTGCAAGGCATGTATATCCACACACATGCATGCATATTCACATGCACACTCACATGAACCTGTGTTTGTGTGTGCAAACATGTACTGGGGTGAGTGGGTGTGTGTTTGTGCTTGGATTCTCTGAAGGACTTAGGCCTGTGACTCCATACTCTTTCTCTAACTGCTCCAGGAGACAAAGACAGCAGCCCCTTCCTTAGCTTAGGCCCTGCCTTCCTCCTTTCCTCCCTCCCTCCCTCCTGTTCTCTTTTCTTCCCGTGACTGTCCTGGGGACCCAAGCATTCAGGGGCCCAAAAAAGAAATTAAAGGCAGAAGTGGGCTAGGGGAGCATAACTGAGGTTGTCTCCCAGACTGGACAATGGAGGAGAGCAAAGGTGGGGGTTGGGGTCAAGGTGCATGTGTGCTGGGGGGGGAGGGGAGGTAGTAGATGGGTAGATGCCTATTCAGGAATTCCTATGACTATTCAGTCAGTCTTTACAGGTTTGGAAGGTGCAGAGGGCTGTGGGTAAAGATGGGGGGATGAGTGGAGAAAGTGTGAGCATCAGTGTAGGGGAAGGATTATGGGGAGGAGGGGTCTCTATTTCTCAGGGAGAAAAATCCTATTCTAGTCAGTGGGAATGAGAACCCCTTCAGTCCTCCTGTCTGCCTGTTTCTCTGGAGAGGGAGGGAAGAGAGATTCCCATGGAATGTCCTCAGGGCTGGACCACCCCTTCCTGACCTGTCCCACCCCCATCTTGGCCATAGGGTGGGGACTGGTCTTGGTAGGCAAGGTGGGATCTCACTGCCGGTCCTGTTCGAAGTCTGGAGGAGAAAGGGCCAGGGACCGGGATCAGGAGATGGCGCTGATCTTTTAGAGACTGCCTTCCCCTACCACTCAGCTCTTCCCATTTCTCAGAGGGTTTCCAAACCTGAGGCTGATCAGAGTTCAGGTTTAGCAGCAAACTTTCCCCCAGTCCAGTCCTGTTTCTTCCTCTGTCTTCAGCCTCCAGCCCCATCCGAGAAGCTTCACTGTCCTGAGCTCTTCGTGCTTTGGGATTTCTGGGGTTCCTATAACTGTGGTCTTTCTCTGTGGATCTAGTGCCACGGGATGGGAAGCTGAGAAGCTTTTGCCCTCCCCGCTCCACACCTTTGCTCTAGTCTCCCTGCTCAGGCATGCCTGCCTGACCTGGCACTACCTGTTTCTGAGAGTAGCCCTGGGGGAGGGCCCTTGGGGTACCTCTCCCCCTACAAAGATGTGCAGAGTTCATCCTGGCCACTGGAGAAAGTCCTTCTAGATTTAGATTCCAGGTTGGTGTGTGTTCTTAGCCTCAGATTCCACCCAACTTCCCCCACCCCCTCCTCCATATGTACTGGAGCCCACTTCCCCTGAGTTGGAGCTCAGACTCTTTTTTTTTTTTTAATTAATTTATTTATTTTTAGTTTTCAACATTCACTTCCATAAGATTTTGAATTCCAGATTTTCTCTCCATCCCTCCCTTCCCCCCACCCCAAGGCGGTGTGCAATCTGATATAGGCTCTCCATATACATTCATATTAAACATATTTTCACATCAGTCACGTTGTACAGAAGCATTAGAACCAATGGGAGAAATCACGAGAAAGCAGAACCAAAAAAAAGAGCAAGTGGAGTGCTTGAATCTGCATCCAGGCTCCATAGTTCTACTACACTGGATGTGTAGGGAGTCTTTAGGAGTTATCTCAGGTCCTTGCATTGCTGAGAAGACCGAAGTCTATCAGAGTTAGTCATCGCACAGTGTTGTGGAGTCTAGCCTCTTGAGCCAGCTTTGCTGTGTGGCATGTTCTCCCTCTCTGGTTCCCTTTTCCTCAGTCAGGATGGGGAGAGGGGTCTGTGTGCCTCAACACTTAGCAGGGAAAGCGTTAGTCACAGGCTCTGGGAGTCCCCTCTGGATGCATCATTCACTGTCTACGGTCTCTCTTGCAATGGTGCTGGAGGAGGGAGAGGTCCTTGCCACACCCACCAAGGAATGAGTAAAGCCTGCCCAGTGGGTACAGGGGGAGGAGTTGTGGTCTGAACCCCTGGAAGCAGTGGCCCTTGGGGGCTTGTTCAGCTAGTGAGGAGGACTGGGAAGACCCCCACACTCCTGCTCCTGCCAGGAAGGTGTCTGAAGTCTGAGGATGTGGCACGTCGGGGGATCTAGCTCCAGTAACATGAGCTAATGGTGGTGGTGGTGGGGGCAGAGACGGATTTGGGGGGAGAAATCTGTGGGCAGAGAGGAGCCAATGTTTGGGGGGGAGGTGGAGAGTGGAGAGGATGTGGTCAGCGGACGTCTGCTCACAGGATCGGGATCGCCGTGGCTTCGGGCTTGGGGGAGCCTTGTCTGCTTCTGCCCTGCCCCCTCCCAGTGTGGGATCCCTGGGAGCAGGGAGGAGCTGGGAGCAGGCACCAGATGTTCTCCATCTTGGCTGGCCCCAGTTGGTTGGGAGCTAGAGGAAGGAGGCTGAAGCTGCAACAGGAGGGATCGAGGCTAGACCTCAGCAAGGCTTTTCTCGCAGAGCGTTAGAATAGGCTGGAGGTGTAACAGGAGGCATTGGGCTTAGACCCTGGGAGCTGGAGGAGCATTAGTAAGGATAGTAATAGTCATAACTGTGGTTCTTTGACAACAAAAGAGACTGGTCCCCAAGCGTGATGTCCAGGCTGTGGCTATTGCAGCCACACCTTCTAAGCAGCCCTGCCCTGGCCCTTCCCCCGCCCTGCTCTTCAGTCCCTGGGGCTCACACATACATTTTTCTGATCTCTCCTTCAGTTTTCTACTCCCCCTCGCTTCCTAACCCCTTTCACACCCCCTGTCTGCTCCAGCCTTGACCTCTGTCCACTGCCCTGACGCAGATTGTCTGAGAGGTTACTTGGAACTGTAGAAGAGGTGCAGAGTTGAGAGTCGGAAGACTGGATTCAAATCCTGGCACTGCCTTATTCAGCGGGTCACTGCCTCTCTGGGCTTTAGTCTTCTCATCTGTAAAATGGGAGGGTTGAATTCGATGACTTTGATGGTCTGAGGCTTGGCTTAGTGGATAGGGAACTCGTGGGTTCAAATCCTGACTTCACCACTTACCGGTTGAGATCCTCAACAAGTCCCTTCCAATGTTACCTTCTGTGTAGATGGAAAGTCCTGGACTGGCTGGCTCCTGAGGCTCTGGCTCCTGTGACAGGACGGGTCCCTTCTAGCTCTGGGTAGATGGCCGCGAGCCGAGGAAGCTACTGGTTTTTGGCAGATGTCAGAGGCTGTGTGAGATTCCCCAGGGCTGAGGTCCCAGTTTCCCCGTGGCTTCCTTTCCTGCCCATTTCCAGTGGGGAGGGTGGAGGGTGCTGGACCCCTGCACTGCTCCAGTTTGGAGGAGAATCAGATTCAGAACTGCAAGAGCTCTCCTTAAAAGTCATTGAGGCTAAGCGGTCAGTAAGTAGGTGTGCGTCTACACCACCTAGCTGCTTAATTCAATGGCATTAGTTACCCACTATGTGTCAGGTGAGGCAGTGAGATAGATGGGAGACCCAAGTTCAAATCCAGACTCAGACACTTACCAGCTGCGTGACCCTGGGCAAGTCACTTAACCCCTATTTGCCTAATTACTGAAAAAGGAACCGGCAAATTATTATGGTATCTTTGCCAAGAAAACCATTCATCAACAACCACTGGTCTGTCTGCACTGGGTTAGGTGTTAGGAATACAAAGGCGAAAGCGACCCAGGCCCTCCCTTCAGGGAGCTTACATTCTGCTGGAGATACCGCAGGTAGACAGGTGAGGAATAGGTAAAAGTGATTTCCAGAGGGGATGGGTGGGTAGGGAGTGGGGAAGGCCTCAGGCAGGAGGGGGCCCCAGGGCTGTTCCAAGGAAAGATGGAGGTCTCCGGGCCAGAGGTGAGGCAAGTGAGCATTCCGGATGTGGGACGCTGTCTGCCCCAAGTCCATGGCCTGGGAGCATGTTCCAGGCATGGCCCACCCACGCGTCCGCACACCCGGAGGTTGGTTTAACAGGATCAGAGAGTGCATGAAGGGCGAGGAGGAGTTAGCCCAGCTAAGCCTGGAAAGGTAGGTGGGAGCCAGACTGGGGAAAGCTTGAAATGCCAGGCTGAGGATTTCCCATTTGATCTTGGAAGCAATAATGAATTGCCGTGACCCTGGACAAATTACTTAACCCCTTGGAGCTGCCTCCAGCAAATGAGGAGAGTGGATTAGTTGGGCCCCAAAGTCTCTGCGAGCTCCGGCATTCTGTGACTCTGGTGAGGAAATTCTGATGGAGGAGGAAGCCAGCTGAGAAGTGCAGCAGGCCGGCGGAAGACGCTTCCTTAGAGCCTGCGCCACCGACTAGGCTGCGTCTGCCTCTGCAGAGAGGGGGATTCTCAGGGATCCTGACTTAGATCTGCTTTAGACATTTTGTAAAGATCCTCGGCCCTCGAGTCAGAAGACCTGAGTTCAAATCCAGTCATAGATGCTTACTTTACTAACTGTATGACCCTGGGCAAGTCACTTAACCTCAATTTGCCTTAATTCCTCACCTGCATAAGAGGGGATTGGCCTAGTCTTCTGAGGTCCTTCCAGCCTTCTAGGATCTTACATTTTGTGTATATATTTATATACAATACATCTTATATATGACATTGTGCACACGTAGGCTTAATATACTATGTAACACATGCATATGTATATAATATGTATTATACATGGACACATAAGTCTATAATATACTACACAATATGTATGTATATATAATATTAATGCACTATATTAGACATGTACAAACATGCACATATCACAATATGCAAACACACATACATATGTGGTTTATTATATTACATGCGTGCACATATAGTATATGTCACACAGACACACATGTAGGCAACATATTATATTGCCTATTAATATCTCATGTATGTATTACATATAGCATATGTTACACACATGTATATAGCACATTATATATAACATCTGTATACAGTTATTGCACACACATATGTGTATGTGTATAACACCATGTTTATATTTTTGTATATTGTATAGAACATGTACACATCTATTATATAGCACATATGTATACACATTATATATATATGTTGTGTGTATATGTATACTATATTACACACATACACATATACACACCTGTCTCCCTCATTAGTCTGTAAATTCTCTTTGACTGATTGGTTAAGGCAGCCTTTCCTCAGGATGCGTCACTCATTCATTCTTGCAAAGAATACTTTTTAAAGGGCCTACCGTGTGAAGCTCTGTCCTGGGCACTGGGGGAGAAAGCCAAGTCTGGAGAAGCCCTGCTCTCTGCTCTCCCTCTGTTCAGTGCATTTAGGAAGGCTTGACTCAGTTCCTGGCCTGGGTGGGGGAAGGGCACCAGGAACACAAAGACAGAAATCAGCAGTCCTGTCCTCAGGGAGCTTCTACTTCTGTTTAGGTGGAAGGGAGGGGAGAGCTGATGATGTACAGGGATAGAGTGTTTCTTAAATGCATACTATGTGCAGAGTCACTTCTTGGATTTTAAATAGAGCAGTCATAGGCAGCCACACCCTTCTCTGTACTTAGGATGGTGTTGATTTGCGAGGTGTAAGGGTGGGGTCCATAGGGAGGCAGGTGGGTGGAGGGTGAACCCCTGGCTCTTTCCTGCTGAGCAAGGCAGGGCTTGGCTGCTTCCAGAGTGGGGAAGTACCTTTGAGGTACACCCCCTGAAGTCAGCAGCCACAGCTCCTCCATTCCAGGGTTCACTCCTTGACATACATTATTCTTATTTAATCCTCACAGAAATCCTGTGACGTGATCACTCATTGCTTTGTGCCGGTTAGATTCTATTTTTTTTTTTTTGGAAATCCCCATTTTACCATGAGGAAAGTGAGTAGTAGGGTCTAAGGTTAAGTGATTTGCCCAGGGTCACGAAACTGAGTGGTATCTGAGGTTGGACTTGAACTCAGCTCTTCTTCTAAGCCCCACACTGCACCACCTAGCTGCCCAAGGAGAGCCTCTGGCATAAGAAGATCTTGGCTTAGAATCCCATCTGGCTTCTGTGTGACTGAATAAGTGACTTTAATTCTCCGAGGCTCAGGTTCCCCATCTCTAAAATGAGAGATTGGGACAAAAGAGTCTCTGATGCGCCTTCCAGCTAGGATTCATGACCCCAGCTTCTCTAACAAGCTCGGGGTCTAGGAGAGAGATGGGACAGCATACCCAGATAGCTCTCTGTTGAGTGCATTTTTCATAGACTGAGCCTGTGATCTCGGGTCACACAGCCGGGCTAGGTCAGAGGTAAGGTTTTGACCTCAGGTCTTCCTGGCTCCATGCTATGTGGGGTGCACTTATCAAACAAAATACTAGGTGAAATTAGTTTCTAGTGGAGAGGGCAGGGAAGGCTCTCTGGAGGAGGTGACTTGAGTTGGATTTTTAAAGGACAGGTAGAAATTAAGCAGGTCAGGAGAATAAAGAATGGCATTCTGGTCTAAAGAAGTATGAGAAGAGGTTCAGAGGCTGCAGGGGAGAGAAAGGAAAACAGAGAATATGGAAGAGCTAGGAAATAAGTCTGGAAAAAGAGGGTGGTCCCAGCTGGTGGAGGGTTTGCCTCGACTGCCCTGAGAAGGAGCAATGGGGAGCCACAGAGGCATTGGGAGTGAAGCCTGAGTGCTTGGGACCTCCCCCCAGGCCACCTGGAGGATTCTAAGGTGGGGGTCCCCTGGGTGTCACCTAGGCGTGATCTAGACCCTTGTCACCCCCATTATCACCTGCCTCTGTCATCATGCCCACAGTCTCAGTGGCCCGGTGATCTCAGATGATCCCAGAGATAACCCAGAGAACGTCTCATGATCTCGTTCTAGCTTACCCCCTGAGTCTGAGCCCACAGCGACCCAAAGGGATGGATGGGGGATCCTTCCATGAGAAACCTCAAGGGCTAGTGGCCACAGCCCTCTGGTTTGGGCTCAGTAAAGGCAGGATTCAATCCCACCTCTGGCCCCGCCTAGATGGATGACCCCGGGGCAAATTACCCAACTTGTCCACTTCCTCCTTTTTAAAATGAAGGGTTGGATGACTTAGATGACCTTGAATGGTCTTTTCAATTTTAATCCTATGAAATTTCTCTGAAGACCTTCTGGGGTCTGAGTTACTGGGCATATTCTTGGGCTTGGAGTCAGGGAGACGTGAGTTTAGATCCTATCAGCCACTCACAGAGCAAGTGGCTTTGCCTGTCTTGTCTTAGTGTCCCCTTCTATAAAATGAGGGGGCTGGACTCAATGGCCCCTATGTCCTTCTAACTCTAGAGCTATGATCCTCAATTTCTGCCTGTGTGACCCTGGGGTAAGTCAGTTTCTTCCTCTGTAAAATGGAAGCTTCTGGGAGGGATCAGGGAAGGCTTCAGGAGTGTGTGGCATCTGGGCTGCAGTAAGGAAGGGGTTGTAATAGGTTACTAGGAACAGAAAGCTGACCTGAGTCTGGGGGACAAAGAATGCTGGGAGCCAGGGGAGCCTGAGTGCAGGGGGTCTGAGCCGGCTGCCCCCTCTGGGGAAGTAGCAGCAGATACTGGACATTTAAGATGAACTGATCACCTGGTGCAGACCCTAGGGAGATCTGGAATGTGAAGGCTGACCCATTCTAAGTCCACCTTAAGAGCTGGCTGGTGTGTGCTCCAGATAGGGACTCGTGGGACCAAGGGCCGGGATGCAGGAAGGAGAGCAGCGAAGAGAGAAAAAAGCCAGGGGAGAGAAGAGAAGGGGATTTCCTGAGGAGTTGCAAGCTGGGGGAGCAGCCTGGAAATGACTGGTGGCATCGGGCAGCCATGGTATAAGACAAAATCAATGGCGGCTGAAGAGCAGGGTTTGAATCTGGAGTCTGCCACTTAACATGTGAGACCTCTGGCAAGCGGAGTAGGGATGTCTGGTCTGGAGAGAAAGAGACCTAGGGAGGCAGAGATAGTCAGGTCTTGGAGGGGCTAGTATGGGAAAGAGGGATTGGCCCTGAAGGGTGAAACTGAGCACTGGGCAGAAATACAGGAGGTTATGGATTTGCAGGAAGGAGAAAATTTAGATCCTGTGCAGAGGTGGGCTGGGCTGCACAGGTGGAGGGGAGGCCACAGGGGTTCCCCGTCTCTGGAGGTCTCTGTGTATGGAGGTTCTGTGATCGCTTGGCTTGGCACAAAAAGGTCCGGGTACAGATTGAGCCAGATGAGTTCTGGGCTTCAGTTCGAAAGGTCTAGGAATCCTGACACATTCTCTGGTCATCTGTTTGTCCTGTCTGTTTCCTCTGTGTACACCCATGTTTGCTAAGCATCTCCTCCATTAGACTGGAAGCTTCTTGAGGGCAGGGGACCATGTGATTGCTTTTCATTGCAACTCACTTCAATTCACTTGCACTTCATGGCATCACCTCCCAGTTATCACGGTCCTCCTCTTCAAGAATAAAGGACAAACAACTGGAACACCCTCAGGGCTTAATAAATGCCCTGGTCTTCACAGGATCGTAGTTCTGTAGTGGGAGGCATCATAGGAGTCATGAAATCCAACCTTCCTTAGGAACAACAATAAAAATAATTCATTTTTACTTTTCAAGTAACAAGTATTTTTAAAATTAATCTGCCCTTCCCCTCCCCCATTAGTGAGCATATTTAAAAACAAAAACCCAAGCCCTCAATACTTAGGTGTACAGTTGGACATTAGCCATGTCCAAAAATACGTCTCTGCGTTTTTAATTCATCAGTTCTGTTAGGAGATGATTCAGCTTTCCTTTTTTACAAATGAGTAAACTGAGGCCTGAAGCATGGCAGAAGCTTGCCCAAAGTCACAGAGGTAATTAATGCCAAAGTTGGGATGATAATAAAAATCATAATGGTAGTATTAATAGCTGTTTATATAGGACTTTAAAGTTTGCAAAATGCTTTATACCTGTTAACCCATTTGACTTTCACAATAACCCTGTGAGGTGGGTGCTGTCATTGCCTCATTTTACAGATGTGGAAACTGAGTCTAGGAGAGGGTAAAAATGAATTGCTCGAGTCCCTAGAATGAGCAAGTGTGTGAGACTGGCTCCAAACTCAGTCATCCCGACTCCCTGTCTTTCCGTCTACTCAGGATTTTAACCTCTGTTCCCTGACTCCAAATTCAGTGCTCTCCTATTGTTCCATTCTCTAGATTCGGAGTCAGGATTCGGGTTCAAACCTTGCCTCTCTATCAGTTACTGTGTGATCTAGGCAAGTCACACTCTCTGCACCTCAGTGTCTCCGTCTGTAGAATAAGTGGGTTGGACTGGATGCTGTTCAAAATCCCTTTCAGCTCCAAACCCTGGGATCTTGTCTCTTTTCTCTTCTCCTGGACTTAAGGATAGATAGAGGTACTGACTTTGGAGGTAGTGCGGGACATCCTGAAACCACTGGGAGAATATCTGGGGCCAGGGGTGGGCTAGTGAATGTTTAACAACCAGATGGGGAGGGGTTGGGGGTGGGGGACGTATCAGGACACATTGTTGTTAACATCTCCATCACTTTCTTAAGTCTAGACAATCAACAAAGGAATAAACCAAGCCCTGATTTTATAGAATTTGAAGATTTTAGAGACATAAATGTTCACACTGAAAATTTAACAATGAGCTCTCCTCAGTCCAGCACACACCTGCTTGGGCTCCAAGGACAGGACTCCCCCCTCCCCCTCCTTGAGCTAACAGGGAGTTAGCTAAGTTGAGGCTGGGTCAGGAAATAGAAGGAGCACAATAGAAGGTGTAGTGTAAAGGGTATCACATTTGTAAAGGAGGTTATAGATTGAAATTCCACCTAGTAAATTAACCAATATGTTACCTGGGCTCTGTACCCTGAGTGGACTTGTCTCTAGCTCTTAATCTATGATTCTATGAATAGTAATGAGAAGGGTGGATCAAAGAGGGGCAGTCAGTGGAAGACAGGAGAGGCAGGAGAGGGTGTTCTGGTCATTTTGAAGCTGACCCTCAGCTCTGGTGGGGGTGGTGTAATCAAAAAGGTCAGGCCCTTAGACCAAGATCTGGACTCCCTTTAGGGGGCCATATTGTTGGATGCTTGGTGACTCTGAAACTGACTCACTGTGGAGGAGCCTCTTAGCCACCCATCACCATGACCAAAGCTAGCCTAAGATTCTTAAAACACTTTACATGTTATTTCTTTTGAGCCTTACAACAACCCTGTGAGGTAAGTGCTATTTTTACAGGAGGGAAACTGAGGCAGATTGGTAAAGTGACTTGCTTAGAGTCACACAGCTAGTAAGCTTCTGAGACAAGGTCTTCCAGACTCCAGGTATAGCACTCTATTCTTCCTGGGCTGAGGCCCAGGGCATCTTCCCTGGGGCAGATTTGTCTGTGTGTCCTGGTCTGGTGTTGGTAACCTGGTAGCCTTGCCCGTAGCTGAATCAAGCTAGAGGACCAATCTTTGCTGGGGGTGGGGCTCAGTGGGGATTGGATGGTATACACATCCATGCTCTCCTTTCTCTCTCTTCCATTCCAAGTGCAGATGACGGGGTGAGGGTCTGGGTGAATGAGGAAACTAGCCTTGCTGTGGTGGGGCACAGGGGACTGTGCCTTTGACCTCTCTCCCTCTGAGACCCCAGCCCCTCCATCCCTATGGAGAGATAACCAGGGAGGGTTCTGAGAAAGCTGGGGATGCCTCTGGCTTCTTCTGTCACTGTCCCTCTCCCGCTCCCCGGGGCTGACAATGGGCTGGGGGCTGGGGGACGGAGGCTAGGTGAGGGGATGGGGATCTGGTTCTATCCCCGAGACAAGTCGGTCCTGGTTGGGCTGAGATCGGGCTCCGAGATAGTCCTTCCTGGGGTTGTCAGTGCGCTGAGAAGGGATGGCTGTGGCGTGGGCCAGGGAGCGCTGACTCCGTCCCGGATACAAGTTAGATAGACCTGGCTGGGCTGAAGCTGGACTCCTGCCTATTCAGAGCCTGTCCCCCTCCTCCTCTTCGTTGGGATAGACAATGGGCTGGAGGAGGGGGTACAGGGGCAGAGTGGGGGGATAGGGATCTAGCTCCGACCCGTAGTCGCGGGTCCTGGTTGGTCTGAGGCTGTTCTCCCGCCCGTTCCCTTGGCAGACTCCTACCCCTCCTCCTCCTCCCTGGGGCTGACAGTGGGCTGGAGCAGAAGGCACGGAGGAATGGTGGGGGCATGGGGGTCTGGCTCGTCCCGGAGACAGGTTGATCCTGGTCGAACTGAGGGTGTCTCCCTCCTTCCCCTTCGCCTTGGGGATCACTGTGGGCTGGAGGTGGGGACACGGGGTACGGTCAGAGAATGAACTTTGGCTCGGGCCGGGAGAAACGTTGGTCCTGGTAGGGCTGAGGCTGTACCCGTCTCCCCCCTCCTCCCGGTCTGACAATGGGTTGGAGGAGGGGGTACGGGGTCAGGGTAGGGGAATGGGGATCTGGCTGGGTCCCGGAGACAGGTTGGTCCTGGTCGGGCTGAGGCTGTACCCTGGTACCTACCCGGGGAGGGGCAGAGTCGGGAAAATGGAAACCCAGCTGACCCCAGAGTCTCCCCCTCCCCCGCGGCTAACGGCGGGGGAGGGGCTAGAATACTAGGGAGCCTTTGTAGGAGTAGGACTGAGTTCCCCTGGGGAAGCAGATGGAAGGGAGGGTGGCTCCAACTGCAAATTGGATTGTGTTGGGGGGGGGTCGGGGGATCTGAGACCCTAATTCCAGAGGGATTGGTGGGGGAGGAAGGGTTTACGATCACAGCTTTATTTCCTGTTCCCGGACACAAATCCGATTGGGGGGAGGAGGAGGGAGAGGGGAAGGGTCACGTGGTCTCGCTCCATCTGCCTCATCCCTTCCGGGGATTCTCCATCTCTTTCGGGTGACGTCATTTGTTAACCCTTCCCTTGCTGTCAGGAAGGTGAAAGGGGTGGGGGGTGGGGAGGCATCCAGGATGGGCAAATCCCAGACTCAGAGGGGAAGGTGGACGTAGGAGTCATCCCCTCCTTGGGAATCCCAGTTGGGGATTGGGGACAGGGACAGGAGTAGAGAGAGGGGCAGGGTGGCCCATGGAGGTCAGTGGGGCAGTGACCTCAGTTCTGCCCAGGGGATGAGAGGATGAAGTCCTAATATTCTGGGGTCCTTGAGGGGTTTGAGGGGAGAGGCATGGCTCACCTCCAGGAACCAATAGACTGATGGAGAGACCTCGGACCTGCCCTCTTCTCTTATGTTGAGGGGACACACGTGGCATCTTCACTTGCACTGAGTGGGAGACATAGGCATAGCTTTGGGGTCTACCAGGCTGAGGCGGAGATATGGGACCTGCCCTTAGCCCCACAGACCCCCTTTTTAAAGGTGAGGCATAGCTTCCTCAGGGACACCCCTTCAATCTGACGGGAGACATATGATCTTCCCTGTAGGGATCCCCCTAGTCTGAGAGGCTCTACTCAGTTCTACGTTTGTTGAGGAGCAGGCCCCCCAACCCCCATGGCCAGAGGACTGTAAGGGGATCCCCCTGGGAGCCTGGCCTCTCTGTAGAGTGGAATTCCGTATGCGCCACGGGCAGGCTTGGGTCTCAGCCAAAGGGACTTGGTTCTTGTCTCCATCCCCAGGGAGCCAGTGGGGCTCAAGAGTTTCTCCCTCCCTGCTCCACCCCCACTCCCACCCCAGGTTCAGGGTGTGTCAAGAAGGTTTTATTTTCTGAAAGTCTTGCAGCAGGGCCCCAAACTGAGACAAAACCTTGGGCTGCCCTCCCTGCCTGCCCACCAGCCCAGCCTGGAGCAGAGCTGGGTATTAATAACCTCACACAAAAGAAGTGATTGAGAGAGCTAATTAAACACTCGTTTCCCCCCCCCCACCCACCCAAAAATAGGGGGCCTGGAGTCGTGGGGTGGGTGGCACTCTGTCTCCTTTCTCTGGGACTATTTTGGGAGCCATCAGGGCTACGCTGGGCACGGAGGGTGTTTGGGGACACTAGCCTGTGGAGTTCTGCTTCTGGGGACCCTATGGATGGGGAACAGTGGATGAAGCCTTGCATTCAGGAGAGCCCATGGTGGAAAGCTGTGGAGACAAAGTGCCTTCATTCAGTCAATTAACAGGAAATTATTAGGGGCATAGTATGTGCTAAGCAGGGCAGCTGCTAGGTAGTACACAGTGGACAGAGCATTGGGCTTGGAGTCAGAAAAACCTGAGTTCAAATCTAGCTTCAGATGCATACTAGCTGTGTGACCCCGGGCAAGTCACTTCACCCTGTTTGCTTCAATTTCCTCATTTGTCAAATGAGCTGGAGAAGGAAATGGCAAACCGGTCCAGTATCTTTGTGAAGAAAACTCAAGTGGGATCATGACTGAAAATGAGTGAATATGTGCCAGGCACTGAAGATATGAAGATGTGAATGAAACTGTCCCTTCCCTCAGTAGGAAGACCTTCCATCTGGAGTTAGAGGACCTGCCCTGCCAGACTTCAGTTTCTTCATCTGTAAAATGGGTTGGACTAGATGCCTTCTGGGGTCCCTTGTTTCACTAGAGTCATGACCCTATAACTTGAGTCTTCTTCCCTGGGCAGCTTAATTCACTGGCAAGTCAAGACATCCCCATGATGGCGTTGATATTCCTCAAAATGAAGGGTGAACAACACCAATAAGATGTTATGAGGAAGGAGGGTCTCCAGAGGTCATCTTGACCTCCTCCCCTACTGTCTTGTAGAATGCTTTCCTCAGGACCTCCCCCCCCCCCCCATTGAGTGTTACCTTCCAAAGAAGAAGAATGCCCGATTTTGTCCAGGAGCTGACTCTGTCCCTTGGTGTCTATGAGGTGACTGTAGGTTAGTGTATGGAGGCGAGAAAGGGCTGGAGAAGGATTCACAAAGCCAAAGCCTGGGTTCTGTATGTGTATCAGTGAGCATATCTTAAGCACTTACTGTGTGCCAGGCACTGAGAATGCATAGGAAGACAAAATCAGTCCCTGCCCTCGAGGGGTCAACATTCTAATGAGGAAGAAATGCCAATAACTGTTCATGTAGCATGAAAGGGGAGATGATCTCAGAGGGTAGGGACTGGTAGTGGTGGGGCACCAGGTAAGGCCTATGGGGGTTTGTGTTGGGGATTCTAAGACCATCGATCTAGAACTGAAAGGCAACTTAGAGATGATCCAGTCTAACCTCTTAATTTTACAGAGCAGGGAGACTGAGGATCGTGACTTAGCCAAGGTCACCTAGCTGGGATTCAAACCCAGTTCCTTTGACTCTAGGGCAGCCGCTCTTTTCACTGTACTACTGTGTTGGTCTGAATAGAGAAGGCTTCCGGCCCGGCCCAGTTGGCTGGCTCCCCCCTCCTTCCCAGCCCCCCCCTTTGCCTCTCGCAAGCAGCAGGCAGGTCATTTGGGGGCTGGGCCCCTCCTTTCAGCCGCAGGCTGCTTCTGACCTAGTTAAGCTTAGAGGCCCGAGTGGGAATCGCAGCGGGAGGGAAGGCCAGGGAGCCCAGAGTATTTGCTTGTGTGTGTGAGCGGGTATGAATCTCTTCAAGCGCCCGAGAGCCTCGACCCTCTCCCGCGGTCCCTCCCTGCCCTCCTGCTCCCCAACAACTGCTCCTTCTCTGGGCCCCTGCCCTGAGCTCCCCATCTTACTCTCCCAGCTCTCTGGGGATCCCTGGGCAGGCTGAGAAGGATTAGGATCTCTTGGGAAGGATTGAAGAGCAGAGCAATGTTTGCAAACACTTTCGACCACCCCCTCTATGCACAGTGATGTGGTGGGGCCCTCTTGGCATTGAGGCCATGGGGGTTTGGAACCTGGACACGCAGCCGCCCTCATTCAGATTGGAAGCCTGGGGCCAGAGGACTGGCTTATTGGGTGTGGCTCCTGTGGTCACTGTGTGTGGGGGCTGAGAGATGTCATGGCCCCAGCATCATGTTCCTTGCCCCCTCCGACGCCCCTGTGCATTTGGACCCATTTGGTGGTGACCTGGCCGCTGCCCAAAGCTCCTTCCACCCTTATCCCCTACCTACATCGAAGTGACTTGGACAATATCTAGTGGCCAATCTGTCCACCCTCCTCTCCTCCCATTCCACTGATCCTTCCCCTGTAGGTTCTCCTGAAGATTGGTGTCCTCTATAACCAACTGCCCTCCCCAATGTTTCCTAATTAATTATCCATTTGACAGACATTAAGTACCTACTCTGTGTCAGGCAAAGCTGATGAATGAGAATAGAAAATAAATATATAAAATATTGCATGTGATTTTTGTTATGTATTAATTAGATGCAATATTTTAATAGATCATGTTTATATTATGTTTTATTATATATTTATATATCTTATGTCATTATAGATAACATATATGATATAAACATGTATATGTGTGTTTTATGTCTGTATGTGTGTACATATATGTGTGTGTGTTTATAAACAGATATACTAATGAAACAGTATTTGTCCTCACCCCTCCAGGACCTTCCACCTTGGCTTCGGAATTCTAGCGTTGTCCTCCCCATGTGGCCAGCCACCTCATGGAGATCTTCTCTCTTCTCCTTTCTTCTTCTTCTTCTTGGCTCTTCCCTGACTGGGATTCCATCTCAGCCTTCTGGATTTATCTTCAGCTTTAGCCTCCCTGGTCAGGCCCACCAGACCCTCAGGGAACAGAAAATCAAGCTAGGGCAAAGGAGCTGGGGACACAAACAAAGCATCATCCCTTCATGAGCAGACTGCCAGGAAGGGAGGCCAATGGCCGGAGACACACACAGATAGATGCCCTAGTGGGCCTTTTCCTATTTGGGGTTCACTGAGAGTAACCTAGAGGCTGTTTTCTGTCAAAGCCAATGCTGCCTTCTCCCTGGGGGGCTCACTGCAGCCAGGGAGAGTCTGTGCACTCTTCCTGTCCTGTCTTAGAGAAGGGTTCATGGGAAGGAAGGCTGTCCTTGTATGAGCAGAGAGAACATTGAAGGCATGAGTTGGGACTAGAGTATGTGTGTGGGTGGAGGGAGGAGGTCCGAGGCTTGGAGATGTGGAGGGTTAGAGCCCTGGAGGTTGGCAACCTTGTTGGATTCACTGTGTGACTCCTGAGGGCCGTGACTGACAGTGGTGACCCAGAGAGTGAGCAGTGGGAACTCTCCTGGCTGCAGGGATGGGTGGGAGAAGCAGCTAAGCTGGTCCTTCCCCTCTGACCCCAAAGAGCCTCTTCCCTTTTGATCCTTGCCCCACTTGCCCCCTGTGGCATCTCCCTGTTGGCCTCTTACATAGCAAGGGATGCCTCACACATCTGGCCACATCTGGGGAGAGAAGAGCCTCTCTCCCCACTCCCCCCACCATGGGCCCTTTCTCATGTCCAGTCTGTCCTTTTAGTCCTCACAATGTCGGTCCTTGTCTTTCTAGGGCAACCATAGATGAGGTGGAAACAGATGTGGTGGAGATAGAGGCGAAACTGGACAAGGTGAGAGACTTCCCCTACCTTTCCTGTAGCTGCAGGAGAGGAGCCCATGTTAATCCCTGGGGGCCTCTGTCTCCAAGGCTGGGGAATGGGGATTGGGGCATGGAGCTGGAAGAGGGAGCTGGGAATTGAGTCCTGCCTGTGACTTGGATAGATGGGGGAGGAGAGGGAGGAATGCTGGGGGACAGGGTGTGGCTATCTGAACCTGGGAGGGACCCCCTAGATTTTCCCCTCTGGAAAGGGGGGGTCTTGTTCCCCTTAGTCTTATGGGGGGAGTTTCTGGTACCCAACATGTGCATGAGTGCGTGTGTACCCAGGGTTGCTGTGACCATGTGTCATGATTCTCTCCAGGCCCCCATGCTGAGCAGCAGCTGGTGTATCTCACCGCTTCCTGCCTTGGTCAGACTTGGGAGGGGGGGGAGGGTAAGGGAAGGATGGAAAAGGGAGAGGAAACCTACAGGACCAAGAGTAAGTAAGCCCAGAAAGTCCAGAAATAGCTTGGGGTGGTAGCTAGAGTTCTGGCCTTGGACACAGGAAGACCCAAGTTCAAATTATGTGTTTACTACTTCGTAACTGTGTGACTCTGGGCGGTCACTCAGTTTTCACGTGCCTCAGTGTCCTCATTTGTAAAGTGAGGGTGTTGGACTCAAAGGTACCACTTATGAAGAAGATTCCTGGCAAAGGGCATGGGGGTGTTTGAGGTCAGGGGGATGCTTGTAGAGCTGACAGTCTCCATGGGACACACTGGCCATCCTCAAACTCAGTTTCTCTGCTATTGACATTTGGGTCCTGGGTGTCCAGTTCTATTTGCAAAGCCCTCAGACTCATGGTCAGAGCCTGGCAGGTTCCCAAGCCTGGTGTGATGGGATCTGCTGTCCCGTCCCAGGACCGGCCTCTGAGGCTGGTCTTTCGCCTGACTCTGCAAACCCTCCCAGTCACCCTGGCTGAGGATGGGCCTTTCCTAGTTGCCTGCCCTGGGCTTAGGTCGTCTTGTACCGATGTTGGAGTCACTTCTCTTGCCTTCCTAGAGATCTCTCTGGCTCCTGGCCCTGAAAGTCCTGACCTTGCCGTGACCCATTTCTGTCTGCATTGGTTTGTCTGAAATACATCCCCAGCGTAGGCTGGCTTGGAGGGTTCCACCTTTCTCAAAAGCTCAGTTTTTTGACCTATGGTTCTGAAGTTCCTCCTTGCTACTGGACAGGAGGGAAGGCACTGGATCAGTGCCCAGGGAGGGGGAGAGGAAGAGCTCTTAGATAGTGGGGGAGGGGACAAACACAGGGGGCGTCCTCCTCAAGCCCCTCTCATGTCAGCCATCCCCTCACTTGCTCACTCTTGGCATGTCCCTGGTCTCTATACCAGAAAAGGAGAGAGACTATCTCTAACCCTCTGCCAAACCCCCTGCTGCCCAGCTTAGAGTATCTTTGGTGGGCACCACCTGAGGGCTTTGGACTTTGGTTACAGTACTCCTGGTTCTGTTAGAGCTGAGGATCTGAGTTCAAATCCCCCATCTGCTAATTACCCATGTCGCCTTGGGTAAATTAATAATAATAATATTCATTCGTTTCAGTTGTGTCTGACCATTCATGACCCCGTTTCTCGGGAAGGATACTGGAGCGGTTTGCCATTTCTTTCTCCATCTCACTTTACAGATGAGGAAACTGAGGCAAACCAGGTTAAGTGACTTGCCCAGGTTCACACAGCTAGCATGTGTCTGAGGTCAGATTTCAACGGAGGAAGATGAGTCTTCCTGACTCCAGGCCCAGTGCTCTAACCACTGCACTACCCAGCTAGAAAATAATAATCGCTAACATTTACATAGCCCTTCCTTACTATGTGCCAAACACTGTGCTAAGCGCTTTACAGTTATCTCATTCAACCCTCACAACAACCCTGGGAGGCAGGTGCTGTTATTATCCTCATTTCACAGATGAGAAAACTGAGGCAAACAGAGCTTAGGTGACTCTGCCCAGGATCACCCAGCTAGTGAGTGTCTGGGGCTGGAGCTGAAGCCAGGTCTCACTTCTGTCCACTGGGCCGTCTAGCTGTCCCAGATCTCATTTTTCTCCTCTTGAAAATGGGTCTTGAGCCAGATGGTCTCTGGAGTTATGATTCTGTGACATTGGGCAGTTAAAATAATGGGGTTAGACTAGCCGGCCTCGATCTGGAACCCTCTGCTCCTTTGGCCAGGGAGGGAAGCCTGAGGCCTGAGGGTGGAGCTTCCCAGGTGTGGCCATCATTCACTCTTGGGGGAGCAGCAGGGAGCGAAGCCCTCACTCTGTGCTCTGTGCCTCCCCCTTTGTCTCATGCAGCTGGTCAAGCTCTGTAGTGGCATGATCGAGGCAGGCAAGGTCTACATCACCACCAACAAGCACTTCGTCAGCGGTGTCCGGGACTTGTCCCAGCAGTGCCGCAATGATGAGGTGGTCTCGGTAAGAGGGGGTGATGGACGCGAGGGCGGGCTGAGGCTGGAGAAGAAGCCAACTCCTAGAACAGGCCACCAGCCAGGCCTGTTTGCAGAGAATCAGGGTGGGGTGAGGCTGGGGAGCCGGTGACTGACAGCCAGCGGGCCATGGGCTGAAACTCAGATGATCCCCAGCTCTTTACTGGAAGAGAGGGTCTTCCTGCCTTTGGGGGTGGATGATTGGCTTGGCATGATCAGCCTACACCATGAAGGCTCTGGTAGAGAAACTTTCAGAGAAGAGATCCCCAGACCCCTGACTAGTGGATTATCTGTGCCCAGGAATGCTGCAGGAATATCACGACTTGAGAAGGACCTGATGGTGCAGGCTGCCGCTGGTGTGATGTGGGAAGAGACAGAGAGAGCCAGCTGTGTAGCCTAGAATGTCTTACCATACCCTGGCTGTGGGGTCCTGGGCAGAGGACTTGGTTTCTCAGCACTGTAGTTTGCTGTTGTTAGTCATTCAGTGGTGTCTGACTCTTCATGACCCCATGGACCATAGCGCACCAAGCCCTTCAATCCTCCTCCATCTCCCAAAGTCTGTCCAAGCTCACAATTCTTCAGCAACTCTCTAAGACTGGAGGTGGGGCCAGTCTTCACTGGCAGAGGGGATTTCCTCACTTTGGAGTTCCCTGGACCGGTGAAATCACAGGTCTGGTCTCTGACATCCCTAATAATGAGACATCCACGTTCTTTCTGTCTGCTGCCCCAGAGATGTCCCAGGGATGCTCCCAGGGAGCCTCCAGAGGATGGTCACGGTACTTTTATTCAATTACAAAAGGCAACTGTTTTGTCTACCTGTGCCTCAGACTGCAAAATGTTAAACACGAAAAAAAAAAAACCACATACAAGATAATAACTCATCCCAAGATTATTTTTATGTGGACTCCATCACATGAGAGGAGGATGAGGATGAGATGAAGGGTATTAAGAGTAATAGTGACTTGTCTGAGGCCTCTTTCTAGTCAAACGGCATCAAACATAAAGACTACAACTCAATTGCCATAATAATCATCTTGGTTATTTTGGTCCACACTTGTGAATTTTCACAGGTAGGGGACTTCCTGGCATGGAAACTCCCTCCACGCATACAGATTGGCCACTCTATATGGTCTTAGAGAATTGTTTGGGTGTGCTGAAAGGTTAAGTGGTGAAAAGATTAACAGCTTTAGCCAAGGTACAGGATATAAGCTAAACCCACGTCAGTTATCAGCATTTCTGTATATGACCAATAAAGCCCAGCAGCAAGAGATAGAGAAATTCCATTTAAAATAACTATAAACAATATAAAATACTTGAGAGTCTAACTGCCAAGACTACCCAGGAGCTTTATGAACACAATTACAAAACGCTTAAGTCAGATCTGAATAACTGGAAAGATATCAATTGCTCATGGATAGGCTGAGCCAATATAATAAAGATGACAGTTCTGGAAAGGTTAAGTGAGCTACCTAGGGTCCCACAGCCAATATGTGTATGTGACTTGGACCCAAGCTTGATTCCAAGGCTGGCCCTCTAGCTGTTGTAATAATGATCTCCCCAGTCCACTTTCTATGTATTGGCCTTAGTCTGGTTGTTTTGGGGGGTTCAGGGGTGAGAGTGGGGTGTAGTAGATTTGGGAGCCATGTTGATTAAACACTACCAAGATGCAACCAAGGGTGGTGTGGCTATGGCTGTGAGTGGGTGGGGTCTCCATGTAGCCATGCTTAGCCCAGTGCCTCAATGAGCATCCCGGTCAAACTACGAAGACATAGAAATAGGTTGGGAGTCATAGGAGGCTGGGTGGACAGTGTCTATGGGGCCACCTACTCCTGGATCCCAGAGTCTCAGCAGGGATGCAAAGAGAGAGTGTCTGAGGGTCATCATGGTTCAATGTATCTCTGGGATTTCTGTGATGATTCCTTCTGAGCCTGGGGTAGGAGTGTGAGACCAGAATTAAGTGCTGGGGGTAGGTAGTGGGAAGGGTGAGAGAATCAGGGATCCTCTAGCCATTGCCTCCACCTCATCCTATCTTCCTCCTCTCTTCCCCCAGGAATGTCTGCAGAAGTTTGGAGACAGTCTTCAGGAAATGATCAACTACCACATGGTAAGAACAGCTCCCCCCTCCCTTCCCCATCCCCAGTGCTGAAACAGGGGGCTCAGAGCTAGTTAGATAGTCTCCACCCTTGGCTCTGCGGCTTCAGCAGCATCTCATTTGCATGTCAGGCTAAGTCCTCATAGACTCCTCCCCCAACTGGAGACTCACTGGGCTTGGAATATTTGGGGAGTAGGGCTTTGCTGGGCTATGCGAGGGAAGTTCTTGTATGAGGGACAGGGAATTCATGTGATCCAGTTTACATGGGCCTTGTGGGTGGTTCAGGACTGTCTGTGAGTCATTGGGAGGGAGCTGGAGACACCTTCTTACCCCAACAATCTCCCTTAGGGCCATAGGCTATATGTTGGGGAAGCCCAGGATGGGGGGAGGGTGGGAGGGACAGACGACACTGTGGATCTGTCCCTGGGGGCAGGAGGGACTCTGGCCTGAGCTCTAGGACACTAGCTTGAGGATGTCTGGCTTAGGAGCCAAGAGTCTGGCTGGGCCTTGGTCCAGCGTGAGGGGGAGGGAGGAGAGGAGAGGATGTAATTGGAGCTGTGGGTGTGGGAGGGGGAGGAGGAGCCCCAGAAATAGCCAGATAGGCTCTGGAAGAGACAAGGGGCTGGGAGGTATCTGAGGAAGGGAAGTTGGGGGCCCTCAGCCCTTCATATTTGGGGTAGCCCATGAGTTTAAGTTAAATCGTAAAGCATTTTCCTTGTTGTTTGGGGTGTGAGTTAGAGATCTCTCAGGCAAGGCTAGGGCTGGGGCTGATTTGGTTGGAGGCAGGGAGATGGACACAATGACCTTTGGCCCCAATGGCTGCTATTGGGACTTAGAGCCAAAATATGCCCCCTTCTTCCACTCTGTGCCCTCAGTCTCTTGAGATTGCTCCCCTGGGAATAGGGGGAAGTGGCTTCTTAAAGCTTTCTCCTGCCAGATGTTGCCAAACATCTGTCCAGACAGAAGGGAAAAGGCCAAGGCTGAGCTTCTGGCCTGGACTCCTTTAGGAGGAGGGATAGGGGGCAGGAAGGCCAGATTCCCAGCTTTCTCAGTATCCGAAGCACTTAGCACAGTTCTTGGCACATAGTCAGTAATTGTTGGCCAGTAGACTGAGTGGCTGCAGGTCCCCTGGGCTGTTCAGGGAATATGTGGATGAGTGGCCCGGTTTGGGGATGGCCAGGTTCTCTCCTGCCCTGTCCATGCCACCACACACACTGACATGCACCAGCCTGGACCCCAAGAACCTCACAGCCACAGAGGTGCATGAAGGTCCCACGTGGATAAATAGATGTCCACGCTCTGGGTGGTCAGGACATGGCCTGGGAGCCTGAGCCCAGACTAAACAACCCCCCTTCTCCTTTCCCCACCCACCCAGCAGGGGAAGTTCAGAAATAAACACTCCCCAAGCTACAAGACAGTGAGTGATAGGGCTGCCCCTGGGTCCAGCGTGGAGTAGGGTCCCCCTCCTGTCCCTGTGTGATCCTGGTACCTGCCCCTTAGCCAGGGGCTAGGCCCCCCCCCGCAACTATGGATTCCTTCCTCAAGTGGAGGAGAGCAGTATTTTATTAACCTCCCCAGGGGCAGCCTGGTACAGGGGGAGAGAATGATGAACTAGTCGCCTGAGTCCAAACTCAGTCCTCACCCTGTTGCTTCCTAGCTGTGTGACTCTTGGGCAGGTTCCCTAACCTCTGTGGGCCTCAGTCTCCTTATCTGTAAAATGATGGGGTTAGACCAGATTGTCTCTGGTGTCCATTCTAGTTCTGTTTCTAGGATCCCACAATCCCTTGCTCTTAATGGAAGCACTTTGTCCTACGTTGCTGTTGGAGGTCCTGAGGATGGGGGTGGAGTGTGTGGCTATTTGTGTGCACTCAGGAGGGAGCCGGATGGAGGCAGCTGTGGACACCTGTGGGCTATGAACCTTGGCCGGTGGGAGGGGTGGGGTTCAGAGACAGCTGCTCATATCCATTGGGTAACACTGATCCCCCCAATCCTAAGTCCTCCTTACTCCCCCATATGGGTGCTTGTAGGGGTTCTCAAGAACAGAGGCTTAGTGGGATTGGTGAGTTACTCAGGAAGCCCTTGATACCCCTTATCAGAGAGGAAAAGAGACCTATTGGCCCCAAAGCTGCGCAAACATCTGGGCTGCCCTGAGCAGCAGCGCCATCTGCTGGACATACAGGGAAGCCTTTGTGTAGAGATGAGAGAGGTGGTCAGGCTTCTGACGGATAGACAGATGGGGGAGAGGCTCTTTGTCTGGGGAGAGAACTCTCGGCATCAGGGGTCCTTCCCTAGGGAAAAGAGCAGTCCTGCCTCGAGTGCTGGACCCTAAGCCCAGGTCCTAGCTGGTGGGGGAGGGGCGAAGAGGGAAGGTCAGGAGAAAATTGACCTCAGGAATGAGAGCCAAGATTCCCCTAGATGTTTCAGGAGCAGAAAGTAAAGGCTTCCCTGCCCAGGTCTTCCCCAAATCCCTCCCTTTTGGATGTTTTCTAGATCCTGTTTGACCAGGCCCAGCGGTCAGTGCGGCAACAACTCCACAATTTTGTCAAAGAGTGAGTACAGCATGGCCTTCTCCTAGAGGTGCTCCTTCTCTCCTTCCCAGCTCCCCATCCTACCTTCCCCCCACCCAAAGGCGCTCCCTCTCCCCTTCCCAGATCCTCCCATCCTACCTTCCCCCCACCCAGAGATGCTGCCTCTCCCCTCATCACACCCTCCCCCACCCAAACATACACAAGGAAGCCCCAGATGCCTTTATTCTGGGTGAAAGGGGTGAACTAGAAGCTGGCTTGGCCACTGCCTGGCCAGGTGACCTTGGATAGATCCCTCTCTATTTATGGGATTGTCAGTTTGTAGGTAGAAGGGGCCTTAGTGCTCATCTCCTCCCACACTCTCGTTTTACAGAAGTGAAAGTGAGATGGGTAATGTTTTGGTTAAGGTGCCGCAGGTCGTCCTCCAGGCTCTCTCCTCTCTTGGTCTCCTTCCCTTTCCCTTCCATACTATCTTTGGCTCTTGGCGACCTCATCCTCCTGAGTTCAGCGATTGCCTCTGGGCTGATGCCTCCTGGGTCTCTGTAACTAGTCCTGGCCTTTTCCCAAGCCCCCTTCCCATCTCACCGACTCATCACTGGATGTTGTCCATGACGTGTCCCAGGGGCTCCTTTCTCACGCTCAGGATTGCTTAGTTTCTCCCCGAACCCTCTCCTCTTCAGAACTTGGCCATCCTTGGCCCTCCTGGTCATCCAAGTTGGCAACATCAGAGTCATTCTTGATTTTTCTTCTCCCTCATTCCTTGTGTCCAGCAAGCGACCAGATGTCTCCACTCACACAGGGTGCCTGCCCTAGGTTAGGCCACTCATCAGCTTTTCACTGGACTACTGCCGGAGGCTCCTCATTGGCCCCCTGCTTCCAAGCTTCCTCTTCTGCAATTCATCTTCCCCGTAGATGACAAGCTGGCATTCTGTAAGCACAGGGCTGACCATGCTACTCTCCCGCTCAAGAACCCTTAGGGGCTTCCAATTGCCCCTGGTAAAAATGATCTGGAGAAGGAAATGTCAAACCACTCCAGTATCTTTGCCAAGAAAACCCCAAATGGGGTCACAGAGAGTTGGACATGACTGAGCACATGTACATATATACATACATACACACATACAGTAAAAGCTCTATCTTAGATAAACTTAGAAAGGGAGCCTTGAAATCAGACTATAAAGGACTTTCAAAGTTAGAGGATACTAAAAACAATGCACGCATGTATACCTACATGCACAGAGAAAGATCTATCTTAGCTCATGCATAAAAGAGCTATCGAAAATCTTCTAGTGTATATGTATGTGTGTTTGTGTACATGTATTTGTGTGCCTGTGTGTATGTGTTTGCAATATGAATATACTGTGTGCATGTGTATGTATACACTGCGTATGTATGTGTGTATGTGTGTTTGTAGAGATGGATATACTGTGTGTATGTGTGCATGTGTGTATATTTGTAGACATGTATGTAGTATATGTGCATGTATGAATATACATATATATATGTTAGGGGTGTGTGTGTGTGTATGTGTCTATCTCTGCATAGCTCTTGTTTGGCCCTTGGAGTCCCCACCTTCTGACTCCAAGCATTTCTGGCCCAGGACTCCACTCCATGCCCTCTCTGTTCCCACAAACCTGGCCTCTGGGCTGTCCCCGTCCTGTGCCTTTTTTCGGGTCCCCATGCCTGGAATGTGCTCCTTCCTTAACTCTGCCTCTCAGGATCCCTAGCTTTTTTCCAAGATTGTCTCAAGTGCTTCCTTCCACGTGAAGATTTCCTGAGCCCTCCATCCCCAGCTGCTGGTAGGAAGTTAGGGTGTATATATTTTGTATTCAGTTTTCTGTGTATCTGTTGTTCCCCTAGTTGGAATGGAAGCTCCCTGAGGTCAGGGACTCTTGTTGACTTTTGTATAATCAGTACCTAAGACTTCGTAGGGGCCCAATAAATGCTGCATGAATCAATGAGTGATGACCGGGTTAGGATTCAAATTCAACTCAGGACTTCAGATCCAGTTTTTTACCCTCCCACCACACTACATTGTCCTTAATTCAGCGAGTATTTATTTACTGTCTTAATTCAGCGAGTATTTGTTTACTGTCACTTACATGCTGGACTCTGGGGACACAGACACAAGAGAAGTGTCTCTGCTCTAAGAGTTTGGGGCATGTAAGGTAGCAGAGAAAATTCTGGGCTCAGAGTCAGGAAGACTTGGAGGAGAATCCTGCTGCAGGTACTCCCTAGCTGTGTGTCCTTAGGCTAGATAATTAATCTCTCTGATCCTCAGTTTCTTTAAAAAAGAATGAGGCTGGACTAGGTGACCTATGAGGTCCTTTCCAGGTCTAAATCTTTGATCCTTTGAATTCAGCACTTATGTGCCTCAGTTTCCCTCTTTGTAAAATGGGACTAATCAAGCTAACATACCCGATTTCACAGGGTTATTGTGAGAAAAACATTTTGTAAAGATGCTACAGAAATAGAATAACCTGCCATTCAAAGCTTCCTGTGATGTACACCCATCTTGTCCATCTAGCCTCATTCTAGTTTCCTTCTCTCCTCCCTCCCTCCGTCCCTCCCTTCCACCTTCCTTCCTTCCTTCCTTCCTTCTTTCCTTCCTTCCTTCCTTCCTTCCTTCCTTCCTTCCTTCCTTCCTTCCTTCCTTCCTTCCTTCCTTCCTTCTTTCCTTCCGCCTTCCCTCTCTTCCCTCCCTCTCTCTCTCCCTCCTTCCTTACTTTCTCTTTTCTTCCTTCCTCCTTCCTTCCTTTCTCTTTCCTTCCTTCCTTCCTTCCTTCCTTCCTTCCTTCCTTCCTTCCTTCCTTCCTTCCTTCCTTCCTTCCTTCCTTCCTTCCTTCCTTCTGTCCTTCCTTTCTCTCTCCCTCCTTCCCTCCCTCTCTCCTTTCCTTCCTTCCTATATTTTTTGTTTGTTAAATATTTCCCAATTACACATGCAAAAATTTTGACATTCCTTTTTGAAAATTTTGAATTCCAAATTTTTGTCCTCCCTCCCACCCTTCCCCCACCCATTGAGGAAAGTAATATGATATCGCTCATACATGTGAAGTCATGCAAAACATATTTCCATGTTATTGGTTTGCTTCCTTCCACACTTGTTCCATCCTGGCAAAGAGCAGGAGCATTTCCGCTAATAGCCCTTTGCTCATGTGGCTTTTTCAACTTGGGATCACATCCCTGCCCCCACCCCTCCCAGAGTCAGCATGGCCAGGACATATCCTCTTCCCTTTGAGGAGAGGGAGTTCTGCTTATTCTCTGGATGAGAAAAACAGAGGCCCCAAGGTTGATGACTGTCAGGAGCCCACACAGTGAGACTTAGGGTGACTGAGACCTTTTCCTCTGCCCTGACTCCCCCTCCCTCACTGGCTGACCTCTCCTCCTCGCTCTCCACAGTGACGTTAGGAAATTCAAAGAAACAAAGAAACAATTTGACAAGGTCCGAGAGGACATGGAGATGTCTCTGGTGAAGAATGCACAGGCCCCGCGGCACCGGCCACATGAAGTTGAGGAGGCCACTGGAGCACTGACCCTCACTCGCAAATGCTTCCGCCACTTGGCTCTGGATTACGTGCTCCAGGTCTGTGAGGGGTCCCTGGCATGGAAGGGAGACGGTCAGCTTCCTACAAGTTGAGGCCAGCCCTGAGACTGGCCCCAATGCTAGCTTAGAGCAGAGGACCTAATGTACTTAGGGGGAGGGGCTCTGGAGTGGGAGGCAGGCAGAAGACCGGGGTACTCATCCAGCCTCTGCTGCTTGGTAACTCTCAATCTTTCTCCCTAGGTTTCCTTTTCCCTCTAGGTAAGGGCCCCTTCAAGCTCTGATGTTCCAGGATTCACAGTGTTTTTGGAGCAACTGTGCTGGAGGAGGGAGGGGGAGAATCCTAGGATATCAGATCTGGAAGGGCCCTGAGAAGTTAAGTCCAGCCCCCTCACTTCATGGATGATTCACCCAGATAGTTAAGGCAGGGAGATGAGATGAAAAGTGGCAGAAGTTCCTGAGGGCTCAGTCAAAAGAGGGTTGTATCAGTCTGTGCTGGGGGAGCCTAGAGCCGGGAGAGATCCTTGGGGTCTGGATTGATCTCAGAAGAATTCTTGGAGGATGTGGAATTTGTTGACGTGGAAGATTTGGAGAAGGGGAGAAAGGAAGAAAGGAAAGAAAGATGTCCTAGGTGGAAGAGACTATGTACTCACAGGATTTTTGGAGCTTTGAAAGAATTCTAAGAGGCAGAAATGAGGAGGGAGTACATTCCAAGAATGGGGGTGGGTGGTTGGGAAAAAGTCTACATACAGAAGCATGGAGATGGGAGATGGACTGTTGTATGTGAGGAATGAGAAGATGGCCAATTTAGCTGGACAGTGGAGTACATGAAGTGAATTGATGTATAATAAGTAGGTTAGAGCCAGGTTATGACTGGCTTTAAATACCAGACAGACATGTTTGTATTTGACCCAAGAGGTAATAGGGAGCAGTTAGGGGAGTGATGTGGTCATATCTATGCTTTAGGAATATTGCTTTGTGGTCTGTATGATGGTTTGGAGAGGGGAGACATTTAGGAGGGGTGCTTATTGCAGAGGATCCAGTGGAGAGGTGATGAGGGCTTGAGCTGGGGTGATGGAGGTGTGAGCAGAGAAAAGGAGATGGAGACAAGAGAAGATTTGGAACAATCAATATGGCAGATGGGGTAGAGAATCGATTTGTTTTCTGACCACACCTTTGATTTCATTAGGCTAGGGAGCTCCCATGGAAGAGCTTTCCCTTTTAATGAAGATTTAGGCAATCAATAAACATTTATTAAGTGCCTACTATGTGCCAGGCACTGTGCTAAGCACTAGAGATGCAAAGAGCCCTTCAAGTTGCTCCAAGTCTCATGAGGGAGGCAAGAGAGCAGTAGTGGGTGAGGACAAGGTGGATTCCAGAGGAAAGAACCAGGAAACTGGCAGGAAAGGGAGAACAAGTAGAAATGAGGACCTGGGGAAAGGCTGAGAGATGGAAGGAATGGAGGTGCCAGTGAGAATGAAAAAGAGAATACAGCCAAGATCTCCTTCCCTTCTTGGCACAGGTCTCTAGAGAACTGTGGCTATCGAACCAAGCAGTTTTACTGAACTGAATTTTTTTTCTCTCTGCATATTTTTTTAACTTTTGTTACAAGGGATGTCTCCCTGGGGAGGGCGAGAGAGAGGGAGAGAAACATATTTGGAAATAAGGTGATATAAAAGCACAAATCCTTTTTAAAAAGACACATAAGCAAAGATGCAGAAGTGGAAATGAGTCAAGCATGTGACAGCTAACACTGGGTCTGAAGTCAGAAAGACCAGAGTTCAAATCTAGCCTCAGACATTTCCTAGCTGTGTGACCCTGGGAAAGTTATTCAACCTCTGTCTGCCTCAGTTTTATCATCTATAAAGTAGGGATAAAAATAGCACCTGCCTTCCAGTATTGTTATGAGGATCAAATGTGCTAACATTTGCTAAGTGCCTGGCACATAATAGGTACTGTACAATTGATTTTATTATCTGGTTAGGGTGGAGTGTAGAGGCAGCTAGTTGTCTCAGTGGATAGAGTGCTAGGTCTGGAGTCAGGAAGACCTGAGTTCAAATCTGACCTCAGACACTTCCTAGCTGTGTGACCTGAGGCAAGTCACTTAACCTCGGTTTGCCTTAATCCACTGGAGAGAGAAATGGCAAACCATTCCAGTATCTTTGCCCAGAAAACCCCATGGAGAGTCCATGGGGTCATGAAGAATTGGATACGCCTCAATGGCTGAACAACAAAGAGTAGAGTGTCCTTTGAAAGGAGGAGGCTGGATGGGTAGGGGACAGATTAGGAAGGGTCAGGAATGGCAGGCTAAGGGTTAGGGGTCTGAAGAGGATTCTGGAGGCCATGGAGAACCCTTTCTAATTGTTGGTCTGGGTTGAGGCTTGATGAAGTTGGGCAGTGCCAGCGGTGGCCTTGAGGGACAATGAAGTGTGAGCAGTATTTGGGCTGGGAGCCAGCCTGGCTCAGTGCCTTGCTCCCTGCTGCCTCCCCAGCCTCCTCAGCCCCATGGGGCCTGCTTCCATGCTGACATGTTCTCTTTTTTTTTCTGTCTCTGTCTGTCTGTCTGTCTGTCTCTGCCTTTATAGATCAACGTCCTTCAAGCTAAGAAGAAGTTTGAGATCTTAGATGCGGTGAGAGCTCATCTTCCCTCCTCCCCTCTCTTGCCCCCTCCTACTCCCTTCCCAAAATAATACATTCTGTGTATGTGTATGTGTATATTGGGAGGAGGGAACATGTTATGTCTGGGTGTAAGACATGTTCACCAGCTTGAACCTGTGCCCACCATGCTTGGACACATGTGTGCTAGGACACATCTATACTTCCCCATGCTCCCACATGTGCTTAGACACATGGAGACCCTTAGTCCTGGCCCCATATGCTGGGATAGGCCCATGTGAATTGAGGCACATACTCAGGACTGTGTGTGCCTGGTATGTGGGCATGGGGGCCTATCAAAGCTGGTGCTCCCATGTGACACCTCAGTGCGAGGGAGGCTGGAGGTACCTTTAGACTCAGGTGTGTGCCCTGGTATGGGCTGAACATCACCACCATTCATCCCACAGATGCTGTCCTTCATGCATGCGCAGTATGCCTTCTTCCAGCAGGGTTATAGCCTCTTACACCAACTGGACCCCTACATGAAGAAGCTGGCGGCAGAGGTGAGCCTGGGGCTGCCGTCCAGCCAAATTGAGGGAGGAGAATCTGGGAGTTGGGGTAGACATGGCTGGAGCTCCCTCCCTGTCTGTCTCCTTGGGAACCTGGCATTGTGGCCAGGCTTGGAGCAGATACTTTATCAGAACTTTATTGAGTATGTGAATGAATGAATGAATGCATGAATGAATGAATGTAGACTTCTAGGACAGCTTCTGATGTGACAGAACTTTCTTCTCTGTGCCTCAATAGCTGGACCAGCTGGTGATTGACTCTGCAGTAGAGAAGCGGGAGATGGAGAGGAAACATGCTCTGATCCAGCAGAGGGTAAAGGGGAGAAAGGGGGCATTCCATAGTGTGTATTATATACCAGGTGCTGGGAAGGGCAGGGCCAGGACAGCCAAGTGCCTCATATGTCTCCGCCCTGCTGTCAAAGAGCCATTCCATGCATTATCTCATTGGACAATGACAACAACCTCGTTAAAGTGGGCAGGGAAGATATTATGGTCCCTTTTTACATCAACTCACTGGCAGAGCTTTGAAGTATAGTAACTGAGGGCATGCCAGCTTCTTGGTCTCCCTGAGGGGCCTTTCCCCTTCCACCCTCAGGGTACAAGGCCTTTGTAATGATAATGTTACTTGCAGCTACTGTGGAGATGTAAGGCCAATAATCCCAGCATACAGGAGGGCTGCTAGCACAGGTTCTTTCTAAAGGAAAGCAACTTTAAGGGGTTAACAATCTTACTTTAATTAAACATACGTATATCATTCACTTAGTTCAGGGGAAAAAGTCAGCACCCTGAACTTCAGAGCAAATACAAACAGAAATCACAAACAGAGAAAGAAACACAAATCAACAGACAGGCTTCTAACTGTCTGACCATAGCAATACATGCATAGTTACCAGAGAGAGAGAGAGAAGCACCAACTTCTGGGTTTTCAAAGCCGGGGGGCTCCTTAATGGCTACCCAGAGTCTCATCTGGCCAAATCACACGAACACTCTTCCAATGAGTGAGCCCCAAAGCAAAATACTAACCTCTGAGTATATATACACATCTTCAGGGTCAGGGGGCATCACAACCATGTGACTCAAACTCATGTGACTTAAGCTTTCTTGTGACTTAAGCAAGTCATCAAAGACTCTTGATTCAAACAAAGGCAAGACTCAATCAAAGGCACTTGATGGCCTTCGTTCTGAGAGGCACTCCAAAAGATAAAACAGCAAGAAGTCCCACTTTACTTGCCATTATAGCCTTGTAGGTCAATCCTTCATCTCAGTCTTTTATTTTTTTAAAAATTTTATTAATACCATTTATTTTTACCCCAAAGTAATTTGTCTACATAGCTCACTCCTTGCCAACCAATTGAACTCTCCTTTGTAACAACAGCATCAACCAGAACAACAAAAAGTTCAATAGAACCAATGGACTCATGGGGAGGTAGATGTGGGACAATGGTAAGAAGGATGTATTTGAAGGCCTGGGTGGCTCCTAAGGTCCCTTCCAGCTATGACCCACCACCTCCGACAATGTAGACTCCATTCTTCCCCCATAGTCCCCCATTTCTCTACTAGAAGAAGGCAGGTGTGTTCTGTGCTATATCCTGCAGGGTCAAGGTGGACTGTTGCAGCGCATCAAAGTTTAGCTGCCTTTGAGTATTATTTTTATGTACATTCTTGTGGTCATTGCTCATATTATTCTCCAGGTTCTACTTTCTTCATTTTGCATCAGTTCATAGAGGTCTTCCTGGGCTTCTCTAGGCTCTTCATGGTGGTTGTTTCTTACGGCACCATAACTTTTTTCCATTCGTATGTTCAGTCATTGCCCAATTCATGGACACCCATTTTGTTTTCTGGTTTTTGCTTACTGCAAAAAGGACTGCTATGAATATTTTGGTCTGTATGGAGCATTTATTTCTGTCATTGACCTTGAGCATATGTATGCTCTTGGTCAAAGGGCTTGGACTGCTTAGTGACATTTTTTGCTTAATTCCTGATGGCTTTCCAAAATGGTTCAGTGTGCCTGTCTTCCCCCAGCCCCTCCAACACTGGGTATTTCTAGAATTGATCATCTTTGCCACTTTTCTGTGTGAGAGATGGACCCTCCATCCTGTCCATCTTCACTGCCTGCCCTTCTGCCGCCTGATAGCCCAGGCTCTTTGTCCCAACTTCCCTGGCCCTTGGAGAAGTGAGGGTCTCTTCTCTCTGAGCCCCAGCTCTCCTCTGGGCTTCAGGTCAAAACCATCTCCCTCCACAGATACCTAAACCCTAAGTTTGCAATATCCTTGGACTCTGCCCATGGAATTTCCCTCAGCCAAATTCTCCCTTTTGTGACATGTGACCTTGGGTTGGTTGTTGTCCTTCATTCTCAAAGAGGACCAAAATGATATCACTATGCTAGAGTCAAGTTACAATGAGGCTAACTGTGGCTGATTAGACAAATATGAGCTCAGAATGCTCTACCGTAGGTCAGACACAAATAGTCCATGTGAACATTTAGGATGAATTATCCAAATCTGTGCACCTTACATTTCTTTTGAGCTACTGCAATTCTGCTTTGCTCCTAGAGCACAGCACCTTCTCTGATGAGGGCACGCCATGCTGGGCAGTCCTGTGCCAGTGTCTCCCATGTCACACAATCAATTCCAAAGTTCTTAAGAGAGACCTTGAGAGTATCCTTGTATGGCTTTTTCTGACCACCATGTAAGCTTGTAAAGGTTGCTTAATCCTCAGCTTGGCTGGGCTGGTTTTCAGTCTTCCTGCTTTCCTAGTCCCACTGATTCAGAGCTGAAATCCCCTGGGGGTTAAAGCCCCTTTCTCTTGCTATCTGTACCTGGTATTGTCATCTTCATTCACTTCAATCCTAGCTCTCCCTGGTCCTTTTTATCTTTTGACTTCCCTTTCCATTGTGCCCTCTGGAATTCCTGCTTCGTCATCAACCAAAGTCTCTTCCTCCTTTTTGATTTTTATTTTTTCACGCTTTCTATCTTTTTATGCCCCAGACCCTGGCTGTCCAGAAGACAGCCTTTCCAGTGCTGGCTGTTCTATCCCTTACAGCTCTGACACACTAAGCCAGGAGGAGGAGGAGGAGTTGGCATCTCCTCCCAGGCCCTCCCCCTCTCCCCCCACCACTCAGCAACCTCTCCTTCCATCTGTCACCTAGCCCAGTTCCTTGATGCTTGTGATCTGTTGACCTCCAGAACACTTTCCCTCTCGTCTCTGGTTTTTATTTTGCAATTTAAAAAAAAATCCCATTTGTATCAATATCTTTTGTTTTAAAATCACCTTCCCTTCTAAATGCATTCTTTCTCCGCTTCCTACTCAACCAGCTCTCTCTTGTAACAAAGAATGAAAAAGGAAAGGGCTGGAGAAGGGGGAAGCAGGTCAGCAGAACTGATGGTATTTCAGCTGTGTCTGATTGTATAAGCAGCATTACACAGCCATAGTCACCCACCTCTGCAAAGAATCGACCATTCAACAAATATTTATTAAGCAAATTCTATGTGCCAGGCACTGTGCTGGGCATTCCTGCCCTCAAGAAACATGTTCTGCTAAAGGGGAGACAACATGCCCATGTATAAATGCATACAGGATACATACAGAATGTAGACAAGGTAGTTTGGGGAGGGAGGGAGAGTGCTAGCTATGCACAGGGGATCAAGAGAAGTCTTATGGAGAAAGTATTGCTTTAGTTGCATCTGGAGGGAAACCAGAGAATTCTAAAAGACAGAGGGAGAACAAAGTTATGGGGGAGAAACCGTGGAAAGGCACAGAGTGGGAAGTGGATTGTCTCAGAGGAGGGACCATTCCTCTTTTCTGAAGGAATTAATTTCTTCCTCACAGACTCTCCAGCTCAGCTCCTGTCCTCATACTTGGGGGGCAGCATGACCCACATCCTGGCTCTGACATTTGCCAGGTGACCTTGAATAAGCTATATAACCTCTCTGTGTCTCGGTTTCCTCCCCTATAAATGGGTAGATTGAACTTTTGGCCCCAAATCTACATGCTTATGTCCCATCTGACACCTGGACTCCCAGTTTCTTGACCCCTTCAACACCATGACCTACCCCTTTGATCTACATTGGCCACCCAAAGGGATTGTCATAGTCGAGACTTCACCATCACTCACAACTGAGTCACTTCCATGGTTTTGAACTCAGAAGTCCTCTTCTCTGACCACACTCTCCTGGCCTTCCATCTCTTCCTGTCTAAATCTCCTAAACCCATTCTTTGTCCTCACTGGGATCTCCATTCCCTCCATCCCTCTCTGTTGTCTTACTCCATCACTCCTACTCTAAACTTTACTTTCCTTTCTAATTAGTATGGACCGTATGGTTGACCAGTATAACCTATGCCCTAGACTCTTTCGTCCCCTTGTCTTACTGGTGCCTAATCCCCTGCCAATCCTCAGCATTGGCTCCCCCCAACCTCCATTGACCTTCTCTGTTAGCACTCCTGAGATGGAGGGTGGGCAAGGGCATAAACATTTATGTAGCACCTACTATATACCTGGCACTGTGCTATGTGTTTTACAAATGGCTCATTTGATATTCACAACAACCCTGAGAGGTAGATGTTGTTTTTATCCTGCATTTTATAGTCCAGGAAACTGAGGCAGAGGTTAAGTGACTTGGCCAGGGTCACAGAGCTACTAAGTGTCTAAGGGCAAATTTGAACTCGGATCTTCCTGACTCCAGGTCCAGCACTCTGTGCACTATGGCGCCACCTAGCCTCCTCTAACAAGCAGGTAATCCCACAGCCACGTTGGTGGCTACCCTCACACATTCTTTATTGAATCCCAGATGGGTCCTCGCTATTGCATGGTGAAACTTTTTTATTTATTCCTGGTTGACTTTCTGTCCCATTCGTCCCATCAGCTGTTCCAAACCTTGTCTTTCTCCTCCTCCTCCCCTCATAGCAGATGTCCTTGCCTCCTACTTCGCTGAGAAAATAGAGGCCCATTTCCTGCGAGCTCCTCCTCCCTAGCTCCATCTTTCAGAACTCCCTCCTGTCCTTTCCTCCCATCTCTGCTCATCAGAGACGACAGTAAAAGAGCTTAGATCTTAGGCAGCTGGGAGCTTCAGTGGCTACGGCACCAGACCTGGAGTCAGAAGAGACCCAGATGCTTCCCAGCCATGTCACCTGACCAGTCTCCTCAAATGTTAAGTAATAATAGCACCTACCCACAAGAGTGATTGTGAGGATGAGATGAAATAGCATTTGTAAAGAGCTTAGCACAGTGCCTGGTGCATAGTAGGCACTTAAGACATGCTTATCTCCTTCCTTCCTTCCTTCCTTCCTTCCTTCCTTCCTTCCTTCCTTCCTTCCTTCCTTCCTTCCTTCCTTCCTTTCTTCCCTCCTTCCTTCCTTCCTTCCTTCCCTCCTTCCTTCCTCCCTTCCTTCCTCCCTCTTTCCTTCTTCCCTTCCTTCCTCCCTCCCTCCCTTCCTTCCTTCCTTCCTTCCTTCCTTCCTTCCTTCCTTCCTTCCTTCCTTCCTTCCTTCCTTCCTTCCTTCCTTCCTTCCTTCCTTCCTTCCTTCCTTCCTTCCTTCCTTCCTTCCTTCCTTCCTGTCACTTTCAGGAATCCTTGTTCACCTCTCTCACATCCTCAGTCTCTTCTTCTCTACTAGCTTCTCTCTCACATGCTTAAAAAGCACTTGAGCTTCCCATCCCTTCCAATAATGGCCAGATATTTTGCCTCACTTTGCCCACCACACTTAGAGAAAGAATCTTCTTCTCTTGCTGCCTCCACTGCCAACCCCCTCATTCACTTCTCACTCCCTTGCAATCTGGCTCCCAGGCACCACTGCTCAACTGACATGGCTTTCTCTGAGATTACCCACCATCTCCCAGCAGCTAAATCCCTCTACTCATCCTCTTTTCTCTCCCTGCAACTGACCGAGCCCTCCTCCTTTAGGTTTCTCTCCTGCTTGTCCTCCTTTCTGTCTGGCTACCCCTTCTCAGTCTCCTTTGGTGGATGATTATCCTTATTTCTCACTTGCCCCTCCCGACCGTGGGTGTCCCCCAAGGTGCCATGCTGGGCACTCTGCCCCTCTTTTGTCTCTATGTCTCTCATCTCCCTCTGTTCACATTACCCCTACCCTTACTCTCACCCCTCTGTCTCTTATCTCTCTCTGTTACTTTTGTGTCTATCATTTCTCTGTCTCTGCCTCTCTGTTCCACTCTGTCTTTTTTCTCCCTGTCTCATCTCTCTGTGTGTCTCTGTTTCTCTGTCTCAGTCTCTCAGTCTCTTATCTTATCACCTCCCACAGGTGCAAGTATAGTCCCTTTACGCATGACTCCCACCCAGCCCTCATCCCTCTCCTGAGCCCCAGTCACTCATCACTTGCCTGGAGACATCCTCCTATAGGCTTCTCAAAATCAGTATCCCCAAACCAGAGCTCAGCCTCTGCCATAAACTTATTCCTCCTCCAGACTCTCCTGTTGCCTTTGCCCCCAGCACCATTTTTCCAGTCACCCACATTCATAACCTTGGAGTTACCTTTGATGCCTCATTTTCCTTTACCCGCCCCCCTCCCCATATCCAATCAGCTTTGCCTCAACAACGTCTCTCATCCACGCGCTCTTCTCTTCAGTCACACAGCCACCCTTCTAATTCAGGTTCTCATGTCCTTTCGCTTGGACTGTTGTAGCAGCTGCCCGATTGGCCACTTGAATTTCAGTCTTTCCAATGCATCTTCCATAACCTGCCAAAATCATTTTCATGGTCTGACCATGTCAGTCCCGTGCTCAAGGACCTTCAGTGGCTCCCTATCACCTCTAAGATAAAATACACAGTCTCAGCCTGGCATTTTAGACCCTCCACAGCCTAGCTTCTACCTGCCTTTTCCATCTTCTTTCACATTGCTTCCCTCTGTACGATTTAACTTCCAGCCAAGCCCAAACACAACATAACTCCGGCTTAATGCATTGCCCCAAATGTTCTCCACACTTGGAAACTTTCCTCCTTACCTTTGCCTTTGCTTTCTTTTTCTCTAAGACTCATCAGACCTTCCTCCTCCGCGAAGTTTTCCTTGCCCCCCTCCCATGTTGCTAGTGCTCACTCCCTCCTCCAAAGTCATTGAACCTGGATATAAGATGTGTGGCCCTCCCCTCCCCTCCCCATCCCCATCCCCCCAGCAGAATGGACGCTCCTTGAGGGCAGGCACTGTCTTATTTTTGTCTCTGTGTCGTCAGCATCTGGACATTGTGTCGGAACATAGGAGGTGCTTAATAAGCATTTGTTGGGCTTAGGTGAAGCCACAGGTGTATTTGGGGAGATGTTTTTTGTTTTGTTTGTTTTTTCTGTAGATAATTAGGCTTTACCAAGACTCTTTCAAGATTGGATTCTCTGTGTCTGTGCCCAGGCTAGACCCTAGGGGCTCCTCATTCTGTAACATTGTCCCCCGCTTCCTCTTCTTCCCCCTCCCCCACCCAGGCCCAGGGGAGGGGCTGGGAAAGGGTTGCTGGAAATGCTGCTTTGTGGGGTAGGGGGCAGTTCTCCTGTCCATCCTATTGGCTGCTCTCCTTACACAGCTGGCCAGCTGTTCTCTGTGAGCTATCCCACTGTTAGCCCTCAACATGGTATGGCAGGGTAGTACACCAGACTTGCCATCAGGAAGATCTGGGTTCAAATCCCTCCTCAAACACTTACGAGTTAGGCAATTCTGGGAAAATTTCTTGACTTTTCTGGGGCCTCAGTCTCCTTGTCTGCAATATGAGAGGATTGGACTCATTGACTTCCAGAGTCCTTTATAGCTCTGGATCTATGATTCCTTTCTCCCCAAGGTCCCTATTTGGGGGTACGGTGATGTCTAGAGATGGGAAAGCCTGTTTTTTTTATGATCCCCTCAGGTTCTTTGAATCCCTGCACTGTCAGCACCCCCAGTAGCTCTTTTTAAAGGGGGAGCTGGTCAAGGACTCTAGGTTTTCAAGACTGAAGGAATGACCTTCCCATGGGGTGCCTTGTCTTCTAAGCCTCTCAGAGATCAGACCATCTACCAGCTAAGGCTGGCCATGAGGAGCTCCCCTCCTGCTCTCGATCAGGGCTTCCCCCCAATTCAATAGATTTTGACCAATTCTGTCTACTTTTTCTGTGCACCCAGGTCTAACTGTTCCTTCCAGGACTGATGGGAATATACCGGCCAATTTTTAACAACCAGCTCCACCCCCACCCCCCAAAAGATGTGTACACAATACACTTTCAAGTTTAATCCGCATTGCTAACATTTTTCCAATCACTTTCTTAAGTCTAGACAGTCAACAAAACAACAAATCGAGCCCTGATCTGTAGCATTTGCTGATGTCCAAGGTGTAAATGCGCGCGCTGAAAATTTAACAGTCAACTCTTGTGAGTCAGCCTTAGCTGCTTCAGCACATCTCTGACTGTATTTCTCAAACTGGGAGGGACCCCAGAAGGCATCTAGCCCGACTCTCATTTTCAAATGAGGAAATGTTGACCCAGATAGATCAAGTGATTTTTCCAAGGCTGCATAAGGAGTGAGTGGCAGTACTGAGATTTGAACTTGGGCCCTAAGATTCCAAATCCAGTGTTGTTTCCACTGTCCCACAGGTCAGGAAGCACTTGGTTGTGTCTAATTTAAGTCCCTCCTATTTCATCTGCCAGTGATAGAGGTGGAGAAGAATGAGTCACCTTCGTCTTGGGAGATTTCAGTAGGTGGAAGGTGGTCCCACCTGTTGGCAGGGCAGCTAGGTGGCACAGTGGATGGAGTACTGGCCCTGGAGTCAGACCTGAGTTCAAATCTGCCCTCAGATATTTCCTAGCTGTGCGACCCTGGGCAAATCACTTCACCCTGTTTGCCTCAGTTTCCTCATCTGTAAAATGAGCTGGAGAATGAAATGACAAACCACTCCAATATCTTTGCCAAGAAAACCGCAGATGGGGTCACAGAGTCGGCCACAACTGAAAATGACCCAATAAGAAGTCCCAAGGTCACTGAGGGTCATTCGGGTGTCTTTGATATGCTGTGTCATGTCCTCAGGCCAGGGATGGGAAATCTTAGGTGTGAAGGGGAAGAACCAAAGACCAAAGGATGACCTCATTGGGGGGAGTTGCCGTCACTGTGTAGGACATGGGGACCTCAGTACCCAAGATCACTGTGGCTTTTTCGAGAAGTATGAGGAGATTATGAGAGTCAAAAGTCCTGTGATCTGGCTGCAGCACTGCCAATGGCTGGGTGTGCAATGCTGGGAAAGTCACCCTTCCTCTCTGGGACTCCATGTGTACAAAAGTGAGGGATGGCAGTTATGATCATTTCTCAAAGAAATCCTAGGATGTAGTGGAAAGAATGTTGAACTGAGAGGCAAAAGACTTGGCTTCCCACGTTGGCACTTCAATTTATCCACTGTGTGACCTCAGGAATATCACTTAACGTCTTAAACTTGTTTCCCCATGTGTCCGATAATGGTGGTGGGAAGTTGTGGACCGGATATCTAAAGACACCTCCAGGTTTTTTTTATAAAACTTTAAGGGGGAAATAGGGAAAGACTAGTCTCCTAATGTGAGATTGCTCTCTTGGGGATCTGAGGGTACCTTATTAGGAAGATACTCCTTGGGAGTAAGGAAAGAGTTGGGAGCTGTCATCACTGGGGAGGCCTTTCACTCACTTTCCTTTTCTCTTCCTTCTTGCCCTCGGGAACCTGTTGACTTCAGACTTTGCTGCAGGTGAGTTTGCCTATTATGCTGAGGCCCTTGGGAAGGAGATAGAGGGGAGGAGGTGGTGGCTGAGGGTCTTTAGATTGGAACAAGAAGCTTATTTCAGTACCATGGACACCTTCCCTAGCTGCCCCTTCTCTCCCCTTCAGGGAAGGGAAGGAATGAATCTGGGGGTTTGGAGGTGATGGTATTTTGGTAATTTGAGAACATGGTGGCTAGGGGGAAGAGGATGAGGTGCCTCTCCTCTCATTCTCTGACCTCTCATCCTTCCCATCACTCCACCAGGACTTCTCCTATGATGAATCCAAGGTGGAGTTTGACGTAGATGCTCCCAATGGCGTGGTCATGGAGGGATACCTCTTCAAGAGAGCCAGCAATGCCTTTAAGACGTGGAATCGGTGAGAGTTGGAGTGGATGTGGTGGAAGAGAAGGGGGAGTATGGGGAAATCAATGAGTCACCCCACAAGCATTCAGTAAGCGAGTTATCGTACTGGTACTGGGATACAAATGCAAAACCAAGGCAGTCCCTGCCCTCTAGGAGCTTACACTGTACTGGAGGAATATAGCATGTTGGAAGATAAATAGATGCAGGATAGATACAAAAAAAGATATTTAGATGAGGGAAGGCATTAAGTACTAGGGGACTCAGGAGAGATTCTGGAAGGAGGTGGCACTTGAGCTGAGCCTAGAAGGGTGCCAAGGTTCTAAGAGCTCAAGGTGGCGGGAGGGAAGACATTCCAAGCATGGAGAACACCTCATGCAAAGGCAGAGAAGTTTGAGGTAGAATGTTGTTTGTGGTGAGCAGGAAGGCTGGTCTGGCTGGAGCAAAGCCTGGGGGAGTGGGAGTAATGTGTAAGGAGCCTGGAAAAAAAAAAAAAGGTTGGAGCCAGAATGGGAAGGATTTTTAAATACCAAATGGGAGTTTTAGTTTAACTAAAAGTGGAGGAAAGACGTAATCAGATCTTTGCTTTAGGAATCCTATGAGGTCCTCCAAAGGAGGAAAGGGCAGGCAGGTTCTGGGGAGGAAGATGGCTCTGTGCCCTGACTCTTTCAATACTTCAATACTCCTTTTTGTAGGAGGTGGTTCTCCATCCAGAACAGTCAACTGGTCTACCAGAAGAAGCTCAAGGTGAGTGGGCAGGAGCTGAGCCACTGGGGGCTAGGGCTGCCGGCCTGGTGGGTCTGGAGCTTTTCTGGTTATTTCCATCCTACAGTGCACAGCTGAGAATGAAGTGGGAGAGGAGGAGAGGATGGGGGGAGGGTTTCTCCTTCTCCCTCTTGATCCCTTGAAGCCCAATGTCTGGGGGCTTTAGGGCCTCATTATTTCTTCCCCCCAGAAAAGGGTCCATGGAACCATCTCATACTTTTCTCTCTCTTCTTGAGTGGTCTCAAGGCCGTGATTGTGGTGCAATCACATAAGATAACATATGTAAAATATTTGGAAACCTTAAATGCTGCACATATATATATATATATATATATATATATATAACAATACATTATATAACATAAATGTGTAACACATATAACACAATTGTATTAATGCATCACGTAACATGCCTATATAACACACATAACATCATGTATATAAAACATTATATAACATACATGTATGTAACTCATATAACATGTAATATATGCAATGTATCATGTAACGTACATGCATGTAACACCTATAACATAATGTACGTACTACATTATATAACATGCGTGTATATAATATAATACATTCTTCTTATTCCTCATCGGTGGGTAAGAGTTCTGGGGCTGAGTGTCAGGGCTCAGTATCTGGTGCCATGGTTAGTGGGTCAGGATCCAGGATGAATTTTCAGTGGGTTGTGTGCTGGGCCTATGATTGGGTGGGACAGTACTCCGGCTAGCCAGGGGCTGGTTTGTGAAGCACTCAGTGGCTCTCTGGTCCAGAGGTCAGTGGCTCGAGGTCTGGGGAAGGCTGCTTTGTGAGTCTGGGCTTTCAATGGGTCCATCCCTCCAGGACGGCTTGACTGTGGTGGTGGATGACCTCCGTCTCTGCACTGTGAAGCCATGTGAGGACATAGAGAGGAGGTTTTGCTTCGAGGTGGTCTCTCCTACAAAGTAAGGGGCCCGGACTCTGGCTGGGGAGGAAGGAGGTTCCAGTGGTGGGGAGGGTGGTGATGCCAGCCTTCTTCTCCAGATGCTGGGTGGGTTTTCTGGAGGTGATGCTCCCTGCTCCAACTGACTGTCTATGAAGTCAGTTCGGGGAATCTTATATGAAATTAGGGGCTGTCGGGGGAAGGGTTCGGGACTTGGCTCCCCTATCCCAGTGTTGATTCCTGCTCCCCAGGAGCTGCATGCTGCAGGCTGACTCAGAGAAGCTCCGCCAAGCCTGGGTTCAGGCAGTCCAGGCCAGCATTGCTTCGGCTTACCGGGAAAGCCCCGACAGCTACTACATCGAGGTGAGGCTGGGTCTAGAGACAGCCAGCTGCTCCAGGGACCAGCACGGCGGGGCTGCCCTGCCATCTGCTGGCCACACCTGGCAGTGCAACATCCCAGTAGGGTCTGGCCTTTTCTCGTGTTTAGGGGATGGGGGTGGGTGGTAGGTGAATGGATCTGTCCCTGCTGAGAATACCCATGCCCAGGTGTCACCGCCAGCTCTCTCCCTTCCTAGAGACTGGACCGAACGGCATCCCCATCCACCAGCAGCATTGACTCCGCTCCAGACACCAGGGATAGAAGCAGCAAGGGGGAGGGCATCCTCCAGAGGGTGCAGAGTGTGGCAGGCAATGGTCAGTGCTGTGACTGTGGGCAGCCTGACCCCCGCTGGGCCAGCATCAACCTAGGTATCCTGCTGTGCATCGAATGCTCTGGCATCCACAGGTGTGTATGTGGGGAGGGGAGTGGAGAGGAGATGAGGAGGAGGAGGTAGGGGACCCAGGATCAGGGCTGGCCTTCGGGACTTTGGGGCCAAGGCTGGGACCTTAGAACATCGGGGCCAGTGCTGGGGCCACCTAGGAGGTGCCACAGGTATTATCTTCATTTTGTGAATGGAGAAACCGAGGCGTAGGTGAAGAGACTTGCCCAGGGTCACTGGGATTTGAATGCAGACCTTCCCAGCACTCCAACCCACTGGGTTAAATACTCAATATCCTGGCACTGGGGAGGTGACCTGAGTGTGTCATAGCTGGGACTCTGGGGGAGGAGCCTTAGGAGCCTCAGGAGCCTCAGGCCAAGACTGTGGGTAAAGTAATGACAAATAATGGATGTTGATATAACATTTTACCATTTGCAAATTGCTTTATGTTCATAATCTCGCTGGACCCACCTCCCATTAGCACTGTGAGACTGGTCCTGTGGGACTTATTATCCTTATATAAAGATGAACAAATTGGGTCTCAGAATAGTGAAGTGTCCTGTCCAGAGTCACACAGCTAGTAAGTGGCCAAGGGATGATCTGACCCTGGTTCTTGTTGACTCCAGGTCCAGCATTCTATCCACTGCATCACGCTGATCCACCATTTTGGCCTAGGGCCTCAGGAACCCCAGAAGTAGAACTGGAGATCACAGATTAAAAGCCTCAGGCAATGATACAAGACTTACTCTAAACCTAAGGGTAGGATATAGGGACAGATTGGGGTATCCCGTAGACCTACCTCTCCTTGATCTCAGGCTGCATCGAGAGTCAGAGTATATAAAGGAAAGGAGGTCTTACCTCACTGTAGCATCTGAGAGCATGTAGGCAGCTAGGGGCACAGTGGAGTCAGGAAGACCTGAGTTCAACTCTAGCCTCAGATACTCAGATACTAGCTGTGTAACCTTGGGAAAGTCATTTGTCTTCTGTTTGCCTCAGTTTCCTCAACTGTAAAATGGAGATAGTAGTAGCCCCCACCTTACAGGATTGTCATGAGGATCAAATGGGATAATATTTTAAGTGCTTAGCATAGTGCCTGGCACATAGTAGCTATGCTATCATTATTATCATCATCATCCCGTTTACATCTGGATGTCCCAACTTTTTGTTCATTCGTTCGTTTTTATTATTAAATAATATTTAATTTTCTAAATTAAAAATTTTTCCCCCAGTTACATATAAAGACAAATTTAACATTCATTTCTTAAAAAATTTAAGTTCCAAATTTCCTCTCTGCCTCCCTCTCCCTGAGATGGTAAACAATTTGATAAAGGTTATACATGTTCAATCACACAAAATATATTACCGTATTAGTCATATTGTGAAAGAAGATATAGACCTAAAGGGAAAAACCACAAAAAAAACCCAGAAAGTAGAAAATGAGTATGCTTTAATCTGCATTCGAACTCCATCAGTTCTCTCTTCGGAAGTGAATAGTATTTTTCGTTATCTTGGATCGTTGTATTGCTGAGAATACCTGATCATTGTACATTATTGCTGTTACTGTGTACAATGTTCTCCTGGTTCTGCTCATTTCACTTTGCATCAGTTCATGTAAGTGTTTCCAAGTTTTTTCTGAGAGTATCCTGCTTGTCATTTCTTATAGCACAGTTATATTCCATCACAATCATATACCACAACTTGTTCAGTTATTTCCCAATGGACGGGCTGGATGCTCCAATTTTGAAAGGACATTAATAAGCTAAAGTGCATCTAAGGGACCAAGGATCCGTTGAAGGGACTAAGGATGTTCAGCCTATAGAAGAGACAACTTGGGGGCGGGGCATGCTTGTTGTCTTCAAGTGTTTGAAGAATTGTTGAGGAAGAGGGAAGAACTGGGACACTCCCTCCCACACCCCTCTCCCCACCACCACTGTGGAGGCATGGAAGAGGATTTGTAGATGGAGAGATCTTAGTTTGATGTATAGAAAACTTTGGCAGTAGCTAGCTCCTTTGGAAGGAAGGCACTTTCCCCTCCCTGAAGGTCTCTCGGTATGGATGAGTCCTGGGACATTGTAGAGGATTCATGGCCAGGCAGGACTGGGTCCCTGGCAGCCTCAAGGTCCTTTGACCACTCAGGAGGGTTCACACAGCTTCATCTGCCTTTGGGGAGCGGAGAGAGCAGCAGGCTGGATAATCTCTATAGAGAGGAAGCTTGGGATAATCCCTAAATCATTTTCATCTGGCTTTGGAATGCATCATGAGAATCTCATCTGGGAACAGATTTCCTTTGCTAATCACTTCCAGCTTGGGCTGATGTGACCGAGGAGATGAGCAGCCTAGGGGAAAGTCTCACATTAGCTAAGCCATATGTGGCTGAGGGTTATCCTGGGTCAGCCCTGGGGAGACTGGGTTTGAACTGAGCCCCTTCCCTGACTCTTCATTCCCCTTCCTCCCCTGCAACCCAGGAGTCTGGGGGTCCACTGCTCCAAGGTCCGGTCCCTGACACTGGACTCATGGGAGCCAGAGCTGCTGAAGGTGAGTGTCACCCCTACAGGAGTGTGTGTGTGTGTTGGGATTGTGTATCAGAGCCACTGATGAGGCTTAACCCTATTAATCTTCTCCTCACAGCTGATGTGTGAGCTTGGGAACAGCACCGTGAACCAGATATATGAGGCTCAGTGTGAGGAACTGGGGCTCCAGAAGCCAACAGCCTCCAGTTCCAGGTTAGTAGGTCAAAAGATAGGGTGATGGATGAGCTGGGACTGGGGGTTGGGGTTAGGGGTTGAGGTAAATGGAAGGGCATGGTCAGAGATTGGAGGGATATAGCATTTGGGTCATATCAAAGGGATGGAAGACTGAACTCACACTGGGAAGATGGAGGGATGATATCATGGGTAGAGAGATAGAGGGATGGGTACATGGGTGGAAAAATGGAGTGACAAGGTCATAGATAGAGGGATAAAGAAACAGGCTCAGGGTTTGGAGAGTGTTGGGATGGGGGCCATGGGCAGAGGGATGGAAGAGTAGGCTCAGATGTTGAGAGCATGGGGGAATGCAGTCAAGGGCAGTGGGATGGAGAACTAGACCCATATGTTGGGGCAGTTGAGTGATGGAGTTATGGTGCCTGGAGATGGAAGAGTAGGTTCAGGTGATGAGAGTGGCGTCAAGCATAGAGGGATGGGGACATGGGCAAAAAGGTCATTAAAGAGGAGATAGAGGAGTAGTGTCATGAGCTGAGGGATGCAGGAATGGTCTTAGAGTTTAGGGGATGTAGGGATGGGGTCATGGGTTGGGGGGATAAAAAGTGAGCTGAGTTGAGAGGATGGAGGACCAAGGGTGGGGTCATGGGTGTGAAGATGTGGGGACGAGGTCAGGAGGTGGGGAGTCAGAAGAGTGGGCTCAGAGGAAGTGTGGTCAGGGATGGGAGGGATAGAGGAGTGAGGTCATGGGTTAAGGAGAGAGAAATGGGGCTAGGGGAGGGGGATGGGAGATTGGATTGAGAGGCTGAGAGGGCATGGAACAAGAGGATCATGGTTTGTTGAGACGGAAAGGTGGGGTCAGAGATTAGAAGGACAGAGGAGTGTGGAGGGCCCAGGGTCAGCTTAGAATGAATAAGCATTTATTAGGCAGTTACTATTTCTTAATTACTATGTTATACCCTGGGATGCAAGGAGAAAAATCGAGATTGTCTCCATTCTCCCAGAACTTACCCTATTCTCCTATGGGGAAACAATATGTAAACAAGTTAAAAGTCAGGGATTTATTGATGAAACCTGGGTCTTGAGGGGCATGAGGCCATTAGAGCAGGAGGTCTCAGGGGACCAGAGGTTGGGATCATGGTAGAGTTGTGGGACTGGCCTCAAAGAGTCAGCCGTTTGTTATAGCCTTTGGTTGTGCAGCCTCACCTTCTCCTTCCCAGGCAGGACAAGGAAGCTTGGATCAAGGTCAAATATGTGGAGAGAAAGTTCCTTAAGAAGCTTCCAGGGGCTGGGGCTGAGGCCAGTGAGACAGCTGGTGGGGGAGAGGCCAAGCCCCGGCGATGGAGCATGAAGAAATGTCGGCGGCACCAGAGTTCTCCTCGGGTCCCCAGGATGCGACGCCAGCTCCGGCAGGAGCCCACCGCCATCTCTCCTGCAGCGCTGTCATCAGGTGGGGACCCTTGGACCCCAAGTCTTTCCTGCCCTCCTTCTTTGGCTTTTGTGCTCAGAAATTCTGCAAGCCACCTGGCCCAAGTCTCCTCTGCATCTTTTGTCAAATGAACACCGCCCCCTCCATCTATTGTCTCCTTGGCCCCCAACCTGCCATAGCCTTGAAGGGGTGGGCTGGGGGAGACTTGGAGCTATTGGCCTGATAGCCTTAGGTGCATGAGGCCTTGTGGGAGGTGGGGATGCTGAGCAGTGCTCTAACATCCCTTCCCCTACCCCCCCCCTCAGCCAGCACTTTGGAACGGAAATTTCGACGTGACTCTCTTTTCTGTCCAGATGAGCTGGACTCACTCTTCTCCTACTTTGACACAGGAGCAGCTGGGGCAGGACCAAGAAGTAAGTGAGAGGGTGGCTGGGTGGGAGCAGCTTAGCTCATCTCCCTCCCTCCCCTTCCTCCTGTTTCCACCTTTTTTTGCTGTCTCTTGAGTTCGGGGCCTCTGACATAGCTACTTGAAGGATTCAGAGGTAGGATTGGGGTGACATGTCTGTGCTCCTTTACAGTGCTGGGTTAGGACAAGTCCTGAACCACTTCCCCTTCTTTGGATCCCTGGCACCCCCCTACCCCACCCTGGGGATTGGGGGACACTGTGGGCTCCTGCCCATCCCCCTCTGGCTTCCAGGAGCTCTGCCCCATTAATCCCCGTCCTGTTCCATCCACCTTCCTCATAGGTGCCGGCCACATGTCTGCGCAGGCCCCCCCAGCAGCTGGTCAGTGGGACAGTGGCCTGGGCCCCGGGGGCACCGAGGCGTGCCTCCCGGCCGGAGGTAAGGTAATCTCGGAGCAATGGCCTGCACGGAGAGGAGGGAGGGAGAGAGAGAGGGGGACAGTCACTTCCTCCACTCCAGTGTCTCCCCAGTCCCATCCCATGTCCCTACCCTATCCTGACTTCCCTGGCCAACAATCTCAGGCTAGAACTTTGCTTGTTCCAAGGAAACACTTTGTTCAGAGGGATTGTGGGGCTGTTGATGGACTGTGAGGACAACAGAGATCTGTAGAGACATCACCCCAAGGGCACCTAAGCTAGAACTTCAGGTTCCAGCATTTCAAGGAGGGGACTTGTAGGGTTGGGGGTAATGGCTAGGCCAATGTGGTTATGTAGGGAAAATGGATTAGTTTATTTAGTTTCCAATTAATTTTTAACCTATCTTTCCATGGCCCTTTATTAAATGTAATTTTTATTGCATCATGGTCTGAAAAGGATGCATTTAATATTTCTGCCTTTCTGCATTTGTGAGGGGTTTTTCGCCCTAACACATGGTCTGTTTTTGTGTAGCTGTCATGTACCACTGAGAAAAGGTATATTCCTTTCTATCCCCATTCAATTTTTTCCAGGGATCTATTATATCTAACTTTTCTAAAATTCTATTCACCTCCTTAACTTCTTTCTTGTTTGTTTTGTGGTTAGAGTTATCTAGTTTTGAGAGGGGAAAGTTGAAGTCTTCCTATTCAGAGACAATGGACCTTGGACCCAGAACTGGTTGTGAATCCCTGTTTTGTCAATTACTATCTATTTGACGTTAAGAAAGGTCCCCTTTCTGTTTTGAACTCAGGTCCTCCTGACCGGACGGCCAGTCCTCTCTCCACAGTGCCACCTAGCTGTCCCCAAGGTCCCCTTTCAGAACCTCAGTCTACTCATCTGTAAAAGGAGACGATACTTACACCGCCCATTTCACAAGATTGTCACGAGGAAGGCGCTTTGTAAATCACGGAGGGTTACAGGGACATGAGCTGTTTGACCTCCTCAGTATTATTATTCTCCCTTTCCTCCTCCTCCTCTACCTTCATTTCCTCTTCTCTTCTGTTCCTTCTCCTTTTCCCTTCTTTCTCCTTTTTCTCATTGAGAGGCCTCCTGGTACAACCGGAAGATCACCAACTCTGGGGTCAGAATGCCCAGATTCAAATCCTTCCTCTCATGTTCGCTGCCCGTCCAACTTTGGGCAGGTCCCTCGCCCTCTCCCTGGACTTGTTTTCTTGTGGGTAGAATGAGGAGGTTGAATTTCATGGCCTCAGAAGCTTCTTCCAATGCTAAATCCAGGATCCTCTGTTTCTTTTTTGCCCCTATGACCTTGGCAAATCCCTTCTCTTCCTTAGTCCTAAGTTTCCTCATCTGTAAAAGGGGGGGGGGTTGGACTCAGTGGACTCTACGGCCCCTTCTAAGTGCAAGATCTATGACCCCATGACCCCGCGAGTTTGTCCATGGGGACAATGCTCCCCCTATTGTAGTTGCCAACTGTAACTTGGTAGATGCTTCCCATAGTGGCCCTGGCCCCATTAAGGCCTGACCCATGGCTTACATCAGGTGGGCATCACTGTCAGACCTTTTGCTCTGTGGCCATGCCATGATGAGGCCTTCAAACAGTGGAGGTGTAGTGGAAACCAGTTATTCTTCTCTTCATCTTCTGATGTCATGGGTGCCAGGGAATTCACCATTTGCGAAAACACCCTTCACTAATGCCGATTGGCAGCTTGTCCACAACTTACAGTCTTCGAGAGTTAGCCAGGACACTGAAAAGTTAAATGACTTGCCCAGGGTCTCACAGCTAGGCTGGCTCAGTGGCTGGGCTCAGACCCCGGTCCTCGTGACTCCGAGGCAGACCCTCTATCCTCTATGACCTGATGCTTCTTAGTGGAAGATACGTTGAGAAGGACAGTACTAAAAGGTGTCATTATTTGACATCCTCGTCACGTGGCATTGGTATCTTTCTGATGGGAGGCAAAATCAAAGAAGGACCCTAGCACATTGGGTGTCTTCTTTGCCCCCTACCTTGGTGAAGTCACTCAGGGTGAGCAGCCACCTCTGGAAAGAATTCATGAGTGGATGAGATCACAAATCCATCCGAAAATCTTAGTAAGCAGATAGAAGGAAAAACCAAAGGACACTTTCTGTGATACATTAGCATCCTTGAAATGTCAAGCAAAATAAAGGAAAGCCTCAGCAGGTGGGGTAAACCAGCCTTTGGTGAAATAATGATAAGAATAGTAACTACTGTTGACATGGCACTTTACAAATATTATCTCAGAGGATCCTCACAATAGCTCTGGGGGGGGGAGGTGTGCCTTTATATTATCTCCATTTGACAGTTGAGGAAACAGGCCGACTAAGTGACTTGCCCAAGGTCACACAGCTAGTGCCTGAGGCCAGATTTGAACTCAGGCCTTCCTAAGTCCAGGGCTCTGTCCACTTGTCCACTTTTCTATCCCAAGAGTGCTGCAGGATGGGCAGGGATGGATGGATTGTGATCTGCACCTTTAGAGGAAAGACTCAGCTAGGTGAGAACACAGAACACCAGAGTGTTGAGGTGATAAGCCAAGGCCAACCTTCTGGGCTGAAGACCTTGTGGCTGTGGGGACATATGAGCTATAGGTTCTCAGTCAAAAGCAACAGCTTCTCGGGCTCAGAGCCTAATGACCAACTGGCATTTCCTCTTCATTTTTGTTTGGTCAGCAGCTAGTTTGAACCAGCCTTCTCCATCCTCAGTGGCACAGTAGCCATCAGGGAGCTGTGGCCACCAGACTTCTCTCCCACCCATCTGCCCTGCTCCAGGATGGGCCTGAATTGAACCCTGGGAAGATGACCTAAGCAGAAAGCATAGTGGTTTTCTCCCTGCTTTTTCTCCTTCTTGGGGGACAGATCAGCGGTCCACTCGACAGCCAAGTGGCCTTGATCACACTGACTGCTGCCGATGCCAAGTTGAAGAGATGTAGTCGGAAAAGGGAGGGCAAGGGGAAAGGCAAGCGTTGAGGGAGGAGGGAGACAGGCTCTAGGGCCAAGTGGACCTTTGTCTCTTTGTGCCCTTTGACACATTTCTTGACCCTGGGGCAAGTTTTACCACATTCCCTATCTCTGAGACCACCCACTAAAGACATTCCACTAGGGTGACAGAGGAATACTTTGTATCTACTTCTGGTTTACAAATTTGCTTCTAAGTCTCTGCCCTCTGATGACCCAGATGGTGGCTAGCCTACAGTGTTCTCTCAGCTTGGGGTCAGGAGACTTGGATGGAATCCATTCTGTGGAGGCAAGGAGAGCTAGGGAGACTGGGAGGGACTTGAGGGAGTGCATAGGACTTTCTAGATTCTCTTCATGCACCCCCTGGATCAGGGCTGAGTCTAACTACAGCCAAGTGGCCTTGATCACAGTGGCTACGTGGTATTAGGTAAAGAGCAGGATTTGAAGTCAGAGCCCTGGATTCAATCTCAGCTATGCCACTTGCCTTTGTGACTTTGGGCAAGTCATCTCCCCTCACTGGGGCTGCTTCCTCATTTGTAAAATGATGCAGTGGGACTAGGTGACCCCTAAGAGACCAGCTCTAAATCTATCATCCTATGGTCCCAGGAAAGAGAGTACTGTGGTCTGGGAGCTTGGAAGTCGGTTTTCCAGGGGTCCGGAGCCTTAGCTGGAAGGAGGAGCCCTACTTAGGTAACCGGGGAGGGCATTAGAGGCAAAGAGAACTGCTGAGCCTAGACCAGAGGTAGGGATGAGCTTGGTGAGGTTTGCCGATGGTGCTGTTAGCAGTGGGAGGTGAAGGAGAGAGGAGGAGGCTGGGAGCTAGCCAAGGTTCTGAATCAGCGTGTGCCGGCTTGCTACTAATGGAAGATACATTGCGCCCTGCCCTAGGTCCCTACTTCTTACAGACCCTTTTCCCTGGATTTCTTGGGAAGACAGTCAGGCTTGGGCAGCGGAGAACGGGGAAGATGAGAAAGCCCAAAGGGGCCCTGGTACCCCGATGGGAATGGGGAGAACTCAGTCTTCTCTTTAAATAGCGCTTTATGTTTGGAATAAGGTAAATGGAGAGCAGAAGTAATTCTTTTTTTTTTTTTGGAGGGGGGAAGGCAAGGTAATTGGGGTTAAGTGACTTGCCCAAGGTCACACAGCTAGTAAGTGTCAAGTGTCTGAGGTCAAATTTGAACTGAGGTCCTCCTGACTCCAGGGCCAGTGCTTTATTCTCTGCACTACTCAGCTGCCCCAGTGATTCTTTTAATGTAAAACCCAAACTCAGATGGAGCCTGAGCCTGGGGGTCTCTGCCTCCAACACAAGGCCCCAACCAAACCAAATAACTTAGCACCAGTGATGTGGAGGGGGAGGAGAGACTTTAGCAGACCTTGAGTTCAGAGCCCCAGGTTCTGGGGGGCCAAGAGACTGAGGAGAGGTAGTCCTTCCTTCCTATCAGTCCTTACCACTATCTGTCCCACCCTTAAGTATCCTGGGTACGGAGAACTGCAGCCTTCCCTTCCCTTTCCAGACATCAGCAGGGCTCTCTGACCCCAGTCTGTCTTGGCCTTGATGGGGATCATCATAGGTACACAGTCTGGAGGCAAAGCCTTCTTCTCCCATCCCCCCCCCCCAGCTCACTGTAGCAGGAGCTGTGTGTCTGTGTGTCTGTCTGTCTGACCCTCACTGTGGATCTCTGTGCCCCTGGAACAAGACTGGTCTTGCCTAGAGCCAGGGACTTAGTCGAGTGAGTGTCTCCTTATCTCCATGTACACCCCTCACATCTTCTCGCTTTGCCTTCCCTGTCCAGTGTCCCATGCCTAACTCAGTAAACTTAACTATAATTAAACAGAATTTCATTTTATTTTTTCTCCCTTCTAGTCTATGGATGGGAGGGGGGGTTGGGCCTCATGGTTTTATGAGGAACATAATTTCTCCCCTCCCCCAGGTTCTTGTCCCTCCTAGATGGAAAAGGGATCCAGTAGCAACCCACTTCAGTCTCTGGACCACTAGCCCTTTCTGTCTGGAGGAGAGGCTGGGTGAGCGTAGGGCTCTCAGCTTGAGTCCTTGCGGCTGTAAGTGGGCCACCTCTTTCTTCTGCCTAAGCCTGGGCTGAGCTGAAGAAGCTTCCACGGACTCCTATTCTTCCAGTTTTCAGGACACTATCCCAGTCCCTGGTTTGATCCTGCTGGGCAGGCCGAGTAGACAAATGAGAGCAAACATCCCCTGCCTCCCAGCATGCCATTCATCCCAGGTCATTGCCCCTTGGTATTCAAGGCCCCTTGGTCCATCTCCCATTGGCCCCACAGGTCTGAGCAGCGACAGCGGCCTCGGGGGCAGCACAGATGGGAGCTCGGACATCCTGGTCTTTGGCTCCATGGTAGACAGTGTCATGGAAGAAGGTGTGTGCTGCTCAGGGCAGGGCCATGGGTTAGGCAGGGAGGGGCCTTCAAGCCTTCAACCAGGGATGGGGTAGGGAGCCTAGAGGGCCCCAAGATCACCTGCCTGTGGTTTCAGAGGCCCCACTGTCCAGGCAGTGGTCAGGTGCTCAGATACAGGTGCTAGAATTAGGCGTTGCACCCTGGTGCCTAGCATGTGGGGGGAGAGAGGAGAAAGGAGAGTGGGTGAGGAGACCAAAGGGGATATGGAGAGATGAAGGGCATTTCAGGCTATCAAAAGGTTTCCACACTGCTGAAGGGAAGGTGGGAGGAAGGCCTGAAGTCTGGGGGTATTGTCCTTTGGGAAGCACATACGCTCTAGAAATGTGCCCATTAAATTTGAGTGGCTTGGGACAAAGTCCAGATTGCCCTAGTGCAGTTGTGGTTCTGTATCTATTTAGCAATGTTTTGGGCACTGGTGATCCTTTGCCTGGTTGGGCTGCCCCTGTCATTTTTCTAGGCCAGGCCTGGTCCCTTTCCTTTCCCTTGTGTGAAAGAACTCTCTGGTAGGGAAGAAAGGTGCTACTCCCCTCACCCTCCACTCCTTTCCCCCTTCTCCCAGAGGGTGAAGTGTCTGAAGACTCCAGTGCCGAGGGTGACCGTGAGACCTGGGACCTCGAGGACAGCCGAGAGCTGCACCCAGGGCTGCTGGCCTACCGGGCAGCTCGAGCCAGAAACCTGCCTGTTCTGGCTGAGGCCCTGGCCCATGGGGCTGAGGTGAACTGGGTCAACGAGGAAGATGAGAGCAAGACGCCACTGATCCAGGCAGTGATGGGGGTGAGTGACAGGGAGCCCTGGGCAGTTCCTGCCTCAGAAATTACACTGCCACCATCAGGACATGGGCCTGAACTGTGAGCTCACCTCAGCAAGGATTTCTTACTACCTGCCCTCTGGGCTGGCCTTGGAGTCCAGAAGACCTGGGTCCAAATCCAGCCTCATACATTCACTAGCAGGATGACCACGGATAAGTCACTTAAAAGTTGCCTCAGTTTCCTCATCTGTAAAGTGGGATTAATAAGAACACTTCTCACAGGGTTGTTTTGAGGGTTGAATAATATAATGTATAGTGATTCTCAAAGTTTTTTTTTTAATCTCATTATCCCTTTATATTCTTAAAAACAATTGAGGACTCTCCCAATGAACTTATGCTTATGTGGGTTCTATCGATATTTACTATATTTGAAATCAAAATGTCTTCCTATTATTATGAAAATAATTTTGACCTCATGGACCCTCTAGAAAGGTTCCCCTGGACCACACTTTGAGAACTGCTGATGTATAGAAAGCATTTGGAAACTTTAAAGGGCGATCTAAATCCCAGCTAAATTACCGATTGATCAGCACACATTTATTAAACACTTGCTGTTTGCCTGGCACTCTGTCAGGCACTGGTGGTCTGGAGGCAAACAGGAATCATTCCCTGCACTCAAGGAGCATGTGAGGCTTGTGTTCTGTTGGCAGGGGCTGGGGTGGGGGTGGAGAACACACCTTGTTCTCTCTCTCATACAACCCCACCCTCCACTCCCCCCAGTTCAGATTCTCCTTGCCTCACACCCAGAGAATGTTAACAACCTCTTGACTGGCTTCCTCCACTTTTCTCTCTCTCCACTTCGATTCCCCTCGTGTAGGTGGCCTTTTGTCACCCCTTGTTCTGATTACTTATCCTTCCCCCTGCCCTGGTCGCACCCACGAACGACTACCCTTCGTATCCGACTCTACCCCACTGTGCATAGGATGACACAGAACTTCTCCACAGAGTGACCTTTGCGTCATCCCGCTCCTCTCTGGTCTCTCCAGACTCAATGTCCTTTCAGCTGTACTGGGCTCAGCCTCCCTCCTCCACCTCTGCTGGTGTTGTTCCATCTTGTTTGTGCTTAGCCTAGTCCTAGCCATGATCCTATTCAATCTGAGGGGCCTTCCCTGACTGCCCCATGGGGCCCAGAGAGCTCTGGCTTCTGCTGGGCTCTCAGAGTTCTGACTGCCAGGAGCATGTAGCCAAGCTTTGGGCTCTCCAGAACACCACCTGAGCACTCTCTGGGCCACTCTCTGCCTCCAGGCCTTGGGTGCCAGTCTCCTCAACTAGTCTAGAGTCTCCTTGAGGACAGGAACCAGATCTTCTTCTTCTGCCTCCCCCTTCCCCATCCCCACTCAGCTTGAGGCACAGGGCTGGGCTCGGAGCAGCCTCAGGTCAATTCAGTGTACACTGAAAGCCTTCCTGCATTCCTCCTGTACATAAGGGGTTGCTGTGTTACATTAGGTTGGGCTAGATTGTGGAGAGCCTTGACTGCCAGGCTAAAGAGATTATTGCCCTAAGGATCAAAGCGAAAATATATCATATGTATCTCCTATAGTTACATAGGAATATTTATAATGTAACATTTATATAGTGTTTACTATGTGCCAGGTATCTCACCACATCTAGATACTATAATTATCCTCATTTTATAGTTGAGAAAACTGAGGCAGAGTATAAGTGACTTTTCCAGGACCACACAGCTAGTAAGTGGATGAGGCTGGATTTGAATCCAGATCTTTGTGACTCCAGGCAGCTAGGTGGCACAATGGATAGAATTCTTGTCCTTGAGTCAGGAAGACTCATCTTCCTGGGTTCAAATCTGGCCTCAGACGTTTACTAGTTGTGTGACCCTGGGCAAGTCACTTCACCCTGTTTGCCTCGGTCTCCTCATCTGTGAAACGAGCCGGAGAAGGAAATGGCAAACTGCTCCGGTATCTCTGCCAAGAAAACCCCAAACGGGTTTACAGAATCAGACACGACTGAAACTACTGAACGTCGAAGACAGGACCAGGCCCAGCGCTCTATCCACTGTAGCTCCCCCTGGTGGCCCCATCAGGACAAGGACTATTCCTCTGATTTTATTCTATAGGGAGCCCCCATGGAAAAGCATCCCCTCGGTCAACATAGATTGTCATCATTTCTGCAATTTCTAATCTTACTGAGTTCAGGCTGGGGCACTGAGGATCCCAGTATACATCAGGGTAGAGACTTGAACTCGGGTCTTTCTGACTCCAAGGCTGGCTCGCTACCTATTATGATACATTGCTTTTAATAGTTTAGTGCTTTTATCTGATGCCCACATACACTTAAACACTTGCCAAATCTTTGTTCTCCAGGGGTCCCCTAGGTCTAGCCTGAAGAAGTTAGATATTAGAAAACGACATTATCTACCCATTGGTGGGGGGGGGAAAGGGAAGGAAAAGAAATAAACATTTATTATGCACCTACTATGTGCCTGGCACTGTGCTAAGGGCTTTACAAATATTATCTCATTTGATCCTCACGACAACCCTGTGAGGTAGGTAGGTTAAGTGACTTGTCCAGGGTCACACAGATAGTAGGTGTCTGAGGTTGGATTTGAACTCAGGTCTTCTTGACTCCTGGCCTGCCTGACAGTGATGGGGGACCAACATGTGGGGTTTCTGGATCCATCTGACTTTCCCATTCTCTTCCAGGGTTCCTTGATCATCTGTGAATTCCTTCTCCAAAATGGGGCTGATGTGAACCAAAGAGACAGCCGGGGGCGGGCACCCCTCCATCATGCCACCTACCTGGGTCATACGGGGTGAGCGCCGGTCACAGAAGGGCCAAGGCCGGCCGTGTGCTGAGTGGCTTTGGGGGAGGAGCGGCACAGAGGCACGGGAGCTGTATGTTCCCATGTCCCCTGACCTTCCTCCCCCTTGTAGACAGGTCTGTCTGTTCCTAAAGCGTGGGGCTGACCAGCACGCATTGGATGAAGACCAGCAAGACCCACTGGCCATAGCTGTCCAGGCTGCCAATGCTGATATTGTTACTCTGTGAGTAGGAGGGTCCTGGGAATGCTTGGGGCCCATCCTTGAGTCAGAGCTGGGGGAGTGATCCAGAACATGGGGCAGGGGAACTAGAGAAGGGAAAATGAAGCCCCAATATGTGTGTTTGGGGGGGGGGCGGCTGGGTGGCTCAGTGGATAGTGCTCTGGGCCCGGAGTCAGGAACACCTGAGTCTAAATCTGGCTTCAGACACTTACAAGCTGTGTGACTTTGGGCAAGTCACTTAACCCTGTTTGTCTTAATCCACTGGAGAAGTAAATGGCAAACCACACTAGGATCTTTGCCAAGAAAGCTCCATATGGGGCCACAAAGAGTCAGACATGATTGAATGACTGAACAACAGCGTCTTTATGTGTGTGCATAGATGAGTGTGTATACGTGTATGTGCATGCATGTGTGTTTGTGGAAATATGCATGTAAGTGTATGTGTATGTATATCGTAAGTGTGTGTATGTGTTTATATATGTGTGTTTGTATGTGTATATAAGCCTATGTGTGTTTGTGTATATATGTACATCTGTGTGTTGAGTATGTATGTATATGTGTTTGTGTGTCTGTGTGTTGATATGTATATGTGTATATACGTGGTCAGTATGTGTATGAAGTACACGTGTGCATCTGTATGTATATGTGTATATATGTGTTTGTGTGTATATGTTATGTAAGTGTATTATGTGTTTATATGTGTGCGTTTGTATGTGTATATAGTGTATATTGTATGTACACTGTATATATACATATGTACATATATGTTTGTATTTGTATGTGTGTATGTGTTTGTTGTGTATGTGTGTTTGTGTGTATATGTGTATCTAAGTGTATGTATGTGTGTATGCGTTTTCATGTATCCAAGTGTATGTCTGTGTCTGTGTATACGTATGTGTATATCTAAGTGTATGTATGTATGTTTGTGTGTATCTAAGTGTGTGTCTGTGTGTCTATGTGTATCTAAGTATATGTGTGTGTCTGTGTATAAGTATGTGTGCATCTAAGTGTATGTATGTGTGTGTCTGTGTACACATATGTGTGTATCTAAGTATGTGTGTATGTGTTTGTGTGTATATGTGTATCTAAGTGTGTGTCTGTATACACATGTGTGTATCTAAGTGTGTGTATGTGTTTCTGTGTCTATGTGTATCTAAGTGTATGTGTCTGTGTCTAAATATGTGTATGTATGTGTGTTTGTGCATCTATGTGTATCTAAGAGTATGTGTGTGTCTGTGTATATGTATGTGTGTATCTGAGTGTATCTGTATGTCTACGTGTATCTCAGTGTACGTCTGTTTCTGTGTGTACGTATGCGTGTATGTGTGCCTGTGTGTTTATGTGTATCTAAGTGTATGTATGTGTGTTTGTGTATCTATGTGTATCTAAGTGTATGTGTGTGTGTTTGTGTGTCTATGTGTATCTAAGTGTATGTGTGTATCTAAGTGTGTATGCATCTGTGTGTACATGCGTGTGTCTGTGTGTCTATGTGTATCTCAGTGTACGTCTGTGTCTATGTACGTGTGTATGTATGTCTGTGTCTACGTGTATCTCAGTGTACGTCTGTGTCTGTGTGTACGTCCGTGCGGGGTGCCTAACGGCCTCACTTCTCTCTGTCCCGTCCCTCTCCCCGCTCCTCCAGGCTTCGGCTGGCTCGGATGAATGAGGAGATGCGAGAAGCTGAGGGACCCCTTGGACAGCCAGGTCAATACCCGGGCAGCAGCCCCACTGAACTCCAGTACCGGAAATGTATCCAGGAGTTCATTAGCCTTACTATTGACGAGTGTTAGCACCCTGGTCCCCACCCAGCCCCTTCTTTCTTCATTTTGTCCCTGAGGGGACGTGGCGAGGGGGGTGTTGGGGCCCTGGAAGCCAGGCCCAGGGCCACTGTGTGTCCCTGCCCCATTTTCTGACAGATCAGCCAGAGACTGGGGATGGACTTGGGGTCTGGCAGATCAGGGGAATCACCTCCCGGTCCATCCGCAGGGTGGGGAGGAGGTAGCTCTCTATTTTGGAGGCACCTGGAGCCTGGGATGATGCCCCTTCCTGGATCTAGCCTGATAGAGCTATCCAGATCCCATCTCCTCGGAGTCCCCGGTCCCCCACCCCCCACCTCGCATGCTCTGTGACCAGGTCACATCCCAGGCATCTATCTCCTTCCTCAAGCCCCTGTTCCACTGCCCAGCCTGCCCTCTCAGCCTGGTCCTGTCTTCTCTCCATAGCCCCTCTCCGCTCCCCTGCCCCTTACCATCAGGGAGGGAGAAAGCTTTCTTCCTCCTGAGGGCTCCCACATGGGTCGGCCTGGCTCACACTCTCCTCATATCCCAGGAACCCTGCTCCCCATTTCAGCGTCTCCCAGACATCCGGAGCTCCTCTTCCCAGGCTAAGACCCACTGGATTCTGCTGTAGGCTGGGAGGAGGAGGGGGAGGAAAATAGTCTGTCTAGAGGATGCAGACCCATGTACCTCAGTGAAGCACCCTTGGGCCCCAAGGCCAACGGAGCCTTTTTTTCTCCATTCCACCCCCATTCCCCCAAGGCTGATCTTCTAGGACACTGGTCTGGCAGGAGCCTGACTCAGAGCCTTGTGGCTTCAGGGACCCCCCAAGCAGGGGTCACCCCCCTCCTCTGGGGCCTGGGCTCCATCTCCCTTCGTCAGTCCTGGGCCAGGCTCAGGATGCCAACCCCTTGGCCCCTGAATGCTGGCGTTATGGCTGGACGGCGTGGCTGGCCACGTCCAACCCGTCCCCCAGGATCCCCTCCTCTCTACTGGTGGGCAGTGGTGCTGTCCCTGATGCAGGGCCTGTCAGGGGAACAGAGACTGGATGCTGCCGGCCCCCAGACCTTTAAAGGAGAAATACTGTATCGGTACCTTATCGAGAGTCATTGTATAAAGCAGCTTTGTGCACTTTTTCTCACTTCCCACCACGTTTATGTTTCTGGTTTGGGCCCTGGATTTGCTCTGCTGGGTGCTTGGCAGTGGGGCTCAGAGGCCAGGTGCATGTGGGTGCTCAGAGAACCGGCTTGGTGCCCCCCCCGCCCCCCAACAACAACACGAGGGGAAGCATCCGTGATGTTGCTGCCCCAGGTGCTGCCGCCAGACTTTTTTTTAAACTGGCCTTCTTCCCCATTACCATTACCCCCACTCCACCCTGCTAGTGCCATCTTGGTTTTTGACTGGAGATCTTGGCCTCTATTCTTTTTCCAAGTGTCCATCTCCCTGCCATGACTCCTTATTCCTTGGACAGAGCCTATTGGGCATGGCCTAGACAGATGGATGGATGGATGGATGGATGGAAGAGTCATTTTCCCTGGGGACCTGGCATGGGAAAGTAGGAGGGGTGGTTGTAAGATAGAGAGGGGCCAGAGAAACTTATAGGATTGCTTGTACCAAGATGGGCTGTCCAACCTTTTTATTACTAGCCTATAGCTATGTAGACAGTCCTCTCTGAATGCTCCCTCCTGGATCTTCCTTTGCTGAGTTTTTGGGGTTTTTTTGAGTGGGGACTGGAAATGCCCTGACCCACTAACCTTTAACTTTGGGTTTTCTTTTGTTTGTGACTGGAAGCCTCTCCCTCCTTTTCCCCCTCCCCCCAGGGCTCTGGCTCTGGTCCTGTCCCTTTCTCAGTGCTTCCCTTTAGTCGAGACCTGAGGGATTGGGAAATGGTCCTCGGCCACTGGACTGCTTCCTTCTCCTCCCGTTCTGGGTTGGGGTATCACTGGAGCATGGCATGTGCCAATGGGCCTCACTTTCCCCACACATGGACAGTTAGTACTTTCTGGGTCTGGGTTGGAGGGAGATGGATGAAAGGGAACGTGGTCTGGGGAAGGGATGGAATTGGAGAGGCCTGGGATTTGGGGAAGGGTAGAGACTGTAACACTGAGAGATTGGAGGGAGCATGCGCACAGAGCCCTCTGCCTTGCCAGAAACAGAAAGGGGCACAAGATACAGATACAACTGACTTAGATGTGGGGCGGGGAGTGGGGGGTAGCTGGAAGGCTCCCTTAGGCCATGGAGTTCATAGCTGGGGAGGGGGCTTTAAGCTTCTGGTCACTCAGCCCCTCCTCCACTGCTGACCTGGCCTGGCTGGGGAGGGATTGGGGAGGGGGGTGTCACTATGCAAACTGCCACCCAGGGAGAGGGAGGCTCCGTAGACTCATAGGGGCTGGGCCAGCCAGAGTGGGCTCCCCCTGCTGGCCAGCCCCCTGTCCCCCACCTCACTGTAAATAAGTGCTAAACTGAATTAACCTATTTCCTTCTGCTTGCTTTCTGTGCACCCTCCCTCCCCTGAGGATGGAACGGGGCCTCTCCGTGGCTCTGAGCTTTGTTTGAACATTTTGAACCAGTTATCTGGGATTCTGCCTTTCTTTCCTCCTTCCATGGTCTTCTGAATCAAACCCTCTTAATAAAAATCTCACTCCACTCCCACCTGCTCCTGCTTGGGCTCACTTATTCACTGGGATCTCAGCCTTGGGGGCTCTGTGATCTTTCGATGGGACGTCTTGCCTCCCAACTGTGCTGCTTGGTCACCGCTCTCTCTGCTCTGTCTCTGGCCAGGGTCTGGGACGGGCAGGGTGATAGCTCAGTGTGGCTCCCTCTGTCCCTTTCCCTCATCCCCTTCAAGGGTGCTGGGGCTTTGGGAGCAGCCCTGAAGTACCACCAGGTCCTGGACTCTCTACCTGATCTCAGCTTTACCTGATGTGGCTGCAGACAGAACACAAACCTGTCCCAACAGCAAACTTACTAACTCACTTTTCTGCTGGGTTCTCTCTTCCTTGACTGCCATCCCCTCCCGGAGTTGCCCTTACCTCTAATGACCATATGGGCCCCCAGCAATGGGGGCCAGGTGGGCTCAGGCTGTGAAGGTCCCAGAAGAATCATAGGCTGACTGGGAGTCTAGCTTCTCCCTCTGCCATGGGGCTCTGAACCCAAGCCTCTCTGTGAGAGGGGCAAAGTAGTTCCCATCTCAGGAGGGCCAGGGGAAAGCCAGTGAGGCCCTGGAGGTGAGCACTTGGGGCCCAGTGGGTTGGGGGTTGTGTCTGGTTTGCAGGCTTTGATTATGACTCCTGGGTTGGGTTGGGGAGGAGGATGAGGGGCCTCTAGACTTGTTGCCCAGGATGTGGGGTAGGGAGAGAGGGTCTGGGGATCCTGGACTTTTACAGGATGATCCTGGAGGTTTCCTCCAACCTAGATCCTTGAATAAGATGGTAGGAGGTGAGTGGGGGCCAGGTCTGAATCTGTTCTCTTTTCTCCCCTCCCACACCATCTCCTTGCAGGTGATACCACCTATCTGGACATCTTCCGGGAGTTCTCCCACATGGCGTCCCACCACCCAGAGAAACTCAACCGGCAGAGCCTCCATGTCAGCCCCTCGGCCCCGTAGCTTCTCCCTTCTCTCCGGGGGGTTGGGCTGGGCCTTCAGCCTGAGCTTGTCCCTGCCTGGTTTTAGAAATACAGGGAGCAGGAGTACTCATCCTTCTAGGGGAGGGGAGGGGAGATGGTTTCTCTATAGCATGCCTATCTCCAGGATTTGTCCACTAGCCTGGAAACAGAAGAAAGAGAGCAAATTTGGGGCTCAGCTGGACTGAGTCTGAGATCTTTGCCCCTCTGCTTGCCAATGGGACACATAGGGAGGGGAGTGGGACCCTTAATGGGGAGCAGACAGGCTTGATCTTGTGTTTTAGGGCTGGATGAGACCTCTCTACCCTAGTTACTGAACATCGGAAGTAGGGCTTTCTCTCCTTTGGACCCTCTTCTCAGCCTCACAGGCCCTAAGGCCTAGGCTCCCCTAATCTTCTGCTAGGGGACTGAAACTCTCTCCCCCATGAGTTAGGAGGTCGCTGTCCTCAGCCCCTGCTCAGGAGCATTTTGGCAGGGCTCAGTCTCATGTCTTGTACCCATTGCTCAAGTCTCTTTGCCCTAGTGAGGGCACAGTTCAGGGGAGCCAGGCACCGTGCATGTTATCCATTCCCTTTTCAAGCATGAGTGGCTGGTCCACTCCCATATAACCAGGGCCAAGACCCCACTACCCACCAACCAGCTTGTGCCCTTGCCCTAATGGATGAGGCTTGGGGAGGAGAGGTTAGTGTCCCATCCCTAATAAAGCCAAAGACAGAGAAGTAGGACCCTGTGATTGTGTGTTTGGGGCTCAATCCTGACCTAGAGGCTAGAGGACTATGGGGTAGAGGCAAGATATGGGCTCCCCTGGGGTCTCCAGCACCAACTGTTGTGTAGCCCTTCCCCCAACTCAGGGTTCACACTCAGTCCTAAGGAGCCTGGGTCCTCCTGCACCATTAGCACCCCCAAGCAGCTAGTTCCTGGTCAGCAATCCTCCTTCCCATACCCACTCCCTCCCTGCCCTAAATTGCTGTGAGCGCGAGTAAAATGCCAACTTGTTTTAATGCCTGATCAAGGCTGAGAGATGGGAAATCTGCTGCAAAGGGGGCTCGATGCCCCAGAACTCATGGGGCATTACCTGCACTAGTGCTTTTTCTTGGTACTTCCTTAGCAGGGGGTATTGGGTAGGGAGGACAGCCCTGGGCTCAGCAGAAGGGCCGGGGACCATAGCAGGGGGCTTCTGGGAAGCTCTGGAGTCGAGGGTTGTACATGGGCAGGTATTTTCGGAAACATTTGGCCATCTTGTTGTCACATTCACAAGCCATTTTCTCACAGCGGTCCCGAGTCTTCACTGTGGAGTTGGGGGTGGGGGAGAGAGGGGTGAAGAGATGGAGGGATCACCCATCATGCCCTCTGTTCATGGTTATGTGGCTCCCCCTACCCTCCAGCATACATTCTCTTCCCCACTCTCAATCCTCTTTATGGAGAAGATGACTGGACAGAGGGAAGGAGCCTGGGATAGCATGGAAAATCTCACTCTGAGCCACCCTTCCCTCCAGTTCCCAGACTCCATCTCCATCTCCTCCTCTTCCTATCCCCTCTCCCTAGGGCTAAACTCTAGAACTCACCACACTTCACCTTGGTCCCCAGGTTAAGGTATCTGTAGGTGTGAGAGCCAGGGGTGCAGCCAAACACCTCTGCTTTATTGTAACAGCAGTCATGACTGTGACAACACCTGCCATAGGGGAAGAGAAAATGATCTTGGGGTCTCAGTGGATTGCACATTCAATATGGGTCTGCAGTGGGATTATAGGAGCCAAAATAAATTAATGAAACCTTTAGACTGCATTGAGAACCAATGTCCCCAGGAGTGTTATGTTCAGTCCCAGGGTCTAAATTGTTAGAAGGCCATTGAAAAACTGGAAGACCAGAAAGCTAAGGGGCCTTGACTCCATTACATACGAAGAACACTTAAAAGACCTGGGGATGTTTAGCCTGGAGAAGACTCAAGGGACCTGGGAACTGTCTCTAAAGTGTTTGGGGTGGGGAGGCAGTGAAGTAGAAGAGGGATTAGGCAGACCCAGGAGCGGTAGGTGGAAGGTCCAAAAAATGTCAATGGAAACCTCCTCTTTGGTATCAGGGCTACCCCAAAGTGGAAGCGCCTCCTCAGGAGGTGGGGGCTCCTCCTCTCTGGAGGTCTTCTTGTTAGAGACAGAATAGAGGATTTCTGTTCCTCAGGCTGGATCAGCTGACTGCTGCTCTCTTCCAACATGGAGATTCTGGGGTTATGTGAAGGAGCCCCTCATCCCTCAGGGTCCCCAAAGCCAGATGGCTCCGCTCATTGACTCATTCTGCTCCCGACCCCCACGGGCAGGAAGGACGCAGGGCATCTGGGCATTTCCCATGTCTGGCCCACGTTTCACGAAGTAAGCATGAGAAGAGAACCTTCAAATCAACATTTGAAGATTAGTTCAGTTGTTTGTGTGCAGAGAGAGAGAGAGCTCAGGACGTGCCACAGCAGGAGGAAGAGATGGCAGAGGGGAGGGGCCCAGAAAAGAGCATTTCGTGGCTTCTGAAAGGTTCTTATCCATGCTGTCATTCTTGCTCGTTCAGTACCAAGCTCATGCTGGCGACAGTGCAGACCTCACCTCCAAATTTCAGCACTGATTACCTCCCGCTAGTTACAGCTCTGGGGGGTGGGCAGAGACCAATGGGAGTGACAGACCCATATGTGTTTGGTGGAGTGTCTGAGTGGCTTAGAGCTCTATTCCCCAGTAAGTGACCAAAGGATGTTGGGAAAAGTGGGCCAAATCTCCCACTCTTTCTTAGGCTCTGGCCCTCTTGTCACTTTTTCCTTGTCTCTGTGGTCATCCTAACCCATACCATCTCATCCCTTCCCACCCTCTCCCACCCCAGTCTAACCCATCACACCCTCTCCCATCTCATCCCATCCTATTTGTATCTCTTGGTTCTAGGGACTGGTTACTCTGACCCCTCCCCTCCTGCCTCTTATTGGAGAAAGTACTTTTTTCCCCCTACCTCATCTTTCTGGCTTTCTGGCCCTGTGGAAGAGCCAGCTCCTAGCTGAGCAGGAATGGGAAGGATATTAGTAGGGAGAGGGAAGAGGGGGAATTCAGGATGAAAGGGAGATCTTGAAGATTTCTTGGGATATTGCACACCTTTCATTTCTCCCTCAGTCTCTTTCTGTTTTACCTGCCAAGGGGGTTGTGACAGGAAGGGATACTCTGCCTTGCTGTCTGCCCTCCATCTTGCCTGCCGCAGTCGAGGTCCAGGCTCCTGCCTGTGGGCCAAGTCCCCAGTTTCCAGACCTTGGTTTTTGGTGGCCCCAGATCCACCCCTGCCCCTGCCAGCTCCTTACTTGTCAATCTTGTCCATGGGGGCACCCTGGGTGCCAGGGCCACAATGACAGCCATAGTTGCTAAAGTTGGCCAGCCCATGTGTGAAAGTGTGCAGTCTGATCAGTTCATCCAGCTGGGCTTCTGTGCAGCTCCCCTGGGACAGTGCTAGGACAGGGAAGGGGGAGGAGGACAGAGCCTGAGGAGGGGGACCACTGACCCATGACCCTGAGAGGAAAACCCTCAGGCTGGGAGTTCAGGCCTCAACCCTCATCTCTGAGGGAGACAGAGACCTGGGTCTGAGCCCCTTGGGCCAATTCCTTCCCCTCTTTGAGACTCAACCTTTCCATCTGTATAATGGGGAAGGCCTCCTGTCCTCCCATACCTGGCTTCTTCCTTAGGTAGGGAGAGTGGGAAGCATTTTAGACTCCAGAGAAGAGCTAAGGGGTCTCGCCCAGGGGTTACCATCCACTCTTGGTTATCCAAACACGAGTCATCACCATTCATTCCAACCTCCCCAGGCCACCCCTTCATCAGTGGGACTGTGGTCAAGGGATATAAACTCATTTTTATTATTGGACTGTTCAAAGTGAGGTCCAGAGAAGGAGCTATAATTAGGGTGGAGAGAGTGGGGCCGTTTCCCAGGGCACCAAAACGGAGAGGATGCCCACACCGCTATGCTCCTTCCATCTCTCCAACCATCCTCCAGAATTGATTGGCAATGTAGAAATGACCGGTTGTTGTCCTCGGGCACACCTCCTCCCTCTTGTGCCTGCACCCTGGAGAGCACCTCTCTCTACTCTCCAGCCTTGGGCACAAGCATTCCTGATCGTGGTTCTAACCTGTTGACTAACTAATCCTCCAAAGGGCTTTGGACCTTAAGAGAACCGATTCCTGGATCATTCTCTTTAAGCGTAATCTCAGCTTCTATTGAACTGATGCCTGGGTAGGGACTTAGGGAGCTTTGTCTGTTGGAGAATCCATGTTATCCCCAGCCCACCTCTTTGCAAGGATACTTACCCAAGGCCAGGACCAGCAGGCGAAGAAAAGTGGGAGCCATGGTTAGGTGGGGCCTCTCAGGCGCTCTGGGACTGGATGCACTGGGGAGGTGGTCGGGGAGAAGGTGTCCCTAGCTTGATGGAGAAGCCTTTGAGCTCTTTAGCCGAGGCTGGTGGGGCCCTACCTTTATGTACCTCCCCCTGACCCTCCTTCTGCTCACCGCTAATAACCAGTCCTGGGGAGGCCTGTGATTAGGCAGGAAAGGAAGACTCACTACCCTTAGAATATGTGCTGCCTCCTTCCAGCCTAGAGAGTGGGTGGGGGTGACAGGGAGTTCATGGAGTCTGTAGAACATTGACCTGGGGTGGGGAGGGGGTCCTCTGTCCCTGTGCACCTTCCCCAGAGTCCTGGCTGCTTTGCCCTGACTCTACTCAGGAGAAGGCCAGCATGACAGGGGTCCCCCATTTTACCCAGGCACCACCCCTAGAACAGAAAAATTTGGATGAAGATGAGGATGAGGGGGTCTGGGGAGAGGACCAAGTTATTTCAAGGCTCATGGGTCCAGCCGGCTGGTGCCATTAACTGTAGGTTGTTGCCGCCCACTGCCCTTCCTGAGTGCCCTCCGGGGTGGGTGAGCTCATTTGCAGAGCTTGCTCTACACCCCCATCCCAGGAGGCTGAAGTTTGGAAGCCAGTGTCCAGTGATCCTACGGAGGAGGGGAAGGGACTGGGGGCCCCCTCGCAGCCCCTTGAGCCCCTACTCCAATTCCAATATCAGTTCCAGTCCACAATCAGAGCACGTCAGGACTGGGAGGGAATGTGGAGGGGTCTGGATGCCCAGGAATTTGCTGACCAAAAGGATGACAAGCCTACTGCTTCAGAGACCTTCACAAGGGGAGAGCCCACCCTTCACCAGGCAGTCCACCCCACTTTGGGACGGCTTTCAGTGTTAGCATTTCCTGATGTTCCCCTGAAGGCTAGCCAGACCGCCAGACGAACACAGAGGAACCCACAACGTTTGTACAGAGAACCCTCCTCTCCAGAGAAATGCAGACACTAGCACTCATTGAGTCAGAGCCCACCAGATAAATACTCACACACCATGTCCAACACAATTCCCTCCCTCCATCCTACAGGACCTCCACCCACCGTTCCTGGTTCTGCCCTCTGGGGCCAAGCAGAACATCTTCCACAAGATGTTCAGTTGTTTCAGTCATGTCTGACTCTTTTTGGGGTTTCTTGGCAGAGATACTGGCATGGTTTGCCATTTGCTTCTCCAGCTCATTTTACAGATGAGGAAACCAAGGCAAACAGGGTTAAGTGACTTGCCCAGGGTCACACAGCTAGTAAATGTCTGAGGCTGGATTTGAACTCAGAAAGATGAGTCTTCCTGATTCCAGGCCCAGTGCTCTATGGTACCCTTTAGCTGCCAAAGCATTCATTAAGTACCTACTGTTTGCTAGGTGGTGGGAATAGTCAACTAGCATTTATTAAGCACCTACTGTGTGCCAGACAAGTACAGAAGACAGAAAGGTAGAAATCTATAACTAAGCTATTAAAACTGCACAAAGAACTGACACGGTCTCTGTCCCCGAGCCGCTCCCATTCACCTGGAGCAGACAGCAGGTACAATCACTTGTCAGAACCTCATTTTCTGCATTTGTAGGATGAAGAGGGTTGTACTCGATGATCTTTACTGGTGGCTTTGACCCTTAGCCCTGCCTGGTAGGGCTGGAGGGGCCAATAGATGGGGAATGAGTCTCCCACCAGGTGCCCTCGGTTCTCTCCTCCCACTCCCTAGTTAAAGGTGCCTGGTTCAGAAGAGAGTCAAATATGAGAAAGTCACTGGGCCCTGTCTCAGTCCTTGGGATCTTCGGCTCTCAGAATGACTCGAGGGGCGCTGGCACATGGCAAGAAAGGCTAAGTTAGGAGCCAATGGCTCTGAATACACACAGAAGATGCCAAACTGGGTGGATACATTTTATTAAAGAAAAATAAAATAAATAAAATAAAACAAGAACCAACCACTTTGGAGGCAAAGGAACCTTGTACTTCCCCCTAACACTGGGGAAGTTAAAGCTTTCACACATCCAGTTAGGTGGCCTTGGCCAGATAAATAAGGACAGACAGAGATATCTACAATCCTCCAGACAAATATACATAAAAAGACATGCAAAAGCATTCATTCATAGGCACCCACGGCCCTCCAGACTCACACACCTATACTCATAGAGACACATCCACAAGGGCAGGAACACACATGTGACACCACACACACAAAGAGGGCTGAGCAATACTGACTGGGAGATTTGGGGCCTCCCAAAGTGTGCCCTTGTGGTCCCTGGGGCTGGGCTATCCTATGTCTTCACGCCTGACTGCAGCCAGGGCCCTCGGAATCGCCCATGGCCCGTGATGCCCACACAATGTGCCTGAAGAGGGCCCCCTTCTGAAATGGCACTGCCTGAGGTGGTTTCCGTCTTCCACAGGGGCTGAGATTGGTTCTGCTGGATGACCAGCACCCTCACCCCCTCTCTAGGTCCCTCTGAGGCTTCCACGCTCATCGTCCTGGATCTAAGGAAGCGGTGGTAGCCCAGGACAAAGGCCAGGGCTGCTGCATCCAGAAGGAGCTCCACCATCTCCACGACCGAGAGCACTGAGGAACCAAACCACAGGCTCCACAGACTGCCCATTCTGGACAGAAGCTGGGTGACCTGCCGAGGGGAGGGAATAGGCCCGAGGAGCGTGAGCAGCACGGCCAGGCCAGGCGCTCTCTCCCCAGCCGAGGTCCGAGTGTCTGGACACAGCCCAAAGCCTTAACCCCTCCACACATGATCCTCTACTCAGCCCTTCTTCCTTGGGATCCAACCCCTCTCCTCTCAGGCCCGTTCCCATAGCCTGGTCCCTGCCCTCTCATTTGCCCATTTCTCAGTGTCCTGGTCTGTTCCCTCTAATTCCCCTGCTCTTAAGGGCCCAGCCCCAGGGACCACAGAGTCCAGCCTCTTTCCTTGTACTCAACCCCTCTGTTCTCACTTCCAGCAGGATCCTAGCCCCTTTCCCTCAGGGCCCTCAGGGTTCAGCCCCAGCCCTCTGGCCTAGCCCAGCTCTAGACCTGATGCTCACCGAATACACCGGAGTTTCATCCATGGAGCGATAGTTGAGCTGCCGGTAGAATATGTGGACCTTGGCGATGCCTCTCCTGCTCGGGAGAAAAGCCACCAAGGGATGAGCCAAAGGAAGTCTCCCCTCACCTTTTCATGCTTAGGCCCCTGGGTTGGCTAAGAGGAGCCCACTGGGCTTAGGACAGAAGGAGCTGTGAGGCTGGTGGGGCCGGCTCCCACCCACAGTCCAGGCATATGGGTCGGGATGGGCAACGGTATTTTAGAAAGGAGCCTGGATTTCACCCCACACCTACTTCTTTTTCTTGGAATCCTTCTTGCCCAGTGTGGACAGGATCCAGTCCTACAAGGGAAACACTTGGTTACTGAGTCTGTCCTCAGACCCTTCCCCAGCCCGCCCCTCAGCAGCATCTCTATGAGGGGGCGGGGAGGGGACCCGAAGCTGAGGAGCCTCTGCCGTTCTCTAGCTGTGTGACCCTGGGCCAGTCCTGTCACCTCTGTGGGACTTGTTTCCTTCATCTGTATAAAGGGGGGAAGGTCAAGACTCAGGATCCTAAGTTGGTGTTCTTTCTTCACATAACTCACATGAACATGTGCTTCTGTGTGTGTTGGGGGTGGGGGAGGATAAATGTTTATTAAGCTCCTACTGGATGCATTCACCGTGCTAAGCGCTTTACAAATATTCCTTTATTTGACCTTCACAATGGCCCTGGGAAGGGAGTGCTATTATTATCCCAAATTCATGGTTAAGGAAGCTGAGGCAAACTTCATTGAAATGACTTTGTCAGGGTCACGCAGCCAGGAAGCGCCTGAGGATGGGTATGAATTTGGATCGTCTTGACTCTAGGCCCAGCGCTTTATCCCCTGGACCACCTAACTGCCTAGGCATGCCTATGTGTGCCCAGATGCACACACGTAAACATAATATACATGGATGTGTACGTATGGATGTGGGTGTGCATGTGCGGGGGGGGGATGGTTAATTCTCAGTATAAAGTAGAGGGAGAGTAAAGAACCGTGGGGGGTCTTGGCCTCTGTGGCCAGGATTTGTTTCTCAGAGGACACTGAGAAGTTTTCCTGAGTTTTAGGGATCTCTGACCCTCCCCCGTCCCCACCCCCAGCTTCGGGGCCTCTTACCTCTGCCTTAGATGATGGCCATTTGGCGACCCCTGCTGAGAGGTGGTACAAGGATTCCCTGGAGAGATACCCATAGGCCCCCTTGGGTTAGAGGAGCAGCAGATAGACTCCTTCCTCCCCCACCTGACCCTCACCTGCAGGACCCCACCCCCCACCCCCTGAAGGTGCTACCCCACCCTTACCTGCACGGCTTGGGGCAGCGGCTGAAGCAGGGGAGCCTGTGGGAGTCCAGGTTTTGGTACAGTTTGTAGAAGCAGTGACCTAGAAGGGGGAGGGCAGGAAAGTCCAATGGTCAGCAATCGGCACCTGTGTGCTGGGTGGGCATCCAGGATCCTGGGTCCTCCCTGCTTTGGGGTCGGGGAATTGGGCAGGGGATTCTAGGCAGGTTATGGAGCAGCAAAAAATCTGTGAGAGTTGAATGTGAACTGGGACCATTCTCCTCCGATCACATGTGTAAAGCAGGTATATGCAATGGGGTATGGATGGTCTAGCCTGATGGAGACCCTGAGCCCAATACCAGGCAGCCAAGTCCTCCATGGATGGAGGAGGAAGGCCCCAACATCAGAAGAGAAGCCAGTGGGATTAGGGAGGCATGGTATAGGACGAGTATTGAGGAAGAGAGGGCTGCCAGTGTCTCTGCCCACTCATAACCTCTCCCCACTCCTTTGCCAGAATGGCCTCCCAGGCTTTTTCCTCACCCCAGGCTGGATGCCGATTGTAGTTGCAATACTGGGCGCCCCTCGGGAGTGGGTAGAAGTAATAGCCACAGCCACAGGTCTGGATCATTAGCTCCTGGAAGCAGGAGTGCAGACAAGCCTGGGAAGAGAGGGGGAGAGGGCTGGTTAGCCAGAGGGCACCTTGGAGCTAGGCTTCCCTCACTGGCTTCCCCCTGTAGCTTTCCCCTAGCTAGAGTGGGAGAATGACTGAGTGTCTTCACCCTGGGCCCCAGGGCTCTGGGCAGCCAGCTGGTAGGGTTGGCCTCTCAAACGCTCACTCCTGGGGGATCCCCCACTTGAGAGGCTGCCTGCCCCTGAGAGGGCCACCCAGCTGGCAGGGAGTACCTTGGATCATTATGGGCAGGGGGCAAGGGGTATCCCCAGGGTCCTGCCAGGAACACCAGCTGTCTTCAGATATTGGAAGGGCTGCCCTTTGGATGAGTCCTTAGCTTTATTCTGCTTGACCCTCCAGGGTAGTCCCAGGAGCAATGGCAGATTTTGGCTGGGTATCTTTGAAAAGTCAGTGGCTCTTAGCGGGGTCCCAAAGTGGGCTGAGACCTTGGCAAGGAGCAAGGGAGGGAGACAGGCCTCTGTTGCTGGCATCTTCAAGCAAGGGCTGGATGTCCAGACAAGGGTGATGGTGGAAAGGGTTTCTTTCTGAGGTGATGGTTACTCTAGTCCACTAAGGGCTCACTGGGATGGGGAAAGGGGTGGGGGGACATAGAGTGGGACGGGAAAGGCTGATACCTGTGTGGAATAGGCGCTGTCATAGAGAAGCTGGACGTCCACGTCCTCACCCTCCTTTGTGCAGTGGCCATACTGCCCCCCTAGCCGGTGCACCTCATCCTGGGGAGACACAAAAGGTGGCCTCTCAGTCCTCTGGCTCTGGCTCCCCAATGTGCACGGCCCTAGCTGTCTTCAGGACAAATAGTAGGTCACTGGTAGCAGGGCGGGCACAGTATTTTACGGCTGATTGGGAGTAGGGCACCTTATTGGGGAGCCAGGAGAGGGTGTTGGTGGGTGACATCAGAGAGGCGTCAGGAGGGAGGAAAGGGGACAGGGGCTGATCTTAGGGCTGGGGAATATAGTTAAGATCACAGATCTAGAGTTGATGAGGTCAATTTTATGGGGTAGGGGAAGGCCCATATCTCATCCAAGGCTCAGCGCCCTCCCACCCCCTGATGATAATGCAGTCTCTAAGTGCGGAGGGACCTCCGAGACCACAGGATCTCAGAGGTCATCCAATGTAATCTTTCCATTTTACAGATGAAGAAACTGAGCCCAGATAATAAGTGACTTGCCCAGTCACCCAGATGGTCAATAGAAAAGCTGGGCTCCCAGCCCAGGTGCTCTGCATTCTTCTGCAGTCACCCATCTTGTCCACTCTGTCCTGAACCTCCCCACTCCTTGTCTCTGGGGCCCTGCCTCAGCCCCCTGGCTCACCTCTCTCACACCAATTGTGGTCTCAGTGCCTGGACAAATGTTGAAGCCCTGGTACTCCAGGAAAGGTGTGTGGTTCTGGGCATGGATCATGACCTTGACTCCAGCCTCAGTGGACAGCAATGGGAGGTAATGATTTCGCTCAGCCTTGAGAATGAGGCTGATTCCTGGCAACAAGAAAAGGAGGACAAGGGAGGCTGTTAGTCCGGACACCTGCAGCGCTTTGCATACCAGGCTAGGCCCTGGGGCCCAATCAGGGAGCCAGAACCCCAGCATTCAAGACCTTCTGCCATCTGATGCCAAGCTACCTGAGCAGTTTTTCTCACACTACACCTCCCTTTTTGCCCCTTGCCATACTTCATGGTCCAGCCCAAAGGGGTCAGATGAATCTCCAGCAGGCTGTGTGCATCTGGCCCAAACTCTCAATATGGCTCAAACCAGATTCAAATGCAAATGAGAAATACTTAACAAAATAAATAAAAATGCAATAAAACATAGATAATATTCCATTTTAAAACCAAGTGTCTGTGTGGCCCTTCCTTATAGAAGGCTCAGTGGCCCTGGTTCTGTTTGAGTTGGGCACCATTGGTCGGGCCAAACTGAACTCCATATTTCTAGAGTCCCTCCCAGAAGTCTAGGGTCCCCTTCTTCTGACATTCTCATCTGCCTTCCCCTACATTGGGGCCTTTTTTAGTACCACCCCCCATGCTTGGAGCATATTCCCTGCCACCTCATCTCCCATCTGATGAAGACCTTCCTTCTTGTCAAGGCCTGGCTCAGTGGTCACCTTCTCCATGGAACCTGTCCTGATCGAAGGAGGGATTGGTCACATTTCTACAGCCTCTGCATCCCCATATGGGAAGTACTGGGTCTTGCCCTCCACCTTAGATAAATATTTGTTGAATTTAGGTGAATTAGAGAGTGCTTAAGCAGGCATCGTCACCCTTAGCAGGATCATGGAGTCAGGGAAGTTCGTGTAGGAGTCCCAGACCTCCCCTGCTGTGTGACCTCTTTCGGTGTGGCCTCCTGCCTACCTGGCCCTCGTCCTTGGCCTTACACAAACTCTCTGCAGGACCTAACGTGAGTCTCCTGTCTCCTTTGGATTGCAGCGCCTTCATCTAGAAAATGATTCTAACCTATAGCCTCCATTAGAGGAATTTGAATTTAACAAGAATGAAAGTCTTACTCTCTAATTCTAGCTTCAGTAATAGCTTCTTACTGAATTATTCTCATTACTTCAAGGTTGGGAGGGAGGAGTACACCTAGAGTCCTTAATTCATCATGTTGTCTCCTTGGATCACAGATTTAGGGGTGAAGAGACCTAGGAGGTCATGTGGAAACTGATTCCCAAAGAAAGGAGATGACTTCCTAAAGCTGAGAGAGTTGGGATCTGACTCCAGGCCTCTGCTTGCTGTTTCCGCTCTCCGCACTCTCTCTTTTCCTATGGGTTAAGGTCAACCGTGTTGCAAAGGGTGCATGAAGGGGAGCTAGCAATACCTGCATGCCAGTCCCTCAAGCCTTCCAAGGCCCCTCTGCTTTCCTTCCCTAGATAGGCCCCTGCTGTACCTACCGTGAGTGAGCCCAGACCGGTTGGCTTGCCAGAAGTTATTCATTCCTTCATTGTTGAAGGTGTAACAGCTCCCATAGATGGGATGTTGGAAGACCTTATAGTCGCTGTGAAAGCCAAAGATATCAGTGGGATGGACCCCCAGATCAGCTGATCTGGGCCCTCGGGGTTAGTTGAAATGACCCCAGACTCTTCTCTGCTCTTCGCTTGAATGCCCTCAGCCTAGCCCCAAGTCCTTGCTTCATTTGGCTCCTTGGATTTAGGACTAGAATGGACCTTGGCAAATGTTTAACCATAATATCAGAGCAGCTAGGTGATGTGGTAGATAGAATGCCAGGCCTGGAGTCAGAAAGATTCGTCTTTACTAAGTTCAAATCCAGCCTCAGACACTCACGAGCTGTGTGACCCTGGGCAAGTCATTTAACCCTATTTGCCTCAGTTTTTCCTCATCTGTCAAATGAGCTGGAGAAGGAAATGGCAAACTACTCCAGTAACTTTGCCAAGAAAACCCCAGATGTGATCATGAGGAATCTGACACGTGACAAACAACTGAATGACCACCACCACTGCGCTATCACCTGGTGTCCCAGACTTAGAGATGGAAAGGACTTTTGAGATCAAATTTTGCAGAAAAAAACCCAAAAAACTGAGGCCACCCAGGGAAGTGACTTGCCCAAGGTCACACAGGAAATAAATGGCTGAGCCAGGATTCAAACTATTAGTTTCCTGACTCCAAATTTAGTGCTGTTCCCCGCCCACCAGGAGCAGCCTTGGTTCAGATTTCCCAGGGCTTTGTAGCCCTAGGTCCTGGCCCTGCTTTCCCAAGGCCTTGGAATGTTCTGGGAGGCTATGGAGGGGGCATTGCCAGTGGATGCGGGCCAGGAGGGCTTGGTTCCCAATCCTCCTTCCTCATTGTCCTATCTACCCTGCCCCAATCTTGGCTTCTCACTCTTCCCTGCTTGCCCTTCATATGTCTCCTGGCATACCACCCACCCCAGCTCCTCACTGCTCCTAATAACTTTCTTTCCCCCACCCCCCACTGCTCCTCCCCTGATATATTAATCATTTTTCTCTGGCTTGTTCCTTTCTAGCTTCCCTCCTGCCAACCACACTGTACTTAGGACTTTGCTAGCTCCCCACTCCTATTTACCACTCATCCTGGCCTCATCCTGTGCCCTCCCCTCCCCCCTACTCCCTCCTCCTACCAGTCCTGAGAACCTCCCCTCCCCATCAGTGTCTCCTCTTCCCAAGCTCCCAGGCCTCCTGCTCCCCCTGAAGCCCCCTTATCCACTCCTGATAGGTTCTGTGGAACCCCTCCCCTAGCCCTTCACTCTACCCCCTTTCTCTGATCCTTCCCCTACCTCCTGATGGCCTTTCCCCTCATCACTTCTCATAGTGCTTCCTCCCAGTTCTCTACCCCACTGACTGGTCCTCACCGTGGGATCTGTCTTTGCTCCTGAGAGGTTCTCCCCACCTCCCCCGTCCTCATCATCCTTGCCCCCAGATAGCACCCCTGCCACTCACTGCTTCTGACAGGCCTTCCCATTGTAGCAGCAGCTGAAGATGAAGTTGCCACCATGGGCTCCATGGGATACATTGCTGTGGGGTGATAGCAGGGCCATGATGTTGATGAAGTGGAACTGGTACCATTCTCGGATGGCTGGGACCCCAGAGGAGTGGGTGCGGTAGAAACAGTCACCGCCTGTGCTGTTACACTGTGGTGGAAGGGACAGGTGTCAGGTGGCACCCCCTGGGATCAAGAGACCCTGCCCATCACCTGGTCCCCTCCTTCTGCCCAGAAAGGCCTGCAGTCGATGGACACCATTGCAGACCCAACCATGGGGCTCTTCAGCTCTCACTCACCTTGGACCCCTTAGCAGCTCTTCTCCATTCAGCCTCACCCCAACCTCTCTATGAGGCAATGGGCCTCTCCCACCCTCCTCAGCTGGCCTGCTCACCCCTGTGTGTCCTTTGTACCCACATAGGACTGAGTGATCTGCCCATGTGAGCCTCTCTGTGTCTGCCTCCATTGGTCTTGCATGGAAGTGAGCCTAAGCCCTAGAATTTGAGGGTTGTCTGATGAGAGATAGTACAGGACAGTGGAAAGGGAGTGGCCTCGGAATTAAGACCCTGGGCTCACAGAATCTCTGAGTCTCCAAATTGGAAGGGACCTCAGAGGTCATTGAGGCCAGCCTCCACCTGAATAGAAATCCTTTCTACATCATACCTGAGAAGTTTTCCAGATACATTGTGTGTAGTCACGCCTCCTCCATCTTGTACTGATGAAATTGATTTCTTGAACCCAAGTGTCAGACTTTACATTTCTCCCTAAGACATTTCATCTCCTCAGATTTGGCCCAAAGATTTTGTTGGAGCCTTACTCTGTCACCCAGGGTATAAACTATCCCTTCCAGCTTTGTGCTACATACAAATCTGATAAGTATGTTATCTATATATTTGATTAGGCAGCTAGATGGTGCAGTGGATAGTGTCAGGCCTAGAGTCAGGAAGAATCATTTTAGTGAGTTCAAATTTGGCTTCAGACACTTAGGAGTTGTGTGACTGTGGGCAAGTCACTTGACCATGTTGCTTCAGTTAACCTCACCTGTAAAATGAGCTGGAGAAGGAAATGGCAAACTGCTCCAGTATCTTTGCCAAGAACATTCCAAATGGGGTCATGAAGAGTTGGACATGACTGAAAAATGACTGAACTGAACTCTGACCCTTTCTGGCTGTGTGACATTGGACAAATCCCTTTCCCTCTCTGGGCTCCAATGTCCTTAGCTTTAAAATGAAGGGGGTGACCCAGATGGCCTCTGAATTCCAAACTCTAACATTCTGGGAATGAGTTACGCTGCGAGGTCTAGCATGTCCAAGCTCCAGGCAGAATGGCCATTCTCCCCACTCCACTGCCAGTCATTGTTTGGGAAGAAGAGGTGTTAGGAGGCTATACTCACCAGCCTGAACCCCACTTTGTTACTGGCCTCCTCATCCAGCTTCTCCAGGTAGATACTTCGGTCAAGGTGGAAGGATCTGTCAGAATCGGGGCCAGCAGCAGGGGCTCTTTGACTCCCTGCTTGTCTTTCAGTGATGTTTAACTTGTACAAGGAATAGATGTTCTCTTGGGCAAATACATCCAGGTCCTCCAGGTATGGCTCCACAAGCAAAGACCTATTGGATGATAAGATTTAAAGCCTGGGGGGCAGCTAGGTGGCACTATAGTGGATAGAGCACAGGGCCTGGAGTCAGAAGGACCCGAGTTCAAATCCAGCTTCAGATACTTCCTAGCTGCGTGACCCCAGGGAAGTCACTTAACCCCAAGCGCCTCCCCCAGAAAAAAGGAGGATTTAGAACCCAGCACATAGTAGGTACTTAACAATTTGTGTTGGTGGATGGATGGATTGAGCTTGGGCCCTCAGTTAAGGATTTCCATGACTGAAAGATACACAGGCCCTGACCCCTTACCTGTGAGGGTTCATGTCACAGAGTGTAATGGATGGGAACATCTTGGGCTCTGAGTGGACAGAGACAGTCATGATGACTGAGTATTTCCAGTACTGTTCAAAGAGAAGCCCAAACTGCCAGTAGAGCATGCCAAAGGTGGCCAGGAAGAGCAGGCTCCAGAAGGCCGTCTTCAGCCGGTTGCGGCTGGAGCAGACAAGCCGCACCGTGCCATGGATGGTAGTGTGGGTACAAAAAAAGTTGAACATGTCCCGGTAAGAGTCATAGAGCTCGATCAGCCCCTCTCCCGTCTGCTGCTCCCCAGGCGTCTCCATTGTCCCAAACCTGGAACCAAGGAGGAAAAGCGGCTTGTTACCCAGGGTTGGACATTCATTCCCTGTTCCCTAGAGCTGGCTAGTGGAGATCTGTGCCTTGGGGCCTGTTGCCTGGACATGGAGCTAACTCAGTGGCTTCTTTGTGCCTTCTGGGTCGAGGACACCCACTGGTACCTGCCAAGCACTTATCTAACACTATCACATTAGAGGATAGCTAGGTGGTATAGTGTATAGGGCACCAGCCCTGGAGGATCTGAGTCCAAAAATCTGGCCTCAGACACTAGCTGTGTGACCCTGGGCAAGTTACTTTACCCTGTTTGCCTCAGTTTCCTCATCTGTAAAATGAGCTGGGGGAGGAAATGGCAAATCGGTCCGGGATCTCTGTCAAGAAAACCCTAAATGGGGTCGTGAAGGGTGAGACATGACTAAAAAGACTCAACGACAACACCACATCAGAGCCTCATGACCACTCTGCAGAGGTGATTAAATGAGATGATTGTCAAACGCTTTATGCAGTGCCTGGCAGTTTGTTGTTGGTCAGTCGTTTGGTCTTCATGACCCCATTTGGAGTTTTCTGCCGGCAGAGATGCCGGAGTGGTTTGCCATTTCCTACTCTACTCCAGCTCATTTTACAGAGGAGGAGACTGAGGCAAACAGGGTGAAGTGACTTGTCTAGGGTCACTCAGCTAGTAAATGTCTAAGGGCAGATTGGAACTCTGGAAGATCAGTCTTCCTGACTCCAAGTCTGGGTGTTCTATCCACTATGGCGCCCCCTAGCGGCCTCGCCATCACCATAATATCATTTGTTTAATTAAGTGCTTTACAAATTGCAAGGGCAGGGCGATGGAATCCAGCTGAAGAGAGAGGCTGAGGGGGAGGGTGGGACAGGGATGGGACTGCTCGCCTCCCTTGATATCTGGGTCTTGGGTGACATTCCTGGCTTGCCCTTTACTATTCCCTTGGAGCAAATAGAATGACAAACCTCTGAGGGCCTGTGAGGACAGTGTGGTTCAGTGGGAAGTGTGCTAGGGCTGGAGTCAGGCAAACTGGGTTCAAATCTTTTATGACCTGTGTGATTCTGAGCAGGTATCTCTCTTCTCCAGGCCTCAGTTTCTCTCTCTGTAAAACAAGGGGATTGGACCAGATGATCTTTAGGTCTTTTTCAGCTATAAATCACTGACCCCATGACATTGGGTTGCTTAGGGGCTTTGGAGGGAGGGCGAGGCCAGGGTGGCAACATGAATGCCCAAAGGAAAGTACCCTGGGGTACAGAGGATGCCCAGGCTAGGGGGCCGACCCAGAGGCAGAAGTAAAGGCTAGCTCCTCCCTGCCCTCCCCCGTACCCAGAGACATATACCAGGCATACCCCCTTCTGCTTCTGGGCCACCTCATGTTGCCTTGGGAGAGGCCCATTCCTACCCCATAATCAGGCAGCTCTTATCAGTAGGTCTGGCCAGGCTGGGTCAGAACCAGGTCTCCCAGGGCCCCTGCCCGGGGTGGGGAGGGCTGTAAGGCCCCAGGCAAGACTTGTTTGCCCTGGGCTCGGTGCCTCAGCCCAGCAGTGGAGTTATCAAAGGGTGTGGGGAGCTGAATGGGGAAGAAGGGAGGGAAGGGGGGATGGTCAGAGCCTGGGTGGCCAGCAGGGTGCCACATGGCCATTCAGTTCTCCTTCAGCGGAAGAGAGGGATGCTAGAAATATCTTCAAGCCCCCAGATGGGCATCCCCTCCCAGGGCTGTAGAACTGGTACCTTTGTGGGACTTGGTACCTGTGGTCAGGTGTGGATAAGAGAGACCTAAGATTTAGAGGATAGAACAGGGAATTATCCCCACCCCCTGTTCTAGGAGGTGACTTCTCCCCTGGTCCTGACTCAATGGCTTCAGGGCTTCGGGGTAGTTTATTTGGTTATGATTAAAGGTTCACCTGCCCTGACTTGGGCAGGTTTCTTCTTGGACAGTTAATCCCAGGAAAACCCTGTTTGGCATTCAAAGCCCTCCATAGCCTGGTCCCTTGTTCCCTTTCCAGGCTCCTTGGCCTTCACGCCCCTCTGTGAGTCCTAGGATCCAGTCACATAGGCCCCCATCATACAGCTGCATTGGCTCCCTCTTCCTCCTCCCTGGCTGGGCCCCTCCTCACCTCCATCTCTTTAGAATCCTTGGCTTCCTTTAAGGCAGGGCAGGAGGCCTCACTGGGGGCCCCCAACTGCTAACATCTTCCCTGCCAAGGTCTTCCCCTACCTGCCGTCTCTCTGCTCTGTATGTATCGTAAACATACCATTTTACAGATGCGTTTCCCTCACTAAAACGGGATCCCCTCCTTTTACCTTCAGCCCTGAGCATAGTGCCTGGCACCTTATAAGCACTTAATAAATGCTTGTTGACTGACTGTCTAAGCCCAGGGCTGGTTCTGCAGCTGGCCAGCCACAGGCATCACGGAGACAGCTCTGATGAAGAAGACTCCCTCCTTGAGATGGAAGGTTAAAAAACCCCCGCTTGGTTAAGGACCCCTGTCTAGAGATCAGAGCAGCCCCACAGACAATCTACTCTCCTCGTGAGGCCGGGGGACCATGAGGCTATGGGGGAGCAGCCTCATTTCCTGCTGAGATCCACAGTTCAGTGTTTGTCCCCCTCTTAGGTGCTGCAGTGGATAGAGCACTGGGCCTGGAGTCAGTAAGACATGAGTTCAAATCCAACCTCTGACACTTACTAGTTGTGTGATCCTGGGCAAGTCAGTTAACCTCGCTCAGCCTCAGTTTCCCCATCTGTAAAAGGGAGATAATACTAGCACCCACCTCCCAGGGTTGTTGTGACTGTCAAATAAGATGATATTTGTTTAACTGACTGCGCGGCAAACAGTAGACACTTAATAAATGCTTGTTTTTTTCCTCCCCAGCCTCATTCCCCTGCCTCCAATAGCTAGTTGGGTTTCTCTTCTGAGATAGAACCGCAGCTCCAGCTGAGGTCAAGGCTGTCACTTCTTTTCCTTGTCAAGGAGACAAGGTAGATCACTGGGTACTCCCCCTCCCCATCAAACTTTTCTTACCTGGGCCTGCAAGTCCTGTTCTGAGGATGTCCCCTGAGCTGCCTTTAGTATAAGGGTCATGTTCACCTCTCCCATCTCCCCTCCAATAAACCCTCTCTTAGGGAGATCCCCATGAGGACTGTTGAACCTCACACACGCACACACACCATACACTATATACACACACACACATGCACACTCACACTCACACCCCACACGCACTCTCACACACACATATACATACACACATACATACATTCACACTCACATACATATACATACACATATACATACACACATACATACACATATACATACACACATGCACACATACACACAAACATACACACACTCTCATACACATACACATATACACACTCATGCACTCACACATATATTATATGCACTCACACTCACAACATACATATACATACATGCACCTACATACACTCACATATAACACTCACATACATATATATACACATACACACTCACACACATAATACACACATTCATGCCCACATACACTCACACTCACACACACTCATGCCTTCACACACACACTCACACATACTCATGTCTTCACAACACTCACACACACTCATGCCTTCACACACACTCACACTCACACACACTCATGCACACACACACACACACAAACTTCTTGTGCCCTCTGTGCCTTTTCCGCTGTTACCATCAGCCTTGAATCACCGGGCTCCGAGGAGCGAGGTTGCCAGCTGACTCCTGGGCCTGGGGGAGCGGGGCACTGGAGGGCGGAGCCTTAGGGCCCCAAGAGGGTGAGAAGCCCCCGTCAGAGCAGGGCCGGAGGCCACCAATGGCCAGTGGCTGGCTGGCTGGTGTTGGACCTGTGCAGGGGCCCACAGATAACAAACAACTCCAGTCTCCTCACTTGGCCTCCTGGAATTCTCCCTGAGGGCCTGCACATGCTCCGTCTTGTGGGAACAGAGCGGGTCTGCCTGTGTGCTCCAGAGGGACATGTATGTTAGTGTTGGCCTGTGTGTCAGACATGTGTGGGTATCCATCTGGGTGGGGCTGGGAGAAAGGAGGCTGGCCTGGGAACTGGGGGAAACCGAGGTCTGCGTTTCTATACCTGCTGAATGGGTTAGAACCCCAGGAAACTGATAGGTGGGGGGAAAGGGTGGGAAACAAGCATTAAGCACTTTATAAATATTACCTTATTTGATTCTTACAACAATCCTTTGATTCAGGCACTATTTTTTATCCCCATTTTACTGCTGAGGAAATTGAAGCAGATGCAACTTAAGTGACTTGCCCAGGGTCACTCAGTTAGCAAGTGTCTGAGACCGGATACGAAGTCAGCTCTTCCTGACTCCAGACCCAGAGCTCTTCCCACTTTGTCCCCTAGCAGGTCTGTCCTCTACCTGGTGCTGAGGGAACATCAGGACCTGGCCCTGGGACGAGACAGTTTCAAGTCACATCCATAGGTGTGCCAAGGGTTGGTCACCTTTCAGAAATGGCTGGCAGTTACTTTCTTGGGCAATATTGACTAGTAAGTTCAATCCCCTCTGAGGAAGTCTTCAGGCAGAGGCTGGACAATCACTTATCAGGTGTCTTATAGTGGGGATTCCTCTTATGTACTCTTCCAAATCTCCAGTTCTGTGATTCTGGGATCCTTCTCTCTTCCCACGCCCAAATCCTTAGAGCCTTCTCTGGTAAGGCAAGCATCTGGATATCCCGATATGCCAGAAGCATTTGTCTAAGCTGTAACTGACTTTAAGCTTCAGGGCACCTGTGAGCTCAAAGATGAAGGAGCAAGAGAGGGCTGACCTTGGGGATAGCCACTCAGGAAACAAGGAAAAAAACCAAAACTCTTATTCTTACAGAAAGCAAACCGTAAAAAAACCGCATTGTAGGTTGGAGCAGGAAAAACAAAACAAAACAAAAACCCTTTCTGATAGTTAGAGGCATCCTAGAGTAGAATGGTTTTCTTCTGGAAGTGGTAAGCGCCCCGTTGTTGGGGGTCTCAGAGTGGAGGGTTGATGGCTACCTCTCAGAAATATTGGAAGGGAGATTCCTGACCAGGTCTGGGGTGATGGTCCTTTTCAGCCAGGAAGTTCCAAGATTCTGCTTCCTTGTTCCCTTCCCCCTACCTCCTGAGATCCAGAGCTCCCACTGGTTCAATTTCCACGGAGAATGGGCGGTTCTGATTTCCTACTGGCTGGGTGTGAGTATGTAACCTTTTTCCATGAATTGATGGAACTGCATAGGCCTCTCAGGATCATTGATTAGGTCCAGCATGGCAGGGAGATGGGGCCAGTTGCCAACCCCTGGCCTACAGCCTGGAAGACCTCCCAACTCAGAGTGGCCCAGAGGTTGGCTCTCTGGAGAGGAGAAGAAGGCTAGCACACCCCTGCTCTCTCCTGAGATGAAGGGCCCACCAAATGTAGGAGAGGCATCTGGGGAGCCCCAGCTCCTGAGGACATCTTCACCTTGGCCTAGCAGCATCTTGTAAGAGCAAATGATCCTCCTCTGTCTCCTAGGATGGGATGTCCTTCCTTGCAGAGGCAATGATCCTTCCTCAGAGTTGGAAGGGGTTCTGAGGTCATCCTGGCCAACCCCCTGCCTGATAACCCAACTGGGCTTCAGTCACATCTGTGCTTCTAACATCGAGTGGGAGATGGTGTGGTGGAAAGAGGACTGAAACTGGAGTCAGAGGATCTGGGTTCAAATGATAACTCTCAGTGACTTTGGGCAAATCACTCCCCCTTCTGTCCCCCAGTTTGGATGAGATGCCCCCTAAGGTCCTTCCCACCTCGACTCTTGTGATTGTATGATTTGCATCTGCTTCTTTTGTCCCAAAACCCCGGGTGGCTGAATTGCAGAATTGATGAGAAGGCCAACCCACACGATAAAGGACTCTCCATTATAAGAATCCTCCAGTCCTGAGGTTATTACCTGACCCAGCAGAGAGAATGGAGGAGGCAAACCTGGCCCGGCTTGAGCCTGTCATGTCCTTCAAAGTCAAAGGAACCGGGCTGCCATTTTGTTTTGAGAGAAAGACAAGGAGCAGCTGGGGAGGCATTTGGGTACTCACTTCCTGTTCTTGCAGGGCTCTTTGGGCTTGCAGCATTAAGAGAGAAAGACATGGGTGGACACAGACATGGACACATGCCCAGGCATACACTTAGATACAGCTTGGTACAGGGGAAGGGGGTCACAGTGGATAGAGTCCTGGACCTGGGGCCAAGGAAGACAACCTCAAATCTGGCCTCAGACACTAACTAGCTATGTGACCCTAAGCAAGCCACTTAGCTTTTGTCTGCCTCCTTTCCTTCCTTCCTTCCTTCCTTCCTTCCTTCCTTCCTTCCTTCCTTCCTTCCTTCCTTCCTTCCTTCCTTCTTTCTTCTGGCTCTCCAGGACTTGGCTTCAAACCCCAGCTTTGCCACTTACTAACTGTGTGACTTTGGATAAATCACTTCTCTTGGGGCCTCATTTTCCTAATCTGTAAAATGAGATGGTTGGACCAATTGGCCTCTGAGGTGCCTTCCAGCTCTAAATCTATGAGTCTGCACCAGAAAGACATAGCCACTCCTAAGTCCCCACCCAGGCATAGGCACACACAGATAATCCCAACTGCTCACATTTAAATAGTACTTTAAAGGTTTGTAAAATATAATATAAAATATAAGATCTTGTTTGAATTTTGGACTTGGGGGTCAGGAAAGAAATCTGAATTCAAATCCAGCCTGTGTGGCCCTGGATAATTCACTTAACCTCTGTCTGCCTTGGTTTTCTCATCTTTAAAATGGGCACCAATAATATCAATGTTCCCCACCTCCCCCCATCATTCATCATCTTCACCCTCACTGACCTTCAGGCACTTCAGCTCGGCAGCCTCCTCCCAGCCCTGCTCCCCCACCACACCCCATCTCCCGCTCCCCCAGAAGCAGCCCCAGCCCTGGGGTCACGCAGTTACCTCAGTCGCCCCTCCTCGTCTATCAGTCTTCTGCCAGATGTTCAGGGCCAGGTGGAGCTGGTACTTTGGCCAGTCCCCTGGGAAGCTGAGGGCCAGGTGTGCCAGCTGCTGGCAGCTTCTCTTTTATAACTGGTCCGGCTGGCCTGAGGCCAGGGCTCCCAGCCCAGGGAGCCGTCCCAAGGAGGCGGGCCCAGGTAGGGTCCTGGGCTGGGGGGGTGGGGACAAGGAGGTGGTGGTGGAGGAAAGTGAATTTACAAGAAAAACAAGCAAAGATGTGGGTCACCTGGTCAATCCACTGATCTCTTGTCTCCCCTGAGACTGTCCAGCCGCACTCAGCTTCCTGGCTAAGGGCATCATCTCTGGCAGGCAAGCTTACCTGCCCCAATCTTTCCATCAGGGTGTCCCCCTGAGGCTATGCTATGAGTCCATACCTGGGGGCCCCAGGAAGGTAGGGTCACGTTCGTGGGATCAGGGAGGGCATGAAGCTTAGACCTGGATAGATAGTCGGAGATCTTGGATGGGACTTCTATTCCTCTTAGCTCCCATTTCCTCCCACTCAAACGGCTGGAGGCTGTTTCCTGGGGAAATCAGCCAGCAGGGTGCTCCTCTCAGCCCCCCAACCTTCCTGGAGCCAAAAGGTCTTCCTTCTCCTGGCTTCCTGATACTCACAGTACCACTCAGACACTCCTGTCCCTCAATACGCTTGGTTCCTCAGGAACCACTCATACATCCGAGACTCCCCGAGGCTCCTGAGAGGAATTCCCTAGGCTTTTCTATCTCATCTGTGATTCATACAGCTGGGAGGCATAAGGGATACAGTGACAACACAGTCAGGAGCTGAAGAGACTCCTGGAACTAGGAATCAAATGAGATAGGATTTGTCCAAAGTGCTTTGCACAGTGCCTAGCACATAGTAGGTCCTATGTCAATGCTTATTGCCTTCCCTTCCCATATTGGAGGGCCATGAAGGGGGAATCAGTCAAACAACAAGCATTCATTAAGTACCTACTGTGTGCAGGGCACTGTGCTAGGCACCCACTAAGGAACGGAGAGGTTAGGCTTGTTCAGCTTGGCTCCAAAGAGAAGAAGCAAGAGACACATAGCAGCTAGAAACTGAAAAGAGACAGATTTAGGCTGGCCGTCAGGAAGATCTCTTAGCAATCAGAGCTGTCTCAAACGAGCGTGCAGTGTTGGGACTGCTTAGTGGAGAAGACCTCTCTCTGGAGGTCTGTGGGAAGGGCAGGGTGGCCATTCAGGCATGCTGGAGAGAGCAGAGGGCTGCATTCGGTGGCCACCCAGAGTCCTTTCCATCCCTGGAATTCTGTGCATTTGTGATACGTGGCCCTGCGGCAATTCCAAGCACCCCCGCTGCTCCTGATTCTCCTAGTACCCACTGCCAGTCCTACAACGACACGCCTCCCTTTACTCAGCTTGAGATCACATCACTTTGCTCAGATGTGGTTTGGACAAGATGGACCCTGGAGTTCCGTCCAGTTCTGAGATGCTGAGATTCAGTGGCAAAAACTAGGAGAACCAGTAGCTCTTGACTGCTGCGTAATACTTAGTGTGTGACCGTGGCTGAGTCACTCGAAGTCTATTTGCCCCAGTTTCTTCAATGCGAAATGAGTATAATGGCAGCCTCTAAGTCACAGGGCCGTTGTGGGGATCCAATGAGATAATCTTTGTAAAGCACTTGGCAGATAAACCCCTGGTGCATCAAAGGTTCTGTATGAATGTTTATTCCAGCCCCCATACTTGATTTTTTGGACCTGAGTTCTTTACATTTATTGCTATTTGACCTTAGTAGATTCAGCCAGTGGCCCATACTGTCAAGATGACTCTGCCTCTCAGTAAGTTACAGCCATCCTTCCCAGCTTTACCATCCACTAATTTGCTAAGCCAATTTCATGCTCTGCATATTCCTAGAATTCCCCATGCTCCCAGCTGCCCGGGTTCCTCTGACTCTCCAGGTATTCAGAAGGAGGAGGCTCATCTTTGATCGGCTCCTCCCCGGGGACTCAGGGAAGCCTAGGCAGCTTTGATTTACGCTGCTTAGCTCAGCTCTCCACCCTCCCCTCTCCAGCTCACCCACTTCTCGTGCCGTTGGGTTTGACTGTAATTGTTTGTGCGGGAAGAAAAACTGGGTGTGTGGGGAGGGGGATCTGTCCCAGAGACCCAGGTGTCCTGACTGGGTAGCCCTGTGGCTTCGATTAGATAATTGCAGGAGAAGAATGACATTGGCCTGGGGGAGACATGGCACCTACACAGACTTTCCAGAAGGAAACATCTGGTTCCCTCAGGGGGAAGGGGGAAGGAGGCTTGGCACAGGTGGGGCCCAGGCTCAGACTTTTCACATACGTGCCACATACCACAATATGATACTACAGGCCACACTTTACACATAACACATCACATCACGTCAAATAGCACATGCTATCTGCCCTATGCAATCTGTTATTACTTCATGTCACACGTCATTGGCCATGGATAGATCACACGCCTCCACATCCTTTTAAAGTCCAAGAATAGAAATTAGGGAAAGGAAGAGGTGAAGACATCAGGTGACTTACACAGGATGTCTGAGCTTAACCCAGGGAGAGCAGACCTCCCTAGAGAGAGAAGCTGGAGCCAGGCTGTGGGGGCATAATCAGGAGAGTAAGGTCCCCAGGGACCTTGCCCAGGACACTGACATGGGGGAGGGCATGATTCCTCCTCAGGGGCTTCCCTCCCAGGTTCGGGGGAGCAGAATCCCCTGGATTCTGTAATATTAGCATTAGGGACTATCTAGAGTAACCATCCCCAGGGTCAAGTCACTGTGGTACATGCCGTCTAGGGCTTTCTCCCCTATCTCTGATGGGAGCCCACATGGACTCCCTGAAGGACGGGCTGCCCCTTCCCCATCCATCCTGCCAGGGCTGCAGCAGCTAGTCAGACCATCCTCCATGCCAATGCCAACCTTTGTCCTCCCACTCAAGTTCCCCCAAGGAACGTAATTCAGAGACATGCTGCAGCCAGCTCTCACCGGTTTAGGAAGGCTGATGGCTAGATTTTCAGTGTGAGTAGTCACACCTCAGAAACTGGCAAATGCTACAGATCAAGGTGCATTGTTTTAATGGCTGTCTGTACTTAAGAAAAGACAGAGAAAATGTTAATAATGTTAACTTTAATACGTTAACGTATTAAACGTTTAATAACATTAATAATGTTAATGTTAAGGTAGGTTAAATTTAATCATAGGTAACTTTTTTTCAGAGTTGATTATTAAACACTCCTCAGCAAACCTCTGATAACACCACAGGTCATAGCTTGGATTGTGGATCATACCAGATGGAGATCATTGAAGGAACTGGGGAAGAGACTAGGGGTGGGGGTGGAGTACAATAACCTGTCCTCAAGTAACTGAAGGCTGTCATGGGGAAGACAAATTCGATGGCATCCAGTTGGCTCCAGAGGGCAGAAGTAGTACTAATGGGTGAGAGCTGCAGAGGGGCAAAGCAGGATAAGGAAAGGAGTTTCTAAGAATTAGAGCTGTCCCGTGGTAGAAGGTAGTGAGCTCCCCATTGATACACGTCTTCAAGCAGAGGATGAACGATCCTATGAGTCACTTTGGAATGCAGTAGAGAGGATTCCTGGGCTGATACACAGGTTGCAGTAGATGATGTCTAAGGTTCCTGATCACGAGGACTGGTGACTCTGTGGGCTGCCCCCAGTCCCCTCCCCAGGAGATGAAGCAGACATAGTGTCCCAGCACAGTGTCCCCAGAGGTGCACACCTCCCACCCTCTGTGGAGATTTGTCCCGAGCCCTAATTCCTGAGGGGCAGTTTACAGCGGAGGCAAAACTCTTGAGGGTAGGAGGAGTCTAGAATGGGCAGGGTCTGTGACCTCATTAAAGCCTGACTTCTTAGGAAAGGTGTGTGTTGGTGGATGTTCATGATAACATGGGAGGAGAATAGTTCACCCATGCCTACAGTCACATAAATATCATCATCTCAGAGTCAGAAGGAATCCCAGAATAATCTAGTCTTAACTCCCTTCATTCCACAGATGAGGAAACTGAGGCCCAGAGAGGCAGTTACCCAAGATCCTGCAGGTAACAATTAGCAGAACCAGAACTGAAATCCAGGGCCTCTGACCCATAATTAAACACTCTCTTCCATTATATCAGGAAACATTTGGGGTCCAACTGGAGCTGAGGACAGTGGGGTTTCCTGCCCTGTCTGCCAGTGGTGGTGAGGGATGAATTTCTGAGCTAGCTATGAACCAGTCACCCTGAGAACCATGCTGCTGCGGAGTGCGCCAGGGTATTGGGAGGGGGCATTCCTTTTGGGTACGGGCTCCTCTCCTTTCTGCCTCAGTTGTGGGTGCCTCCCCTCCTTCACCTTCTCTTCAGCTAATTCCTCTGCTTCCATGTCCATGATTTCTGAAAATTCCCTTATCTGATCATACTCTGTTGTCATCCCACTGCTCCTTCCGCCTTACAACTCCAAACCTATGTTCTTCATCCTGATCTCCGATCCCTCAACCCCTCAGTTCTCTCCCAGGCCATCACCCCTGCACTGGCTACACTCTCCTCCCTTCCCCATCTTGACCTCTTGGTAAACCAGAACAACAACACTATCATCTCCTCTTGAGTCCCACTACTCCTTATCCTATCACCAATCTTACCCTGCCAAGCCTCAGCTTCGGATGACTCCTAGCATCTAGTGCCTCCTCTCATACTCTTGTGATGCCGAATGAGATTTGGAGAAAACCATGAAACCCTGCTGATTGGATCCACTACAAACTTGTGTTATGTAATCTCCACCGGGCTCTCACTGCAGCAAGGCAATCCTTTCACACTCTCCTTGAATTGGCTTTCCATCCCACTCACCACAGCCTCTTTCATCCTTTCTCAAACTTCTTATGGCCTCTCCTCCCTCCACCCACTCAGCCTTAAGTTTCCCTCTTCTCTCCTTTTCTTCATGTCCCATCACACAGATGCTTTCCACACAATCTCCTCCTTTACCCCTGTCTCACAGGATGAGGTAGCCCTTCTCCTTGCCAAGGCCAACTCCTCTACCTGTGCAAATGATCCTCCATTCCATCCTGTCTTCTTCAGCAGATTTCCCCTTTTGCCATCTCTGTTCTTACTAATCTCCAATGTCTCTTTGTCTTAGGAAATGTCTGATTTCTTTCCCGCTGCCTGAAAAAGTCCCCATCTCCCCTGTCCACAAAACCCCCTCATTTGATCTGTCCATCCCCTTAGCTGTCATCCCATATCTTTCCTCCCCTCTGTGGCTAAACTCCTTGAGAAGCCCCTCTATAACACATGTCTCCATATCCTGTCCTCTCTGTCTCTTATAATTTGGCTTCTAACCTCATTATTTACCCAAAATGCTCCTCAACCTTTCAATGACCTTTTAATTGCCAAGTCTTGTGGTCTTTTCTTAATTCTTATCCTTCTTGACCTCCCCGCAGCCTCTGATACTGACAATCACCCCCTTCTCTCTAGGTTCATGACCCTCCCTCCCCTGGTTCTCCTCTTGTCCATCTCATTGGTCCTTCTCGGTCTCCTTTGCTGGATCTTCAGCCAGGTCATATGCAATAACTGTGCTCTGTCCTGGGCTCTCTCCTCTTCTCCTTCAAGATATGATTTTATTTGGTCAACTCATTAGCATCCATCTTTAGTCGTCATCTCTATAGCAATGGCCGCTTGTCCAGCTCTAACTTAACTCCTAACCTCCTGACTCCCATCTCCAACTGTCTATCAGACATATCAAAATGGATGTCCTATAGACATCCTAAACTCCACACATCCCACATTAAACTCATTATCTTTTCCCTTAAGCCCCATTCTCCTTCCAAACTTTCTTACTTGTCAAGGGCACCACTATCCTCCCAGTCAGCCAGGCTCATGTCCTTACTGCCTCACTATTTCTTACCCCCCATATTCAATCTGTTGCCAAGCCTGCTGATTCCACCTTCATGATATTTCTTGCATATTCCCCGCTCTGGTCCTTCCACTCCACCGCCCCCACCCCAGTGCAGATTCTCATCATCTCACACCTGGACTATTGCAACAGCTGCTGGGGTGGGGGCTGCCTGACTCAAGTCTCTCCCTACTCCAGTCTGTCCTCCATTCAGCCACCAACATCACTTTCCTAAAGCGCAGGTCTGACCGCGGCACTCCCTGTACTCAGTAAATTCCAATGACTCCTTATCACCTCCAGGATCAAATAGAAAATTCTCTGATATTCAAAGTCCCTCATGACTTACGCTTTTCAAATTTTCAGTCTTACCCTCCCCCTCCCATTACGTACTCTGAGAGCCAATGATGCTGAATGTTCCTTGAACAAGACGCTCTATCCAATGACTGGACATTTTCCCTGGGTCTCCCCTAGACCTGAACTGCTCTCCCTCCTCATCTCTGCCTCCTGGCTTCCTCCACGTCCCAGGTAAAATTCTGTTTCTGCAGGACAATCCCTCTTAATTCTAGGGCCTTTCCTTCCCTGCTTATCTCCGATTTATCCTGCCTACAAGCTGTACTTTCATGTGGTTTCTTCCTTCTGGGAACTTATTAAGAGCAGGGAATGGTGGCTTTTCTATTTGTTTCTCTGTGTATCCCCAGGGCTTAGTACAGTGCCTGACTGCTTGTTTACTGACTTATTGACCATTCCCAGCTCTGTGCTACATGTGAGCTGGGGAGCCACTGGATGGGACAGGGTGGACAGGGCTCACCTTGTGGGGTCATTCTTCTACGTCGCTCACATTGCGATGGCTACAGGAACCTCAGGACTGACCTGGGGCCTGGGTGGCCAGAAGTGGTTCCAATCACTGGGAAATATGGCCAAAGGAAGAAGGTGTTAGATAGTTCAGGGCTTAGTAAGTCTTTCTGGCATTCAGTCAGCTATGGCCATGTGGGATGGGAAGGAGTACACCATACTCCTCATCCCTGCTCTGATGTAGGTGCCTGAGAAGATGGTGGGAACCAGACTTGGGACAGAAGACTCTCAGGAACTTACATTGCAGTTCTACTTTAAAAAAAGATTAATCAGCAACTGGGTGGTACACCCACAGAATACTACCCTGAAGTCAGGAGGACCTGAGTTCAAATCCAGCCTCAGACATTTACTAGCTGTGTGACCCTGGGCAAGTCACTTAACCCCAAATGCCTAAAAGAAAAAATTCTAAAGAAAGAAAGAAAATATTAATCAATTAATCAATTGACTTTCATTAAGTCCTGTGTGGCAGGCATTGTGCTGGGTACTGCGGACAAAAAGATGAAAGTGGCATTAGTCCCTTGACCTCAAAGAGCTTACATTCTAACAACATCTATAAGTATTTACAAAATACACACAAGATAAATACAAGGTAACCTTGGACGGGGGGGGGGGGGGGGGGGGGGG
>CM053622.1:794130355-794166466 GCA_028646595.1 Phalanger gymnotis | reverse complement strand
CATCAAAAGAATGGGGAGATTGGAGCTTAATGGTCCCTTTCAGTTCCCAAACCAGAATCTGATGATCTCTAGCCTCTCAGTTGGGAGGAATAAAAGCTGGGGGGGGGGGGCGGCGGCGGGCTAGGCAGGGTATGGAATGTGGTATAGGGACACTGCCCCTCCACCCATTCCCATAGCTGCTAAGGGCTTCTGAGGAGAGAAGATAGGGCCTGACATGTAGCACTTGCTCCCCTCACGGTTAGGGTTGGGAGGTGGGAGGCATTTAGGGTTAGGGTTAGGGTGACGCACGGCCTAGCTCAATCCTTTCTCCATAGGTTCGGCTGTCCTTGACCAGACCAGCCAGGGAGACCCTTTATATCCTTTTCCTTTCCCATTCTTGGCTCAGCAAACAGATGCCCCATTGTCAGACTGGCCCCACTTCCAGAAAACCTGAAGGACTCACAGTGAAGTTTGCTGAAATGGGCAGATGTAAGTCTGGGGGACAGAGAGATGAAGGTCTAGGTGATGGCTGAAGGGCTAAGGAATGGACAGATTGGGGGGAGCGTCTCGTCCTGTCGTGTTTCTCCCTCAATTTTCTCTGACTCAGGAGCAATTTGAGGAGGAGGAGGAAGAGGAGGAGGAGGAAGATAATGGTGATGGTGATGATAATGACAATAGTTAGACCTCACTTCAGGAACTTTACCAATAAGAGACATTCAATTCAATTAAACGAGTATTTATTTGTTTGCAACGTGTTGTCATTCTTACTGTATGACCATCTACAAAGTCACTTGACTTCTCTGAGATTTCATCTGGGAAATAGGATGAAAATAGTTGACAATCATTTATTAAGTGCCTACTAAGTGCCAGGCACCGTGTTAGATCCTGAAGATACAAAGAAAGGCAAAGGAACTCTCAAGGAGCTTATAGTCTAATGGAGGAGAACACATATGAATAATTCCGTACATACATGACATAAACAAGAGTGAATTGGAGGTAACTGGCTACCATATTCAAGACATAGTATTGAGTTCTGGGGTTGAAAAGACCAAAACAAAACCATTTCTGTTTTCATTAAAGTGGGACTTAACCCTAGGTCTTCTGGACTCTTACTTGCTATCCTTAGCATTAATGCAGTGCCTGGCACATAGTAGGTACTTAGTGAATGCTCCTCGATTGAAAGACTGACTATTTCCTCGCCACAGTGTTTCTCTGGCAGGCATGTCCTCTAATCAACTTGGAGAGATAAGTGTTATTACCACCTCCATTTTACCATGGACACTCAGAGAGGTTAAGTGATTTACCGGGGGTCACATAGCTATTATTGTCTGAGGTGTCACTTGAACCCAGGTCTTCTTAGATGGGTAGAGCCAAAGTGCAAAGCTCTATTTACTCTACCACACTGTCCCTCCATGACCCTACGAACCTTTCTCTCTCTCTCTCTCTCACACACACACACACACACCACACACGTATCAAACAATCCCAAAGATATGCAGATATGCATACAGATTGACGTGCAGTCACCTGAACCCAGACACACCTCCACTCACTGACTCTTAATGTGCCCCTTACATAACACTGTCGTCAATGCCTAGTCCTGTCCTATGATGGGAGGAGTTGAGAAAGAGAAAGGACAGTTTTGAGATGTTTCCTGGGTGGCTTGGCAGGTGGGTGGGGTGGCCTGGAGGAGGAGAAGAGAGAGATGTCCGAGATTTCCACATTCACACAGGGAGGGGAAGGAGAGAGGAGGAAAGAATGCCGATGGCCAGGAGTAGAGGAGGAAGGAGAATTCCCAGAGGCTTAGTGGCCCTAATCAAGAGGAGTGGGCTGGACTTCCCCCGTAGCTCTGGGAGTGGGGCAGCATCCTAGAACCTCACTAGGATGGGGTGAGGACTTGGGATGTTCTGGGGCACTTCCCAATGGAAATTCTTCCTGGCTTCCTAGACTGTCCACTTCGTGAGAAGACAAGTGATCTGGGCACTGGTTCTCCAAAGACTTCTCCCATAACTTGCTGGCCTGTTCATGTCTAGACCCCTGTCTTGGATAGAGAACTAATCAGTTAGGTGGCCCAGTGGATAGAGATCTGGGCCTTGAGTCGGGAAGACTTGAGTTCAAATCCTGCTTCAGACACTAGTTATAGGACTCTGGACAAGTCACTTACTCCCTCATTTCCTCATTTATAAAATGAGGGGGTTGGACTCAATGACCTCTAAGGTCTACTCCTGGAGTAGCCATCACGAAGTTACAGTAACTTTCAATTACATGTTTATGAATTGTGTTGTGGATTATTGGTGGGTACCTCCTTCAGCTTCCCAGGCTGTGATGATAGGAGGAGTGGGGCACCAAACAGATACAAGGCAGAGGTGGGGATCATCTGTGCACTGGATTGGCCCAATCTGGTTGTGTTTGTTGGACTGTGAGTGTTCAGTTGTGTCTGTCTGTGTGAGTCTGGCTGTGAGCCTAAGAGGTGAGCTTCGGGATGTTGGCCACATGATCCAGGTGATGGAGGACGAATCAGTGTGTTTGTGTCAACAGCCCACGTTTGTGTGACCTTGTGAGTTTGGTGTTGTGTCAGACTGTGTGTGTCTGGGTGTATGGATCTGATTGTGTCGTCCAGCCCTGTTGATCTGATGAGGATTCTGATGGTGTGTTGGACCGTGTTCATCCACCTGGGAGTCTGATTCATTCTCTCAGGTTGTAGGTTTGGCTGTGTTTGTCTGGCTGTGAGAACGTGGCTGGCATGCCTCCCTTTATTCATGCACCTGGCTGTAGAAGCCTCATTTGGTCATCAGACCTGCTTTACTGACCCTAAGAGTCTGACTACATGAATCTGATTATATTTAAGCAGTTGCATGTTAAACTGACTGACTCTCCATGTCTGACTGTGCATGATGTTGGTGTTTGCATGTGTCTGTGTGAGTCAGTCTGGCTGCATCCCAAAGCCAGCAGTAACAGATTTTGTAATCATCTTTGGTTTCGTATTATCCAGATATCCTCTCCCTTGACTACTGCAAGAAATTCAGTGCCAGGCACACAGTAGGAGCTCAATATGTGTGTGTTTAATAGTATTGAGTTGAATCTAAGAATTGACAGAATCCCAGGATCTCAGCATAGGAGGTGACCTCATGGCCAAGTAGCCCATCTCATGGCTGATGGACATTGCCCTCTATAACATCCCTGGTGAGTGAGTGAGTGGTCAGCCAGCCTCTACTTGTCGAGTTCCTACGACGGGTTCCGTGCCCTACAGAGGAAGCTCATTCCATTTGTGGCTCATTCTAGTGGCTTAAGCTTTTCCTTTCATCTAGCTTCCTCTCTACAATGTCTACTCATTGTAGTTAGCTCCCTGTTGTGTAGAAATGGAATGAAGAATAAGCATTTTTATTAAGCACCTACTATGTGCCAGGCACTGTGCTAAGCACCTTTGCAAATATGACCTCATTTGATCCTCATAACAGGCCTGGGAGGTAGGTGCTACTATTTTTCCATCTTTCGGATGAGGAAACTGAGGCAGACAGGTTAAGTGACTTGCCCAGGGTCATATAGGTTGTGTCAGAAGTTGGATTTGAACTCAGAACTTCCTGACTCCCGGTCTGATGCTTTAACTCAGAAAACATCTGGTTTCTCTGATTTAGTTTTTCCTTTTCTGTTTTAATAGACAGACGGTTTCTCCAACCTAGTCATTAAAAAGTTTATGTCATTTTTTAGGGTCTGAAATAACTCCTGGAGGGGCCATCATGAAGTTACCATAAACTTTCAATTATGTGTTTACCCACCTTGTGGATTATCAGAAGGCTCCTCCTCCAACTTCCCAGGCTGTGACAGGAGGGGCTGGACACTGAACTGTGAGTGGGTGTGGGTGGGGATCGTCTGTGCATTGCACTGGCCCAATCTGGTTGTGTTTGTTGGACTGAGTGTGTGTTCAGCTGTGTTGGACTGCTTGCTCCATCAACTGAACTGTGTTTGTCTGACTGTGAGTCGGATGGGTGTGTCTTAGTGCATTGATCTGCAGTGAGCCAGATTATAAATGACTTGGTTTCTCTGTACCAAGGGCAGGGCATGCCGCCCCTTCCTCCTGCCTGGTACTCCCTTCCTCCTGCCTTCTCCCTTTTCTGGTCTCCCTCCTCCCTTTCTTTGCTCCCCCTTCCCCAAACTCTGCAGGCTAGAACCTTCCCCTTCCCCATGTGCCTGTGACACCAAGGGGTTATAAACCAATCAGATTGGCCTGAGTGGGAGAGGGGGTACCCCTCCTTTTCCTATAAAGCATCCGGAGGAGCTTTGATTCCCAAGGAAGTGAGCAGCCTGGAAATATGGACCCAGGAGTCCTAGAGAGAACCTGATGGAACCCTGGGCCAGGTCCTAGGAGCATCTTCTCTGGACACTGTCATGGACTCCTTTCTCCTGCTGCTACCTAAAGATCACTGACAGCTTGGGCTGTATCCCTTTTCCATCTCTGCTAGAGGCAGCTAGGTGTAGATAGAGTAGAGCATTAGGCCTGGGGTCAGGAAGAACTGAGTTCAAATCCAGCCTAACTAGCTATAGAACCCTGGGCTAGTCACTTAATCTTTGCCTACCTCAGTTTCTTTGACTGTAAAATGGAGACAAGAATACCTACCTCCCAGGGCTGTCATGTGGATCAAACGAGATGATATTTGTAAAACGTACATAGTATTTGTACGGATATTTATAAAGCACATAGTAGGCGCTTAATAGATACTTATTTCTTTCTTTCTTTTCATCCTGCTGTGGAGGCATCAGTCCTAAACCCAAGGTGAAGCAATGATGGGCTGCTCTGTATAAGTTTCTATCGGTCCTGGGTGCTTTCTTTTTGTGCTAGGGGCCCAAACTGGGGTCTTACACTATAGGTCTAGAAGACTGAAGAGCCCCCCCTCCAAAAAAAGACTGAAGAAGCCCCAGGAAGATGGTGCTTACCACAGGGTGGACTGCTCGACTCTTTATACTAAACCCTGAGTTTTTTTTCTCCTTGCGGGGGTGGGGGTGGGGGATCATCCCCTTACTTTCCCCTCCCAAAGCTCTATATGGATCAAGAAGATTAAATAGGTCCCTGGGACATATGGGGCTCACTGGGACAGGAAAGTTGTCTTCACTGTTCATGGACTCGGATGTAAGATCTTTGCATTATTTTTGATTAAGTTAAATAAAACCTATCCCACATTCAATATCTTAATAGACACAGTGCTCACATAGGAACTGATGGCCCTTTCCTATTTTTGTGGTGATACTGAACCAAATTTTGATCTTTCTAGATGATATCTTGGGGTGGGGGCATTAGCCTTATTTACTTAGGGGGAAGCCCTTAAGATTAATCTATGACTCCCAAAGCTATTATACTGAGCATACCCTTTGACCCAGTGATAACACTACTAGCATTATTGAGTCAACATGTGCTGGTTAATGTTTAACAACCAGTTTGGGGTAGTGGTAGAATGTACACAGGACATACTTTTAAATTTAATCTGCATTATTGTTCTCTCAACTACTTTCTTAAATGTAGCCAATTAACAAAACAATAAATCAGGCCTTGATCTGTAGCATTTGCCAATTTCCTAAGCTCGAATACTCACAATGAAGATTTAACAACGAGCTTCTTACCAGTTCAAGCTGGCCCCAGAACACAGCCAAAGAGATCAAAGAAAGAGACAGAAGACTGATATCTACAAAGATATTTACAGCAGCTCTTTTTAAAAATGGCGGCAAAGAACTGGAAACAAAGAGGGTGCTGGTCTATTGGGGAATGGCCGAGCAAGTTATGGTATATGAATGTGATGGAATACTATCTCACTGTAAGAAAAGATGAAAAGGATGGTTTTAGAGAAACCTGGGAAGATTTATATGAACGGATGCAGAATGAAGGGAACAGATTCATGTAACAACAACTATGTTGCAAAACTGAACAACTTTGAAAGACTTACTACAAAGACCATGAGTCCAGAGTACTGAGAATGAGCTTTGCTATCCACCTCCTGACAGAGAAATGATGGATCCCAAAGGCAGAAGACAAACATTTTTGTATATGTATCATATGGGAATTTGTTTTGACTACTCACATTATAAGGATTTTCTTTTCTTTTTCCAGTGGGGATGAGGTAGAAGGAAAAGCAAATAAATTCTTGTTATTTGAAAAAAAAATTAATTTAAATAAAAAATACCTAGCCTATGTAAAAACAGAACTTAGGCTCTGGGCCACAGGTGATACATATTTAACAGATGAAGAGGCTGAAGTTACCCATAGCTCCACATTAAGCATCAGAGATAATATTTGATATGTTTAATAGGTCTTTCCTGACTCCAAACCTATCATTCTTTAAAAAAAGTTTTATTGATATTTAAAAAAAAAACCATTGCTATAAGTTCCCAATGATTTCCCCCTTCTCCCAATTGAACCTTCCCTTATAAAGATACAGCTAACTAAAACAGACCAACACACTGGCTGGCTTGGACAATGCATGCCTCATTTTACGCCTCTAGTCCACCATCTTCCTGTTCAGAGGAGATGGATGTGTTTCACCTCTATCTAGACTTTGGAAGTCAAGAGGTTGGTCATTATACTGATCAGTGTTCTAGTATCTTTCAATGGGGTTTTTCGTTTACATTATTGTGGTCACTGTGTAAATTGTCCTAGTTTTGTCACTAATGCAGTACTATGGTGCGCTCACCTTAACCACTCTTTACTACCAGCCCCCTGTAGCAGTCAGATTATCCCCAGCACCCAGGCCTCACCCAGTGTCTGTGCCTCCTCCAGTGGCCGAGCCTTGCCCAGTGGCCAGTCATAGCGTTTAGATCTTCCCCAGGGAGGGTCCAGGCTTCCTGAATGGCCAAGCCTTTCCCCCAGTGTCCAGGCCTCTCCCTAGCAGCTAGGCCTCCTCTAGCATCCAGGCCTCCCTCAGCAGCCGGGTTTCCTTCCCAGTAGCCAGATATACTGTCTAGAAGCAGGGGTAGGGAACGTGCGGCCTTGAGGCCATATGTGGCCTTCTAGATCCTTAAGTATGGTCTTTTGACTGAATCAAAAAAGCCACACTTAAAGATCTAGAGGGCTACATGTGGTCTCAAGGCCCTAGGTTCCCTACCCCTGGTCTAGATCTTCCCCAGGGCCCAGGCTTCCTTAATGGCCAAGCCTTTCCCCCAATGTCCAGGCTTCCTCTAGTGGCTAGGCCTCCCCCAGCATCCAGGCTTCCTTCAATGGCCACATTTCCTCCCCAATGCTCAGATTTCCCCTAGTGTCTACACTTCCTCCAGTGGCCAAGCTTTGTCCAGTTGCTGGACCCAGTGTCCAGATCCTCCCTAGGGTTCAGCCTTCTCCTAGTGGCCAGACCTTCCCCAATGTCCAAGCCTCCCCACGGGCTCAGACCTATTGTCCAGTGACCAGGCCTCTCTGTGTCCAGGTCGGCCTGTTAGAAGAGCAGGGGCCTCAGCCATAGCCAATCCCCTTTGAGCGTGAGGTGCTTAGGGAAGCTTCAGCTCGCTCCCCCCCCCCCCCCCCCCCCCCCCCCCCCCCCCCCCCCCCCCCCCCCCCGGCCTCTAGGCAGGACTGTGAGAACTGAAAACAATTCTGAATGATGGCTCTGCAGAGCAAGTTATAATTTATAATGGTGCCATTCATTGACTCAGGAAAGAGCCCATCCAGGGGAAACACAGGCTGGTTTTATGAGGATGGCTTTCGTAATGGGCTGTCATTAGAGCTGTAGGAACATGCCAGCTGCGTGACTAGGCGCTCAGCTTTGTTTTCCACCTGAAGTGGAAAACTGAGTCTTGGGCTGTCCCTAACCCTGACTCCTGTCCTGGGACCTGCTATGGGACATAGCGAGACATTCCAAGTTGTCTTGTCAGCGGCTGAGTAAACGGACCTTGGGGATTTCTCTCCTGAATGAGCAATGAGGATCAGACTGGTAGCAAGAAGGGACCTCAGAGGGCATCAAAGTTGTGCCAAGGTCACACAGGAAGTGAGTGACCAAGTTGGCATTTGACCCAAAGTGCTTTGGTGCTAAATCTAGCATGGTACAAAGTCACCTCCCCAGCCTTTTGTTCATGTCAGGCCTGTCACCAGGAATGCCCTCTCCCCATCCACATCCACCTGTCAAAGCCTATAGGTCCCAGCTTAAATGTTATCTCTTCCTTTTACTTTGAGAGGTATCCTGGTGGAATTGGTGGGTCACTGAACACCTGGAAATAGCTGGGTTCAAAGACTATACAGGGTGTCCCCAAAGTTGTAACAGAATCTACATTATTAATATTTTTCTCCATCATTTTTTTAAATCTAGACAATTGACTGACCCACTAAACAAACTGAGCCTTGGTTTGTAGCATTTATTAATTTCTGAGCTGTAAATGCTCACCTTGATAACAACTGGCTCTCAAGCAGGAGCCGGGCACTCCCTTAATAATAATAGTTAGCATTTTCATAACACCAACTGTGGGCCAGGCACCATACAAGGTGCCTAGTCCTTAAATATTATCTCATCTGATTCCCACAACAATCCTGGGAGGTTAGGAGTCAGCAAGTCAGCAAGCACCTGAGGCTGGATTAGAACTCAGGTATTCCTGAGTCGAGGCCCTGTGCGCCACTGAGCTGCCTGCTATATTACCTAGCTCCCCTTAGTTGTCGTTGTTGCTGCTTGTCCTTTGTTTTCAAAAAGGACCAATGGCATCACGGGTGATGTATTGACTCATGGGCAAATTGGATTTAAGAGAGGCAGACTCCCACAAAGTGATCAGCCTCACTCTCCCTTCCAGAGTCATCGAAGTCCAGTGGCAGGTCAAAGGTCAGGACGGTTGGCCATGGCCCGGGGTGCAGCGGACGACATTGGCATCTCCAATGTCTGACCAAGCCCTAATTACTCCACAGCACCTGCTTCAGCCGCCTTCATGGCCATTGGAACAAACCTTTCTCATCTGCTTATTCCACCAGGGGACGTCTTCGCACACTTCACGTAGATACTCCCCTAAGTAACCCAGCTCCCCCTAGGTCTTGCTTGATTACAGGAGAAGAACTCAAGGGAGTGGGAGGCCAGTGACGGCTCTTTGGGAAAGAGAGTAATGCATGTCATTAACAGGGGCAGTAGCACACAGGAGATGGTTTACCCTGTCACCCCACTGGCAAGTAGCCAACTGTGAAGTCTTAATACCGTGTTCCGTTGTCTCTCTATTCCTTTGAAGACAGCATCCCTAAGCTATAATGTGGGTGTATTTTCCTTTTGAACCTTAGAGAGAGAAGAACCTTAATGTGGACACGAGAACAGTAATATCTGGAGAGTTCTTCATAGTATGTCTCATGGCCGGGGAGAGATAAGACCCAAAGTTAAGACAAATTGATGTGATATACGAGGATTCTTTTACATTTTACAAACCCTAGGGCAGGGGTGGGGAACCTGTGGCCTTGAGGCCACATGTAGCCCTCTAGGTCCTCAAGAGTGCCTTAGACCATGCCCAAAGGAACCTGGGCCAAAGTAAAGGGGAAGGGAATCTTGGTATTTGGTGATGTTAGGATAGCTTCCTACTTAACTTAGCCAAATTCTCTACTTACCTTCAGAAACGGGGATGAGCCCTGCCAGTGTCCCGAAGGATCTTACTTCCTCATCTATATGTGTGGCCTAACATGGTCCTTTTTATAGCAGGAAGGGATGAGAAGGAACCTGGAACAATAGAAGGATGCCTGGACCCATGGAGTCAGGAGAGATCTGGCCCTAGATGCTAATTGGCTGTGTGATCAGAGATTAGAAAGATAGATAGAACATTTATTAAGTGCCTATTGTATGCTTGCAGGCACTGTGTCAAGCGCAGGGAATATAAATATAAGTAAAACAGTGTCTTGCCCTCACTGCTCTTACCAAAATTAATTCTAATCTCTTCATTGTCTCATCCAATTACCTTTTTGCCATCTTTCTCTTCAGCCTTTGATGCCAATCACCCTCTTCTCCTTTCTAGATTTTTGCGACATGGCTTGCTCCTGGCTCTCCTCCTCCTTCTCTGACTGTTCCTTCTCGGTCTCCTTTGCTGGATCTGCCAGTTCATGCCCTCTAACCATGTGTCCCTCAGGGTTCTGTCCTGTGCTCTCTTCTCTTCTCCCTCTGTACTGCTTTGCTGGGTGATCTCATCAGCTCCTGTGGATTTAATGACCATCTCTATGTGGGTGATTCCCAAGTCTGCCCATCCTGCGCCCACTTCTCTGCTGATCTCCAGTGTCTTATCTCCAAATGCCTATTAGGTGTCCTGCACTGGATGTCCAGCAGACATGTCTAAAACTGAACTCATGATCTTTCTCCCCAAGTCCTCCCCATTTCTAAATGTCCTCATTTCTGGGGGGGGGGGGTGCCGGTCCTCCCACTCAAACAGACTCACAGCCGAAGCGTTATTCTCAACTCCTCACCACCCAGATCAGAGCTGTGGCCAAAGCCTGTCGATTTTATCGTCGCAGCATCTCTCACACACACCCTTTGTGCAGACCCTCATGACTAGCTTACTACAACAGCTGCTGGCGAGGCTGCTCGCTTCAGGTCTACCTCCCTCCCCCAGTCCATCCTTCACTCAGCTATCAAAGCGATCTTCCTAAAGTGCAGGTCTGACCATGTCACCCCACCCCCATCTGGTAAACTCGATGGCTCCAGAATCAAATGCAAAACCCTCTTTTTTTGCATTCAAAGCCTTTCGAAACTTGCACCCTTCCCACCTTTCCAGTATTCTTATCTTCTACCTCACCACATACTCTTCAAGCTACTTACTTGGCCACCATGGTATTTCACAAACAAGACACATCTCCCAATTCTGGGCATTTTTATTGACTGTCCCCCATGCTTGGAATACTCTTCCTCCTCCTCCTCCTCTCCACCTCCTTCCTTCTCTGGCTTGCTAAAATCCCACCTTCTGCAGAAAGCCTTCCCTGATGCCTTTAGTGCCTTCCCTGTTATTTCCAGCTTTCCCTAGGTATATCTTGTTTGTATGTAGTTGTTCATGTCATGTCTCCTCCATTAGACCACGTGCTTCTTGAGAACAGGGGAAGCTACCTCCAGTGTTTAGCACAGTGCCTGGACCATTTTTTGTTGCTATTCAGTTGTTTTCTGTTGTGTTCAACTCTTTGTGACTCCATTTGGGGTTTTCTTGGTTAAGACACTGGAATGATTTGCCCATTTCCTTCTCCAGTTCATTTTTCAGATGAGGAAACCGAAGCAAACACAGTGAAGTGACTTGTCCAGGGTCACACAGCTAGTAAGTGTCTGAGGCCAGATTTAAATTCGGGTCTTCCCGACCCCAGGCCCAACTAATTCACTGTGCTACCCAGCTGTTCGCCTGGCCCATAGTAGGTGCTTAATAAAGATTTGTTTACTGACTAGCTAATTGCATTCTAATGGAGGAAGAGAACACAGAGGGGAGGTGGAGTGCATGTGTGTGTGTGTGGAGGGGGGCGGGGAGAAAATGGCTGAGAAGTAAAGTGGAGTCCTGGTTCCAGACAAGATAAGATAAGATAAAAGCTCACCTATCAGAATCTAGGGTGCTTCCAGGGGGAAAGTCCAAGGTTCTGGTCCAGGGAGGTGGGAACATGGGCCAGAATAGAAGTGACACAGTTTGGAGCTGGTGGCTTGAAAGTGAGCATGGAGGAGTCATTTGATTTCTCAGAGCCTTACCTTCCCCATCTGTAAAATGGGGATAACTGTCCCACCTACCTCCCAAGGGATGTTATAAAGCTTCAAATGAGATATTTTATGTAAAGCACTTTGCAGACCTCACAGCATCTTAGAAGTGCTGGTGTCTCAGTCTCATCCCCCAGGCATCAGTATGAGAGCTCCCTGAGGGCAGGGGCCAGCTCTCACTGGCCTCAGACTCCTCCTCACTGATGAGCTAGTACAATGCTCTCAACCACTGGTGCTCACAAAGTGTCTGTTGACTGAAACAATGAAGTGACCTTGGAAGGAAGGAAGGAAGGAAGGGAAGGAGGGAGGGAGGAAGAGAAAAGAAGAGAAGAGAAGAGAAGAGAAGGAAAGAGGGAGGGAAGGAGGAAAGAGGGAACAAAGGAGGAAAAAAGGGAGGGAAGCAGGGAGGGAAGGAAAGAGAGGGGCAGTGAGCAAAGAAGAAAAAAGGAAAGGAAGGAGGGATGGAGGGAGGGAAGGAAGAAAGAGAAGAGGAGAGGAGAGGAGAAAAGGAGAAAGGGAGGGAAGGAAAGAGGGAGAGAGGAAAGAAGAAAGGAAAGGAGGGAGGGAGGGAAGTGAGGAAAAAGAAAACAAGGAAAGAAGGAAAGGAGGAAAGAAAGGAGTATGGTTGTTGTCCTTCTCAAAGAGGACCAAAATGACATCATTATGTTGGGGTCAAGTTACAGTGTGTCCCTGTGGCTGATCAGACTAGTACACGCTTGGAATGCTCCACCACAAGTCAGGCACAAAAAGTCCATGTGAACATTTGGGGTGGAGTCTCTAAATCTGCACATCGTGCATTTCTTTTGAGCTACTCCAATTCTGCGGGTCAATTCCAAAGTTCTTAAGAGAGACCTTGAGAATGTCCTTCTTTCGCTTCTTCTGTTGAGGTAGAGAGGAGGAAACTGAGACCCAGAGAAAGGGAATCATTTGCCAAGGTCACGCATCTGCTCAGTGGCAAAGCTCAGCTTGGAATTCAGGTATCTGGACTCCCAGACCTGACTTCTCTCCGTGAGGTAAAGCCGTTGATGGATGTGGCCCATCCTGAAATGAAGCCTCTTCTAGGGGTGGGGGCAATGGCAAGGACACCCCAGCCTCTTGGGCAAGGACAGCCTGGGCACTTGGGGAACGACAAGGACGAGATGAAGGAGGAACCAGGCATCCACTGCATGAGGGGGTCAAATGTAGAAATTGTGCAGATTTGAATGTCAGCGTGACCCTTTGGTGGCTCCAAGCGCCCCCTGGTGTCTAACGTGGATATGAGCTCCCTTCAGATTGACGGCAGAGTACACCCGGACCTCAGGGCTCATAGGATCATCCAAGCGGGGTAGAAAGAGATCTTAGATGTCATACAATCAATCCTCCTCATTTCATAGAAAAGGAAGCTAAGGCGAAGTGTCCACTTCACCTAGAGGCAACTAGTTGCCACAGTGGGTAGAGCAGTGGCTCTGGAGTCAAGAAGACAGCCTCATCCATGCACGTTATCCAATATGCAGCTATAGCAAAGTAGGGAGGGGACAGTTAACCCTTTGGACTGCAGGAGGGTCCAAAAATATCCCAAAAGGTTCTCAGCTGTGCGACCCTGAACAAGTCACTCTGCCTCAGTTTCCCTATCTGTAAAATGAAGATAACAGCACTTACCTCCCAGAGTTTGTTATGAGGACAAAATGAAATATTTGTAAAGCACTTAGGAACCTTAAAGCACTATGTGGGTGCTAGCTATTAAGTTATTATTAAATGCTAGCTAACCGTAACCCTAACTCTGAACTCTAACCCTAACTCTTGAACAGAATCTGCCTCTTCCACTCTTCCATCCTGTGGAAAGGATGGACAGCTGTGAGCTGTCATACCATTGGAAAGACTAATTATCAATGGGCCCCTGTCAGTTTGGAGTAAAGTATACCAGGGATCTGTCACTGGCCTCGTGGGGCTTAGATAAAGGAATAGGAGCAGGCTTATCCAAAGTACAGTCGGAGTGAAGCTGGGAGAGACAGTTAACGCTCTGGATTGCAGAAGGAGGATCCCAAAAGATCCCAACAGGCTCTTAGAGCAACAGGTTGAATCTAAGATGAAAATTAAAAGAGGTAATTGTGAGTCACCATACTTAGGTTCAAAAAGATTAACTTCCCAAATAGAAAATGAGAAAGTTGTGGCTAGACGCTATTCCTTTCTGTGAAAGGAACTAGAGACAAACCAATGTAGAGTGAAGTGAGTGAAACCAGAACAATCTATACAATGAGCACAAAAACATAATAGGAGCAAAAGAACTCTGATCGATGGAATGACCAAGGGTCAAGCAACACAAAGTCCCTTGTCAACGCCCATGCATGGTCTCATTCCCTCCAGTGGTGTTGATATACTTTGGGAAGTGTTTGTTTCAAAAAGGAAATGCCTATCCCTACCATAAAATGCTAAAAAGACTTGCAGAGGGAAAAGGATTATTTGCCTGTGCTTACAACCTGCCTCACCTGCTTTTCCATTTTATTGTTTTATGTTCTTTCTAGATGCTGACGGTAGCATAACTCAAAGTACAAATGTGTTTTCTCTGTTAGGAATAAGAAAGGGCAGTTAAACCTCTGAACAAGCAATCTATTGTTTTCTCAGACACCCGAAGTCACTGACTTTTTCTTTCTTGGATTCTCAGAGATGTTGTTTTGTAAGAGATGGGACCTTATTTCCTAGAAATGAATAACTTTGTCTCTTCCATTTGCCCAGTCTGCCAGATGTTCTCTTCTCTATTGGGCAATTGTATTATTTAATGTCGTCCCAAACTCCTCTCCTCAGCTTCTCAGGTCACTTGATAAGAATTTTGCACATATCTTTGAGCTCCTTGCCCTCTCCCCATCTCCCTAAACCCATGATGGGAATCCTAGGATTTAGCAATTGTATATTTATACAATATACCATATGTGTAGTTGTGATACTTGGAATTAAGATTGCAGTTTAGATCTATAATAAAGAACCCTGTTTTAGGACAGTTGTTGACCCCTCCCTGCATTACAGCACACATCCATGTACCAAGAAGAAAATGCCTTGCCACAAGTTCCTGTAATTCCCCAAGGGACCTCCACCCTCTTGCTTCAACCTGAATTAGCACAAGACCCTGTCTCAAGACTATGGCCTAAGGAACAAGGAACTGACCCACACCCACAGTGAACAAACAAGTCCTGTTATGGGTATGCCCTCAAGGCCCCTGCCCCCGAACAGTAAAACAATAAGGCAACATGAATGCAGAGGGGCCCCTCGAGGCCTATTCCTGTCAGCTAAAAAAGGATAAGATTATGCAAAGACAGACATTTGCTAACATCCCTGTTCCTTGAGCCTTGAGCCTTGAGCCCAAACCTTGTGCAACAACCCATACAGTTAAGGGAAATATCTAACTGTTGAACCTCAGCTTCTGTACCCTTTTGCTTGCTCAACCATTAACAGTTTGGTATAAAAGTCTCCCCCTGAGCTCTGTTCAGGGCCGCTCTGATTTGGGTTGCTTGTGCCCCGTTCAGCCGCCGGCTAATAAATTCTCCAATTAAAACTTATACTCTGTGACGTGTCTTGCTTGCTGCGTGATTTTGACATAACTTTTGGAGGCCCCAGCGAGATGGAGGTGGTATTCTGCGTTATTGCCCTGGAGACACTCACAGATTTCCAGACCTCAACAGGGAGCCCCTGGAACCGGTCCACCTCCTCTGGCTTCGGAGGAGCCGGCACTTGGGATTTCCTAGGGCTCAGAGGCTGAGTCAGATGTCTTGGAAAAGGGACTCCTTGCTGAATCGTCCCCTTTCGGCCAACGGAGAATCCTGGTTCTGGACCTGTAGAGGTAAGATTTCTGTTCTGGGGCTAGCCATCTGGTCTCTGTGAACACATTTACCTGGACGCAGGTTGTTCATGTTCAGAGGGTGAGGACGGGACGCCTTCTTCTCACCAAGGGTAGTGAGGGCCTGACTGAAAACTTCTGTTTATCTGTGAACACGGAATCTGGTTAAAGGTTTCAGTTTGACTCTCACATCAGTTTTTGCGCATCCCTGTCTGTCTGTCTGTTGTCTGGTCTTCTTACTTGTTTGTCCTATTGGTTAAGAATGGAAACGTCAGCCTCTACCCAGACCCCATTAGGTTGTATGCTATCTCTCCCGGATCAGTACCCCTATACTGATGTTTGGTTGCAGCTAGTCACACTTCTCTGTTACCTTCCTCCTGATCCCCCAGTCTAGCAAAAGTTTCCTCCTCCAGCCCGCCACCCTATTGCCCTCCCTCATCGTCCTCCACAACTACGACCAGCCCCTACCACTCCTCAGAGTTAAGAGAGTATCTCAGTGTGGGAAATTTAAACAGCCACAAGAATTCCTGTTAACTCCTCTCGTCCCAGATCAGATGAGGAGAAGAGAATGCAGGAGAACTGTAGGGAAAACTTAAATCACCCTTCCCCACCTGGCAAAAGGAGGAGAAGGGCAGAAATTCACAGACTGACAGTATCCTGACAGTCCTGTGCCCCCTGGGTACCTTTGTAGCCCATCCTTTTTTGGCAAAGCTTGGAAATGTCACCCAGGTCCTATGCATTCTGCCCACTCTGTTACCAGCAGCTGCAAAACTGCTCAGTAACTTCCGCAGTTGTGGGAGAAGGGCGAGGTAGGTGGATTTGGACTTTGGTTAGCATTGTCTAAACTATGCCTCCAAGAATTGTCATCACTGAGAAAAGCCTCTTCTCTAGGTAACTTCACACTTCTCTGTTCCAATTGTGAAACTGTATTTTAGTTTCTGTTTGACCTGTTTCCTGATTTGTACAGGGAAAATAATAGTGATGGTTGTTATGGGATCAAAATGATAATGATTGTAAAATGCTTAACATAATGTCTGGTATATTTTAGACACAACATTATTATTATCTCTCTCTGATTTAATGTAATTGTTAATTTTTTGAAGTGGGTTTTTGAATACCAAAAGTAATAAGTTGAAAATTTTCTATATGTGATAATCTGGAAATGCAATTGATGTCATCTGAAATTTATTGTTTCTGTATTTCTAAAATTATATTGTATTTCTAACATTCTCTTGGATTGTGAAATTTGAGAAGATCTGATTTTGATATATGTGAATTGGGTTTTTAAAAGGGATGTGATAAAAATTTGGTGATTTGGAACTTATAACAAGTAAATAATTAATAATACTGATATTTACTATGAGAACAGACTTTCCATGTGAAATCTTGTCTATCATGAGAATATATGTGCTGATTTAAAGTTATAGTTTCAAATGATGAGACGAAAGATTCTCTGTGCAAGGAGATTTAGAAATGTGTTCACCTAAATAAATGGGTTGTTTCAAGTTTTAAATGCATGATAATTGCTTGTGGTGTACTTATATTTCTAAATTTGTTATATTATGCAACTTGGTTAACATTGCATTACCTATGCTGGTAGAAAAACAATTCCTCTTATAATCTAGATATTATTATTAAGAACTGTGCCTAATTAAGAAATTGAGGTTGTTAACTGAAACAAGGACTTTTGAAACCATCTAGCCATGAATTCCTACCCATCTTGTATAAAGTTTCCGTGTAGAGGAATTCCTACGAAATAAGTCTTTAAAATCCTGGTAAACTTTGTTATTGTGATAAGGCTAATTTAATTGGGTATGTAATTTATAGAAACTAAGTGTCCTCCCCATTACAACACCTTTTTGACTAAGGAACTTTGTAATATCTGGGAATTCTGTGCAATATTTGAGAATGAGGACATTTGGCACCAACTTAGTTAATGAATTCCAGCATTTAAGGGTTAATTTGCTTTAAGGAGAAAGGAGATGTCTATCATTTAAAACCTTCTAAATAATTTTCTTCAGGAAAGTTTAGTGAGTATTCCTTTTAACATCAGGACAATTTTTAAGCTGTTTTTAAAAAAGGGAAATAATTCTGGAAATGTTTTGAAAAATATTTTTGTGATTTTGAGCAAGAGTTAGAGCTTATCAACGTGTATAGATTTGATTCCTAAATTGTCCCTTTCCTCTAGAATGAGTAAACAGGGAACATAAATCCATCAACCTGTGAGGTTGGTCATTAACCTCTTTGCTTTGTTTAAGCTGGAATGGATTCCAGTACACAGTTATTTCAGTAAAAATCACTAATTTATGAGCTATTTTGTCTTATGGTTGAAACGTAAAGGAAGACTGAATAATGGGTTTGAGAGATTGGAAAGGTAAATAAAGGTTTGATTGGAAATATGAAAGGCAGATAAGAAAGCGCGGGGGCAAATGGGAGTTAGCTAAGCCTCTCCTGTCTCGAGAGAATACTAGTTTCAGATGGTTTAAGTAAGTTGAGAAAGAGTGTGAGAAGGTATTTTAGAAGATAGAAAAGTTATGTAGCTTGATTTGATAATTATTAGCTCAATGAAATTTGGGACAGTCCTATCCGAAGGATATTTATTTGCTATTTAAGATTTTATGGGACTACAATTTAATATTATTTTAAGCTCTGATTACAGGAATAGGTCACATGAAGCCAGTAGTAGAATGGTAGGCATTACAGGCTGAGAATTTCTAAAGGGATGTCTGTGCCTGGGAAGAAGTCTTGAAGATGACCTTGGACACGGCCTAGGTAGGTTCTTCTTGACTCTATTTCCCAATTCTGCTATTTCCTTTCTGAAAAGGAAAATCCTCATCTGATTACTCCTAAGTCCTGCTTTCAGCACCTAGTGACTATATTATTGGCTGTCAGATATGACTCATGCCTGGAATCAAACAGAGCTGAGGAAGTTCTTTCCTTCTGTTAAGATACATGACATTGCCCCTCTTTCTTTTAATAGCAAATTTATATTATCAAGAAGTTTTGTAAGCACAATGCTGAATCTATTAGGTAATAGATGGATATTGGAATATTTCTGAGTTATTATAATGGGATGCAGGAATGAATAGCTTACAATTTTAACCTATGTTCATGGCCAAATAAAAATTAAAATAATATACAGATAACATCCTCCAAAAGGAGGAAATGATTAGACAAAGTAATAAGACAAAGATGTAATGTGATAGATGTCTAATAAAAAAGAAAGGGATAGCAAATTTTGAGAAAAAGCCATAGGATCAGATTGATTCCCCTAAGAATTATATACGGATGTGTATGATTGGCTCCAAAACTTATCAATCATGGAAATTTAAGCTAATATGTGTGTTTTGGTAATAAGATCTTAAATTAAGATTTTTGCACAAGAAAATTGCATAAGATATTGTTACAAGTGAAATTATATCTCCTTTATTAAGGTAGGTGTCTGTCTGATAATTTTAAAAGGAAGATGAGTTCAATTAATGGTTGGACCTTCATATTTTAAAGGATTCTTATACCACATACAAAATTTAGGTAAGGATAAAAACAGAAGATGATATATAAACTGAAATACTCTGAAGTATCAAAAAAAGGAGAACCAAATTTAAGTGATTGTACTAAGTTATATTAGGTAAGAATTATCTGAGAGTTTCTAGATCTGTGCCAGAGAAGCAGAACTCTCTTTACTCTCTAGGGATCAGATAACTACAATCAGGCATCTGAAAAGAAAAAAAAAGGTGCTGCTTTAAATGGACATTGGATTTAAAGTTACTTTGTATACAAATTGTGCAATTAATTACTGGCATTAAATCAGAAACACCATGCAAGCTCCCTCCCCTCAGGATCCTCTGCCCAGAAGGCAGAACTCATTGCCCTTACCCAAGCCCTTCATCTTTCGGAAGGCAAATCTGTTAACATCTACACTGATAGTTGCTACGCTTTTGCCACAGCCCACGTCCATACTTCCTTGTATTGTGAACGGGGCCTACTCACTTCTGCCGGTAAGGAAATCTGCAATAAGTCTGAAATTCTAGCCCTTCTTGGTGCTCTCTGGCTCCTTTCACGGCTTGCTGTTATCCATTGTCCTGGTCACCAGACAGGTGATTCTCCTGAGGTTCTGGGCAATCGAGCTGCTGATTCTGCTGCTTGTCTCTCAGCCAGTTCTTCACTCATTGCCCCCTTGGTGCCAAAACCACTCCCTCCCAGCTCTGTCTATTCCCCCTTGGATGATTCCTTCGCTATCCAAAAGGGAGGGGCGAAGGAAGGGTCGTGGTGGGTCATAAAGGCCAAAATTTTTATTAAGTCCATGACTCAACTCACTTGGGATCTAAGAAAATGCACCAGCTACTTGAGAGGGTATTACATCCAGAACAGAACCAATTTGATACAAGATACAGTAGAACAGTGCACAGTATATGCCCAAGTAAATGCGAAACAAGGCAAAAAAGCCCCATTTGGGGAATGAATTAGGGGCTGTGCACCAGGGGAGGTATGGAAAGTAGACTACACGAAAGTTAAACCTCCTGCAGCAGGGTATAAATACCTCCTAGTCTTTGTAGACACCTTTACAGGCTGGGCAGAAGCCTTCCCCACTCGGAATGAGACTGCCCGGACTGTAGTGAAGAAGATCTTAAATGAAATTCCGATTACCCCTTAAGACTGGTTCTGATAATGGTCCCTTGTTCACCGCTAAAATCTCCCAAGGTATAACTAAGGCGTTGGGAATAGACTGGAAATTACACTGCTCGTATAGATCCCAGAGCTCTGGCCAGGTAGAAAGAATGAATCGTACATTGAAAGAATGCCTTATAAAACTGTGTCTGGAAATGAGTGAAAAGTGGGTAACATTGCTTCCTCTTGCCCTCCTCTGGGTAAGATGCACCCCAAATAAACTGAGTTTATCCCCATTTGAAATTCACTATGGGAGGCCGCCTCCCATTTTGCCTGTTGTAAGAGAAGACCTGATAGTGGAAGCAAGTAACTCCTCTGTTGTTAAGTTCCTTCAGGGTCTGCAAGAAACCCAGAGCTTGCTCCACAAGAAGGTGCGAGACAAGATGTGCTGCCCATTCAGACCTCAAATTCTGTGCATAAATTCCAACTGGGGGATACTGTTCTAGTCAAGAAGCATTCCACTACAAATCTCAGCCCAAGGCGGAAAGGACCATACATAGTGATCCCCACCACACCCATCACCATCAAGGTTGATAATATCCCTGCCAGGCTTCATCACAGTGGAGTCAAAGCGGCTCGCCCAGCCTGAAAAATGGAAAGTGGAATCCCTCGGAGATCCATTAAAGATAACACTGTCTCTTTTCCTCATCCTGTTTCTCTTACTCTTCCCTTATGTTTTCTCCTGAAACCCCCATGCCCCAAAAGCCAGCTCTGACTGAGTGGTCACTGTACAAAAAGGACAATCTTGGACCTTTAGCGATCCCAGCTGCATCCTTCTTCCCCTCAACACCCTGTTTCCCAGACTGGAAGGGTCTCCAAGGATTGAAGGTTTTTCACTCTGCATTGATTCAGTGTGCCCGGCCCCGTGTACTTGTTCACGTGTCTCGACTGATCCTAAAGGATCCCTATGTGAACAGGCGGTAAGTAAGGGGGGTCCAGATCCACTGTTCTGCATCCAAACAACTGGATTTGACCTCAATATCATTATTCAAAATCCCTCAGACCCTATCTGGGGAATGTTATTTTCCCAGACCTTGGCTCTTCTCCATTTTAATTGGGATAAGGGCAAGGATGCAGAATCTGAATTAGGAGACAGGATGACTCTCACTGTGGGCAGTGGAAATAAGGACCCTCCCCCTCCTGTACCATTGTCCCCAATAGGACCCTTGGAATTGATCCTAGAAGATCTACGCCCACCTCTCCAGGGTGTTCTTGATGTTCCAAAACCCTCAGAGATACCAGTAACCTCAGGAGCACTTGTCCCTGTCCCACATTTGCCGCCCACTCAAAACTTAGATCTCTTTTGTCTCCTAGAATCTACCCATTGGCTTGTGAATGTAACAAATCACAACCTTGCTAAAGATTGTTGGGTCTGTGTAGACTCCCAACCCCTTTTCTTTATGGGCTCTGCTTTACAAGACAAAGTTAGGGGAACTTCCACTCCTGACCTGTGCACCTGGGACTAGCCTAAGCTTACACTGGGTGACTTGCAAGGGACAGGCACCTGTCTAACCACTTCTTCCACATCTTCCTCTAATCCCCTCCACAGATTCTGCTCTAAAACCATTGAGGTGACTAGTCCCGAATCCGATCCCTACTGGTTCATGGCCCCACCTGGTTCCTGGTTGGCCTGCAAGGATGGCTTGATCTGATGCACCTGTGCCTCAATACTGCTGACACATGAGGACCCCCTCTGTGTCTTGGTCACAATTCTACCAAGGTTCTCTCTCATGACTGGCTTGGATGGCAGGGAGTTCTTCTCCTCGCACTCTGAGCTAGTACGTACAGGGAGATCTCGGCGAGCTGTGTCCATCCTCATCCCTTTGCTAGTAGGATTGGGGCTGGCTGGCTCAACAACGGTAGGCACCGCTGCCCTCATTTGGAGTGATATCAGTTATCGTGAGTTGAGTGCTCAAGTCGACCTAGATATCACGTACATTGAGAAATCTGTTGCCCAGCTAGAGTGGCAGGTCGACTCCCTGCCTGACATGGTCCTCCAGAACAGGAGAGACCTGGACATTCTCTTTCTGAAACAAGGGGGCCTGTGTGCCACCCCGGGAGAAACATGCTGTTTTTATGCTAACAACTCAGCTGTCATTCGAGAGAGTCTTGCTTTGGTCAGGGAAGGTCTGCGGAAGAGACAGAAGGAGAGGGAGAGTGGAGAGAACTGGTATCAGTCCCTTTTCAATGCCTCCCGTTGGCTCACCACCCTGCTTAGCACTCTGGCTGGCTCCCTGTTATTACTTATCCTAGCCCTCACTGTGGGGCCCTGTCTGATAAACCACATCTCAGGGCTGATTTGCTCCCACGCTAACACTGTCCATATATTAGTAACCCAGACGCTAGACTCCTCTGACCTCGACATTCCTCTTTCAAAGGTTTGAATCGGTCATAAAAGAAGTGGGGAATATGATACTTGGGATTAAGATTGCAGTTTAGATCTATAATAAAGAACCCTGTTTTAGGACATTACAGCACACATCCTTGTACCAAGAAGAAAATGCCTTGCCACAAGTTCCTGTAATTCCCCAAGGGACCCCCACCCTCTTGCTTCAACCTGAATTAGCACAAGACCCTGTCTCAAGACTATGGCCTAAGGAACAAGGAACTGACCCACACCCACAGTGAACAAACAAGTCCTGTTATGGGTATGCCCTCAAGGCCCCTGCCCCCCGAACAGTAAAACAATAAGGCAACATGAATGCAGAGGGGCCCCTCGAGGCCTATTCCTGTCAGCTAAAAAAGGATAAGATTATGCAAAGACAGACATTTGCTAACATCCCTGTTCCTTGAGCCTTGAGCCCAAACCTTGTGCAACAACCCGTACAATTAAGGGAAATATCTAACTGTTGAACCTCAGCTTCTGTACCCTTTTGCTTGCTCAACCATTAACAGTCTGGTATAAAAGTCTCTCCCAAGCTCTGTTCGGGGCCGCTTTGATTTGGGTTGCTTGTGCCCCGTTCAGCCGCCGGCTAATAAATTCTCCGATTAAAACTTATACTCTGTGACGTGTCTTGCTTGCTGCGCGATTTTGGCATAACATAGTATATGCGTGTGTATTATAAATGTGTGTACACACACACATGATATTTATCACTAGAATGTCTGTGACTGCTTTGGAATTCTGCCTAAAATTCCCATGCTGCAAGGCTGCAAGAAATAAACTTTGAACAACCCGCCTGCTAACCAGAGTGTGGGTTTGTTTGTGCCATGACAGTCCAAAAGATCCATCAACTTGCACTCACACTCACATTTAAGTCTGGGGGGGGGGGAGCGGGCGGTGGTCACCCTCTAATAAAGACCACACCAAGTACAGGGATGGGAAGAGGTGGGATAAATTCAATGGTGCATATAGGGCAAAAGCAGTTCACAACCCTAGAACTGAAACTGAAAAAGCTGTGAAGTCATTTGTCTCTCAGAATCCTCGTGAGGCTCACTGTGGGATGAAGCATTCATGTCTTTGTTGAATGACTCTCTCTGCTGCTCAGGTGGGCTGGCTATAGAATCTTGGGCTTCCTTTTCAGCGGGTAGCTATAGTCCCAGCCATCTCCTGCCTCAGGCTTCGATGAGTGCTACTGAGTTCTTTGAGGCCTCAGCTCTGAGGTTTGCCACCTCTCAGACAGGGTATGGGAAAGGGTTAGTTAATTATTCTTCCTGGTTCAGAGCTGGATTTCTTCAGTAAACGACCTCACTCTAACTTATGTTCCTAGGGAAAAAAGGTACAGAGGCAATATATGTACCCAGGTGGCAAACTCATGGTCTCTTCAGGACTATTTCATAGACAGCCAAGCTACTCCAAAGGTCAGTCCTTAGAAAGGTATGGGATGCTTCATTTATTCTTAAAAGATTTTCACTCCAAAATTTCAAACATCACTCAGACCCATCAGTTTGGTGGAAATCTAAGAGGAAGGCACACCTTTTCAACAGTTTTGGGGATTCAGGGACTTCTGTAGAAGAAGCAGCCTGGGCAGTGATGCTAAAAGCAATATGCTCTTTTTTTGAGGGGAAGCTTATTTTAACTTCCATAAGGAGAGATTTGTGATTAAGACATTTAAGGGGAGTAGGGAGGGATTTGGAGGGAGGCCAAGGATGAAGAGGCAAGGACATAGTTACCAGATCACAGCTACCAGAGAGAAAAGAAGAAACCAGCTGAAGAAAATTGATCATCAACCTTGGTTTGGGGAGTGGGGGTGGGGAAGAGGAAGGAAGAGATTTCTGAGTGATTTACTGAAAAGCTCCCTCCCCATCTAGCATCTAGCACGTGGCAGGCTCTGATGAGCCCTTCTAGTTTGGTTTGGTACATCTTGGTTTTGGTTCAGGAATACCTTGCTGTTTGCACACAATGGGGGCTACTCAGCAAAGTCACTAGCAGAGGGCCAGGTGTTCAGTAGGAGGGATGGGGTCTCACCCAGGTTCATCTGACATAGTCAGGGAGGTACCATTCAGTCAAATGGAGCACGGCATTTTCTAACATGGAAGACTGGAGAGAAGGGACAGGCCTGGTTACCAGGAGGAAGAGAAGGCCTGCTTAGGGCAGAGAAAGCCCGTCTTAAGAAAGGTTAGGTTGTGAAAACCAGGTTGATTAGACTACCAATCCATCCATTAATAAGCATTTGTTAAATGTCTCCTATTTGATAGGCATGAGAGCTAGGTGAAGCCATAGGGTAGTCCTTAAGAAAAAAAAAGTTTAAATGATCAAAATTTACGTTCCTTTGGGCAGAGTACCCATAGGTAAGGGTATGAATGCCTATGTGGACAGAGGGAATGGAAAGAAGAAAAAGAAAGAAAGAAAGAAAGAAAGAAAGAAAGAAAGAAAGAAAGAAAGAAAGAAAGAAAGAAAGAAAGAAAAAAGAAAGAAAGAAAAAAAGAAAGAAAGAAAGAAAGAAAAAGAGAAAGAAAGGAAGAAAGAAGGAAAGAAAGAAAGGAAGAAAGAAGGAAAGAAAGAAAGACGGAAAGGAAGAAAGAAGGAAAGAAAGAAAGACAGAAAGAAAGAAAGAAAGCTGTGTTAGAAGCCCTAGCTCGATTCAAGGTCAGCTCAACTACCACCTAGTTGTTAGAATCCCATCCTACCACATTCCTGAAATTGTTTTACAAATAATTTACATTTATTTGCATACCATTTATTTCTCAACAGAATATGAGTTTCTTAAGAACAGAGGGTCTTTTAATTTTTGTCTTTGTGTCTCAATTGGAACATAGGTGTGTGATAATGTTGAGGTCAGGCAATCATATGTTGAGGTTTACGGGTACTCGAAACCCCAAAATACTGACAGGCTGGGTGCTACTGAATGAATTTGACTCAAGCCTTCTTTCAGCCAAAGGAAAACAAAGTTTATTAAAGATTCGCCACATTGGGTAGACTATTTAGAAATTTCACCTTTTTGTGACGCTTGCGTACAAGTGGGCCTGAATAATCTGAGCTGAGCTAGATTGAATCTGAGCCCCTTCATGGAAGCAAGATGGATCTTATATACAGAAAGACCATGGGAGGGATCTAGGGGTGGTTCTGGGGTGGTGGGAGGAGGGGTTTAGCAAGGGTCTTGAGGAGGAGTCTAAGGAGGAGCTTGATGGGACTGGGGTGAGGTTAGACTCCAGGAATCAAGGGAATAGGATTAAGGGTGGGAAGTAGCTGGAGGATGTAGGGCTAGGCCTAGGTTAAGAGTAACAAGAGATTTGAGCCTAGAGATAATAAAAGGCTTATGGCCTCAGGCAAATGCCTCATCAAGTGGGAAGAGTCAGGGTGGGGCTCAAGGGGGTTCCCAGAACCTACACCCTATCAATAAATGCTTCCTGAATGCAATTGAACTGAACCCAACTAAGTTTTGATGATCTTTGAGCTTTTAGCGAGCTTTAGTTGTTGTTATTTATATTTTCAGTTGCATCTGACTCTGTGACCCCATTGGGGTTTTCTCGGCAAAGATACTGGAGTGGTTTGCCATTTCCTTCTCTAGCTCATTTTACAGATGAGGAAACTGAGGCAAACAGAGCTAAGCGACTTGCCCAGGGTCACAGAGCTATTAAGTGTCTGAGGCCAGATTTGAACTCAGTGAGATGAGTCTTCCTGACTCCAGGCCTGGCACTCTATTCACAGCTCCACCCATATTTATTTCCCAGTCTATTCCTGATGGGGTGCCTGGGTGCCTGTACTTGGATCTCAGTTCCAAAATCATATCCAGTTCCAAAATCACATCTCTCCCCAGCCTTAAAACACTGTCCCTAGCAGTTTCTCTCCAGCGCAAGGAAAGCATTCCTTAGCAAAACATTTATCTCTCTTCCTGATTCAATGGCCAGCTGCACTTACAGAATTTATTAATCTGAACCAACTGTGTACTGGCTGAACTATGTTTTGGGTGATAGAGATATTTACTACTCACTGACCTATCATGTGCATTCTAGACTTAGACATATGTATATTCCTTTACGTTTATCTTATCTAACAAGACATTGATGGGAGCAACCTGGGTATTTCCCAATCAGCTCAGACTGTTAGTTGATTTAGTGATGTTTCAGGCCTAAAACCACACCTCCATTTAGCCCCACCTTGGGCTATTTCCCAGTAAACTCTGGGTAAGATACCTGCACAGTAGACACAAAAAGTGCACATTCCTTTAAGAACTGACCACTCCTTAACCACTCCCTAATCCTGCCTGGAATCACCTGATTAATGTATTTGGCACATATTTTACTATAGAATAACTTATATAAACTTTATCTGTACCCTTGTAAGGTTGCAGTTTCCCTAAAACCTCTTGCCCACTGAAAAGTGTAACAATAAATCTTTGCCACCTTGACTTAAAGAATGCTTGAGATTGTGAATTCATTCCAGACAGCCTGACCCTCTCCAGTACTCAGGTCCTTGAGGCGGAACCACGCCCCCTCCCCACTCAATGACCCTATCTGGGAACTCCAGTCTTGGGGTTTTTGGACTTGGTCCCAACCTCAACGTTCCCACCCCCTTTCATTCCCAGAGAGCCATCCATTACAATAAAAAATTTAAAAAAGGAAAAAAAATTGCAGTAAAACTAACCAACATTTTGAAAAAGTTTGATGTTATACACAGTGTTCCATGCCCATAGTCTTCTACCTCTATAAAGGAGTAGAAAGTATAGGGAGAAAGTATTAGGGTCAAACTTGGTTATTATAATTTAGAAGCATTCACTCTGAATTATTTTGTTGTCGGTATTCCATTTACCTGGTTGTAGTTGTTAAGTATATTGTTTTTCTTGTTCTCCTTAATTCATTTTGTATCATTTCATGGAAGTGTTACCAAGCTTCTCTGCAGTCATAATTTCTTACACAGCACAGTACTATTCCATTACATTCATATACCATAATTTGTTTAGCCATTCCCCAGTAAATAGATAACTACTTTGTTTCCAGTTCTTTGCTACAAAGATTGCTGCTGTCAACATTTTTGTTTATTTAAAATCATAATTTTTGACTTTGACCTCCTTGGAGTATATGCCCAGCAGTAGAATCTCTGGGTCAAAAGGATATTTTTTGTCACTCCCTTTGCAGAATTCCAATTTGTTTCTTAAATGATTGGACTAAATCACAGTCCCTCACATATTTTCATCAAGGATGCCTTTGCTCCATAAGTAGACTACTGTCATAAAGAGCTCACAGAGACAAGACAACAGGCATATGGTTGGTGGTTATTGATGCTTTCTTGACTATCTTTTTTAGTTAGCAAACCTATCCACGATATTTTCCCTTATTTTTTTTTAATTGCCCTTCATTTCTCATCCTCTAGCAATAGCTAGAGAATCAATACCTCCAAATTGTATACATTCAAAAATGCCATTCTGGCATATTTATGTGAATGGGGCGGGGGCACAGATGGAGGGAATGGGTTCCTGACCTCACACTTCACTATTTGTTCCAGAAACCAGAGGGCTGCATGACCTGATCCAGCCTAAAGCCTGTGCCTTTCCCCTGAGCTTCCCCCACCCACAACTGATTAAGCCCCATCAATAGCCTTCCTCAAAAAGCCCTTCTCAGACTCCAAAGGCCTTAGAATAAGCTGGTTTGCATTGACAGCCCAAGTCCCTTGATCTGCACAGACAAGACTAGAGATAGGTATGAGGATAGAGATACAAACAGGGACAGTGACACAGGCAGGGACAAAGAGTAAAAGAAAATCAAACACCCGAGATCCCATTCCCCAGTGTGCCAGCAGAGTACTCCCACTCTTATCCTCAATCTCTCCCCATTGATTGACCCCTTCACTGCTGTCTACAAACAAGGCCATATCCCTTTAAATAACCTTCATTACATCCTCCTAGCCCCACTATTGTAGCTCTACTACTTCTTTTCATAGTCAAACTTCTAGAAAAAAACTGCCTGCCCTCACTTCCTATCCTTTTGCTTCTCAATCCATTGCAAACTTCTGACTTCCTCATTCAACTGAAACTGCACCGTCTAACCTTCAAATCTGATGACCTCTCAATTCTTACACTTCTTGACCTCTCTGCTGTACCCAGTTAGTGGTCACAGTGATCACCCTCTCTTCTTGGGCACTCTTGCCTCTCTGGATTTTCGTGACATTGCCTTCCTTTGCCTCTCCTTCCCTATCTCCTTTGCTGGATCATCATTCATGTCAGTGGGTCAATAAACATTCATTAAGTGCCTACTATGTGCTGAGTATGATTTTACTTTTGTGACATCTCTTGAATGTGTCCCCTTCTCTCCTCTGGCACTGACTGCCACTCCCTGGTGCAGACCCTTATCACCTCATGCCTGGACTATTGCAATAGCTACTGGTGAATCTGCCTGCCTCAGGTCTTTCCCCCTCCAATCCATCCAAGGGATCTTCCCAAAGCACAGGTCTGACCTTGTTACCCGCCCCCCCCCACTCAGTCACACACACACACTCAATAAACTCCTGTGGCTCCCTATTGCCTCCAAAATAAATGATAAAATTCTCTGTTTGGCATTCCAAGCCCCTCAAAACCTAGCGTCCTCCTACCTTTCCAGTCTTTTATTGGCCTTGTTCCTGCTCCTTGAACAAGACAGATGCTCCATTTGCCATTCTATCCCATCAATGTTCTCTCTTCTTCTCCATCTGCTCTTTCCCAGGCTTCCTTCAAGTCCTAGCTACTATCTCAGCTTCTACTGGAAGCCTTTCCCAATCTTTCTTAATTCTAATGCCTTCTCTGTTAATTATTTTCCTATAGCTTGTTTGTATGTAATTGCTTGTTGTCTCCTTCCATTAGACTGAGAGTGTGATGTTTTCGGGAATGTTGTTGACCACTCCTGCACTGATGGTAAATTACTGAACTTGAAAAAGCTACAAGCCAATACTAAAGTAGAGGGAGTGTTGGTGCATGATTTTTTTTTTTTTGTTCACAGATGATTGTGTACTCAGTGTAGCCTCTGAGGCTGAGATACAACAAGTATGGATTGATTCTCTGCTGCTTGTGTTAATTTTGGCCTAATAATTAACACCAAGAAAACACAGGTTCTCCACCAGTCAGCACCACACCATCCTTACATGGAACCACGAGTTACAGCAAATGGGGAAAAATTAAGTAAGTTCTAAACTTATCCAAAAAGTTGGATAAGTTCACTTACCTCGGCAGTGTACTTTCCAGGGACATACACATTAATAATGAGGTTGGTGCATGCATTGCCAGAGCTAGCTCAGTGTTTGGAAGGCTCCAAAGGAAGGTATGGAGAGAGGAGGTATTAGACTGACTACTGAAGGTCTACAGAGCTGTGATGCTGACCTCATTGTTGTATGTCTGTGAAACCTGGTGTCTACCAGTGCTATGCCAGGAGGTACCAGACACTGAGGTCCTTTCTTGAGCTGAGCTGCCAAGCATTCAAACTCTGTTGCAGACAGTGTAACTCTGATGGGCTGGACACACTATAACAATGCCAAACATACATTTCCCTAAAAGACTATTTTATGGAGAACTCACACAAGGCAGGTGCCCCACGAAGGTCGGAAGAAGTGAAACAAGGACATTCTCAAGGTCTCTCTGAAGAACTCTGGGACGTGGGAGACACTGGCAGAGGACTGCTCTGCATGGCGTGCCCACATCAGAGAACGTGCTGTGCTCTAGGAGCAAGGCAGAATTGAAGTAGCTCAAAAGGGACGCAAGATGAGCAAATTTAGAGAACCTACCCCAAATGTTCACGTGGACTATTTGTCCTGGACCTGTGGAAGAGGCGTCCAAGCGCTATCTGATCAGCCACAGTGGCACACACTTGTACCTTGACCCCAACATAGTGAAGTCACTTTGGTCCTCCTCCAGCATGAAGGACAATAGCCACCAACATGCGCACACGCGTGTGCGCGCGCCGCCCTCCCCTCTAATTTCCTCCTAGGATGGGCTGTTGTTGCTCGTGCTTCAGTATCCCCAGTGGGGCTCACAGTGCCTGGAGCACAGTAAACACTTAAATGTCCGAGATGACTTGGCTGAACAGACAGAGAGGGTCAAGGAAAAGGCCCAGCCCAGTGACTGTGGCGAACACTGAGACTGGGAGATTTGGAGCGAGATACATAGACTCCCCACGGGCAGGGTCCACAACTTAGCCAAACTCCGCGCCTGCGCTGCAGCCACCTCTTGTCCCGCCCCGTTCCCGGGTCGGGGCCCCCCCACTCCCAAGGAGCAGCGAGACGACAGTGTCCTCGGCGCCCGCGAAGCCTAGAGCGTCGAGGGAGGCCAGTAGAGAGGGAATGAGGGAAGGAGGTGCCCGGCTCGTTCCCGGAAGCGGAAGTGGCTCCCGGCTCGGCCGGGAGGGCGGCCATCTTGGAAACCGGAGCAGCGGCGGCGGCGGCTGCGGCGACTGAGGGTGTGACGGGCCCGCTCCCGGACGGCGGCGGTGGCTCCCCGGCCCGGCCCGGCCCGGTCTCGGCTCCGCCACAGCTCGGCTCCACCGCCCGCCCGCCCTCCTTCCCTTGCCCACTCGGCGGGCGGAGCGAGCCCGGGCCTGGGCCCAGCGCGGCGGCGGCGGCGGCGGCGGCAGCAGCAGCAGCAGCAGCGGCAGCCCCGGGAGCGTCCCCGGCGGCGGTGGCGACGGGAGAGGTGAGCGGCGCCGGCCAGGGCGGGGCAGGGCCGGGGCGGGGCCGCGGTCACAATCACCGGGGTCACGGCGGGGCTCCGAGCCCTGCGTCCCCTCCCCTAGCCGTGCAGACTAGCCCCCCGAGGCCCCGAGACGTGACGTGATTGTCGGGCCCGCGGTGGGCGCGCCGGGCTCCCCCACTCCCACTCCCACTCTAGCGGCGTCCCCACGCCCCGGCCCTGGGTAAGTCGGGGCCCAGGGCCTCAGTTTCCCCGCCTGTCAAATGAAGGTCCTTCTTTGCCACCCCCCGGCCCGAATCCGCCATCCTTTGGGAGGAAGGGTTTCCCGGGGCCGGGAGGGGTCGCAGACGGACTCCCCCCACCCAAGTGGGAGCCCACTCTTTGACAGACCAGGCAACTGAGGCGGGAGAGGGCAAGCCTGGCCTGACACAGAGTGGGCGCTTAATAAAAGCTCCGAGCCCACCGACACTTAGGAAGTGCCTACTAAGTGCCAGGCGTGGGGGAGTGGGTGGTGGTGCAGGGGATGGAGGATAGTACAAAAGGAAGCTTTTTATTACAAATACATTAAAAACGAGCGTTATTGCAAAAGCCAGAGATGTAGAGACAGAAGCAAAGCCCCGTAATACAATCTCTTCCTTTGATTATCGCCAGGTTGACCCAGTTGGAGGCATGGTTCCCCTTCTCTCCCCACCACTAGACTGGAAGCTCTTTGGGGGCAAGGGCCGCATCCGACTTTCTTTGTATCCCTAGAGCTTATGCAGGGTACCTGGCGCACACTGGTGCTTAATAAATGCATGACGTCTAGAGCAGGGAGAAGCCTTGGAGGTCATTTCATCCTCCCTCTCATTTTTCAGATCAGGAAGCTGAGGCTCAGAGAATGGAACGGGTAGTAATAAGTCTAGGTGACAGGTCTGTTCACTTCTGAGCCGCTGCTTTTTTGTGGAACTCCTACTTAACCAGGGTCTCCCGAGCAGTAAGGGTCAGAGGTAGGATTTGTATGGATCTAGTTCTGGTTTTTTTCAAGTTAAGAAGCTGAGGGGAAGTGATTTGCCCGTGATCACACAGCTAGTAAAGTCTTCAGTTTATAGATGAGGAAGCTTAGAATCAAAGAGAAAGTGATATTTGTCTAGAGTGTCACAGCCAGTAAATGTCAGAGGCAGCATTTGAACCTAGGGCCTACTGACTACTGAACAAGCAGTTCTCAGACTTTTTGGTCTCAGTACCGCTTTACAATGAAAAATTGAGGACCCCAAAGGACTTTTTGTTTCTGTGAGTTATATCTATCATTTACTATCTATTTACTGTATTAGAAATTAAAATGAATAAATTTTAATAATATTGATGAATTCATTTAAAAATAAAACACATTTTATATTAAAATGATATTTGTGAAAAAATAGCAGTTTTCCAAAATAAAAAAATTTAGTGAGAGTGGCATTATTAGTGCTTTTCATTTTTTTGCAACTCTCTTTAACTCTCTCTGACCTAAGAGAAGGCAATTGGATTTTCCTATCTCTTTCTGCTTTCAGTCTTTTGTTTTGATTTTAAGTTTATGAAGAAAATCCAGCTTTACACAGACATGTAGTCAGTATTTTAATAGGCAAATGATGTCTTGATATTATTATGAAAATAGCTTTGGCCTCTCTGTCCCCTGAAAGGCTGTCAAGGACCTTCCCAAGGCTATGGACCCCACCTGATAACTGCTCTCTTTGGCCAAGATTTTGCAGCATCCCATAGTTTAGCCCAGAGAATCCTAGATTTAAAGCTGGAAGGAACTTGGAAAATGATGACCCTATCACTTTGTGGCTGAGGAAGTGGAGGCCCAGGTGTACTGAGTGGCAGAGACAGATTAGAACTCAGATCCTCTGACTCCAACTCCACTGTTCTTTCCACTGGACCCCAAGGAGGTCATTAATCTGTTGGTTCAACCTCTTTTACAGAGGTGAAAACTGAGGTCTAGAGAGGAGAGGACTTGCCCAAGGCAAGAGCTTTTCACAGGGAGTAAGGAGCAGAGCCCCAATTCTGGAAATCCAGTAGTGTGGAGGTTGTGACCTGTCCCAGCAGCAACTGAGGATTCGTTATGTTCTTCACTTTCCTTTTTCTATCCTCCTTGAGCCTCCCCTCACTGCCCCCCCCCCCAAAAAAAAAACATCTTCACAGCCTCTGCCTAAGCCTGTGGAGGGCCCTGCAGGTTCAGCCTTGTCAGCCTACCTGGTCTTTACCCTCCTTCTGGTGTCCCTCTCCACTGCCTTGGAAGCGGAGTTCCAAAGATTCTTGGGCTTCCTTATTCTTTCAGAGCCTCAGAGAAGGGTAAAAGGGGGCAATTTCAGGGTTTGGTCAGTGGATTCTGCTGTTGCTTCTTGTCAGTGCAACAAGTGGGTGCCTGTTGTGTGCCAGGTCAGAGGCAGAGGACATTACAGCTGATTACTGCCCGCAGGCTTTGGATATAAGGGAGGAAAAAAGACCTGACCCCTTCCCCAGAGAACTTCGATGAGACTTCTGCACAGGTTATCACAGTAAGAGCAGGCTGCTGTTGAGGGATGTGTATGTCTTTAATAAAATGATTAGTGTGACAGGAGCCTTCACAATAGTCCCAACCAAGTAGTCCATTTTTTGTGGTGAGATGGGCTTAGAGCTACAATGGACTTGATAGGCCATGCCATTGACTCTTTGATTTCATAGATGAAGAAGCAGGCCCCAAGAGAAGGGACTGCCTTGGAGGCAGCATTCACACTCAGGGCACTCTTCCCACCAGCCTCCTGAGCATCCTGGGACTTTTGTTCACACCTAGCCTTCACGTGCACAGACCTGAAGTCTCAAGTCACTTCCATCACTCAAGGAAGCCAGATGAATTTTAATATTTGCATAAAGAAAGCAAAAGGGGAATCTGCAATAGAAATCATGATTATTAAAGTCTTTCTTATGGCTTTAGTTTCCTGAGAACAGTCTGATAGTGACAAGAGCATAGGATCGGGAGTCAGGAGGTCTATCTTTTATGATCCCATTTGTGCCACCAACTGGCTGCAGGACCTTCTGGGCTTCTGTTACTTCATGAGTGTAATGAAGGGATTGGACTGTGCTGGTCTGTCTGTGAGACTCCTGGTGGATAGATCTTTGCCTCTATTTGTATATACCTGGCATTTGCCTGTATTGATCCATATGTAAGCTGCATTCTGCCTTCCCACACCCTTCATCCCCATCTGACTTTGAGAAACCAGTCAGTTTTCTTTTTTACTATACAGCTAGATTCCTTCCAGAGTTCTCATTTTAGGGGCAAAGCTCATCTTCAGATCCATTATCACCAAGGCTTGATACAGGTTAGTAGGTGTGATCTGTAGTGTCTGACTTGGTGGTCTCTACTCCCACATGTTCAGACAGTGTGTCTGCAGGTGATTCCGCCCCAGCCTCTCCTGCGTTAACAGTCACAGCAAACTCTCTTGGACATCTTGAACCAGATGTTCTTTAGACATCCCAAAGTTGGTCTTCTTCCTAAACTTTCTTGTTATTGGCTCGAGCAGCCCCTTCCTCCCAGCCACCGAGGCTTAAACCCCAGTGGCCCCCTTGACTCCTCCCTCGTGTGTCCAGTCCATGGCTCATTCTTATCATTTCCATCTTCCCATGTCCCTTCTCCACTCACCTGGCCCCAGCTCTGGTTGAGGCCCTTCACCCTTCTTACTTGGGCCATCGTAATTGCTTCCACTCTCTCCACTCAGCTACCGAGGTATCCAGAGCCTCCCATCGGCCATGTCAACCCAGTCACTTTGTTACCTTCAGGATCAAACAACATAAGCCCCTTGGTTTGACATTAGAGCCCTTGGTGACCCCTTCTCACATACACGTATTTCCCGTGGCCCCTTACTTTTCCAGTCTCCCCTCCAAGTTTTCCCTAAGTCAGCCATATTGGCCTGTCGTACTCCACCTTCCCTTGCTGCCTTTGCATCCCTGTCCCTGTCATTATACACACACACACACATACATACATGTAAGTATACATACACACATAAACTCGTCCTCTGAATACCTGAAATGCTTTGGCTTCCTTCAAGACTCAGATATCACTTTGTGTAGGGGCCCTTTCTTAGGGTCTCCCCCCTCCCCCCCAAATGCTTTCAGGTTATCTTCATCTACTCTGGTTTTAGCTTATGTGTATCTAGTTATTTACATGTTGCTTTTCTCATTAGAATGTATGCTCCTTGAGGACGTGGGTTTCTTCAGGGAAGGTGGACAGAAGTGTGCCTTTCTTTGTATCCCTAGCATCTGTAGCACAGTGCCTCACACATAGTAAGGGCTTAATAAATGTTTGTTCATAGATTGGTCTTCGCATCATATTTGAGAATTGAGAAGTCTTCAATATTAGATTTAATTATGTGATATGTTACTTTTTAACATACACATATATACACACATATGAACATACTATATATACATTATTGCTTTTAATATTTCAAGGAACTGTAATCTCACTGGCTTGGGAACTACCTCAGTTGATACCAATCACAACCCTCCCCCCCTTTTTTTTTTTGTGCCTGAGCAGTATGTGTTTGTGAGTTGCCCAGTCATAACTTGGATGGATCTCATGGTCATGGATCTCCTTGAACTTAGGCTGCACTTTGTAGGCAGATACACAGATCAGATGTATTTGGTATAATTTGATAAGCTTAATGTTTGAGATTTTAGAGATAATACCCTGGGAGCTAGTCAGTTATACTGTCTTTCTGGAATTTCTAGATGTTCAAATTATTTCTCTTCTGGTGTTCTACCTAACCTCCTTGTTGCATGTGCACACACAGTACATTGGGCAATGCTTGCCCTCTAGGAGCCCTGTCTTATGGCAGCATAAGTCATTGTGTTGGTAAGCAAAATGGGCTCCTTAGCACTTAGTGCCCTTGAAGAGTTTGGCTTTTGTTTGCTTTGAGTAATGCTAAGCCCCAGGCCCAAACCCCTATTAGGTATGGAACCTATGTGGGTGTGGATTGGTGACTGG
>CM053622.1:794102795-794129855 GCA_028646595.1 Phalanger gymnotis | reverse complement strand
CAGCCTAAATTCTGGTCATTCAGATGACATTTGATGACGTCTGAAGCCCTATAAGAAGGAAGGACAGAGCCATTTGTGCAGGGCTCTTGAGATGGTGTTGATGAGGAGACTCTGGGCAGCTGTAGCTAAGGAGCCCTCCAGCTTGTAAACCCGGATGCTGAGACTTTGTTGAACTTTGGTAACTATGAATCTGTATTGGGTCTGTCTGCTAATGTTTGTAATTTGCTTTGAAGTTCAGGGTGCTGGCTTTTTCCCCTGAACTAAGTGAATGATATTTGTGTGCTGAATTAAAGTAAGCATGTCAAACCCTTCCCCCTGCTTTCCTTAGTTAAGCAGATCAAAAGAACCTGTGTTTTTGCGGCGTGCTGGCAGCTTTCTGGGTGCTGGCTGTGGATGGATCTTACACCCCCACAGAAGCTGCTAGCCAAATTGTGGAAACAGTCATGTCCACCATTTTTACGTGGATTAATTTTTCTTTCTGGTGTCTTTGGTGTTGCCCTTAGACAGCCCAGAGATCTTGACACTTGGATAGAATGATTTGGATGGGATGAATGTTCTGTAAGAGATAAATGGAAACCTTGGCATGTAGGAAGGGAAATGAAGTTGGTAGGTGATGTCATTATACACACACACACATACATGTAAGTATACATACACACATAAACTCGTGCATGGACACACACAGGCATGTTATTGTTTATCTTTACATTCTACTAAATTTCAGATTGTGCAGACTATGCTGCTGAAGGTCATGTTGTGCCCTTGGTTGGTTTGTTCATAGAATAGCCAAATACACTGTGGTTTGACTTGGTTTGTGTTGGTGTCAGTTCACTTTCAATATCCTTTGAAAAAAATTGAGCATGCAATTCAGCTAACTGGAAACCACTTTTAAGTATTGATGTTCTGGGACAGAATGACCTTTGTGTTATCCAGGTTTCATGGATTATCCTTTGTTTAAGCGACAGGCTGTTGCTTTCATTTCCAGGGTAGAAGTCAAGGTTCTGGTAGAAGGGAATGGATTCTTTTTGGCAGGTCTCCTATAATTGCAGTCTTAGTAGTCTTCCTTACTAGGCTTGAACAGGTGTTTGCCAGTGTTGGTATTACATGAGCTCCCCTATCCATTCTGCTGGTACAGCCAGCTCCCTGTGCTGCCCAAGCAGGATCTGATCTGAAGTCATTCCAGGTAACATGATTGTGGCTGCAGAAAGGGCTTGTTGGAGGTGAGATGCCCTCCCGGGCTGGGGAGGAACTGGAATTAGAACCGGCAGGGTAGAATTCACCCAGTGCATCCCGTCAGCTTTCTTTGATTCCTTACCGAAGGCATGCTGTTTTAAGAATCCGAATGTTAAAGAAATGAAAGGAAGCTTGGAGATGTTGTCTGATGGCTTCATTTTAAAGATGGGAATACTGAGTCCTTGAGAGGCAAAGCAGCTTCTCCAAGGTAAGATTAGGAATCAGTGGCAGAGCCAGGGCTAGAACCTGTTAAGAATTCCTTTGAAAAAGCACATAGGAAATAAACTCAGCTCATGTGACTATCCAGAGCCAAGAATCACTGCATGTGGTGAGACGACGGAGCCCTTATTAAACAAGTGTTTAGCACTCGTGGGTGCTGATCCCTGTGGAAGGTAGAGCCCTCCAGGAGATTGAGAAAGGAGACAAGCAGAACCATAGCCCAAGTTGGAAGGGGGCGCATGTGTGATCAAGGGGAGAATAAAGCCCCAGCAGAGTCCAAGGATGGAAAGAGCCCTTCTGAAATAGGGATGGTTTCTGGAAGGAGTTGGCTTGTGGGGGGTGGGTAGAATTTCAACACAGAATGCCTAGAGGAACTATCCTGAGCAGAAGCACAGAGATGGAAAAAGGACCAGGGAGTTGAGGAATGGTGAGAGGGGTAGGGAAAAAAAGGCTAAAAAGTCAGTTTGGGTCCAGTTTAGGAATTTTGAATGCCAGACTCCAGGAGTTTGGCTGATCATTGGGGAGCCATTGAATGTTTTTGAGCAGTAGAAGGTCTCGATCAGAGAGGTGCATTGAGAAGGTTCATGTTACTATAAGTTGAATTAGAAGGGAAGGGCTGAAGGTTGGGAGACTAGGTAAGCAGTTACTGCAGTCTTTCAGGCCTAGGTAATAAGGGTCTGAACTAGGTCAGTAGCAATGGGAAATAAAGCAGCTGGAGGTGTTTTGCAGGATAAAACATCCCTCCAGGATTTAGTGAGTGCTTAGATTTAGGGGGTCCTACAGGAAATCAGTGTTTCAGGGCTGGAATTCCTGGAATCTCCTGACTTCTAACCTAGTATCATTTTTACAATGCCACATCACCTTTGGCTTCTACCCTTGAACTTGAAAAAGGGAGAGGGAAATCCACAGGTATTGGGAGTACCACCTCCTCTCCAAAGCCTTTCTTGATCCCCCCCATTACTTAAGCCTCCTTCCCAAATATAACTTTGTATTTTGTTAATTATGTATATGATAAATTCCTCGAGGGTGGGACTGTTTTTGATTTGGGGTTTTTGACTCCCTTAAATGCATGGGAGAGTGTGGTGCCATTAATAAAAATTGGAAAGCCAGGAGGATCCACAGGTTAGGTGGGAAGATGATTTCAGTTTGAGGCATGGTTGAACAGGGGGGTGAAGTAGGGGGAGTTTGAGTAGGTTGAAGTCTATGAAACTTTTAGGAAGGGTGTTGAGCAGGCATGTGAGATGGGGAGCTATGGGAGATTGTTGGTTAAGTAATGGCTAGATGGAATCAATATTTCAGGAGGATTAACCGAGAGGAGGGTGTTGGATCTCCAGGAGAACCTGGAAGCAGGAGAACGATCCGTTACTCTTGTCGTTGTTGTCAGAGGGTAAAAGGATGAGGAACTGGACTGTACAGATGTCAGAAGGAAAGGGAGGAGGCACTTTGGAAGAAGGACTAAGAGTTTGTGGCTGATGAGCTCCACAGGAAGCAGAGGAAGAGAAGAGTCCACAGTACATGGATGCCTGGGAGATGATGGTGCCATTGAGTGTGGATTTGGGAGGGGGAGCCAGAAGGAATGAACTTGGCAGAGTAATGGACTTAGGAAGGGAAATACTGGTATTTAATGACCTGCTAATGAGTTCTGGAGCTCGTTCATAATTCATGTTTGTGTTTTTGGTAGATGAGCAACACCAGTAATAAGAGAGCACCGACAACAGCAACTCAGAGGCTTAAACAAGACTACCTTCGAATTAAAAAAGACCCAGTGCCTTATATTTGTGCTGAACCCCTCCCTTCGAATATTCTGGAATGGTAAGGCTCCTCACTGGTTTGCTTTCATCAGAATATAAAAGCTTAGCAAGAAGGCTGGGCTTCCTTGTCTTTGATCGCTGCAGCCCTCCACTTTTTTTCTGGCAATATCTGAAGACCCCTGATAGATGTATGTATCCAGGTATTGAACACTTTTTTTTACACTTTTTTCTCTGCAGGGGGGAAGGCAGGGCAATCGGGGTTAAGTGACTTGCCCAAGGTCACATAGCTAGTAAATGTGTCAAGTGTCTGAGGTTGGATTTGAACTCAGGTCCTCCTGACTCCAGGGCTGGTGCTCTACTCACTGCGCCACCTAGCTGCCCCGGTATTGAACACTTTTGTAGTGTGTGTGTCTGGATATGAAGTTCTTCTAAATTATGATCTTATAGCTTAAGACCTAAGTATAAATCCATATCTTAGTATAGAAATAACAAGTTTTAGATTTGTTGGTGCCAAGGTAGAATTCTCTGCTTTGAAAGAAATGTCTTATTTTGTTACTGCTCATGACACTCTTGGGAAGTCATTTTTTTTTTTGTCTCAATTTTCCAGCTGAGGGGACAGAAAAAGAGAGGAAAGAATCATCATAGGGCACTGATCCTCAGGTTCAACCTCCTCATTTTATAGATGAATAAGTGGGCAGCTTCCAGAGCTTGCCAGACTTGATTGCAGTTATACAGCTAATAGTGGCTGAGCTGGGACTGGCTTCTTTCCCATCATGCATGCTGCCTCTCAAGTGAGTCTGTGTTAGTGGAGCCCATGAAACCAGTGTCTCCAGAGAAGCCATTTGTAGGAATCGACTTCTCAGCGAAGGCCTGAGCCCTCCTACATCTGAGCCGCATGAATTTTTCTTTTACTTCCCATCTTGTGCGTGTGATGCTACATGGGTTGAATATATCCCTGCATTTTTTGCTTCAAAGGGGCAGTTTGTTCCTCTTTCCATAACATTTTTGCTCTCATTGATCTCTTCCTCCTTTACTGTACCAGGTTGATGATTGATTTTTTTCTCCCTGAAGGTAGCCATATTACTTCTGGATTAGTTGCAGATGATACTAGTCCTCATTCAGTTCATCAGATTGGTTGAAACATAGTTGGGGACCATTTGATTGTATAGAACCAATGAGGGAGAGGTGACTATAGTATTTTTCAGGCTTTTTGTTTACTGCAGAGATATATTAACCAGTTTGTTGTAGCCTTATGGGAAAAGCGTGTGGGTGTGCCTACATTAGGGGAAAAAATGTAAACATCTGGCCACACTTTTGTTTCATCTTTGCAAAGTGTATCATCTGAAAGTGACTGCAACATCTCTGTGTACTGAGGAGTTTGTAGACTGCAGTATTCATTGGAATTGGATTTGATTATAACTGTGGCTTATCCAAGGCCAAAATTTATTAATTTATTTTATATAGAATACATATTTGTGTATAACATATAACCATTTTATTTGACATAGAAGTGTCAACACTTTATTAGAGGCTTAGCAGGAGTGACTGAAGAATTGTCATAACTTTTTATGCACTAAAATTCACTGTATTTGTGAATCGGTTAAGTGTAGAGTAAGTCACATAAAGAAACAATAGCAGTACAGAGAGAGCTTTAATTGTTTGGGACTTTGCCCCTTAAAACCACTGTGATAAAGAGCTTACAGCAGCTAGACCTGGGGGCGAGGGAGCTTTAGCTTACTTAGCCAGTGGCTAGCATGTAGTAGGCACTTAATAAATGTTTATTGAATTGAATTGGTTATTGAATTTACTTTTAAGTCTTTTATAGCATTTTGGAAAATGTTTGCCCTTATGGCATGAGATCCAAGACAGATATTTTGGAAGGGGCATCTTGACCTTCCTTAATCAGAAGGAGGCTCCATTGGTGCTCACTTTGCTCAGCGCACACCCACCTGTGGTGCAGGGGCTGTCCAGGCCTGTCTGATGGCTGAGCCTGGGGCTGCTTTGGGCAGCCTTGGTCTGGGCGCACTCTGATGTTTGTCCTTCATCTCTTTCAGGCACTATGTCGTCCGGGGACCTGAGATGACTCCTTATGAAGGTAAGCGAGCCAAGGCCGCAGGAGAAGTCCCTCCCTTCATGCTCCCAAGGAGGATACACTGCCAAGTATCCTTTCTGTGGCAAGCTCATGCCTTCTGTTGGGTTGTAGCTTAAGGAAACTTGGTACAGGTCTTCATTGACTCCTAATATCTCCACATTCTAAAGATACTTAAAGTTCTGGGGGTTTTTTTTATTAGACTTATTTTCATTCAGCTTTTTAAAATAGTTGGAGTTTAAGTAAAGGTATTAGGATCTTGGAGGTATGAGACCTTAGAGGTCAGGTGATGTCCAGCTGTCTGTAGGAGAGCGTCAACAGTGTTCCTGACGTTCATTCTCTGCTGGAATACTTGGGGATGGGGAACTCACTGTCTTACAAAGTCCTTTGTTCTATTTAACCTTTGTTAGTTTTTCCTGAAATTGAGGTTGCTTAACCAGTCTCCTGAACTAGCTTAGGTAAGTGGGCTAAAGCGTAGCCTTTTTTGTGAGCAAGGTAGACCCTTGGGAAGACCACCCCCCAAATTTTGGCCGGCTGTCAGGAAGCGTCTTGACGATTAGAGTCACCTCATTGCTGCCTTGGAAGATAGCAGGCTTCCTCTCACTAGAGGTCTTTAAGTGGAAGTGAAAGGAATAAATGGATGAGTAGGTTTCTTGGAGGGGATTCCTCCTCTGGTGATGGCCTGACCTCTAAAATCTCAGTCAGTTCTTCTCAGTCCTATGAAATCCTAGAGACACTGGACCCTGGTTGCCTTGCCCCAAGGTCCCTGGGAGCTTCTCTGAGCTGGTGTAACATTTTTGGGCACTTCAGAGTAACTTGCCGTGGAGGCATTAATAGGTCTGTTAGCATGTATGACATGGACCACATACTCTCTGTGTGGCCCTGGACTGGACACTTTAAGATACCAAAGAGATGTGTGCCCAGACCCTGCCCTCAAAGAGTTTGTATTCTTTTGGGTCATTATGGGAAGGTCAACAAAAGTTATCACATGAACCATCAAGCAACATCAGGAGCATGTAATTGTTACATTGTGTTTATGTTGAAGCATTTTAGTAGGGGCACTAGGAGATAGTGAGGGTTGGGGTGACATGAAGCTTCATTCAGCAGTTGGAGCTTGGAGAGGATGAGGCGGGATTGGATTGGTGGGTGGCATGGAGGGCAGGAGACATTCTTGCTACGCATGGAGAGACAATGAGCAAAGGCAGAGCTTTAGAGCTGGAGACAAGTGGAGAGGGTGGTGGGATGCAGAGTGGGGTGTGCTCTGGGCAGTGTCAGGGAGGGGGAGTGGTTTGGAAAGCTCGGGGACGGGGCGCGTCCTGCGGCCTGTGATTGGGGAGCTATGTTTCACTACCAGGAAATACACTGCCAAAACCTGGCCCAATGAGCCAGCTGTAGGTGAATGACTTTTGTGGGCAGACATGAAAAAGAGTGAAGTAATATCTCCTCAGGTGTCTTCACCAGCCTGCTTGGTTTATAGAGGTAATTATTCCAGAATGCTTTAATGATTGCTAAGATCTATAGAGTGCTCCCTATGTGCCAGGCACTGTGCTAAGTGTTTTACAGCTGTCTCATTTGATAGCTTCCTAACAACCTGGGGAGGCAGGTACTACTATCATCCGCATTTACTGTAAGGAAACTGAGGTGTACAGAGGTGATGTGACTTGGCCAGGGTCACACAGTAAGTGTCTTGAGGCCAGATTTGAACTGAAGCCTTCCTCGTTCCAGGCTTGGTGCCACTCAGCCACTCCAGTTGTGAAATAGACATTTCCATGTAGTTAGTCCTGGCCAGTAGGCTCAGTCTCCTTTTGGGGAAGGCATAAAAATGATGGTGGTTTTTCACGTTTTATTTGCAACAGCTCTGTCCTTGTTAGTGCTCCCAGGAAATTTCCGAGGGTACTAAAGGAGTTATTTTTGACTTTCTTCTATTTTGATATAGGTGGCTATTATCATGGAAAACTAATTTTCCCCAGAGAATTTCCTTTTAAACCTCCAAGTATTTATATGATAACTCCCAATGGAAGATTTAAATGTAATACAAGGTAAGACCTTTCCCTTGTACTGTGTGTTGTTCCTGTAGTTGTTTTGGGGAGCTATTCAGGGGGCATTGTGTATACATTCTATGAAGAGGTACCTTTCCCCCTCCCCCCCTTTTTTGGCAGGTTATGTCTTTCAATCACTGATTTCCACCCTGATACATGGAATCCAGCTTGGTCAGTCTCAACAATCCTGACGGGTCTGCTCAGCTTTATGGTGGAAAAGGGCCCCACATTGGGCAGCATAGAAACTTCAGACTACACAGTGAGTCTTTAGGAATATCTCACATGTGGGCTGTTCTAGGTGGAAAGTGGGGGTTGTGAACCAGCAGTGTCTACGGTGTGCTAGGCCCGAGGATCCAAAGAAAACAACAGGCCCTGCACTCAGCTTCATTTAATCTGATGCTGACGCCCATCTCACCCAGCCTCTTCCTCTCTCTGGAGGACTCCTGTCCGCGGCGTCATTGTCATCTAGCCTCTGTTGGAGGGTCTGTTCTACCATGGCCTTAGGGAAAGCTTCATGAAGGCTGAGTCCGAGCTGTGGGGAATGTGGTCTGGAGGCAAAGATTTCTTTGGTGCGAGCACAGGGATCCTTCCAAGGCATGGGGACGGTGTGTGAAAGGACCCAGAGCTAGAGGAAAGCAGAACCGAGCAAGAGCTATTCACCCAAAGCATAGAATGTTTGGAAGGGAATGCCTCGGAGTGAAGCCAGGGGGTTGGAGTAGATTGTGAGAGGTAGTTCTATGTTGCCAGAACCAGTGCCCTGACTCGTCCCCAGGGAATCCCGTGGTCATTCTCTTACTTATTCATGGCACCCCAGCTCTTTAGGAGAAAAGAATGATGTTTGTTGAAGGGCCACTGGGCACTGATTCCAGGTGGCTGAGTCAGAAGTAGACCATCACCATGCTGATTTCTGTGCCCCTCTGAGGTCAGTGTACCTAGAGGAAACCAAGAGGTCATCCTCCCCATTCCCTTGTCCCTGGGCAAGGTGGATGATAACCCCTGCTAAAGATGCCTCTTGCTTTCCCTTGTCAAGGGAAGGCTCTCTAGCCCGATTAGAGCCATGTTTCTGGGTCTGACCATACCTCCCTAGCCATGAAGATCCTCCTTATTTCTACCCTAAGACTTGTCTGCTTTGGCTTAGCATATTTTTCCTTATTCTTTGCTCTTTGGGCTTGGCAAAAATTGGGTCACCCCCATCTTTTGTAGCTTTCGATGTGCTAGTGGATGGGAGCACCCTGGAGGTCCTTGAGGACTTTTGGCTGGGTTGAAATAAGCTAAAAAATGCTTGGCCCTGGCCTTGGGCTGGTCAGCCCTGTGTTAGGGAGCAAGGGCTAGCCGGACTGTCGTTGTCTGGGTCTTTCCTGTTGTTTGTTCACAGTGCCTGCCTTCGTTTCTGCCGTTGGTGAACTGGGAATCCATTGGGCCAAAATGATAGCATGTTAATATCTGTACAGGGAATCAAAGGGATGAGTTTAAAGGCTGAGGCTGGAGACTGATAAAGTTGAATTAGTTATGGGGAGACGTTAGTTAGTGCTACCATCGCCTATAGCTTCTCCTGTCCTTCCTACAGCATTGAGATAGAAACTTTGGGCTGAAAAATAGTCCCTTGTTGGAGCATTTTAAAGTTATCATGGGTGAAATTTTATTCTCAAGCTAATGTTTTTCTTTCTTGGCAGAAAAGACAACTTGCCGCACAGAGTTTGGCATTTAACTTAAAAGACAAAGTATTTTGTGAACTATTTCCTGAAGTGGTGGAGGTGAGTACTCCTTAAAAAGGAAAGAGAAGGTTGGAAATTGGTTTTCCTTACTTACTACAGAAAAATTCATGTAGTGGGCAGCCCAGGAGGATACAGATGTGTGCTGTGGCAGAGTGAGCAGCCCCCATCTGAGGAAAGGGCTCCCTGTGATTGAGAGCCCTGGAACCGAGGGACGAGGCCAGCCGCCATGTGCTTGGGAGCCTGGGAGACGGCGCACCCCCCTCTCAGAGCTGCTTGGTTCTCTGCTCCATTTGCCAGTTCATTTGATTTTATCTCCTTTGGCTCAGGGGGCGTACCTGCAGGACGCACATACCCCTGCTGCTTCTCCTTGGCCGTGAAAGCCAAGGGGGATGGCCCCCAGAGCCAGTGATGATAGTGTCTTCTAAGAAGCAGAGAGACAGACTGTATGTGGTGGCTTGTTTTAAAATGCCCATAGTCAGGAAAGTCCATAAACATTTGCTAAGTCCCTCTCCGTTCCAGGCATTGTGTTAAGTGCTGGGGCTGCAAATATAAGAATAGAAGGACAGTTCCTGTCCTTGAGGAGCTTACAGTCTAATGGAGGAAGGCCCACAAAAAGAGCTGAAAAGGCGGGGGAGGAGGAGCAAGAGGTATTTGGAGTGGGGGTATGGGGCTGTCCCAGGGGAGAGAGGCTTCAGCCTAATGAGGGGAAGGCCACTGGGCATGTGGGACACAAGGGAGGGGCTGTTTGTGTCATGGGCAATGACACTCTTCCTAGCTTCTGCTCATCATAGTTACATCTTTCTTTGTGGCTGGCTTTTTCTAGGAGATAAAACAAAAACAGAAAGCACAAGATGAACTCAGTAGCCGACCCCAGCCCCTCCCGTTGCCAGACGTGGTCCCTGATGGAGACACTCACCACGGTCAGAATGGGCTTCAGCTCCTAAATGGGCACGTGCCAATGGCTGGCCCCAACCATGCGGGCCTGCAGCAGGCCAACCGCAACCACGGACTCTTGGGAGGCGCTCTGGCCAACCTGTTTGTCATAGTTGGCTTCGCCGCCTTTGCCTACACAGTCAAGTATGTCCTGAGAAGCATAGCCCAGGAATGAACCGCACGCCGGATTCCAAGACCTTGGTCGGAGTGAAACGAGTGAGCCTCTGGGCAGCGGAGCGTGACCCTGGGACAAGTGACAACCAAGCTGGGTCTGGTCCTGCTGGGCTCCTGGGGTTTAGTTTTGGAAGCCTTTACAAAACACAAACAAAGCCAGACCCCAGAGCGGGCGCAGCTGGGATCCGAGAAATATGTGAGAGTCTTGAATTCCTGTCTTCTTAACTTCCCTGTGTGTCTGTGGCCGTAGAGCAACTCAGCACTGTGGATGAGAAGCTGGCGCTCTTAACGCTCGCTCTCTTAGCACAGGCCCCTATTCAGTTTGTTGGACCTGTTTGAAGTAAACACGTTTTTCATTTTACATAATTCGGTCGCTCAAAAAATACCCGAAACTCAATGCCTAGCCCTCATTGTACGTACTGTTTTTAGTTTAGGTGAAGGACTCTGATCTGGAATGAGACAGAAGTGGCCAGTATCACGCTTGGGAGGGTGGCCGGGGGGGGGCATACTGGACTGCCCTGCAGGAGCCTGACCGCTCCCCCTCTGATGGCTGATCTTCAGCCATGCTTTGTGTTGGCCAATTGGTTTTTGGTTTTTGGTTTTTGTCAAAATGGATGTCTTAATAAGGCTTAGGAGGAACTCCTAGGAGTTCAGGTAGCCAGTCACCTGTTAGATGCTTCTGCTGGCCAGTGACAAACTCTTAGACTAATCCAGGCCATCATCGATTTATCTCAGCATTTTTAGTGTGTTTATGTTCACTTAGAATGACAAAAGAAATGACTTTTAGGAAAGAGTTTTTTCCTTCTATACCAACCCCCCCTCCAAAAAAAAAACCGTGAAATTAAGATTCTGTTTTGCTTTCTGATCGCAAGATGTCATTGTTTACTTAAATAAATCTGCAGAGAAACTGACAGGCTGCTCAGAATGTGTTGTGTTTGTCACAGATTCCTCTGGAAGGCCTGCAGTGGAGAGATGGTGGTGGGCGCCGGGGCGGGGAGGGGCAGAGATGAATTTGGACCACCTCACACCCACACGGGGGTCTCCTTCCTCAGCTGCCATGTCCATCACTGTTGAGTGGCTCTCTTCAGGCAATTGGCAAAGCACACCTGTAACCATGTCACCCCCTGCAGGTGCACCCTTTGTGCAGGTAGCCTTCAGACATCAGCTGGCCAGCCTCAAGCCTCTCACTTTGCTCCTGGTTCCTTAGTACAAGATTGACTGAGAAGGAAAGAGCTGGCCCACTTTGGTCCCCTGTTAAGGGCAGGAAATCCCGTTCTGTGCACCCAGGCTTTTCCCTGAAGGGATTCCAATAGAATTGGAGACCTTTTCTCAATCTGCAGACTTGCCTGACTCAAGTATTTTGACTTGGTCTGGAGGCAAGTTTTATGCCTATTGCAGTTGAATGTGACGGGTCACCCCACATGGGATGACAGACTCCCACCCGGGAGGCCAAGTCCAGAAGGAGGTGGCATGGTCTGCAGAGAAAAATCGGCTCCACAGCAGGGTGTCTGGGAACTCTGTGTTCTGTGTGCTCAGTGAGTGTGCCCGAGAATGGACTTTCCTTGGCCTGTTGAGATGCACATTCAAGCTGTGTGGTCTCTGCTTCTGGGGGATACTGGGAAGTAGGCTTCATGTTCTTTCAAAGAGCCATAGAGCTTAGCTTATCAGCTATTCCAGGACCAGTTTTCTCTGCAGTAGGTGGCCAACCAGGCATATAGGCCAGTACTCTAGTGAAGAAATTGTGATGCTCACCTTCTAGGGAAGGCATCTCTCAGAACAGCAACAACCAGAAACGCAACCTTTGACTTTCTTAGGCTTGTTTTTAAAATCTGCCATTTTCTGTGCTCTTGCTTTGCCCTCGTGTGAAGAGCATCTTTCTGTTTGTAGAGCTAGTTCTATTCTGCTCTGGGTCTTGGGGGAAGAGATGTCTTGTTATGGGTCTTGCTGTGCTGAGTCGGGGAGGCGGTCAGATGGTCAGGTTGTACTGGATGAGCCCATTTTAATGCCCATCCTGGAGCGAGCCTGTGGCTGGACTCCCAGACAGACGTGCCGATGGAATGACCCCATAGGAAGGCAACAGACTGTTGTCGTGTCCTTAGTAAGCGGAGGTTGCTGGAAAGGCAGCACGTTAATGGCTGCAGCCTTTTTTGGGGGGAGGTGGGGTGGAAAACAGCACTATGTAATGAACAGCCCTATAGTTAGTGCCTCAGTTGGAAATGCTGAAACACCTTCCCCTTGCTGCCCTTTTAAAAAACATTTGTGCTGCTGCTTCCCATCCTTGCTCTCTGTCACCCCCCTCCAGTGGTGCCTTCCTTCTCAGCTGCCCTTTGTTACCTAGGAGATAGGGAAAAAGAGGTCCTGATTGCACCAGGGAATTTCTCTGATATGCAGGCAGGTCTATACAGGTTTCATCCAGCAGACAAGGAACCCCTTGAGTCCAGCCTGTGGAATCTCAGCCTCTCTTAACCCCCCCCCCCCCCCCCCCCCAAAAAAAAAAAGGAAAATTGATTCTCTTCTTCCAGGCTGACATGTGGCCTATGATGCTAAGGCCATCTATGATCTAAATGATAGCCAACAAAGTGAATTTCCTTTTTTCTTCTGATAGAACTGCTGGGGTTCTGGCCCTTGCTCTGTCTTGATTTCCTTGGAAGCCGAGAAGGGTTTGGGTCAGACTCTAACCACCCCTCTTTTAAATCCCTTGACTGTGTTCAGCCGTAGTTCAGTTTTCAAAATCCCGTGTTTTGGGGCTGTGGTGTACAGTGTGATTTTTTTTTTCCCTCAATCTCTTCATGAAAATAGCATGTCTTATTGTTGAGAATAGCTGAGACTGTGTTACACAGATTAGAAGTGTCCGCATTGTAAAATCTGTTTAAATAAAAGAAGGAAAATCTCTTATGGAAAGTCAGATTGTGTGGAGCTACGTGCCTTTGTGTGCGTATGTGTGCTCCTGGCGAGGTGGTGCTTCTCCCTTCTCTCCTTGAATTTAACACTGGATAAGATCTCCCTGGCCTTCAGTCTGTGGATGTGCAATATTTGGAGGCCTCAGTCCAAAAGGGCATCACCTTCTTGTTTCCTTTGGGGTTTTTGAAGAAGGTCTTATCTCTGGGCATTATACCTAGTTGGTGGAGGAGCTGGGACAAGTTTGGGGGGATTCCAGCTAATCTGGGTGGGTTGGCAATTCTTGCTGTGACTTAGATTGCTAGGGTCTCTTTCTTCAGGTTGGAGCTGAATCAGCAGAGCAGTGGTTATTGATTGGGCTGGAACCAGTATAGGCAGGGGAGGGCTCAACATTGGGGTTTTTTCTGTAATCCCACTGCCTGTCAGGAAGAGGGGCATGGGAAAGCATCTGGAGTTAGAACGCCCCTAGCCCATGAGAACAAGGGGACCCAATTGAGATCTGGGATCAGAGCATTGTGTGTCATTCTAGCACCTGTCATTGGGTGAGATGAGGCTGTGAGATGTATCCCATGTGGACCCTGTGCCCATCAGACTGAAGAGGCAGTCAGGACCCGTGTTGGGGTGTCCTGTGTTCCAGCACTCACAGAGGGGAAGAGTGAAAGGAATTTGGAATTAGTACATGCTGTGGAAAGGCATGGGGGAGAGGCATAAAGAAGGGTCCTGTGGTTGGGGTCTGGGATAGGCCTAGGGCCTGGAGTACTGGGAAAGATTGTTTTGTGAGAGAGATTTAACAAAGTTTCTGTTTTCACTTATACCATGTAGCTTTTTCAGGCAGTGACAGGAGGAATTTTGCTTTATTTTAGGACTCTGGATAGATAAAACTTTACATCCATAAACATAAGCCTATGGTTAGAGCTTGGTGTTTTACTGAGGGCTAAAGAAACAGGTCTGCCCTGAGGATGAGGGTAATCCTGAATTCTCCAATCCTGGGCTAACCTATACACCTCTCCAGGACCCATTCCATTGGCCCCTTATAGGACCAGAGGATTTTCTCAGAGGGATCCAGCTTTAAACCTTCCTCACCCCAACCTCTATGATCTTTGGGTCCAAGGGATCAAGGGTGAGTCTACTGACTGATGAGAATTTAACATTTCCCTCCTGAGCCAGACCCACCCTGTCGATCTCTGGCAGTTTCTACTCTGCCACTGGCATGTAGACAATCCTTAATGGGCATCACATTAACATGCTCTTCCCTGAAAGGATGAGTTAATAGCTCTATGGCTCCACTCATCCCTGTGACTTCCAAATTTAAAGTCCCCTCCCTCACCATCACTACCCTTATATGTTGGCAGCCCCTTTAGAATATAAGCTTCTCAAGGGCAAGAACTGGCTTGCTTTTTATACTGGTATCCATAGCACTTCACACAGTGCCTGCCTGGCACATAGTAGTGCCTAATAAATGCTTATTCCCTCTGTAGCTTTCTGGCCCTAATTCCTAGACATTTCTGTTGAGTCTTAAATTCTCCACGCGCCCAGCAGTGACTGCAGTATTAAGAGACTTGATTCAGGGGGTATGTGTCTGAAGGGAGGGGCCATAGGGCTCTGTCTTTTTCAGGCATCAAAGAACCAGTAGAGAGTGTAACAGCCTGGATTGGTTTTCCCCTCTCAAAGTTACCTGTTCTGTCTACTGCTGGTCCATGATTGTATGTCTTATTCTATAGGCAGTCCCCTTTCCAAAGCAAAACGGGGACACAGGTCACACTGAAAGCCCCATGACTCCACAGTGACCAGGACCCTGAATGTTACATAGCATCCTAGGAAAAAGCTTGTCTTTGGTCCTGCTTGCATTTCCAAGAAAGGCTGGGCGTTTCAACTGGAAATTGGAAAGTAGCTCTACCACCAGGCAACATAATTGCTGAAAGTCTTTGCCCCAAGGGATTGGAACTCTTAAGTAGCCCATTAAGGAAAAGCCAAAGTTATTAGGCTCTCCTATTGTCTCTGGACTGAATCGCTCCCACAGCTACCAACCAGAAGACCAGAAGGATGTAGGGTGACCCAGAGTGAATGAACAAAGTTGTCCTGGGGCTGGAGGCTTCCTCCAGTCTGTGAACTAAAGAATATGGCTTTGTACTCGTCCAGCACCATGCTTCCTGGGACTCCAGAGACATAACCCTATTGCCCTGGCCTCACTGGGAAGCTTGGATCCAGGTCCCCTGCCTCCTCCCTTGTTTGTAATCCTCTGGGCTGCGGGCACTTTATTAGTCCCCCTGGAAAAGGATGTCTTCCTTGATTTTCCCTGTGTAGACACTTGATTAGTGTTGACTGTGTGGCAAAAAAACTTGAAGGAAATCCTGCTGCCCGCTCTTGGTGTGTGGCTGGAAGGCAGCAGGTCTGGTAGTTGGTGTACTTGGACTGGTTGCGAAGAATCAAGTAGTTGGAATTCAAAGTGGTGCTGGCATATGTGTGTTTGTGTGTGTGTGTGTATGTGTGTGTGTGTGTGTGTGTGTGTCTGTGTCCCCCTGTGTCCTGTCTTCTCCCACTTTACAAGCGCCCCACACCAATGTGCCCCCTCCTGGAGAATCCAGCCTTGGCATTCTCCTCTCTCTTATCCACACTTTCCCATTCCATAAAGTGGATCTGAACCCCATCTGCTCTCAGCTCCAGATCTACTCTGTCCACTCCACCACACCATGGCCCACAGCACCAGCTGCCGTCTCAGGGCCCCAGGCAACTTTACTCATGATTCGTTTATAGAGGAGTTGCCCATCTGCACTGGGGAAGGGAGTTTCTACAAGGAGAGTCCCCTCGTGGCACCAGAGCACCGTCCATAGGTTTCCTCCTCATGTGTGGATGTTCTATCATTGTGCTAGTCTGACTGGGCTTCCAAAGTCACAGGACTGGGCCTTTGGGGAGCATTACTCTGGGAGGAGGAAGTTCCCTCCACTAATGCAGATCACCACCTTCTCAGCCATCTGTAGTCTTCAGAGCTTTGAGAGAACAGCCGCATCCACCTGAAAAACCACAAATGAACATGTGCTCCGCTGACATTTGTTTATTGTCAAACATTTGTCCATTATATAGTAATCTGGTTGGGGCTGCACTTGGAAGTTTTGAGGGCCTTGAGCTGGATGTGTCTGTCCTAGAGCCCTGATTGTCCAAGTGACTTGTGCCACCTGTTTCAGAGGGAAAATTTAAACCCAGGCCCAAGGGGGCTCCTTCCATAACTGTCTGCTTCATAGTAGAGACCACAAGAGGCCGCAGTGGGTAGAGCCCCCGGCCTGGAGTCAAGACTGGGTGGGGTTCAAAGTCAACCCCGGATACCACCTGGGCAAGTCACTTAACCTAACCTCTGCCTCAGTTTCCTCATCTGTAAAATGTAAATGATAATAGCACCTACCTCCCAGGGTGATGGTGAGAATCAAGTGAGATAATAACTGGAAGGTACCTAGTACAGTGCCTCACACATAATAGGCACTTTATAAATCTTTCCCTTTCCCTGCCCATTGCTTTTCTAGAAAAAAATACGGTAGGCAAAGCCCTTTTTTTCCTATGTTAATAATAGCCAATATTTACATAATGCTTTATGGTTTTCAAAGCACTGTATTATCTCATTGGGTCTTCACAACCACCCTGTGAAGTAGGTGCTATTATTATACCTATTTTGAAGATGAAGAAACTGAAAAGAAACCACTGGTTAAATTGACTTGCCTTGGATTGACATAGCCATTAAGTGTCTGAGGCAAGATTTGAACTCAGGTCTTCCTAACCCCAGGTCTGTTGACTCCTCCCTAGCTGCATGATCTCACTGAGTTCACATAGGCTCTTGCCCAGCTTCACAAATGAGGAAATGGAGGGTGTCCTGCCCATGAACATATAGCTAGGAAATGTTAAGAGATGGGGATTTGAACCCAGGTCTTCTGAGACCAAATCCAGCAACTCTCCACTGGTCATCTTTTTCTTCAAGGTTTGGGTTTGAGCCAATTGAGGAAGGACCACACATTACTTGGCACAGATTCTCACTTGGAACTCCCAGGACACGGTACACTTAGCTCACTGCCCCAGCTTCCTTCCATACTTAGCTCACTGCCCCCAGCTGGGGCATGTCTCCAAGCGTGCCCAATGTCTTCCCCCAAGGGATGGAACTCTCATGGCTCTTATTGTCTAGTACCTCGGCTTTTCTGGTCATGGAGCTAGCCCAGGAAACCGTTGGGATCAGCTGGCTTAGTGGGCAAGGTTTCATATGGTTTCGTGGTACTAGTTTTGAAGGCAGAAAATCTGGTTTCAAATCTTCCCCCAGGTGACCTGGGGCCAGTCATGGAACCTCCTTGAACTCCCTTTCCTTATCTTTAAAACAAGGGGGGTTAGTCTAGACATCCTCTGAGGCTCCTTCCTGGGACAAGGAGCCTGAGTGAGATGCATGGTCCTGAACTGATTAGCCTTTGGAGAGCCCCAGTAAAGAAACGCACCCCCAGGGCCCTAATCTCAAGCCAGGGTTCTAGGGTTCTCTAAGGGTCTCTGCCACTCAGGGTGTAAAGCAGTCTTGATTTGTTAGTCCTGATGACTATCAGGCCACTGGACCCAGAGGGCTCTGGAGGAGAAAGTGAGGTTGGTGACCTTCCACAGGCTCCCTCACTCAAACCAAAGTCAACTACCAGTCCTGTCATCATCTCCCTGATGTGGTGGCCCTCCTCTAGAACGAAGGACAAATACAACAGAGCCCCTCAATTCAATTCAATTCAGTGACCACTGGCCAGCCACAGAAGTGAAGACAGCCTTTGCCCTGGAGATGCTCACTTTCTTTTGAGGGGAAACCACATAAGTAAATATAAAAATAAATAAAAACTTTTTTTTTGGTGGGGGGGGCACTCACTAACAACCAGGGAAGACCTGAAGAGGCAGCTAGATTGGCCACCCAGTGGATAGAGCTTCAGGTTTGGAGTCAGGAATAGCAGAACTCAAATCCAACCTCAGATGCTTCCAAGCTGTGTGACCCTGGGCAAGTCACTTAGCCTCTGCTTGCCTCAGTTTTCTTGGCTGTAAAATGGGGTCCTTATAGCACTCACCTCCCAGGATCTTTGTGAGGATTGAGTGCTTAACAGTGCCTGGCACACACTAGGTGCTTAATAAACGTTTGCTCCTTTCTCTCCTTGGAGGAGTTTGCACATAAGCTGAAACTCAGAGGGAGCTTCTGGGTTGGAGAGGGGAGGTGGGGCCTGGAGGCAGGGAGTGACATTTGGGTGCTGGGAACAGCGAGCACAGTGGTTTGGCCATGGTGGGGGTCTGTGGGGAAATAAAGGGAGGCATGTTGTGTCATTGGCAAATTTTGAGAGGCTTAGCACTGTCCGTCTTGGGGTAGGGGCCTTGCAGGGTCTTGTCTGGACCAGAAGTGTGATGGAAGGGCAGAAAAGGAACAATTCAATTGAACAAGCTTTTATTAAGCACCTATCGGTGCTGAGCATACTAAGACTAACAGGGACCAGTCCCCTCCCCTCGGGGAGTTGTCCTTTGGGGATGGGGGTGGGGGTAGGAGGGTGGTAGATTCCAGGCCTGGCAGGGCTGGTGCTCATGAGAGGCCAGGGAGTGCTGGGTTTGGAAGCAGTGATGGTCCTTCCTGCATAATGCTAAGAGCCTGCTAAGTCTGTCCCCAGACACTCACTAGCTGTGTGACCCTGGGCAAGTCACCTCACCCTGTTTGCCTCAGTTTCCTCATCTGTCAAATGAGCTGAAGGACATGGCGAACCAGTCCAGTATCTCTGCCAAGAAATCGCCAAATGGGGTCACAGAGAGTCAGACAAGACTAAAAATGAAGGAGACCAGCAAGGGTGTAAGGTCATAGAAATCATTGGTATAGCCCCCTCACTTTACAGGTGAAGGAACTGAGACCCAGAGAGGTTGAGGGATCGTGTCTGAGTCACACAGCTTCAAAGAGGACCTGGGTTCAGATCCTGGCTCTTCTTACCTTCGTGAACCTGTTACCTTCTGGCTCTGAACCTCAGTTTTTGGGGCTCTAAGGTAGGAGGGGCTGGGCTGTGTAATCTCTGAGCCCTTCAGCTCTAGGTCTCTGGGGAGCTATCAGTCTTTGGGGAAACCCCGTGCTCCTTCAGGAACCTCTCCTCATTAGTCCCTCATCGGCTGCAGTCCCTCCCTATTAGAAGAACCCCCCCCCAACATGGTGGGAGAGGGGCCAGTCTTGCCTCAGTGGAGGCTGGGGGGGAGGGTTCCTGTTTTTGGACCATTGGGCCTCTGAGACCCCACCTCTCATTTAGTGCCTAAGCGACCCCCCTGGACAGCTCACTTCATGCTCTGGGCCTCAACATGCTAGTCTGTCAAACAATGGAATTGGGTTTTCCTAAGATCCTAGTGAAGCATCCCCTCCAACTCCTGGGTTAATGCCTCCTCCCTCTCGGGCCTCTAGGGGTGACCCTGAGGGGCTGGGGTCTCAGCACTCTATCTAGCAAAATCAGCAGCAGCAACAGGAGTTCGAAAAGCCTAAGGCCTGTCCCAGGGGCCGCCCCCTTCATGCCGGAGGTCAGGGGGGTGAGCGGAGGGGGGCTCACTTATAAAGTACAGTGATGCTGATGCTGATGACAGCTAACATCCTTATAGCACCTTACAAAGTGCTTCACGTGTGTCACTCCACAGCCCTGGGAGTTGGGCACAGAGAACTGGAAGTAACTGACCTAAGGACACAGAGGGCTGTAAGTGTGTGATGAAACGTTTGAACTTGGCTCCCGCCCTCTATGCACAGCGCCAATTAAGTTCCTCCATGTAACGATGGTGAAACATGCTCATGTGGAGCACGTGTAGCAAAGTGGGGGGCGGGGCGGGAGTATTCAGAGCCTGGCATTGGGAGTCTGTTTCTCACTTTGCGGGGTCCTCGTGAAACTCTCCGGTGGGTGGTGTGTTTGGGACAGACAGACAAGTGGCTCCATTGGACTGGTCCAGTCCTCTGAGGCGAAGCCATCTCTGCTGGTTCTCTCTCCCTTACGGTTCTACCCAGGAGCCCTGGGAGGGCAGACTGGGTAGTGTGTCCACCTTGAGGTAGCCGCTCAGACCCCTCCTGTCTCCTGTGGCTACTGCTTCTGCTACTCACTGTGGTCACCAGTAAAACCTCTAAGGGGACTGGCCAAGGGTCTTGGGTGGTCCCTCTCAGAGGTTAGGCTGGACCTCCTCAATCCTTTGGCTAGTCTGTAGCTGGACTGTCCGATTCAGACTGGCTTTCTGTTTTTGCGTATAGGCCTCTTTTTTGGTGTGTGTGTGTGGGGGGAGCAATTGGGTTAAGTGACTTGTCCAAGGTCACACAGCGAGTAAACATCTGAGGACAGATTTGAACTCAGGTCTTCCTGATTCCAGGGCTGGTGCTCTAACCACTGCACAACCTAGCTGCCCCTATGCTCTTGAACGGAACAGAATTTATACTTTTGATTGCTTGATTGACTCAAGCTGGCTTTGAACAGTCTTCCTGACTCCGAGCACAGTATTCTCCCCGCTGAAGCCTTGAGGGACTCTTCTGGGTCCTTTCTAGCCTTGAGGTTCTACAGTTCGATTCGTTGTCTCTCCTCCGGCTTCTCCCAAAGAAATGAAGGTGAAACCCCAACTGTCTAAATGACAAAGAGTAACCATGGCCACAGGGTGGCGCTGCGAGCTCACAGAGGGCATCTGGGTTGGGGCTCCGTCCTCCAGTGATGGAGACAATCTAGGGCTGGGGCTAGGGGCCGGAGGAGGGGGAAAGGATTATGGGGCACATCCTGACTTGCTGCCAGGAGCTGCAGGAGGCAGCCGGAGTCAGTAGACCTACCCACAACCTTTCTCTGTCTTGTGGCTTTTGGTGGGGCTCCTTGGGGTGGGGTGGGAGGCAGGGAAGGCTTTAATTAAGGTGGGGAAATTTTCCTGAAGGCCAGAGAGCATTGGGGTTAGGCTGCCCTCTCTCTCTGCCCCCCAGCATCTCCGGGTCTGGGGAATTCTTGTTGGGGGCATCCATGCATTTACTCTGTGGTAGAGAGGACCAGGGGTCCAAAGTCAGGGGGTGGAAGCTTTGGCCTTCCTGGGACTCCCCCACCCCCAATTAAAAAAAATCTACATAGATTAAGCTTTGTGAATCCAGAGTGTCTCCACCTGCCCCCACCCCCTGGACTGTATTTGTTGCAATGCAGGCCCATTTGAGAGAGAGGGAGAGACAGATAGAGAGAAGAGAGACAGAGAGAGAGAGAGGGAGAGAGAGATAGAGAGAAGAAAGACAGAGACGGGGTAGGCGGAGGGAGAGAGGAGAGACAGAGAGAGAAAGGGAGAGAAGAGAGACAGAGTGAAGGAGAGAGAGAGGGGAGAGTGTGTGTGTGTGTTGCTCACAACCTTAGACCAAATGAAGCCTCCGCCCCTACTCTACCCCCAGGCTCAGTCTCTGTTCTCTGCCGGGCTCCTCTCTCTCCTACTTGCCCCGAGTTTTTCTTGCCTCCTGCTCAGGAGGTGGGCCAAAGCCGCAGGGCACCAGAGGCACAGAGTGTTGGTGCCTTTACCTCGGGCTTAGCCCATTCTCCCTGGCATTAGTACCCTTTCCTTCTTCAAGTTACATCATCTTTGTTGAAATGCTGTATTGCCTGTGCATGGGTCTTCACTGGCCCCCTCTGGCCAGAGACTGTTTTCTGTTTTCCTTCAGGCTAGAGGGCCATCCATGCATTAGGAAGTCCTGGGTTCGAGCCCTGCCTCTGACTGGTACGGGCTGAGCGCCCCGCCCCCGCCCCCAAGCCCTTTAAACCCTCTGAGCCCCACACCGCACTAGGAGGTGCTGGCTGGCCCTGGCAGATGCGCTCTCCCCATTCAAGAAGCCCTTAGGATGCGCCTACTATGTGCCAGGCACCGAAATCTCAGATTAGCGGTAGATACACAGTGCTTGGCACACAGTAGGGCCATAGATTTAGGTCTGGAAGGTCACCGAATCATTTTTACAGAAAAATAAACCGACACCCGGAGACTAGCCCAGCTCACACAACTAGTCTAAATGCAAAGGCAGAATTCGAACTCAAGTCATCTACTTCCAGACCCAGCCCTCTTTTCCACAGTACAGCAGAAACGAGTGATTGTGAATGAATGAATGAATGAATGAATGAATGAATGAATGAATGAATGAATCTCACACACACAATCGACAAGTTGGGAGAAGTAGATATCGTGCAATACCCTCAAGGTGCTCGCTGCCTTTGGTCCTTCACTGGTCTGGTACCTCCGCTGACCTGTCTGCAAATTTGGGGGTTCCCCAAGATCGCCGTCACCCCCCGGCCCCCGTAGCCGGTAGAGCCTCCCGGGAGGACCTGGGGCTGCTGTTTGCAGAGGGCGAGGCCCAGGGACTGAGCAGGGAGGGTGCGCCGTGGAGGGCCGGGAGGTGGGGAGCGGCCCCTGCCAGCCGGCTCGTCCGGGCAGGGAGCAGGATGGAAACTCTGCCCCTTTGGGAGAACGCACTCGCCAGGCCCAGTTTGTGGGCTGGTCTGTCAGAGCTGGTTAGGTGCCCTTTGACAGATGGAGCTATTAACGTGTCATCAGGTGCATTTGACAAATTCAGGGCTTGTCTGCCACCGACCTGAAAAGGGGGGGTCCCTCCAGAAGGCGCCAACAGAGGTTAAATATTATTAACAAATAAAGACGGCACATAGTTAAGCTGGAATGTGAGTTGGTGGGGAGGGGGTGGGGGGCCGGGGCAGAGGGTTAACTATTTAATGCCTCGGCCGGTCCGGACTCGGGAGCCCAGTCCAGGCCGGGGGCAGGGGACAAAGGGCTCCGGGGTTAGTGTCTCCGGCGGCGCCTGGGACTCCCTGGGAGCCTGATACCCATCAGCTCCGGCAGGCAGCCCTGTCCTCGTTAATCAAAGTGCCAGCAGCCGGTGATTGGGCCGGGCTGCTTAGGGGCTCCAGCCAGCAGCGGGACGGGGCCCAGGAGCAGACCGGGGCTCCCGAGACAGAGCGGTGGATGACCCCTCCCCCTTGATGGAAAGGCTCTCAGAAAAAGGAGTATTTATTTCGGGAGAGGGAGAGGGAGAGGGAGGCAGAGAGTCCCCGGCTTGGAAGGTGGAACCGCTCGTGGGGAGAGACCAGAGCAGAGGAAGGCTCCCTGGCACCGGCCCAGCCCAGCTCAGCCCGACCCATCCAGCCTCGGGGCACACGGCTGAGAAGCAAGGAACCCTCCTTTTGGTTTGCTTTCCGAGCATGAACATGAGCCTGGAGACCGATTCCACCTCCTGACAGCCGGAGCAGGCAGCGAGGGGAGCCCTCCCAGAACCAGGCGGGTGTGGGGGCCCGACTGAGCCGCTTCTCTGGCCAGGTTTTGGATGCTGTGACGTCTGCCCCGGGGTGCGAGCGAGCGTCGAGGATGAGGGTGGGGCAGCAGCTCCAACCACAGCATCAAGAGGGGCCTGGGGGTCTCCCTGGGGCCCTATGAAGGAGGACCGCAGCCAGGCAGGGCAGAAGGAACCCAGCCCGGTCCCACCACCTGGGGAGCCTTCCTGAGGCAGGTGTCTCCTCCAGACCTTGAGAGAGTCAGTCCCACTGAGGGGAAGGAAGACCCATTCCCTTGGCCCAAGGGGCTTGGGCCCCTTCCAGCCTTCTCCTGGCCCCTCTTACCAGCAGAGTGAGTTTTGTCTCTGCCAGGCTCTGGGCCTTCCAGTTGCCGGTACTCATGAGAACCTAGAGGCTTTGGGGAAAGGGTTACTGAGCCTTGAACCAGAAAGCCAGGATCGCCAGCTCAGTGTGCTTGAACACCTGCCTGGCCAGGGCCCTCAAACACTGTGCCCAGAGACTCCACTCCAGCTCGTTGCCTTTGGACCAGACTCTTGGCTCCCTGTCACCTTCTCTGGGCCCAAAGTCCCCAGCCCTGGCCTTGTGAGCCCAGAGACCATCCGCCTGCTCCCACCCCTCCGGGAGCGAGTCTTTCCGTCTGTCTGTCTGCAGACCTAGGCTGCCTGCCCTGCTCCTGACCCCAACATGAGGCTGTGGGTCTGGGCTGTGGCCATAGCGCTCCTGTGGCAACACCTGGCCCTCCTCAGGGGCATCAGCGCCAAGAGGGAACGCAAGAAGGCCAAGGGGATGGTCCAGTACACAGAGCCCTTCAATGCCACTGTCTCCAACAGCGAGGAGCTGCCTGGGCACCCCAAGGTACAGACTCTGATGGGGTAGGTGGGGCTAGACGAGAGTGGGGCCCAGTCGGGGGCTCCCTCCACCCCCTAGGTGATGAGTCACAGGCGGTCACTCCATCTGCGTATGCGTGTATGTATGAGTATGTCTCTGTCGACATGCGTCCATGTTTGGGTTCGAGAGTCCCCATATATCCATGTTTGCCCACATGGACAATTGTGTTCTCTGCCTCAGATAACTCCTTTCTCTTGTGTTCTCAGCCTGGGTCCAGTGGGGATGCTTACGGTTACCGCTGACAAACCGAATCAGCCATTGGCATCTCCCACCTTCTCTGAGGCCGGGGCTGCCCTGTCCTCCCTGCTTTGGGGCTGAGAGCATGGAGTAATCATGGGAATGGGGTGCCAGGGAAGGAAAGCCACAAGCAGCCCAGACTCCTGGAGCCTCTCTCAGTGAGCCTGGCAACCTCCTTGAGATGCTTTTTTGCCGTCTCTCACCGCCTCTGTTTCTGTTTCTATGGCTGTCTCTCTGTCTGTTTCTTTGCCCTCCTGTCCATGTTACTGTTAGCATTTGTCTCTCTGTCTGTCTGTCTCCAAGGCTGGTCAGTGTCTGTCTCCCTGGCTGTCTCTCTGTCTGTTTCTTTGCTCTCCTGTCCATGTTACTGTTAGCACCTGTCTCTCTGTCTGTCTGTGCTTGTCTGTCTGTCTCCAAAGCTGGTCAGTGTCTCTCTCCCTGACTGTCTCTCTGTCTGTTTCTTTGCCCTCCTGTCCATGTTACTGTTAGCATCTGTCTCTCTGTCTGTGTTTGTCTGTCTGTGTCCGAGGCTGGTCGGTGCCTGTCTCCCTGGTTGTCTCTCCGTCTCTCTCTCTCTCTGACTGCCCATCTCTCCATGCTCAAAGGCAGTCTGTTTCTTGAGAGATATTGATCACATGGCAGTCTTTGATGAAGACTGGGTTGGCTTTGGTCACTGAAGATGAGGGGACAGTGGAGGAGTTTGGGGGAGTGGGAACCTGCCCTCAATCCAGCCATCTGCCCGATTACCCATCCATCCATCCATTCATTCCAAAGCCTGGGACAGGGCTGCCTGTGGGCAGGAGAATCAAGGGGCATCTGGATCTGAAAAGGCTCCAAAGTGAAGCCCCCCTCTTTTCCCTGGATCCCTGGTCCAAGGGGAGGCTGCTGGACAGGGGTGTGGGGGTGCCAGCCACCCTGTGAAGCTAGGTCTCGATGAAAGGGGAGGTGGGGTCTGGGCCCCGGCCAGGACTCGGGGGTTCCCAACGGCACATCAATTAATGCTTTGAAGCCCGGATCGTTTAGATGATCTCCTTGGTGGGGTTGAGGCCCATTAAGTTTAATTGGCTTCCCAGCTCCCCAAGGGGGCGGCGCAGGTGAGAAACTCCCCCTAGTAACAACCCCCAGCCTGAGCAGAAGGGTCAGAAGAGGTCCCTCAGGAGCCAGACGCCAGCAGGAAGGAAGCCTCAGTCTGGATACCTGGGCTTCAGGCTCTCGGGATGTCCAGGCAGAAACTCCCCTCCTTCCTGCGGTACCCACTGCCACCAAGTCCCAGCTGGCATCAGGGGAGCCGACATCGCCAGCTCCCCATTACCCTAGGTCAGTGGAGCTCAGGGCACCTGAGACCGAAGCTGCTCTTGGCTCTCTAGACCAGCACCTGCCCTCCAGCTCTGTGTGCAAGGCTGCCGCCCCTGATATGAGCTCTGGGCGCAGAGAAAATCTGCACCAGAAGGGCACCAGATTCCGGTGTCTGCCTCTGTCAGACCCAGGGCTGTAAGGGTCTAGGGGCATCCCCTGGGGAGGCCCCCCGGGGGAGCTGGATGAGAGAGTGCGCATTCACCCAGCTCCCCAAACATTCATCAAATGCCTGCAATGCTTGAGGCTCTGTGCTCTGATTAGAGATGCAGAGATGTAAGCAGATGGGCCCTGCCCACAAGGAGCTTATGCCCTAATTGTGTGTGTGTACGTGTGTGTGCGTGTGTGTGTGTACGTGTGTGTGCGTGTGTGTGTGTGTGTGTGACATGTACAGAGACAGCTTCAGAACTGGCAGGGACCTTAGAGGTCCCCAGTCCAACCCTCCCTCCCACCCTCATTTTATGGAAGAGAAAAACTGAGTCCCAGAGAGGTCATACAATGATAGCTTTAGATTTGGAATGAACCTTAGAGGTCATCCGAGCTAACCCCTGAACCATACGGAGGAGCAAACTGAGACCAAGGAAAATTAAGTAACTTGCCCTGGGTCACACAGGCAGGGTGACTATGGTAGGATTTAAACCTAGGACATCTGTACTCCAAGGCTGGGGGTATTCACTATCCCACACTGCTTCTTAGGGTCAGCCATGATCCATCAACAAGGGAGAAAGCAAGGTGGGAGGGTGGCAAAGGAGAGATCCAGACAGGATCTAGCAAAGCTGAGGAGGGAGAGATCATTCTGGCCGGGGAGATCACGGAAGGCTTCTTGGAGGAGGTGGTGACTGAGCTAGCCCTTAAAAGAAAGGAAGACTTTCAGCCCAGAGTTGTTTCCCTGCTCTACTTAGTTCTCCCATCTCTCCTCATTTCTTCCTCCTCCCCCTCCCTTCTTTCCTCCCCCTTCCTTCCCTTCTCCTTCCCTCTTCCTTCTCTCTTTCCTTTCCCTCCTCCCCCTCCCTTCCCCTTCCCTCCTTTCCTCCCCCTCCCTCCTTTTCTCCTCCCCTTCCCTCCTTTCCTCCCCCTCCCTCCTTGTCTCCTCCCCTCCCCCTTCCCTCCTTTCCTCCCCCTTTATTCCCCTTCTCTCCTCCTCCCCCTCCCTTCTTTCCTTCCCCTTCCTTCCCCTTCCCTTTCTTTCCTTTCCCTCTTCCCTCTCCCTTCCCCTCCCCTACTTTTCTCCTCCCTTCCCCCTCCCTC
>CM053622.1:794081043-794102295 GCA_028646595.1 Phalanger gymnotis | reverse complement strand
TCTCCTCCCCTTCCCTTTCCTCCACCCCCTCCCTCCCCTTCCCTTCCTTCCTCCCCCTCCATCCCTTTCTCCTCCCCCTCCCCATTCCCTCCCCAATAATATCATTTTTAGATTTTAGGGTCATTTTAAGATTCACAAAATGCGTCACATGCATGACATGCATAGAGACAGGGAAGCACTATAGATAGATAGGAAGCCCTGGGTTCGAATGCTGCCTTAGACAACCACTTTGTGACCCTGGGCAAGATCTTTCCTCCTTTCTGAGCCTCGGCTCTGTACCAATGAGGTCCCATTAGTACAGGAGGGTGGTTCTAGCACCTCCCTCCCAGATGAAATGATGAGGGTGGGATGTTTCACAATCCTTGTCTGACCATTGTCTGCAGGTCAGCTGTTATACCTGGATCTCCCATGAGCCTCAGTGCAGCCTTGTGAGGGAAGGGCGGTGATAAGCCCCATTTTGCAGATGAGAAGACTGAGGCAGATGAGAGAGGCCCAGAGACTTGTACAGAGTCACCCAGCTGGGTCGGCCTTGGTGCTTCCTGGCAGGCTGAGGTGGCTGGCTGGCCTAGTCTGGAGCTCTGGGCTGACGTCCAGACCGGCACGTCCTGGTCCTCTCCATCTTGATGCACACCCTGACGGCCTCTGACGGCTTGTCTGGAGGCAGGCCTGCTGAGGGGGCTTCCAGGGCCCTGGGTACATTTCCAGACTTGGTGTGTGTGTGTGTGTGTGTGTGTGTGTGTGTGTGTGTGTGTGTGTGTGCTCTCGCTCTCTTGCGCTGGAGAAGGCTTGTTCCAGCCTTGGCAGCCTTGCCACGGCGGGCCCTTTTCATCTCCCCACTACATCACCGATGCTATCTATTCTTCCATCTTCTAGCCTCCAGGGCCCATGTGGGGCTGGGTGTGCCCTGGCATGGATGGACTGGGCCTGTTGGGGTCCCATCTCAAAGAGGGGAGAGGCTGAGGGATGGTGATGGGGGCTCCCAGGGGCTCCTGGTCTTATGGGTCACAGGCTGGTTGCCCGAGAATGAAAACTGATTCCCCCTCACCCCATCCAAGGGCAGCCCAAGTGCCAAGCAGAGGGGAGAGGTGATTTGGAGGTGGGGAAACGTCTGAGGTGTGAGAAAAGTAGAATGCTTCAGAGGGTACCTGGTGTTCTGGGATGCCCAGCACGCCAGGGGCATGTGTCTCTGTGCTGGGCCGGCCACAGAGGGAGCGTGTGGATGCTGGGGGTGTGGCAGGCTGTTGTGTGACATCCTGGGGTCCTCATGTATCCAGGCCAGGGAAGAGAATGAAGAGGCTGCTTGTGGAAGTGAAGGCCGGGCACTGAGCCTGGCTTACCTAGGCAGCGCCTCCCTCCCTCCCTGAGATACCCTTCCTTGCTCCCTAAAGGTCATCACCCCTCAGGGCTGCCTTAGGCTTAGTGAATGGCAGGGCCCAAGAAGGGAAGGTTGGGGGCACTCAAAGATGGCCTCCCCCAGGCTCTAGGCTCCTTGCTGCCAAGGCAATGCTAATGCTGGGCCTTTGGCACATACCAGTCTCTAAGTTAGGAGTTAGGACTCCTGACCTAGCCCCATGGGTCCACTGTCTTCCTTCCAAGAGACAGCCCTGGGGTTAGGAGCTTCACAGATGCTGTGAATTCTTGGACTCCTTTCTGAAGCCTGAAGGCATTATACCATTGTCTCTGGGTGCCTTGATTTACCCATCCAGGAAACGGAGCTGCCTCCCTGGGCATGGTTTGGCTGCACAGACTCTCTCTTTGGGCCAGTAACAAGGCCATGGGTCATCCACCTCCCTCATCATTCCTCTTCCAAACATGGTGGGAAGCAGGAAGATGTTGGTCTAGGGAAGGAGCTGGTCTCTATCCAGAGACTTCAGAGGCCACAGGACTTTGGCTTATAGGTGGAGAGTGGAAAGGACCCCCAGGCCACCTAGGCCCAAACCTTCATATTTTAGAGGAGGAAATGAACAGAAAAATTAAGTGTGTTGCCCCAAGGCACACAGGTCAGGGGTGGGACTCAAACCCAAGACCTCCAACTCTGAATCAATGTTCTTTCCCCTATACTCCACACTTCCTCCTTAAAAGCACTGCTTTCCCCAATGTAGGATTACCACAGGAACACAGATTTTAGTATAGAACATATCTTAGAGACCGCCCCCTCATTTTTCAGATAGGGAAACTGAGGCCCACAAGAGAAGCAATTTGTCCAAGGTCACGCAGCTAGTAAATAGCAGAGCCAGGATTTGCACCCAGAGCCTCTGACTCCAGATCTGAGGTCCTCTTTATGAGATATAGTCACATTCTGACCCAGGATTTTTTGGCCCCAGGTTATGGGGGGGGGCCCCGCCTGTTCAATAAACATGTCCTAACTGTCTTCTGCTTCTGGATTTCCAGAGTCTGAGGACCCGGGTTCAAATCCTGATTCTGACCCTTGCTACTTGTATGACTGTGGGTCTGTTTCCTCATCTGTCAAAGGAGTTGGCCTCTAAAGTCCCATGATCCTCTATGGGCCTGAAGGTGGGCCTTGGAATCCCAAGGGAACACAGGAGGATGAGGGAAAGCAGGAGCTGGTGCTGATTCTCCTCGAGAAGCGAGATTCTGCTGGCATTGGGGGGCTCAGACTCCAGGCTCTGCACCCTCATTTCCTTTGGCCTCCACCCTTGGGAGAGGACTGGATGGAGGTGCTGTGCCCCCGGCCAGGGACTCCTGTTCAGAGGCCTCTGGAGTCACTGTCCCTCCCAGAGGCTCCCACAGAAGAATGGGGCCATTGACCTGGGCTCCTGGAGATTTGTTCCCCCTGACTCCGAGGGCTGGGGGCACCTTTCCTTGACAGCTTTCACTTTAACACTAATTACTTAATTAGGCCTGACTCAGGATGCTGGCTCCCTGCTGCCTGGTAGGCTGCTAAAGCTCAGTGCCCAGAGTGGGGGAGGTTTTCCAAGGACTGAGGCTGGAGGCCCACAATGGGGTGGATGCCGGGTCAAGCAGTCCTCCTCATCTGCTGGAGATGGAGACAGAGATTCCCTTTGCTGCAGACGTTTTAATGATTCTTTCCCCCAAACTCCCAGTAAGAAATGGAGAGGAGGGCTCAGGATCAGCTGAGGTCATGATAACTCATTTAGGTAGGGATTTATGAGATGCTGGGGGTGGTGGGCTGAAAGCCAGAAGGAAGGGTTTATGGAGTGATTGGGGGGGGTGGAAGCCAAGGCCCCATGGTGGCTCCAGGGAATGGGGGTGTTGGGAGTTAGCAGGAGATGGTGAGCAGGAATGAGGTGATGGGCACGACCAATGTGGGGGAAATTATTCTACTCAACTCAGATTGAATCAGTGTGCCAGGCATGGTGCTAAGCTCTAAGGAAACGGTGTCTGCCTTCAAGGAGATGCCACTTGACTGGAGCTTTGGAGGTGATCAGACAGGACACAATGAAATGCACATACCAGCCTGGTGTGGGGGTTAGCAAGTGTTACATCAGGGAGAACTGGACTGGGTTTGAATTCTGCCTTGCACACTTACTAGCTTTTTGGGTCTCGGTTTCCCTATCTGCAAAAATGAAAGGGTTGGACTTTATGACCTCAAAGGTCCCTTGTAGTTTGTAATTGAGGAGTCTAAGTAGATATAAAAAAAAAAAAGCAAAAGAATTACGTGCAAAACAATTTTGGTGGGTGGAAGGAGAGCTAGGCGCTGTATTGGGAAGGACTTCTTGGAAGAGGAGCTTAGGGTTCCAAGAGGCAGAGGTCAGAAAGGACGGCATTCTAGGCATTTGGGGCAGCCCAGACAATGGCATGAAAGTTGGAGATGATGGGGATGGAATATGGAAATGGGTCATGGAGTGAGGGAGGCAAGGTCATGGCGTTGGTAAGGGAGGTTGGAGATGATGAAGGTCAGGTGGGGGGCATCGAGGATGATGGCACAGTGGGCCAGGGTGATGGTGAGGGATCCTAATGGGGATGGGGTGATTGAGAGGGGAGATGCGCTTCTCTTCACCTCTCACCAGCCTCGGACTGGAATTCCCATGGACCTAGGGGCTGGGAGCCAGGAGCTGGAAGTCGGGAGCCGGGAGCCGGGAGCCAGGGTTGGCGGGAATTGGAATCTCTCCTTCAGTGGTTCTGAGTCCCCGGCCAGCGTCTGTTAAGCTCATGGCCCTGTTTTATGGGCTTCCTGTTCCAGGCAGAAGGACTGAATTCCTCATCCACACCCATCACCTACCCCGGAGAGATTGGGTGGGGGTGGGGGTGGGATAGGGGAGGGTGGAGTGGGGCTAGGCTGGGGGTGGGGTAGGGGAATGACAACCCGCATTGCTCAGATGTGATACATTCTTCCCAGGCCCCAACACCTCATTCTCTACTCCGGATGAAAAGTCTCAGGCTTTGATTGGATCAGATGGAAATTTGGCCACTATACTGTGGGTGGATTGAGACAGGGTGGGGGAGAGGAAGGGCAGGGAGAAGGGAGAGCCCCAGACAGCAGGGGCCCTAAGGCTGCTCCTGTCCCCCAACTCTGAGAGGGCCCTTGTGGTGCATGGGGTCTGAGAGAGCCAATCACCCATGTCCCCCGGCTCTGCACCTGTACCAGAGGATGGGATTGTCCATCCTGGCCCAGCCCGGCCAGGACGTGGGTTTGGGAAGTGGCTGGGGCCCCCTCCCAGCAGGTAGCTTAGAAAAGGGGCAGGCCAGCCTACTGATGCAGAAGGAACCTGGGATTTGAAATCAGAGGACCTGGGTTCTAATTCGGACACTGCCACATGAAAGGAGGGAGTAGATTGGATCCCTTCTAGCTCTCCATCTGTGAACCTAAAACGGGCCTCTGCTGCCCTGGAGAAGCTGCCTGGCCCAGCCCGGGTGTGAGGTTGGGAGCCTGCCAGCCACCTCAGTCATCGCAGAGGGAGTAAGGCGTCAGCAACACCCGGCACCAGGCCAAGTGGGAACCGTTTACTTGCCTTTGAAACATCTGGCCCCTCGGGCGTCCCCTCTGCCCACATCCCCCTTCCCCTACCCCATGCCAGGCCTGCCTCTGTCTTGGCCCTCACTGAGGCCCAGAGCTGATTGTGCAATGGCTCCCCCTTTCCTACTTCCCATTCTGACCCCCCTTCCCATTCCACCCTTTCCCTGACTCCATCTCGGGCTTTAGAAATCATGGCAAAATACCTGGAAAAAAGGGCTTTCTGGATGTGGCCTGCCTGCCCCACTCCCCTCTCCCTGCTCCTCACCAAAGCTGGACCCAAACATGAAGCTGCGTTTGCTCCCTTGGCCAGCTTCCCCCTGAGGAGGAAGAGTAGATGGGCAGGGGGTGTGTGTGGTGTGGAGTCTGGCTGCACCTGTACATCTGCTCTGGGGGCAAACTTGGCGGTGGAGCAAGGACCTCTGACCTCTGATCTGTCCTGGCTGGGTGACCCTGGGCAAGTCAAGCTGCCATCTTTAAGTGATAGAGAGTCTGTATCTGGGCCTGGAGCTCTTCTTGTCCATGAAATCACAGGTACAGCTCAAAAGGGGAAAACCCCAGACAAATGTGTATGTGTCCCTGTGTCCCCGGAGGTAGCAGAATACATTTTCTGTACTCACTCCATCTCATAAGTAGGTATATATTGTATTTTTTACTTTAACTCTAATTAACTTTTGTTATTTAGTTATTAGTATCAATTTTTTTAAACTTTTATTTTTAAACTAACTTTTTGAACTTTAATTTTTATCTTTTATATTTTTTAAACATTCTTTAAAAAAAAAAGGTTTTGAGTTCCAAATTCTCTCTCTCCCCCCATCCTCTCCCCAACCCATTGAGAAGGCAAGCAATGTGATAATGGGTGTATATTTAGCCTAGGAGGAGCAAGGCAGCATGTTGTCTGGTGACTCTGGTGTGGTCACAGGCTAGATTTGGAGTCAGGAAGACCTGAGTTCATATCTGCTTCAGATACTTAGCTGTGTGACCCTGGCCAAGTCATTTACCTCTGCTTCAGTTTCCTTTCTGTAGAATGGGGATAATGTTAGCATTGACCTCTTAGGCTTGCTTTGAGGATTAAATCAGATGATATTTGTATGCACTTTGAAAATCTTAAAATGGGATGAACATTATATAGTTAGCTGGGGACTTCGGAGACCCCTGCTCCAACGCCCTCATTTAATAGGTGGGGAAATTCAAACCCAGGAAGATTCAAACCCAGCTCAGGGTCTGCCAGCATACTTCTCACTATACAGGGCACTGGGGTCTGCCAAGACAATGAAGAAGGATCCCTGCCCTCAGGAGCCTTACATTTTACCTGGAGCTCCCAGGAATCTGAAGTCCCAGGCTGTGGTACTTGCTTGGCATATCCCTTCCCTAGAAAGCCAGACTCTCTGAGGGAGACCATGGGGAGTCATTTGTCACCTCCCTTTGCCTGGACCCTTCCTGTATACAGCTGACCCCTTCCCTCCTCATCCTTGAGAGCCCCAGAATCCTGGCACTCAGCTGGCTCCAGGCTCTACCCCACTGACCGCAGTCCCTGGCTTGGCTCTGGCCTTGGCCTGCTGGGAGCCAGGCCTCCTGGGTGTCCTGGGGAGTTGTTAGACTGTAATAAATGACAGGAGTGGGGGGGGGAGTTGGGTCCCCTGGAAAGGGGAGGCACTGCTCCCCCCTCTTCCATTCCCAGCTGGTCACCTCTTCACTGGGATGTTGTTACTGTGTCTGCCCCAAGTCTGGCATGCTGTGGGTTTCTTGTGGATGTTAATCCTGGATCCATCATGTCTGTGGTCCAATTGTCAGGGTCTGAGACCAACCTCTCTGACCCCCCTAGGAGGACTGGAGGGCAACAGGGGAGGAAGAGGGGGACAGTCTCATTCCCCCCTCCCTCTGGGAGGAGCCCTTCTAGGGATCCCTGAGTGGAGGCTGAGGCCATGTGTCTCTGTGGTTGGCTCCTCAGGCTCCTGAACCTCCGGGTCCTGAGCTCACCGATGCCCACAAAACTTGGCTGAACTTTGTCCGGAGGCCAGATGATGTTACCCCCAGGAAGAAATGCAAAGGGAAGGATAAGAGATTAGTAAGTCATCCAGATCAAGGCTAAACTGGAGTCGGGGTAGGGGGAGACCCTAGGCCTGGGCGAGGGGCCAGCCAGGAGGGGCCGGGCGTGAGAGGCAGGGGCTGGCTTCTGCCTAGACTTGGATTCTCACTGTGTCCTCTGTCTGCTTTAAGCGTGGCCTTGTGGGCCCCCCAGGCCCCCCAGGGCCGGCTGGTCCCCCAGGTCCCCCGGGGGCTGAAGTTACCCAGGAGGCCCTATTGCAAGAATTCAAGGACATGCTGAAAGGTGAGAAAGGGCCCTGAGTGCCTGACTCTGGTCCCAGATTTCCCCCTGACCTTGGCCTTGGAATTGATGCAGCCACAGTCTGACCCTGACCTAGGTCTTAGAACTGACTGACCTTGGATTCCAGCCCCTGCTTCATTCTGACCTTGACCTTGATCATCAGCCTTGGAACCTGTCTCTTGTTCCCTCTCCCAACCATTCAATTCCAGAAGCATTTATTAAACACCCACTATATATGATATAAATGTATAAGAATATTTTACATGTAAAGAATATGTTAAATATAAATATATAAAAGACATAAATGCACACAGTATTCATATAACGTAAATACAAAGGAATTTGGGGGCCAGGGAAGAGCCTTAACAATTGGGGGGCGGGTCTGGAAGCCTCTCATGTAGGAGGGCAGCCCTGAGCTGGATCTCCAAAGATGGCAGTGAGGGAGAGGGAGAGATCCCGACCTTGGCCTTGGGAAAGGAGCTGGCCAGCGAGAAGCCTCAAGGCCATGCTTGGAATGGAAGGCCACTGGGGACTTGGGGAGGAGGAGAAGCCGGGCGAACCTGGGCGCTCTCTGACCAGCATTCCCCACAGAGGCAGCGGAGCGCCGGGCAGCCACGGCGGCTTTGGCCCAGCCTAGCCAGCGGCCCCTGGACTCCTTGGTGGCCCCCTATAGGCGGGTGGAAGAAGCTTTCCACTGCAAGCTGAAAGCCCAGCTGGTCATCGACAAGAAGACCCTGATGGAGCTGCACAACTTCCAGGCGGTGAGCCTGGGGGCCCTGCCGGCCCTGTCCCCTTTCCCTTCCCATGTCTGAGCAAGAGCGCTGAGGCCTGGGAGACCCTCTTCACGGTTTAGTGGAGAGAGAGCTGGAGTTAAGACGTCAGTTTCAATCCAACCTTGCCCTTTTCTAGCTGCGCGAACCTGGGTAAGTCACTTAAAAAAAACAAAACAAAACAACCTCCAAGCCTCAGTTTCCTCATCTGTAAAATGGGTTCCTAACGCCCCCCAGGAGTGCTGCGAGGCTCAGCTGAGACGATACGTGTGAAATGCTTTTTGAGGCCTCAAGGTGCTCGGTAAATGTTAGTGAGGACAGGAAGCAGAGCATAGCCCAGGGAGCACCAGCCCCAAAGTCAGAAGTTCTGGGTTCAAATCCCACCTTTAACACCAACTTTGTGACCTCGGACAAATTACTCAATCTCTCATTGTCCCCAGGGAGCTCTCAGAAGATGATTTGAGGTCATCTGGGATGCCCCCTCCTCCTCCTAGAAGTACCTAAAATGATTTTGTCTGTGGGATCAGCCATAGCCAGAGGCATAGACGTGCACACACGCACACATATGCACACACACATGCACACACACACGCACACATACATGCACACATACAACCCCAAAGACAGGAAGCCAGTGCCTGGGGCATGAAGAGACAGGAATGCTTTATCTGGGCTCATTTTCTGGTGCCTGTAGTTTCTCTCCTCTCCTCTCCAGCCAGAGGTTTGGAATTAAGTTGCTGCTTCTATTAATATAATTGCTTTAATGGGGGGGGGGAAGGGGGGGAGCCCTTTTCTGTTGGACTCAAAGGCAGGAGAGCTGCCAGAGGAGGGAGCGGTATGCTGCTGGGGGTGGGAGGAAGATTGATTGGGTGAGTCTTTCCTCCCCTGCTCTCCCTTTCCCTCCCCAAGGGACGTGGAATTAAGGGTTCTGTGGATAAATCCTGGCTTTACCATTCCCTGCCTCTTGTAACCTTAACTTCATCTCTGTGGCCTCAGTTTTCTCATCTGGAAAATGGACTAGAAGCCCTTGGAGGTTCTCTTCCAGATATAAGCATGTGACTGCAAAGAAGAGGGCAGAGCCAGTCCAAGGGAGAGTGGGGTCAGGCAGGCAGCCTAGGGGCTTCTTGGGTTACAGAGGGAGTACAAATGGTGGGCATCACAGGGAAGATATCAGAGAAGGGTAGTCTCCTATGGGGATCTTGTTGTTCGGTCTTTTCAGTCATGTCTGACTCTTCCTGCCCCTATTTGGAGTTTTCTTGGGAGAGAAACTGGAGTGGTTTGTCATTTCTTTCTCCAGCTCATTTTACAGATGGGGAAACTGAGGCAAGTGGGGTTAAGTGACTTGCTCAGGGTCACATAGTTCGTAAGTGTTTGAGGCCAGATTTGAACTCATGAAGATGAGTCTTCCTGACTCTCCAGGCCCAGCCACTCTGTCTGTTCCCTCTGGTGGAGAATTAGCTATTCCTTTCCCCTCTGGCTGGCTTCCCCTCCTCCTCTCACTCTGGAAATAAGAAGAGCAGGGGTGGACAGACTCAGCTATGATAGGAGATGGCCAGAGCTCTCCAGAGATCCCGGGGAGCTCATGGAGGAGGCAGGGTGAGAAAAATAGGGCCTGTTATAGACCACCGACCACAGAACCCTAAATTTGAAGCCAAAATAAACATTTGAGGTCAGCTAGGCCAACCCCCTGATCTTACAGATAGGGAAACTGAGACCAAAGAACTTGCCAGGGTCCCACAATAAATGACAGATCAGACTTTTCCAAATGACCTGTGCCTCAGTTTCCTATTTGTGATCTGTCCTCAATGTTCCCTGGACTTGGGGAGGAGGCAGAAGCTTGGAGTGGTCTTCCAGGACTCCCTACAACACTAATTTAGGGTTCCTTCATCATAGCCCCTGGCCAAGGGAGCCTTCCTGAGAGGATCAGGCCTGAACCTTTCTACAGGCCGTTTCACTGCCCCCGTGTCTGGCATCTACCAATTCTCAGCCAACGTTCACATTGGTAAGTGTGAGTCTGGGGGGAGGGGAAGGCAGAGCTGGTTGGGGGGCACCTGTGTATATGGGTGGGAGGGATATGCCAGAGCAGACCCCTGTGCTTCTGGAGGCTAAAGAATCCAATGTATAGTAAGGCAGGCTCATTCTATATGCCTAAAGATAAAGAAAAGTGAGTTTGGGCATCATCTGAGGTTGGGAATTTTTTTGATGGGGGGTGGAGAGAGAAGATGGAGAGAGAAGAGTGGTTGTGGGTGCACTTATAAAGCCCCTAATATGTGCCAGACAAGAGGCAGAGTGTCAACTGTGGGGGCCTTGGAGGCAGGAGAACCTGAGTTCAAGTCTTGCCTTGGATATGTCCTAACTGCTGCACCCTGGCCAAATCCTAACCTCTCAGGGGCCCCGGCAATTCTTTAAGACCGTATTTTAGAACAAAGGGGTTGTTCTAGACACCTTCTGGGGTCCCTTCTAACTCTAGATCTTGGATCCCATATCCACAGAGAAGTAAAGACTTCTTTTGGGATTTTGGTGTGGGACAGGGCACTAGCAATGGGTGGTGGGGAGAGGATCTCAGATAAACTTCCTATAGGAGGAAAGACTTGAGGAAGCCAGGAATTCTACAAGGCAGAGGTGGTTTTATCTGTGTGAGGAACTCCTAATGTAGAAATTCCCTCCACAGATGCAGGTTGGCAACTCATCTTGGGACTCTTATGGGACTGGTCTGGGATCACAGACAGTCTGTGTCAGAGGCAGGATTTGAACCCTGGTCCTGACACCAAGGCCAGCTCTCTATACCCCATACTTCTTCTCTTAAAGAGACTGTCTACTGTTTCTGAGGGGTTATCTGTCTTGTGGCTCTAAATCCCTGACTGTGGATAATAGAGAGTGGGTGGCATTTTTGAAACCCATCGGAGGGGATGAAGGAGTCAGTTAGGGCTAGGTTTGAGTAGGCTTTCTATTCACCCCTGATGCTTTTCTCTAAGATCACAGTGAGCTGAAGAGCCGAGCCCAGCTGAGGGCCCGAGACAACGTCCGTGTGCTGATCTGTATTGAATCCTTATGTCATCAACACACGTAAGGAACTGTGCTTTTATTCCTCAGGTTGGTCCTGGACTCCTCTGGCCTCCTGTAACTATAATGCCACCACTTAGCTTGCCCTTACACCTCCCACTTCCTTGGTTCTGTAGACTCTAAGGTGTCTCAGCAGAGTCAGGAATGGGGCCATCAGCACCTGGGAAGGAGGAAGTCTGGGGATGTCATGTTTTAGGAAAACCTATTATATGGCATGATATGGTCCTCAAAGAGAAGCTCTCTTGGGTTGTTTGGGAGGAGGAGTGGAAAGGAAAGAGAAATCTCAGTGGCTCCTCTCCCACTACTTCATGGCTGGTATGGGGCAGACAAAGACAGTGAATGTGATTTATAGGGATTTCTCATCCTGGCCTTGGCTTCTGATTCAATACAATAGTTATAAATGTAAAGTCTACCTATAGGTTCAAACAATCAATTGCACAAGCATGAGATGAAGGAAGTGTGCTAGGCAGCAACTGGTCTGAAAAAGATGTTGGAGTTTTGGTGCAAGTTCAGTATAAGTCAGCCCCAAATAGTGTCACCTTGGGTACATGGAGGACCATAGCTTCTAGGATCAAGGTGGGAGTCCTCCTGTACCCTTCCCTTGGTCACATAGCATCAAGAATGATATGTTCAGTTCTGGGGACCACCTGTTAGGAAAGACATTGATAAGCAGGAGAATATTGAGAAGAGGGTCACCTAGACGGGAAAGGCCCTTGAGCCTGGGCAATGTGAGTATCAGTCGAGGGAATGAGGGATGTTTAGTTAAGTAGAGGAGGAATGTGGTCTGACCTGAATCTTTGAAAAGATTGGGCAGCCATGTGGAGGGTGGATTGCAGAGAGAAGGAAATGGAGGCAGGGAGCCCAGTTAGGAGGTGGTTTCAACATCCAAGTGGAAAATGAAGACAAGGACCTTGGGGGCTGGCTGGCTTCTTTTATTTGAAGGGCAGCGAGGTGAGCCTTGCTCTCCCAGGCCCCAGAGGATAGAACTAGGAGCAGCGGGGGACATCACAGAGGGGCACAGCGGGTACAGCTTCCTAACCAGGAGCTCCCTCCCCAAATAGAATGAGCTGCCTCAGGAGATAGTGAGCTCCTCGGTCTTCAAATGGAGTTCGGTTCTAGAGGGGATTTTTCTTCAAGTCCACTTGGACTTTTGAGGTTTTGTCCAAGAGATCACTTGATCCTGTCCCTACTTCTTCAGTCCCATTCTTAATGGAAGCTGGCGGTAACATTTGGGGATACAAAAAGGACAGTATGCTCCCTTGTGCCCTCCAAGGGAGAATGGCAATGTGACAGTGAAAGAGTCTCATCCCCTCCTTCCAAGTACCCCCTTCTGTCCTGCTTTGCTCCCCAGTCATTCAGAGCACAGGAGGGACTCCTTCCTGGGGAAGCGTGGTCGATGTGGGAAGCCTCGAGAGTCGGGAAGGATCGTGAGGAGTGTTAGGGAGAGAGGCAAGGAGGGAGAATTCGTGGGTTCATGGTAGGAGAAGGCCCAGGCAGCTGCAGCAGCCCCAGCTCATCTAAAAGGCTCAACATACTGAGGTACAAACTCCCAGAGATATGAGCCCCTTGCCAGTCAAGAGAGCTTAGAATCCCATTGGTCTAAGGAGGGGACATCACCGTGCCCTCTGGGCGCCTCAGTTCCAGGACCAGGACCAAGCAATGGCCTAAAGTAAGATCCTTAACAAAGAAATGCTCCAGCCAGCGCTGCCCAGTGCCCGAGGGCTCCCCGCTGCCTCTGATGCCCCTCTGCTGGCTTTGGCTCTAGGTCTCTGGAGGTGATCACAGGCCTGGAAAGCAACAGCAAGATCTTCACAGTGCACATCCAGGGGCTTCTGCAGCTTCAGGTGATGATCAGGCGGCAGGGAAGGGGCCGACGTCCCTGAGGGGGAGGGTAGGGGTACAGAGAGAAGCACAGTATCCACAGAGAATCCCCAGCCCTGATGCCTGCTGTTGCTTCTGGGCTCAGCTTCTTGGCACCCCCAGCCCCTCTGGAAGGAAAAGATGCTTGGAGAGGAGGTGGACTATCTAGTGTTTTGGATCATCTGTGTTTCCTGATTTACTTCCCCTGCCCCTGGGGTGGGTGAGAGGCAGCTGCCCCAGCCCCCTCTCATGCCAGCCCATCTGTGGCTCTCCTGGCCTGTGTTTCTTTCTTCCTTAGGCCGGTCAGTACACTTCCATCTTTGTGGACAACAGCGCTGGGGCCGCCCTCACCATCCAGAATGGCTCGGACTTCATGGGGCTGCTCGTGGGACTGTGATCTGGAGGGGAGGCCAAGCAGCTCACAGCCTGGGCCAGTGGGGGAGCACAAAATCACGGGAGGAGGAGGGCACCGGGCAGGGGAGAAAGGCCTCCTTTGGCCTCACCTCTTCTCCCGGGCCTGGGAGCCCAGCCAGGAGCCTTCTTCCTTTCCTTCCCTCCACGTTCCTAGGAACACACACACATACACACACACACACTCACGCATACTGCACACCATAGACACACACACACCATACACACACACCACACACCATTGACACACACTTACCACACAAATACATACACACACACTCGCGCTCTCACACACACTCACACATACTACATACCATAGACACACTCATACACACACCTCACACACAAACACACCATACACACACACCACACACCATTGATACACACATATCACACAAATACACACACTCATACACACACTCACACACACTCACGCATACTGCACACCACAGACACACACACACCATACACACACACCACACACCATTGACACACACATACCACACAAATACATACACACACTCGCACTCTCACACACACTCGCATATACTACACACCATAGACACACACTCACACACATACCTCACACACAAACACACCATACACATACACATACCACACACCATAGACACACACACTCACACACACATACCTTGAGGGTCAGAGGCGGCTGCTTGTTTTTTCGTTCTTGTCTATTCTTATTATATACTTTACCGATAATAATTATTATGAAAATTATGATAATAAAGAATAAAAGGGTGGGAGCGTCTGTTGCTGGATCTCTAGCCACATGTGGTTAACAGTCATGGTTCCCATTGTTTTGGGGAGAGGCTTACCTAGCCCTGGGAGCCTGGGGACTGGAGACTGAGGGCCGGGGGAGTGTAGCAGAAGCCTTGGGATCTTTGGATCGTAGATGGAGGGTCGAGAGGGGCCTCAAAGACCCTTTAGTTCAACCCCCTAATTTTCCTGGTGGGAAACTGATCGCTAGTGACGTTAAGTGATTTCCTAAGGTCACACGTGTAACAAATAGAGATTGGGGTTTGAATGCAGGGCCTCTGACTCCAGAGTTGGGACTTTCTCTGTTGTACCCAGGACTTTAGGGAAGGGAGGAGGGTGATGACTGGAAGGGGCACGGGGCCCCGGCGCTGGCCTGCCGTGTGTGGGGCCTTGGCGCAGGGGGGCCATTGTTGGTGCTGGTTCTGTTCTTGGCCACTGAGTGTCCCTTCCCCCGATCTCACGTCCCTCTCTGATTCTAAGCTCTTCTTCTACATTTTTTCCTTGTTGGATGGAACCAGAGACAATGCTCTTGGATGTGCTCTGTGACCTGGAATCCCTTGGGTTGGGGCGGGGCAGCAGAGTATGGGAATCTGGGCAATGTGGGCGCCAGCCCAGCTCAGATTCCTGGTACTGTGAAGCCCCATGTTCATTAGTGACCACAACCCAACTGTGAGGCCCAGGAGAGTTTTCTCCTCAATCCCAAGAGGAAGAAGAGGGGGACTCCCCTCTCTGACCCCCATACTGGGCGAAAGTTTCTCCCTGCCTCATGCCAGTGGAATCTTGCCTGTGAAAGCCTGCTTCCCTCTTTCCCTTCCCCACCCTGTCCCCCAAGCCTTTTGCACCCACACATGGGCACACATAGGTACATGGGCAAGTCATACCAACACCCACATATTCCCCCTGGCACATGTGCTCACTGACACGCTCGAAAATCAGCATGCAAAGCTACCTGTGAGGAAGCTTCAGGGCTGCCGGGGCCTCTGAGTGCAGAGACACTGAGGGTGTGACAAGTGGGCCCTGAGATGGAGGAGCAGGCAGAACTAAGGGGGGCAGGTGTGGTGGGGCTCAGCACCAGCTTCAATTTCCACTTCTGTTCGATGGAATATCCTCAAAGATTTCATTAAGCCCCTACTATGTGCCAGGCATTGTGTTAGATGCTAAGGATACAGAGACAAAATAAGAATGAATCCCTGCCCTCAAGAGGGGGAAGGGAAAGATCCAATAGATTCACAGATAAGCATATACGTGCATATGTGTGTGTATTACAGAAAGTGATTTATGGGGCAAAACGACTAGGGATGTAGATCAAGAAAGGCCTCTTGTAGAGACTTGAATCAACAAGGAAGAAAATTTCAGATATGGGGCACAGCCTAGGCAAAGGTGTGGAGGCTGGAAAACAAGAAGAAGGCTGGTTTGGCTGGAACATAGTTTGAGATGTGGGATATGGGGCAGTCAAATGGGCAAGATAAGCTAGGACTACACTATAAAGGGTTTTAAGTGCTCGATGGAGGAGTAGAGTGGCGTGGCCTGGTCAGACCTGGACTGATTCCTTTGACAGCAGGGTGATGGACCATGGCAGAGGAGAGGCTAGAGAGGAGATCTGTGAGCATGTATGTGAGAGAAGCTGGGGTCCAAATAGTGAATATGGAGGTTTGTCTTTCCCCTGTTCCTTCCAGATCCCTGTGGGCATTGTGCCCAGGTCTGCCCTGAGAGTTGGGGAGACCTAACCTAGCCTGTCCTGTATAAACTCACTGAGAAGCAGTGGCTGATGAGAGGTGGGGCTTTTAAAAGAAAGCTAGAAAAAGGGGTGAATATGTAGCAACTGTCCCATGGTCAAGGTCAACCCTAAGAAGCTCAGCATCATAGCAGACTCCCAAGGCCATTTGGTCCAGCGTTTACTCAGAGATCTCCTTGGACGGGGAGCTCACCACCTCTTGAGGTAGGCACACTCCATGCCACTTTGGGGAGTTTTCCTTGACTAATCTGCCTTTTTGCACCCACCTCCTGTGGTTGTCAGCTCTACCCTCTGAGGCCAAGCTGTCTGAGTCTCTCCTCTTCCATATAACAGCTTTTTTGTTACTCGAAGGCAGACTTCACTCCAACCCAGGGTCTTCTCCAGGCTGAAAACCCGAGCTTTCCTCAACAGATGCTCGAACAGCCTAATCTATTACTGAGTCAAACCATTTTGGTCTCTCCATTAGGGAGGGGGTGCCTGCTATGAGCGAGGGCTCTGCCCACACTGGGAGTGCCAAACACTGGTGGAATCACAGATGCAGACCATTCTCCTACCTCCAAAGAAAAGGCAGTGCCAGGCACTGGAGATCAAAGGCTAGAGATGAAAACAGCCCCTGCCTTCATGGGGTGCGGGGTGGCAGCATCATCTATTTCGCCTTCTTCCTGAACAAGCAAAGAGACTGTCCTGGAGACTTAATTTGGTCCAGGAAACCACAGCTCAAACCATGAAGATAGCTTTCCCTTCTGGCCAGTTAGAGGCAAGGACAGTGGTGTCCATCTGGACCAGCACTGGATGGTCTATCCAGGCTAAACAAACAAGAACTGAAAAGAAGGAAACAAGCATTTGTGAAGCACTGTGCTAAGTCTTTTATAAATATGATCTCATTTGATCCTTACAACAACCCTGGGAAGTAGGTGCTATTATTTTCCCCATTTTACAGATGAAGCCAGCAAGGTTAAGTGACTAATCCAGGGTCACACGGCTAGGAAGTATCTGAGGCTGGGTTTGAACTCAGGTCTTCCTGATTCCAGCCCCTACTAACTCTGTGTCTCTCTTTTCTCTCTCTCTCCTTTCCTCCCTCCCTCCCCCTCTCTCTCCCCCACCTCCCTCCTTTCATTCTCTCTCTGTCTGTCTCTGTGTGAGAGGGAGGGAGGACTTAGGTAGAGGTATTCCCCAATGCAGTCAGACCTGAGGCTGGAACCAGGTGGCATGAGGGGGAGGGAACATCCCTGGGATAGGAAGCTGTCTGTCGGGATTAACAGGGGCCCTTTCTTCTCTCCCTCTGACCCTGCCCTCTCACGGGAGCCCACAACTGCAGAGTTCTAGGCAGCTGGAGGAGGCTGTACTGGGCTTTGCTGGGACTGGAACCAGGGAGAAGACCAGAGAACCCAAGGGTCTGACAGCTAGAGCTGGAAGAAGAGTGAGAGGCTGAACCCCCTATCTTCCAGATGAGGACACTGAGACCCAAGGAGGGAAGCGACTTCATGGTTCTTGGAATAGTTCTGTTGTAGGAATGTAACACATTTGGTTGATTGGTTGTCCAAGGTCCTCCAGGTAGTAGGCATCAGAGTCAGAATTCAAACCCATGTCCTTTGACTCTAGAAGCAGGGATCTTTCTACTGTATCAGGTAGGAGAGAAAGGCATGATGGGACTGGGTGAGGATTCTGGAGTAGAACAGAATGAAGGAGGGGTTAGACCAGGTTTGGGTTGGAGAAAGGAGCTTGGACCCAGGGAAGGAAGGCTGGGGCTCAGGAGAGGCTGAGACTTAGGGGGGAAAGAGAAAGGTTGGAGCTGAGGATGGAGGAGGGGCTGGGGCTGGGGCTTGGGCCAGGAGGAGGAGGTTGGGGGAGGGGGAAGGCTGGGTAAAGAGGCTGAGGGAGGGTGGGCCTGGGGGCCAGAAGGAGGGTGGAGAGGGGAGAGAGAGAGACAGAAACAGAGAGAGAGAGAGAGAGAGAGAGAGAGAGAGAGAGAGAGAGAGAGAGACAGAGAGACAGAGAGAGAGAGACAGAGAGACAGAGAGACAGAGAGAGAGAGACAGAGAGACAGAGAGAGAGAGATACAGAGAGAAAGAGACAGAGAGACAGAGAGAGGGAGGGAGGGAGAGACAGAGAAACAGGAAGGAGAGAGACAGAGACACAGAAAGACAGAGACAGAGACAGAGAAAGACAGAGACAGACGCGGGGAGGCAGGGAGACAGAGAGAGAGGGAGACAGAGAGACAGAGACAGAGATAGAGAGACAGAGAAAGACAGAGAATGAGAGGAGACAGAGAAAAACAGAGACAGAGAGAAGCAGAGAATAAGAGAGAAGAGGCAGAGAGAGAGAGAGGGAGAGAGAGAGAGAATGGGGGGATGGAAGAAGACAGGGAGAGAGAGAAAATGAGAAAGAAAGACGGGGAGGGAAAGAAAGTGAGTGAGTGAGTGTGTGTATATGTGTGTTTTACATTTGAAGTCTAATAAAAAAATACTTTATAGCAACAGATTTTTCTAAAGGAATCTAAGTTGGACAGACGGTAGCCGGGAAGAGCTGTTGGCCAATAATGGAAAACCCAGGCTGGGAGCTGGAGGAGGGCGCCCGTCTGTAACGAGGCGGACTCTTAAAAGCGTTTAAGAGCTCTGGGTCAGAGAGGGAATGTGGAGATGAGCCAGGCCCAGAAGGGCCTGACTCACCCGGGCCCTAGGAAAGGTCAGGGCAGTGAGCCCTCCCCCAGGGCACCAAGGAGATCTCTCTTTCTAGCTATCTCTCTGCGTCTTTCAGCCTTTTGTGTCTGTCTCTCCATCTGTCTCTGGTTCATTCTGCCATCATCTCCTGTCTGTGTCTGTGTTTGTCCCTCCTAATTAGTTCCTGTCTCTTTCTCTGTTTCTGTATGGGACCCTGTCTTCCTTTCCATCTTGCACTGACTCTTTTCTCTCTCTGCCCTTCTGTCTCCCTCTTTGTCCATCTCTCCAGTGTCGTGATCCCTGGAGAGAAGGGAGCTTCTCTGGGCCCTCCCTCTTCAGGTTAACCAGGCTGCCTTCCTTCCTTGGGCTCTTGCTGCTCCTTCCCTATGGAGGGGCTGAGTTCAGGCACTGTCTCCTAAGAAGCTTGGGGTCACCCAAGGAGGAGACTGGCTTAGTTGTTCTGGCCCCGAATCCCTCATCTGAGCACCTTTCCCCCACCCCAATCCCAATGTGGACTCCCAAAAAGGTTCTGTGGGGAGAAGCTCAGAACTGAGGGAAAGTTGAGGCTGGTTTTAAATATTTTTTTTAACATTCTTTTAAAAAAGTTTTTGAGTTCTGAATTCTCTCTCTTTCTCCAGCCCCTTCCCCATCCATTGAAAAGGCAAGCAATATGATATCAGTTATACATCTAAAATCACGCAAAATATTTCCATATTAGCCATATTACCCCAAAGAAGAAAGAGAAATAAAGTGAGAAAATTGTATTTCACTCAGTTCTCTCTCTGGAGGTGGATAGCATTTTCACCATGAGTTCTTCAGAATTGTCCTGTATCACTGTATTGAGCAGAGTAGCTAAGCCTTTCACAGTTGATCATTGTTACAATGTTGCTGTTACTCCTGGTTCTGCTCACTTCACTGCATCGGTCCATATAAGTCTTCCTAAGTTTTTCTGAAACTATGGAATTATTATGAATAATTGAGGGGTTTGGTCACCTGTGGACTGAGTATATTTCTGCTAAAGCTCTTGCTCTATTGTACTGAGTGGAAAAGGGGAAAACTAAGGCCCAATGAGATTCAACAACTTGCTGGGCATCATGCCACAAGCCAGAGGGTGGACCTGGGGGGAAACCCTTGAGTCCTGAAGCCCACCCCTGCTTCTGTAGTTATTGTCATTGAATAAGGGAAAAGGGAAAGGAAGATGGACAGAACCTGAGGGAGCCCTGGCCTGGGCCAGGGCCAGAGTCAGAAGGGGCAGGTGCAGACAGAGTCCTGGTAGAACTAGGCCAGCAGGGAGATAAAGGGGTGGGGAATTCCTGGATTATGACAGACTTTGTCTGTGGGTCCTGGGATTTGGTGCTGGCTTCCAGCAAAGGTGGAGGAGCAGGTGGAGAAGGTGCGACTGGTCAGGTTTCATGAGCAAGGGGCACTGGCCCCAAAGCCAGGCAGGGAAGCTCCCCCAGGCCCTATTTGCTCCCTTCTCCACTCCTTCTCCTCTTAGCTCTTCCTGGATCGTAAGCCTGATTCTAAGACCTGCTCCCCACCATTCCCCATTCAGGCCATTCGCTCATCCACTTGTCCACCCATGGATTCACTCACCTTCCTACCCATCCATGCATCCACTTATCTTCTCATTCAGTCATCCACCTACCCATCCATTCACCCATTCACACATCCATTCATTCACTAATCCCTCTACCCACCCAACCACATATCTACCCATGTGTTCACATTTATACTTTCCATCTACCAATCCACCCAACAGCCCATCGCAGTCACCCATCCACCCACCATTCATCAACTTTTATTTAGATTCTGTGCTAGAGTTAGAGGCATTTAACCTCAAACAGACCCCTGCTACTTCTCCACAATCCCTTTGCTTATCTCTGGTTTACTAATCTTTACTTATTCAGGCCTGCATCTTTTTTGCACATAGTTCTTTGCATGTTGTCTCTCCCATTAGACTGTGAGCTCCTCAAGGACATCTGCAATGCTGAGCATCTGTCTCATAGTAGGTGAGCGCCTGGCACATAGTAGATGCTTAATAAATGTTTGACTTGACTTGTTGGAGAACTCAAACTTTCTTCTCTTTTCTCAAGCTCCCCAAACGTATTCTGCCCCCTTACTCTCTGGAGGGCATCTGTGCTCCTACTTCACTGAGATTGATATGAATGAGCTGTCTTTATTCCCTCTTCTTTATATCGAACTCCTATCTATCTATCTATCTATCTATCTATCTATCTATCTATCTATCTATCTATCTATCTATCTATCTATCTATCTATCTATCTGTCTGTCTGTCTGTCTCTCTGTCCATGCATCCATCCATCTCTCTATCTATCCACCTGTCTGTCTGTCTGTCTATCCATACATCTATCTATCCATCCGTCATCTATCATCTATCTATCCATACATACATTTATCCATCTATATCCATCATCTCTCTGTCTCTTCTCTCTCCTTTCTCTCTCTCCCTCTCTCTGTCTCTCTCCCTTCTCTCTCTGTCTCTCTCTCCCCATCTCTCTCTCTCTGTCTCTCTCTCTCTGTCTTCGCTCTGTCTCTGTCTCTTTCTCTCTGCCCCTGTCTCTCTCTCTCTCTCCCTTCTCTCCTCTCTTTTCCACACTCTCCTGTCTCTCATTCTCTCCCCCTCTCTCTCACTCTTTCCCCCCTCCTCCCTCTCTCTCTCTCTCTCTCTCTCTCTCTCTCTCTCTCTC
>CM053622.1:793989858-794080943 GCA_028646595.1 Phalanger gymnotis | reverse complement strand
TCCTCTCTCTTTTTCTTTCCTTCTGTTTCAGAGGAAGAAGCCTACCCATCACCCTTGCGAGGTTGATTCCCCATGACACCTCTCTTTAATCACCCCTTTCTCTTTCATCTTTGCTCTTTCCCTCCCACCTGGAGAGTCAGGCCTCCTCTCTCTGATCCTTCCATTCACTTTCATCTGTGATTCCCAATCTTCTCTCAATTTCAGCACCAGACTTGTAGGAGTGTTTACACTTGACCTTCCTTTTCCTCCATCACCTACTCTCACTTTCTCACCTCCCCCACCCCTTGCAGTCTGTACCATTACAATGAAGCCATGACCTTGTGGGATCCATTGATTTTTTCTCATTCTTCGTCTTCCCTAACTTCTCTGCCGTATTTTATATCATTGGCTTCCTTCCTCTTCTTCTGCATGGTCTCTTCTCTTTCAGCCTCTGAGACACTTGTCTTTCCTGATTCCCCTTCAAACTCTTTCTTTGTAGTCTCCTTCCTGGGTTCCTCTTCTGGGCCCTTAAGTATGGACATCTCCCAAGGCTGGACTTCTCCTCTCCCTTCTAGCTTTAAAAATTGCCTAGGGCACTCAGAGGTTCAGTGATTTGCCCAGGATGCCACTATCCTGATGTGTCCAAAGCAAGACTGGAACCCAGGTCTTCTGGCTAGGGAGTCTGGGCCTCTAGCACACATGGTAGGTGCTAGATTGGGTTGGGTGGCAGAGCTGGCTAGTGAGGGTGGCAGGTCAATTTTTTTCACTGATGCAGAGTATACAGAGTATAAAATGAAGGCCTCCTCCCTATTGACCCCACCCACCCTGCATCATCCTGGGCCCTGGGGTTTAGTAACGCTCCCCACGAGCACAGACTTCATTCTTTTCAAAATATTTTCCCTTCTGTCTTCCCATGTCTCATAAAACCCCTGCAATGTGGGCAGAGCAGGGACAATTATGACCATTTATAGAGGAGGAGACTGTGGGCCAGGGAGTCATTTGCCTGTGGTCACCCAGTGAGTTAGTGGCCATCCAGGCTAGATACAAGCCAGCTGTCCCAGGCTCCCCTCCTTGGAGCTCTCGGATTTTGCCTTTACCTGGGCCCAATTTGAATGGTGCCCCAGGCCATCAGACACCACCGGCATGGTGTGGCGGATTGGTGGCTAGATTTGGAGTGGGAAAGAGCTGGATTCAAATGCTGACTCTGACACTCATTAGCTAGGTGACCTCAGGTGAGCTGGAGGATCCTGGACCTTAGAGTCCGTCTAGTTCAACTGCCTTATTTTACAGATGAGGAAACTGAGGCCAAAGGCACAGGGAGTAAGTCTCAGAGTTAGGATTTGAATCTATGTTTTCTGACTTCAAATGCAGGACTATTTCCTCTGTTATTTATACTCTCTGAGTTGTTGCACAGTAGAAAGCACCCTGGTGCTAAAGTCAGAGGGTCTGGGTATCAATCCTGGCACTGCCACGAGGGTGACCTTGGGTGAGTCATTTGGGCCTCAGTTTCCTCATCAGTAAAATGAAGGAGCTGAACTAGATGCCTCTGAGGTCCCTTTTACCTTTAGAGAGACCATAGAACCTATGGGCTGTGAGAGGAGAATGACAATATCTACATCACAAGGCTGTCCTGAGCCTCAAAAGAGAAACCAAGGTAGTGGGGTCCAGTATTGTTTGTGTGTGTGTGTGTGCATGCACATACAACACATGTATACACACACATACCTGGCACGTGCACATGTACACTATATATACACACATACGTGGCACACACATACGCATATACATATACATATATATTCACAGCATACATATATACATACGTGTATGTGTGTATATAATATATAATGGATCTACCACCACCTGGCTACTTCAGGGGGCACCGGGCAACAGATGGCCACCATTTGGAGGTTGTTCTTCAAACAAATCTCCTGATTAGGAGCATTTGTAATTGGCCGTGCCCCATGCCTAGAAAGCTCTCCCGCCTCATCTCTACCCCTCTGCTTCCCTTCTTATGTCTCCTAAGTCCTATTGTTTTCAGGAAGCCTTTTCCAGTCCTCCTAAGTCTTGATGTCTTTCCCCTGAGATTATATTCAATTTATCATGAGTATCACTTAGGGGTCTTTCTCATTAGTCTGCGAACTCCTTGAGGGTAAGGATTCTGTTTTTACCTTTCTTTGTATCTACGCTTAGCCCAGTGCCTGGCACATAGTAGGTGCTTAATAAATGCTTGTTTCCTTCCTTCTTTCCTCCCTTCCTTCCTTCCTTCCTTCCTTCCTTCCTTCCTTCCTTCCTTCTTTCTTTCCTTCCTTCTTCTCTCCTTCCCTCCTTCCTTCCTTCCTTCCTTTAGAATGTAAATTCCACTTTTGACTTTGTACCACCAAAACATAGTGCTTGATGTACCATAGGTGCTTAATAAATGCTTGTTGATTAATGGATTGGTTTCTAGCCTGACACTTGAGGCTCTTGGCCTCTGGGGGTCATCAGAGGGGGTAGATAGCTTGGGACAGAAGGTCCAGGGAGTCCCAGTGACCCCGGACACTCCTGCCCTGGGATATGTGCACATGTGTGCACATGTGTGTGTTCTGTGTGTTCTGTGTGCATGGATGCACATGTGCATGTGTGCTAGGTGGAGACAGGGTGACTGAGGGCTCCTTTGACTTGTCCTGTTCCCACTGAGAATGTCTGGGTGCAGAGAAGACCCTTTGGATAGGACATAAGTGTTTGCAACGTTATCTGCAGGGCTTCTGCCGGACTGTCTCTTCTGGGACCTCCAGATGAAGCCTAAGGGAAATTACCCAATTAGCTCTCTCCTAGTATCCCTCGCTCCCCTGTCTCCACCCCCCTCCCCCAATGATATCTTGGCTTTGGAAAAGCAGACCAAGAATGTAGGTTGGCCAGGCAGAAGCCCAAGGTTGCCAGGGCCAGGACAATACATTTGATACCATCTCTGTCTGGCACCAGAGTTACAGGTCTTCCTGAGAACAGTACAGGGGCTGGGCGGTGTTGGGGTTGGGCAGCACTGGTATTTGACACTGGCACCTCCAATTTGGGGCTCTGAATGGGGCCTGCTTGGTTGGGCTCTGGGTAAGACTGAATCTGGCCCTCACCAGCTTCTGCTCCCCTCCCCAGCACCAGGGCCAGAGGCACAGTCAGAGGCAAGCAGACCCCTCCTCAGGGGCCTCAGTCCTGGCCATAACTGCCCCCATTCCTGCCCCATGCATACAAAAACTCCTCTCCCAGCTCCCAGCCCCCAGCCCAGGGATCTCTAGGCTATCCCACTCCTCTGTTCCAGATTTACCTAGAATGCCACTCTTATAGTGGCATTCTAGGCCTTGTCAGTCAATAAGCATTTATTAAGCACCTACTATGTGCCAGTCACTGTGCTAAGTACTGGGGATACAACAAAAGGCTAAAGACAGTCCTCATCCTCAAGAAGCCCCCCCATCTAATGAGAGAGACAACAACAGGCCAACAACCAGGTACAAACAAGATCTGCACATCGACAGCCCTGGGCAGAGGCAATCCCAAGAAGGGTTTGCCATGGTTAGGCTTGTATTCTGAGATGATTCTGACAGCTGTGTCTGAGGCTCAGGTGACCAGAGAGACAGCGACTCCCAATCACAGCGGAGTCCAGTACCGGGCACTCACAAAGGACCAAAGGCAGCCCCTGCTGAGATCCCCGAGTGCAAATTGGAGGCTTCTTGTCAGTGGCCCATGAACTAAAGCTTATTGCCTCTAGCATAAAAGGGGGACTCAGCCTGGCATTCAGAGCTCTCCACAAGCAGATTCCAGCCTCAATTTTCAGACTGACTTCATATATTCCCCTTCACACACTTTATGTTTCAGCCAATCGGGCCTGTTCTCTGCTTCCCAAACTTGGCTGCCATCTCTCCCCTCCCTGTCTTTGCACAAGCTGGTCTCCACTACTGTAACACCCTCCCTCCTCACCTCTGCCTCTTAGAATCCTCTTGGCTTCCTTTAAGGCTCACCTTAGATGCTACTGTCTACAGGGAAGGAAGCCTCTCCCGATTGCCCCAGGAGTTAGCTCTCTCTGTCTTTCCTTCTCTCTTTCCTCCTCCCTCCCCCCTTCTCCTCCTCTCCTTTCTGTCTCCCCTTCCTTCCCCTCCCCTCCCCTCTTCTCCCCTCCCCTCTCCTCTCTCTCCTCTCCTTTTCTCTTCTCTTCTCCTCTCGTCTCGTCTCGTCTCTTCTCTTCTCTCCCCCTCTTTCTCTCCCCTTCCCTCCCCCTCCTCTCCTCCCTCTCCTCTGCTCCCATATTCTATTCTCTCCTCTCTTCCCTCCCCCTCTCTTCTTTCTGTCTCTCTCTCTCTTTCCTTCTCTCCATCCCTGTCTCTCCCTCTCTCTTTCCTCAAATTATCCTATCTTCACGTATCTATTTACTTCTTCACATCCTGTTCATATAGAAAAGTGTAAGTGCTTTGGGTAGAGTGTTTCATTTTTGTCCTTTGCATCCCCAGTGCCACCCTGCCCCACCCCAGGAAGCTCCTAGTATCTGCTGGAAGGGTTTTCATTTCTTTGCCAACCTTCTGCCCCCATCACTCACAATCCTGGCAATCCTCAGCAAGACCTTGGTGGCAGAGTGCCAGTGGCGGTGATGTGTGGAAGGGAAAGGTCCCAGGAGGCTCCCCCATAGAAGGAGAGGAGATCCATGTCCCTGGCTGTCCCTGAGCCTCGCCCCAGCACTCTCCTCCATCCCCCTTCTGCTAAAGGTGAGCTCAGGTGATGAATGAGGGCAGCCTTCCTGGAGTCACTGGCCAGCTCCCTCCTCAGTCCCACTGTCTGCACCTATCCCATTGGAGCCTGCCCCCACACATCCATCATAATCAAAGCTGACATTTATATGGTACTTAGAGCTTTACACACACTATGCCTTTTGATCAAAACATCTTAACAGGCTAGAACATTGGACTGAATCTAATGAGATGAAATTTAATAGGCAGAAATAGAAAGTATTATCCTTGGGTTCTAGAAAGCAGCTTCCCTAGTACAAGATGGGAGAGGTGTTTTTAGGCAGAAGTTTGTTCTAAAACTATCTGGGGGAGTCAGTGGATTGCAAGCTCAACCCTGGGATGTGGCTGCCACAAAAACGAATTCTATCTTGGTCTCCATTAAGAGAGGAAGAGCTTTTTGGGCTAAGGTGATCAGCGCTCTCTTATACCTGGGTCTGACCACATATGGAGTGTTGTGTTTGGTTCTGGGGGCCCCAGCTTAGGCAGGGCATTGATGACCTCCAGAGGAGGGTGAGTTTCACGGAGTGCTGGAGACTGCTCCAACCAGAGAGCCTGTTGTTAAATTTTTAGTGTGAGCATCTGTGCCTCAGAAATCAGCAAAAGCTACAATTCTGTGCTTGATTTGATATTTTGCTAATCGCCTAGATTTAAAAAAAAGTGGAGAAAATATTAATAATGCAGATTAAATTTCATAGTGTTTCGTGTGTACATTTTTCTCCTCCCGCCAAGAGCCAGCTGTTAAACATTTACCATCAGACCCCTGAGATGGTGAAGGGCCTGCAGTTCATGTCATATAAAGATCAAATGACAAACCTAGGTGTGTTTAGCCTGGAGAAGAGAAAAGTCGGGAGAAAGGAATATGCACTTGTTAAATGCCTATTCTCATTTGATCGTGACAAAAACGCTGGGAGGTGGTTACTATTATGATCCCCATGTTACAGATGGGGAGGAAGAGGCACAAAACAGTTAAGTGGTTTGCCCAGGGTCACATAGCTAGGAAGCATCTGAAGTTGGATTTGAACTCAGGTCCTCAGACCTCAAAGCCAGGAGCACTTTCTATTGTGCTATATTATTTCTTGATTACACACCATTTGTCTTCCCTTTCTTTGTTCTTTTAATTTACATTACTGTTGTCGTTGTGTATATTATTTTGTTAGTTTTTTTTTTAAAGTGGTCATATGCTTCTGTGGTCACCATCTCTTGCATGGCTGTAATATTCCATGCATGACATTCATCTGCCATACTTTGCTCAGCCATCTCCTAATTGGTGAGCACCATTTGGGTGGGATGATCTTCGAATGGGGAATAAGACGGAAGTGATAGTCCCTGAAGGGGAGCAGGGATTTAGTGTGGGGAGGGCTGAGGGCTGTCTGAGGAGCCCTGTCTGGGGACCCAGGCAGTTTCTTCCCTTGAGGTGGTAGCTCCGGCGCCAGGCAGGACAAACGTCTCTGGGTCTGCTAATGAGCTCACTGACAGGGCCAGGGGCCAGGATGAGAGTGCTGAAGGACAGCTCTGGCTGAAGGCCAGGGTCTCTAGGGTCTCTCCAGGGTGGGGGGAGGGGATTGGAAAGAAGGCACTGAGGAGTGAGGACAGCGGCTCAGAGCAACTGCTGATGGAGCGTTGGAGGGTCCTTTCTTAGGGTGTCCCAAATGGGGCAGTGGCCTCAATCTTGTCAAGTGGGATCAGGAGGTTCCTTAGGTCTGGAGCCCAGCATGGAGTATTGGCAGTGCTTGGGGCAGGGTTTTGTGGACCACCAATACCCTGCAATAACTGCCCAGTGATAACATCTTCCTTCTCCCATGTCCCAATAAATTCCCTCCCTCCCTTACCATCTCAGCCCAGGAACTTTGACAGAGCCTGGGGCAGGGCCAGTCCCTCTGTCTCCTGACCCGCAGCAGCCTGAGGAAGCACAGAGCTCCAATGCAGAGCCAGCAAGCAGCTTCCGGCTCCTTATCTAAGGACCTCCTGCCTGTCTGGGAGCCTGGTTCTTGCCCCCCAGACTAAGGCTGGTGCCAGCCGCTGGCCCGTGTAATGTGTGGGGAGGCTCCATGGAGCTGGGAACAGGTCTGCCTCCTTCTTAGGTCCCCTCCCACCTCCATTCAGCCATGGCCACTGAATGGCAGACACAGAGCCCCAGGAACCTACGGTGGTAGGAATCTGTGGCCCCACAAGTGGGACTGGGGCTGGTGGGGGCGGAGTTGGGGGAGGTCATCTCCTTGGCCTCTCCTTGGAGGCCCTGGATTTGGAGGTCAGTGTTCACTCCAGCATCACTAGCAGGCATTTTCCTGCTTCCAGACTTTGTTGGACTTCTAGTGATGGGGAGCTCATTACCAGTCCATTCCACTTTGTGACATCTTCTCTCCAGAGGTTTGAAAAGTGCATTTACCCATCTGTGTGATGGATACTCAGATAATTACCAGGACTGGTTGATTCCAAGCAGCATGTGCTTTCTGAGCCATGGCAAGTGGGAGATAGGCTTGAAACCATCCTGGGATGGCATCTACCCAAGATTCTATTGTCTTTAAAAGATACAGTAACACTGTCTATAATATCTGTCAGGGAGGTGACCGAAGCTAGTGTTACATGGATAATGCCATCTGTGGATGACAGAGAGTGACCTCAGTAACAGACGGCAGGTGTGGGGAGTGGGCTCAGGCCTGTCGCTACATACACATAGTGGTTTGAACCCTGGTCCTTGGCCCCTCACCCAGCACTCTGCACTGGGCACAATCTCTAAGGTCCCTTGAGGCTCTGATGGTTTATTATCTCTATTATGGCTCTTTCCTCATTTCAACTCTTTCCTCAGTTTCTTCATTTGTAAAATAAGGGGAGTTGGATTGGATAAACTTTAATCTACATTATAGGTGGCACAGTGCATAGACCTTGGGTCCTAGAGTCAGGAAGACCTGAGTTCAAATCCAGCTTCAGACACTTCCTAGCTGTGTGACCCTGGGAAAGTCACTTAACCCTGCTTGCCTCAGTTTCCCCATCTGTAAAATGAACCGGAGAAGGAAATGGCAAACCACTCCAGGTCCTCTGCCAAGAAAACCCCAAAAGGGGTCCTGGAGAGTCGGACACGACTGAGCTACAACACCAACAAATGTAGATTAGAGCTCATCTAATTTCTAGCTCTAAGTCTATGATCCTTCAGTCTGCCAACGTAGCATAATGGATAGAGAGAGTACTGGACTTAGAATCAGGAAGCTCTGAGTTCAAATCCTGACTCTGATACTAACTATGTGACTCTAAGTTACTTTATCTCCCTTGTCCTCAGTTTCCTTATTTGTAAAATGGAGATTATATTTGGTTCTTGTTCAGTCGTGTGTGACTCTCTGAGGCCCCATTTGGGGTTTTCTTGGTAGAGATATTGGAGCCATTCACCATTTCCTTCTCCAGCTCATTTAACAGATGAAGAAACTGAGGTAAATAGGGTTAAGTGACTTGCCCAGGGTCACACAGCTAGTAAGTGTCTGAGGCTGGATTTGAACTCAGGTTTTCCTGACTCCAGGCCTGGCTCCAGGGCACCATCTAGTTACCCTGGAGATTTTACATTTATGTGTATTTATAGATACATATAAATGTATCTATATATACATATATATAGATACATATCTACATATACAATATGAGGAATATATACATTTAGCCAATATGTATGTGTATGCATACAACGTACACACACATGTATGTGCATATGTGTCTGTGCGTGTGCATGTGCATGTGTGTGTATGTATATGTGTATGTGTATATATATATATGTATGTGGACGTGGATGCAGGTGTGTATATAAAAGGAAACAGGAATGATCATGTCCTTAAGGGAAACCTACCTTGTGCTGAGATTGAGAGGAGGCCTAACTAATGGAAGGTGTATGCTGGCATCTCCCCTGGGTGCCTGAACTCTGTGTCACTGTTAGACCCTGAGGGAGCTGGGAGGAGAGGATCCAGCTTAAGGAGGTGGGTGGGGAAATGGGGGTGGGGAAGCCAAGGCTGTTTACAAAGCTCAGGGAGTCTCCAGACCTGGAGGTTTGGGGTGACGGGGGTGGAGCTGGGCCTCTATTCTGCCTTGTCTAGTGACTCAGGGTCAGTGAGGGAGTGGGAGCTCTGGCCAGGGGAGGCAACAACATGGAAATGTCAGTGAGGTCGGAATGGGTCCAAACGAGGGAGTGTGGTTAGAGCAGTGAATTCCTAGGTCCCAGGATTCTCCCAACATCCCTCCCCTCTCCTCCCTTCCCCTCCCCCTTCTCTTTCCCTCCCTCAACCCCTCCCCTTCCCTCCTCCCCCCTACCCTTCCTCTCTTCTTTAAAACGCTTTGATTCTTCACAAGACCAGCCAAGACACACAGTTTGCTTCTCTGAGCCTCCTGCCGTCTTCCTGGTTCAGCTTCGGGTGAAGGGATGGGGAAGCCTGGGAGGACTAGAGACACTGATGAAGGGTCCAGGAGCTGAGGAGCTTGGGGCCAGAGGAAGTGTGCAGTAGGACTAGAGGTTAGGATACAGAGTCAAAGGCCCTGGGTTCAAATCCTGCTCCTGATACTCCCGGTGTGACATGAGGCAAGCCATTTCTTCTGGGCCTTAGTTTCCTCCTCTGTAAGGTGAGGGGTTTGGACGAGGGACCCTCAAAGCCGTCTCATCCTTCTCATGTTATAGAGGAGGATTCTGAAGCCCTGAGAAGTTGAGACACCTACCCAGGATCGCACAGGGAGTGGTCAGCAGAGGCAGAATTTGAACTCAACAGGGTGGTTCAGTGGGTGGCACCAGGCCCAGAGTCAGGAAGACCTGAATTGAAATCTGGCCTCAGACACTTACTAGCTCTGTGAGCTTAGGCAAGTCACTTACCCTGCCTGCCTCAGTTTCCTCATCTATAAAGTGAACTGGAGAAGGAAATGGCAAACCACTCCAGTGTCTGCCAAGAAAACTCTAAATAGGGTCACAGAGAGTGGGAAGTGACTGAAACAACTCAACAACAGCTTCTTACTCTAGGTGCCTCCCAGCTCTAAAGCCATTATCTCTATGGCACTTTTATTCTGGGGGTGGGGGTGGGGCTTGCAGGCCTTCATAGAGATTTTCCTGGTGGGTTCTTTCAATATCAGTGGCCTTGGTCCCTCTATTCCTCCCAGCTATTGAGGAAGTGCACCTCCCAGCTGGTGACAAGATTGCCTCTGGTTTAGAAGGTCAGTATTTTATACCCTGAATCTTTGAATCCTCCTCATCATAGGGTCATGACATAGTCTCCTGTTTCCAGGCTCCAAGTCTTTGCAGTGGCTGTTTCCTATACCTAGTGTGCCCTCTCTCCTTGCCTCTGTCTCTCAGAATCTCCAGTTTCCTTGAAGATTACATGTAAGCCCCACCTTGTAGGTGAAGCCTTTTCTGACCTCCTTTTTAGGTGGTGTTCCCCTCCCCTCTTCTTGCTCCACTTTTTGCCTCTTTTATATAAGCTCCTTGGGGACAGGAACCATCTTTGCTTTTGTCTTTCCTTTTGTTTTCTCATTGGCTGGCGCATACAGTAGGACCTTCAAAGTGCTTGTTGATTGACTGATTGAGCCAGCAAGGTCCCAGAATCTCAGAGCTGGTAGGAACCTTACTGGTCATGTGACCCAACCCATGGCCAAAAGGAATTCCCACTAGAACAGATCTGGCTAGTGGTCATCGAGCCTTTGTATGAAGACCTTTTGGACAGGGAGCTCTTTACCTCCCGAGGCATCCTGAATACAAATATAACAAGACAGTGAGAATTGTTGTGGGGGTGAGGAGTGGGGGGTGGAAGGGAAGGGAAGAAGCAGTCACATAGTGTCTCCTGTTTGCCAGGCACTGTGCTAAATGCTTTTCACAATTATTTTCTCATTCAATCCTCACAACAACCCTGGGGGGTAGGAACTATTGTAACCCCCTTTTTACAGTTGAGGAAACTGAGTCAGAAAGAGATTCAATGACTCACCCAGAGTCATATATCTAGAAAACATCTGAGCTGGGATTCGAATTCAGGTTTCAGCCCTTGATCCACTGTCATCAGCTGCCTCTAAATAGTATCAAAGACAGAGAAGGCTGGAAGAGAGACAGAAAAAAAAAAACAAACCAGGAGAAACAGAGAGGGAAAAAGACGGAGGGACAGAGAGAGACGTCTAGGGATGAGCAGAAATAGAACCAGATAGAAACAGAGACAGAGATACAGATGCAGAAAAAACCCAGAGAGTCAGAGAAATGGAAATAGAGACAGTCAAAGGGTGAGACGGAGGGGTCCAATTAGGGGCTTTAGCGGGTGAACGTTGCTGACAAGCAGGGAGGCATGCAGTCTGCTGGTCCCATCCCTCTCCCGTCAGCACGTCTCCCATCTATCTCTCTGTCTGCTTGCCTTGGCCCTCTCATCTCAGGCTGCTAATCAAAGGTGATCAGCCTTCTTTCTCACCATAATTCCTCAGAAATGTCCTGTCTGAGGCTCCAGGCCCGTGTCAGGCCCAGGTCCCAGATCTGAGGCTGGGATCAGGCATTTGATGGCCAGCAAGGCTGGGCTGGGGCTGCCACACCTTCAGGTGGGTTTTGAGGGGCTGAGGGTGGGGCTGGGCAGGGAGCCTGAGTTACTGAAGAGAAGGACGGAGACTCTGGGAGGCAGGCTTGGCTTCTCCAGGGGCTAGGGCTGAGTATATTCCCCTCACACGGAGAGCTCCTCTGGTCCCAAGGGTGTCTCCTTCTCCTCTGACTTGGGGTTTTCTTTCAGCAGGCCTTCCTGAGGGCAGGGCCATGGGTCTCACTCCTGAGACCAGAGGGTCCAGCCCAAAGCCACATATACTAGATATAGATACACATATATAACTATACCTGCGTATGTGTGTGTGTGTGGAGCTAGGTGGCCCAGTGCATGGAGTGCCAGCCCTGGAGTCAGGTAGACTCATCTTCCTGAGTTCAAATCCAGCCTCAGACACTTACTAGCTGTGTGACCCTGGGCAGATCACTTAACCCAGTTTGCCTTAGTTACCTCATCTGAAAAATGAGCTAAAGAAGGAAATGGCAAAACGGCTCAAATATCTCTGCCAGGACAACTCTAAATGGGGTCACTATGAGTTGGACGTGACTGATTAACAAGTGAACAATAAAAAATACGCACACACATACACTGGAAGAGGGTGGGAGAGGGAGATCTGCAGGAGCAGACTGGGCAGGGGAGGGGGTGTCTCTCTAGAGCAGAATAGACCATGAGATTCTAGGCTCTGTCCAAGGCTGGCAAGGGCCTCCAGAGGAGGCATCTGGTCCAAGCCTCATTTTATAGCACTGAGTATGCAGGCCCAGCAGATGTGGTGAAGGATGCCGCCTGCGTCCCTGGACCGGCAGCTGGCAAGTTCCTCTGGGGCCGGGGCTTGGCATGTCCCAGGCCTAGGGATGCCAGAGGCCCTGGACAAGAGGGCTGAGGGCCCAGAGAGGTCAGTGCTCACTCCTCCCACAGCACTCTGGGTTTGCCCTGGGGCAGAGAGAGGGTTTGGAATCCCAATATTACAGGGAAAAGACGTGTGATTTGATTCCAACGAGGGGCTGACTTCACAGCCAGGAGGAAAAAACAACCATTTCCCAGCAGCAGCGTATGTGCGCACGCACACTCACACAGACACCTTCTTGCACTCCTAAGCACGCTCTTCTACACAGTATATGGCAGCAGCCAGAGGCCCAGCAGCCCCATCCCTAACTCCGACACTGACCGCTGGACTTGAAGTCCACAGAGTACTTAGCCAAGCTAGGAAGGGGCAAAGCTGGGCCCTGTGCAGATCTCCAACCTCTACATTTCTGACCTGATGATGCCTTCCCCTCTCTGGACATTCCCCTCTTCATCCATTAAATGAAGCTGTCAGACAGGACAACATTTGAGGTCCTTTTTAGCTTCAGATCTGTGATCTCCTGGCACATGTGCAGAAGGGGATCGACAGTGCTTGGCACACAGTAGGTGCTGCATAATTGAGAGCTGCTATTACTATTATTTATCAATTATTATCTCTGGCAAGTGCAGAAAGCGGGCCCCCTCCATCACAGACATCCATGGATATGGAGGCACCATCATACAGAGTCTGGAACCCTGGCCTTGTAGACGAGAAGACTCGGGTTTGAATCCTGTGTCTGACATTTATTAGTTGTTTTATTTAATATGCCTTGACTTTAGTTTCTTCTTCTGTAAAACGGGGATAACAACATCTGCCTCCCAGGGAGCGTGTGAGGGGGTCGGCTAAGGTCAGGCTCACAGACTCAGAGCCAGAGGCAACCTCAGGGCCAGGCTGCTTCCAGAGGCTAGGCAGTGTGTCCGGGGGCACCAGGCAGCAAGTGGTGCAGGGGTTCAAACACTGGACTCTTTCCACTGTGCCACCAGGCCCAGAAAGTGCTCTGCAAACTTTGAAATTATAGGTAAACACTAGCTGTTATAGTAATGGATGTGCAGGTGTATTCCTTCCTTCCTTCCTTCCTTCCTTCCTTCCTTCCTTCCTTCCTTCCTTCCTTCCTTCCTTCCTTCCTTCCTTCCTTCTTTTCTTCCTTCCTTCCCTCCCTCCTTCCTCCTTCCTTTATTCCTTCTTCTTTCCTTCCCTTTTTCCTTCTTTCCTTTTCCTTTCTTCTTTCCCTTTCCTTTCTTTCTTTTCCTTCCCTTTTTCTTCTCTCTTTCTTTATTCTCTCTTTTCCTTCCTTCCTTCCTTCCTTCCTTCCTTCCTTCCTTCCTTCCTTCCTTCCTTCCTTCCTTCCTCCCTCCCTCCATCCTTCCTCCTTCCTTTCTTCCTTCTTTCTATTTTTCCTTCTTTTCTTCTTTCCTTTATTCCTTCCTTTTCTCCTTCCTTCCTTCCTTCCTTCCTTCCTTCCTTCCTTCCTTCCTTCCTTCCTTCCTTCCTTCCTTCCTTCCTTCCTCTTATACTGTACCCACCTGTACTCCAGTACCAGAGATACAAAATTGAAATAAGTCCTTGCCTTCTAAGAACTCAGTTTGTAGAGGGAGTAGATGCAGGGGTACGTAGGTAAATATTTAACAATTGGCTGTCCAAAAACCCAGGACCCTTTTAAGTTTAGTCTTCATTATTAACATTTCCTCCATCACTTTCTTAAGTCTAGACAACCAACAGACCAATAAATCAAAGCCTGGTTTGTAGCACTTGCTGATTTCTGAGACATGAATACTCATACTGAATTTTAGCTGTGGCTCTCATGAGCATCTTAGAGCTGCCTCCAGCATGCCCCTGGTAGAAGTCACAGATAATAATCCTGAGATCCCAGGATTAAAGCAGCAAGGGGCCTCACAGGTCATCTAGCTCCTCATTTTACAGACAGGAAAATGATGCCCAGACCAGTGGAATGATTTGCCTAAGATCACACAACAAGGACAGAAAAGAATCTATCTTCAAATCTTAGCTTTGCTACTTCCTACCTGGGTGAGGGCAACTAGGGGGCGCCATAGTGCATAGAGCCCTCAGCCTGGCATCAGGAAAACTCATCTCCCTGAGTTCAAATCCGAACTCAAACACTTACTAGCTGTGTGACCCTGGGCAAGTCACTTCACCCTGTTGGTCTCAATTTCCTAATTTGTAAAATGAGCTGGAGAAGGAAATGGCAAACCCCCACATACCCCTGCCTTACCCCATACATCCAATCAGTTGCCGAGACTTGTCATTTCTATCTCCATAGCGTTTTTCATATCTGCTTAATTGGAAGGCCACATCACCTCTCAAATGGACTTACTGGTCTTCTTACCTCTGGTCCCTCCCTTTTCCAATCCACCCTCCGCAACCGCTGAATTTGAATTCAGGTCCTCCTGACTTCTGGGCCTGCTGCTCTACCCACTGCACCACTGATAATCTCTGTTATTGATAATATTCAAGAGATATTAACCAGTACCAGTGAGTACTATTGGAGATAACACACTGGAATGGGGCTCATAGTGATAGAAGTCACACATCACCGAAAGCCCTGACAGAGAGATGTAGCTCTGCAACCACAAAAGCTTGTGTGGGTTGGGAGAGGAAGTCCATGGCCTCTGATCTCTATATGTCTGTGTGCTTTTCTGTTTACCTCTTGTCTCCATAGGTAGACTATAAGCTCCTTGAAGGAAGGCATGGAATTGTTAGGCTTTCGTGTTCCATCCCTATCACACACTCCAATGCCGGGCACGTTGCAGGTGCTTGTTTATGGAGTGATTATATCAGTCAGTTTCCTGGAAGTGGAGTCCGTCTTATGTCCGCACCAGCCTTCTGAAATTCTGATCTACCTTCATGGATCCTTTTCCACTTCTTCCCTTCCCGGTCCTGTGGCACACACTGGGGCCTGGTTGCCCTGCTTTATCCTTGAAAAGCCTGCCAGCCTCCTTTTGTCCTTCACTTGATAAAGCCAAGTCAGAATATCAGAGCACACAACCGCGGACATGAAAATAAAAACAATAAGCCCCTCAAATTTGGAGTAAATGTTGCAAAATTATAAGGAAATTGTTATGTTGGCCTCAAAGGAGAGATAGGAGAGGACACCTGCCCCTCGCTTCTTTGCAGAAGTGGGGGCCACAAATGGGGGTCATTGCATAGAATGTCAGGTTTTTTGTTCTTGCTGAATTTTTGTTCTTTTTTTAAACCTCTGTTTAAACCCCTGGGACTTAGTTGGTGAAGAATTTAAGGGCTTGCTGTGTCAGGCATTGTGCTAAGAGCTGGCGATACAAAGAAAGGCAAAAGCCAGTCCCTGCCCTCAAGGAGCTCCCAGTCTGATGGGGCTGACAACTGGCAAACAATTTGGTACAAACCAGATAGAGATGGGAGAAATTGGAGAAAATCAGCAGAAAGAAGGCACTGGAAAGAAAGGCGATCAGCAAAGGCTTTTTGGAAGAGAGGAAGGATAGAGGGAAATTCAGGTGATGTAAAAGCAAGGAGAGCAATATAATTAATTTAATAATAATAAAAAAGCAATACTCGTTGCATGAAGCCCAAGTGGGCACGGGTGTGTGGTGCCGCTGGACTCTCGCTTCTGGAGCGGGGCTGGTGCTCATAATAATGATAATAATTAATACTAATGAATGGTTGATGATCACTAACCTTTATTTGGGCTGTAGGGTTTACAAAGAGTCTCCCCTGCATTCCGGCCTCACAACAGCCCTTTGAGGGAGCTGCTGTCATTAGCCTCATTTTCAGGTAAGGTGATGATGCCTCAGAGAGGGAGTTTGACTTGCCCCAGGTCACACAGCTAATGTGACTCTGAGTCAGGATTCCAAGCCCGGTCCAAAGTTGGCTGTTCGTCCTGTGATGTGCTGGAGAGGAAACATCAGGGGTTCTAGCCCTTCCCTTCCCCACCCCCGAACACTAGCCTGGCCCGGGTCATTTGTCCTAAGGCGGCTGGCAGGGCTGGACACTGGTGACCTGGCTGGGTCCCTGGTTCTGTGGCCCTGGAGAGAAGCTGTGGAGGGGCAGGGAGTTAAGAAGGGATGACTGACCTCTCCAAAGCCTCCTGGCCCCCCCCTCCCCTCACTAACCCCTCCCTCCTCCAGAGCAGCAGGAGGCCTTGGTGCTGAAAGAGAAAACCTTTCCCCTTGGATGCTCCCAGGCTGACCCCAGGCCCTCAGGCTGCAGCTCTGAAGTGAAGGTTGATTTACGGGCTCTCTTCAGAGCCCAGGGCCGGCGCCTGCTCCCCACAGGCTCTGGCCCTGAGCCCCACCCCCCCTCCTCATTCCGGGCTTCCACTCCTCACCTGCAGCCTGCCTTGGGCTGAGGAACTCAGAGTAAGGTGGGGGTGGGGAGGTGGGGCACAGTAGGCCGTATACCAGGAGCTGGCACTGAAATGGGCCCACCTTGTTGGTCGCTGAGACCCCCAGACAACCCTGGAGAGGGACTCAAGGGCTGACTCACTGAGAGAAGTACTGAGGGGAGAAGGAGAAGGAGGTGGAGGAAGAGGAGGAGGAGGAAGAGGAGGAGGAGGAGGAGGAGGAGGAGGAGGAAGAGGAGGACACTAACAAAAGGAATGAATGAAAAATTAACCGTGGGGTGGACTGGGGCTTTGGCCCTCCAATTGGGGGCTTCCCTGAGCACAGTCTCCTTTTTAGCCCAAGGGCTCTTGGAGGCCATGGTCTGTCTCTCCCTCAGCTCCTCAGGTGCTCCCCAAAGAAGGGATGCATCTTTCTATCACTCTGGGGGGTCCCCAGGACAGGTTGCTCCTCCTCCCTTCTCCAGGGTTCCCCTCAGGTCAGGACTATGTCTCAGACCTCAGAAATGTGACCTCCTGAGGGCAGTATCATATCTCCTCCCTCCCTCCCTCCCTCCTAGGTCACCCCAGGCACTTTCTGACCATGTCTCCCCCTTTTCCCCAAGGCCAGGACCAAATTTTCCCCCCAGACAGGGAAGTACCTGAGGGTGGGATAGGAGTTGTGCTGAGTTGGGGGGAGTTGCCTTGGGAAGGATGCCTCCCTGATCTGGGGTGGGGGCTGTCAGGCCCTGACAGTGCACTAAGCCAGGGCTCGTGGTCAGGAAGGTACCTCCCTGAGCCAGGCTCACTGGTCTCTCTGAGGAAGTTCATTCTGAGGATCATGGTCTGAGTTTAGATTGAAGAATGTGAGTGTCCGGCTCCAGCCTGGCTGGAAAATTCCTCCTGAGTCCACCCCAGCGAAGGCCTATTTGGCCTGGCCACAGGTTGACCAGAAGGGGGCACTGGGCCAGGGCTGGCTCCCTCTTTGACCTGAGGCTGGGGGGCCCAGCTTGGACAGAGAGGAGCTGGGGAGCATATGCAGGCGGGTCAGGGAGGCTGCAGATGGAAGATGTCTTGCGGGGCTTGGGGAAGGGGGAATGTAAAAGCTTCCTCTCCATCTTATGGGTCATTCTGGGGGATGGAGGAGGGGCCAAGCTATGGTCATCCATCCCCTCAGAGGTCCTGCCCCAGTCCCTGCCTTGGTGTCCCCCTTTCCTCTTTCCTGAGTCCCCTAGGTTTCTCACCAGGGCTGAGGCCTGACCATTTCTAGCCTCAGTGTAGCTCGATGAGCCTGGAAGATGGGGCAGAAGTGTGGGGAGGCTCCTGGATGCTTAGGGGCCTTCAGACACTGCCTGCCTTGGTGGGCTATGGCAGGCTGCAACTTAGGGGAGCTGGTCCTATTGGGGCGCCGATGCTGGGAACCAAGAGTCCAACCCCAGACCTGAGCACAGGAATATTGATGGCTACAGGCCATGACCCAGCCCCAGAGAGAGGAGGGAGACAGACAATCAGAAGGATAGAAGAATGAGGGGCAGAATGGACCCGTGATGGATACAGAGATGTAGTGAGGGATAGATGGATGGAATGGACAGAGAGATGCTATCGACAGGCAGACAAGGGGGTGAGCGAGCTGACCAGAGGATCAGACAGACTGTGAATGGGAACATAACGAGACTGGAATAATAAGAGCGTTTTAGCAGAATGTGTCCTCCCAGGGAGGAAGGCAACAGGTGAGGAGGTGAGGGATAAAGATCTCCCAAAGCCTGCACACAGCTGGGCCTGCCTCCAGCTGTGACCAGGTCTAGTCCCCAGAGCTCAGGAAGGGGAAGGGCGTCCTGAGAACAGGCAGGGGGCGGGGTGGTGCTTGGAGGGCTGGGAGGAAAGGCAGAAACGGAGGAAGGAGGCAGGGGAGCTGGTAGGCAGAGCGGGGTGGGGCAGCAGGAGAGAAGAGGTCTTCTCCTCTTCCCTCATCCCCCTTCTCCTTCCCCTCAGAACTCCAGAAAATGGCTGGGCTGGTACCTGGCCTAGAAGTGGGCCTCCTCCTTCCCAGACTCCAGGAGGGGCATCATCTCTTGTCTCCGTGACTGGGCAGACTTAGCACTCGCCCTTCTGCCTTGTCCTGCCCATGTAGGCTTGTGAGCTTCTACTCCCTGCTGGGTGTCAGAGTGTAGACACCCCCAGGGTTCTGGGAGAACCTCTGAAGTTTTGAAGTGTGCTCCAGACTTAGGGAGCCTGATCCTTGGGCCTTTCCTTAGGCAGGAAGCAGCCTAGCCCTGGGACCTGGGTCCCAAAGCCTCAGGGAAGCAGCTCAACCAGCTTTGCTGTTGGGTCTCTCAGGGCCCCGGGAGCAGACTGGGAGGGACCCGGGTGATAATGGCTGGGGAGGGTGGCCAATGACTCTAGCCCAGACCTACTTCTTGGCCTCATCCTCTTTCTAGAAGGGGCAGGGGGTGCTCAGGCTGCCCTATGCCATACAGAAGATGTGGGCTGGTTTGTAGGGAGATGTGGAACTTTCAGGAAAAATGCTGCTATCTTTGTGTCTGTGTATGTGAGGCTGTCCTGGTCAGGGCTTGGAGTCAGTGAAGAGGATCTGGGTTCTAATCCTGCCTTGGCTTCTTGCTGGCTGTGTGGCCCCGGGTAAGTGGCTCAAATTCTCTGTCTGTCTGTAAAATGAGGGGAGGGCCCTCTAAAGTCCCCCTTCCAGCCCTAGAGATGAGACTGTCTGTGGCTGTGTCTTTGTTCATATATAAGGGCCTCTGGCCTAGCAGATTTGGAGCCATTGCCTGGGACTGAGCTGTGTTTACAGAGTAAACACTGTCTGTGGAGGGGGAACCCAGGGAGGTGCTCCAGCCCCCACCATCCTGAGACTGTCTGACTGTGGGGGAGCCAGGCCCTTTAGCCGCTGGACACTCAGGTCAGGGGTCACTGGGCCCGATGTTATCTGGGCCTATGACTGGGCCAGCTGACCACACTGGAGGCTTGGATAGGAGGTGGGGGTGCAAGTAGGAAGGGGTGCATGCTGGGGACTGTTAGTCTGCCTAGGAGTGGTCACATGATCCTCCCTCCTGTGCTCAGCCTGGGCCCCTGAGTAGGGGCACAGCCCCCAGACTGGCCAGTACAATAGAGAAACTTCAAGAGTCCCATCCCAGGCCCCCCTTGTGTGTGAGGTTTGGTACATGACTGGGTGTGTGACTGTGCGCTTAGGCCATTATCTATCTGGGTATCTCTGTGTGTGTAGGTATTGTGAGGGGTGTGTGTGTGAGAAGGCCTGTGCGTCTCTTGTGTAAGCATTCTGCCTGTCTGAGTCTGTGCCTGTGTTCATTTATATGGGTCAGGGACACGGGTGTATGTGATGTGAGTGTTTCCATGCACATGTTTGAGTCTGCATGGGACTGGGTCTGCCCGTGTGCCTGTGTGTGCAGATGTGATTGGGAAGCTGGTTGTGTTCATTGCTGTGGGTCAGTGACTTGTCCCCGATTCCTTGTGACTGTCCACATATGGTAAGTGGTATGTCTATGTGTGTGTCTCTGCATGTTAGATTTGAACTCAGGGCCTCCCTGAGACTCTAGGCCCAGGATTCTGTGCATTATGGTGCTGCCTAACTGGCAGTAATGTCTCCCTAAGGAAGTCAGTGCGGGAAAGATGTCTTCATAGTAACAGCACTACATTGGTGATGTCACTGTGGCAACATGACTGTATAGTGATGATGTCATGGTGATGACATTATAGTGTTGATGATGTCATGGGGCAGTGACATCATCACCATGGCATAGTAAGACACTTGCTGTCCTCATGACGACTCCCTAAGCAGCAAACACCTGACCCTGGCTCAGACTGTGGCCTCACAACCTCTTGACGTTCAGGCCTCCATGGAGGGATGGCCAATTTGGGAGCCCTTGCTCAGCCCCAGTGGGGGACATGGAATCAGGGCTACCCCTGAGGCCAGCCTGGTAAGCTGGTTGGCAGCCAGAAAAAGCCTACTGTGTGTTGGCTGAGGTGGGAGAGGGGGAGAACACCCAGCCAGGTCCCCAACCTGTATCCCAATATTTTTCCCATCAGCCTCTGGTCTTCTCACTTTCCGCCAGAGCAGAAGAGAGGCCTGGCTTCCCTGTCCCAGAGCAGAATTCTTCTCTAATTAATTGCAAAGACCCAATTACATTTTCCTCCTGACCTTCACTGTTCTGTTTGAAAAAATAATTTTGGTGGGAGCTTTGAAAACTGGTGCTGAGGCCCTGGAGTGGATATTTGCACAAGAGGGGACTGTGCTAATATTGACTTAAGATGGGATCCTGTCTGTCGGGAGGGGAGGCAGGAGGTTCAGCTCCCCTAACCCCCCTTTTTTCTTCTTCAGAGAGATGGTCCCCCAGACAGGACCTGAGGCTTCAAGTAGCCCAGCCCCCCATGTCTGTTCCACATTAAATAGGAAGACAGAGCAGAATGACCCTGGTGGGGTCAGCAAGAAGTCCTAGTGATGCTAGGGGGAGGGGGAGCATTAGGTGGGAGGGACCTGGGAGGCCAGTCCCCGCCTCTGTGTCCCCCTCGACTCTATTTGCCCATCCGCTTGGCAGATTCTTATGGCAGCATAGAACAAATTGTAGATTTAAAGCTGGAAGGGACAATACCCCTCACAGACCTGAGCCTGACCTCTTCATGTTACAGATGAGGACACTGAGGCACAGAGAATTTAGGTGACCTTCCCAGGGTCACACAGCCAAGGTGTGAGGTAGGATCTGAATATGAGTCTTCCTGATTCCAAGTCCATCACTTTGTCCATTAAAGCACCTACTGGGTGGTATACTTTGTCGATCATATTGTTGGTTGAACAAAGTCAGGGTTTCTGGGAATGCCATTTGCCACGGCCTCTTTTGGTTCAGATTTCTTTGGGCTTAGGAAGCAGTCAGAGCAAGGTAAAGGGCATCTTCCTCCACCTTCCTCCTGGATTCCTCCCAAGCAGCCCATTCTGCCAAGGAGAATCTTCCCTAGTAAGAGCCGGGCTCCCTTGAGGGGTCTGTCCTCAAAATTAGAGACAGCTGGCAGTGCAGTGGATGGAGTGCCAGGCCTGGATTCAGGAAGCCCTGAGTTCAAATCCTGCTTCAGACACTTCCTAGCTGGGTGTCCCTGGGCAAATAACTGCATCTCAGTTTCCTCAACTGTAAAATGGAAATTATTACAGTGCGTACCTCCCAAGATTGTTGTAAGGATCCAATAAGATAAGATTTCTAAAGTGCTTAGCACAGTAACTGGGCGCATAGTAGGTGCTTAATAAATGCTCATTCCCTTCTTCCCCTTCCCTGGGTTCTGCCCTCTCAAAAACTCCATTGTCCCATGGATTCCATCTTCCCCTAGGCTCTGTCTTCCTCCTGACCTCTGCCTCCCAGAATCCCCTGTTCTCCTTCAAAACTCAGGCACCAACCTACATAAAGCCTTCCTGACGCCCTCCCCAGCTGTTGGTGCCCTCCTTCCCAAACCACCTTGAATTCATTTTTCCTATCTGGTCTGTATGTACTGATGCACCTATGTTTCTATCCCCATTAGAATGAAGTTTCTTAAGGGCTTTGTATTCCCAGCACAGAGCCTGGCACACAGCAGGGATTAATAAATGCTTGCTGATTGGAAATGGGCTTGGCCCTTACTTGAATTCTGTCTTCCCAGGACTCACAGGGCTTTGGTAATTCGAGAGTCAGTCAAGCAACCAGCATTTCTCAAGTCCTTGCTCCATGGTAGGCACTGTGCTAAGCATTGAAGATATAAAGAAAGACAAAAACCCAGTCCTTACCCTCAGGGAGCTTATATTCTAACGGGAGAGAACATGCAAACGCTGGATGTATGAATAAGAAAAATACAGAGTAAAGTGGAGATAAACTAAAGAAAAGCAATAACATTATGGGGGGACTGGGAAAGGAATCTTAGAGAAGGTGGAATTTTGGCTGAGACTTGGGTTTTTTAAATAATATTTTATTTTTCCCTGTTACATGTAAAGACAATTTTTAACATTCATTTGAAAAAATTTTTCAGTTCCAATTTTTATCTCTCCCTCTCTCACCTCCTCCTTTCCTGAGACGGCAAGCAATTTGATATATGTTATACATGTCCAATCATGCAAAACATTACCATGTTAGTCATGTTGTGAAAGAAGCCACAGACCCAAAGGAAAAAAAACACAAAAAATACAGAAAATGATAAAAAAATAGCATGCTTTGATTTGCTTTCAGACTCCATCAAATATTTTTTTTCCCTGGAAGTGGATAGCATTTTTCATCATGAGTCCTTTGGAATTGTCTTGGATCATTGTATTTCTGGGAATAGCTAAGTCGTTCATAGTTGGTCATCGCACAATGTGGCTGTTACTGTGTACAATGTTTTCCTGGTTCTGCTCACTTCACTCAGCATCAGTTCATATAAGTCTTTCCAGGTTTTTCTGAAGTCTGCCTGCTCATCATTTCTTATAGCACAGTAGTATTCCATTACATTCATATACCACAGCTTGTTCACTCATTTCCCCGTTGATGAGCATTCCCTCAATTCTTTGCCACCACAAAAAGAGCTTCTATAAATATTTTTGCACAAATAGGTCCTCCCCCCACCATTTAAAAAAATCTCTTTGGGATACAGACCTAGTAGTGGTATTTTTGGCTGGGACTTGAAGCCAGGAGGCTGACCCAGAGTCCATTCTCCCATGGGCTCTGTCCATATAACAGAGGGAAATGATAGCTCAGCCACTTTGTCACTCCCAGTGTGACCCTAAGCACATCACACAACCTCATTGTTTCCTTATCTCTAAGATGAGGGGGATGAGTGATCCCCCTTCCATCTCTTCCTCTATGATTCTACCCATGTGACTTTGAACAAGGTCCAGAGTCTCAGTTATGTAGTGAGCAAAGGTTTGCAAGGCACTCTATTTTAAGTGATCTCATTCCGGTCTCTCAACAACTCTGTGTGGCAGGTGCTATTACTATCCCTGTTTTACAGATGAAGAGACTTTCCCTTAAATATCAAACCTTCTGTTAACAGAAAGAACATAAAACCAGACATTTAAGGATAGGAGTTTTCCTGGAAAATTGTTATCAAAGAAGCAGAGATATTGACAGGGCATGGTAATGTGCTTTTCCAACTTGCACTGTCACTTGAGCATTGGGTCTCTGGAGGGTGGCCGCTCTCATAGGTTTCAAAGATATAGTCTGTGCATCTATACTCCTAAAACTCTAGTTCATGAGCCCCCACCAGTAAGCTTACCTTTAATAGTCAGCCAGTGGATTATTTTTCTCAAAGCAAAGACATTGACTAAAATAACATCGTAACAAAGTAGCTACAAAATATCCCCCCTCCCATAAATCTGAGGTTATACACAAATAACTTCCATGGCAAGAGCGGGCACGAATTCAGAGTACACTGGTAATAAGGCCCCAGTGTCCCTTTTCTTTTCATGCCTCTCCTACCTGGCTTGTTTGAATTGCTTAGCTGGGATCTTTGAGCCTGCTCCTCTCCATAGGTCAACTCTCAACTGTCAAGGCTAGTTCTTTCTTCTCTGCTGCCAATGGCTTCATCACTTGAAGCTTTCTGCCTGGCATGTGGCTCCTCTCTACATTTATGTCTCCATAGAGAGTCTGTCCTCTGCTCTATGCTGGATAAATCTCCATGGCGCTGCTTGCTGGGTGGGTAACTGTATTATTAAAAACTATGGTTATGGGACAGTAGGAGGGTCGGAAGAAATCTGCCCCTGACCTCATTCCCCTGCTGGATGCACACATGTCCCACTCCCCTAAACTGTGGCCTGCTTAAATTGCCCACTCCTACCTGGACTAGCTACACTCCTGGCGAGCTACCCTTTGAAGGGCCAATAAGGGTGTCAACAGTCTTAACCAGCCTAGGACAGCTCTCCCTTTCAAAGCAATCAAGGAACTCATTCACATTTTGTAAAGGGATGAAGGGTGATACATACACATTAACACGTAGTTTCTTCCTTTTATCTTCTATAGTTATATATTGGCCTGGGAGGTTGGTCAGGGAGCAATGCCACCCATACCCCCTATAGTAATAACCGACATTCACACAACGCTCATGTTAATTGCAAAGCACTCCACAGTTATGACTTCATTCTATCCTAATGACAGCTCTGCGAGGTAGCTGCTAACATTATCCCCATTTTAGAGATGAAGAGACCAAGGCCAAGGTGGCTTGCTTAAGGTCACACACACATCTAGTACACGCTGGCCCTTCGTGTCCAGATTCGGTGCTCATTCCCTAGTAACCATGTTATTTATGTCCTGGGTACACATAAGATCTGGATTTGTGTGAAATCTGCTCTTTAAGTATCCCTCACAGCCAGAGTGGGTCCTGCCTCCCCTTCCCTATCTGGTCACCCAGACCCCTTATTGATGAATCAGGGAAACAAATCATTTACTCGTATTTTCCTGTTTTACAAGTTTTTCTTCCACAGAGGGAGAGCCAAAGGCAGCCCCCCTGCCCTTGCAAGGAAGAAGAAGACCCTCCCCTGGGGAAATCTAATCTGGTTGCCCATGGGGTCTGTTCCAGCTCCATCCATCCCTCAGTCTTTGGGTCTGGGCATTCTTTTCCTTATCTGTACAATGAGGATATTGGAATAAATGGTCCCTGAGGTCACTTCCAGGTCTAGGTCTGTGAGCCTATGGTCTCTACTCTCATCCTCCTCTTCCTCTTCTCCTCTCTTTCCTTCTCTTCTTGCTCTATACTCTCGCAGTTCTCACCCATGGCTACTCTACATGCAGAGATCAAAAGAGGTGATCTAACTCCCCCTTCCCTGACTTCCATCCCATTACCAAACACTCCCATTCTTTTTTTTTCCTCCTGACACAGGCCTCCCTCTTTCCTTTCCCTCTCAGATATGGTCTAAGGAGGTAAGTCATAGAACCCCAGAATTAGAGTTGGAAGCCCCCATAGCGGAGAGCTGTCCAATCCCATCTACAAGCTGACCAATAGCTGCTCCCCACAACACTTCCCATGGGTGGTCACTTGCTTGAGGTCCTCTCCAGCCGTGGAGAGCCTCCCCCTTCTCTCGCGGCGGCCCATCCCACTTAGGGGCGGCTCCCATCATTCTGGGAAGTCTGTCTTTATGTAGAGCTGGGCTCTGTGCCTCTGCAGAGTCCCCTTCCCTGCGCCTAGGGAGGCCAAGCAGAGCTGATCGAATACGTTTTCTGCACAGCGGCCCTGTAAATACGGGAAGACAGTGCTCTTGGCCCTCCAGTACAGTCTTTTCTTCAGCCTGAATCTCGCTAGTTCTTCCACTGAGTCTCCTACGGCAGGACGTACAGAGGCCCTTCCCCATCCCAAATGGAGTCAGGAAGTCAGGACTGAAAATGGCTGAACAACGACAAAATGTGGCCACCTCTGCGTCGAGTGCTGGAGACAACAGAGCGGCCCCTCCCCCGCATGGAGCTTTCATGGGGGTCAGGGAGGAAAGGATGGGGGGACAGAGTTGGGAGCCCAAAACGTCCATGGATAATAAATACACTCTACCTGTGATTCTATTGAGACAGGGAGCTCCCAGGGGAGGAAACTCCCTCCACCAATGCAGGTCTGCACCTTCTCTACAACTTCTAGTCTTAGAGAGAGATCGGAAGGACTGAGAGGTGAGGTGACTTATCCAGGGTCACCCAACCAGGATGTGTCAGAAGATGTGCCATGGGCTCCTAGACCATCTCTCTAGCCACGTGGCATGCTGCCTCTCCAATCTAAGGAGGTCCCAAGTCATTAAAGAGTAGGGCTATGTAGCTCAGAAAGATCAGGAAGGGCTTCCTGGAAGGGGGAAGCTTGAGATTCTAAGGGGCTGAGGTGAGAAGGATGGGAGGGAGTGACTGGAAAAAGGCCTGGAGGCTGGAGATGGTATTTTACATATAGGAAACAGCTACAAGGCCAGGCTGGCTGGGACATAGGAGAACATGAAGGGGAGTTAATGTATATAATAAGCTGGTGAGAAAGGGGGAGCAGGGGCCAGTCAGTGAAGGGCTTTAATTGTCAAACAAATGGCTTTGTCAGAGATTCTGGAGGCCAAAGTGTGATGCCAGAGCTTCAGGACACTACCTTGAAGAAATCTCTGAAATCAATTTCCCCAGGCTGTGTGCCCAGCCCTGACTGTATGAGACACCTTTCTGACACCAACCTTTCAGACTGCCCTAGTCGAGGTGGGTCATAGGAGACCCAGGGCTAGGGGAGGACCCTGGGTTCTAGGAGACTTGGATCTATGGGAGATAGATGGACAGGTGGATGGAGAGAAGGATATAGATAGATAAACAGATAGACAGACAGATAGACAGAAGACAGACAGATAGACAGACAGATAGATAAATAGGTGGGTAGGTAGACAGGGATAGGGATAGATGGATGAATGATAGAGATAGGTAGATAAATGGATATATATGTATATATATGTAGGGATAGATGGATGATAGAGATAGGTCAATGAATTAATAGATTAAGGGATAGAGAGATGGATAACAGAGATAGGTGGTTGGATGGATAGATAGAAAGATATAGGGACAGATAGTTGGATAGCTATAGGTAGGTGGATGGATAGATAGATAGATAGATAGATAGATAGATAGATAGACAGATATCTAAAGGGTCCATCCTGTTGCCTCTGAACAGGGCTCTAGAATACTGGGAAAAGGGGACCTCAGAATCCAGAGGCCTCTCATTCTAGACTTACTCAAGTTAGGAGCCCTCCAAATCAAGCGCCTGAGCTGGAGGCTCTCCTGGGGGGAGGGCATCCCTTGTGCCTCTGGGGCTTCCAGTCTATAATTAATTCAGATGGAAAATACTAATAGAGACTGGAGTCTCCTCTCCCCCCACCAAATTGAATGATGGAAGCCCCGAGTGGGAAGGCTTCGGGGATTTAGCATCCCCTGAGTAAGGTTCTCCTGGTGGGGGATGACTACGGTGGAAATGAGGGGTGATGGGGCTGACAGTGATGGGGATGGTGGTGATGACGATGGTGACAGCAGTGGAGATGGCTCTGATGGTGATGATGTGGTGGTGATACTGAAGATGATGATGAGGATGTCGGTGAGGGTGGGGCTGACAGCAGTTGTCATGGTGGTAGGAAGATGATGACAACAATGAAAATGGCCGATGGTGGTGATTATGGCAGTAACAGCAATGCTAACACTAAGGGTGATGGTGAAGAAGGAGATGATAACAGTATTGAAAACAGCGAGGGAGAAGACAGTAGAGACAATGTGGCGAAGCGGGCAGTCTGGCAGTGCAGTGATGGTGAGATGGACAATTATGCTGTTGGATTAGAATTGCGTTAGGGGGAGGCAGAAAAGATAGATTTCTTGGGAGCCCAGAGAAAGGGGGAACTGCGTCAGGAAGGGAATGGACACTGGTATTTGGCCAAAAGAGGAGGTCTCTGGAGGAGATGTGCCTCCTCTCAGCCCTCGTGACAGCCCTGGAGAGAGTCTCTTCTGGCCATGCCTCCATCCAGCTGTGCCTAAGAGTGTGCCCTAATTTGAGATGAGGTGAAAAGGAGAAGCTCAGCAACCCTAGCCCCAGAAAGGGGGCCCCAGGCCTCCTGACTCTGGCAGCAGCAAAGGCAGGGAGGCTGGCATTCCATCTCCTCCCTGATCCAACATTAGGAGCAGACGACCAGTTCCTGTCTTCACACCTGCTCAATATCTGGGAACAGCATCTCAGCTGCCCTTCCAGCTTGGACAGATGTGCTTCCAGGCTAGTTCATCAAGCTCAGAACAGGCATTCAGAAGATGCCAAGGGCATTCCAGGGGTGGGGGGAGGTGGAGGACAAATGCCGTAGCTCCATCGGCCACATGTGGCAATGACTCTGGGGTGACTGCCACCTGAATGCATGTCCCACATCCTTCTGGGTGGAACCAGCCCAGAGGGCCATGGGGCAGACACGTGCCAGGGGTCTCGAGAGACCTAACCACCCATGGGCCTGACCCCTAGATACTGGGTCCTGGGGTCTAGGTTTGACAAACAGGTGCTGTGATCTTGCCTCCAGAGCATTTTCTGGTAACCATGGTATGAACATCTTGGCCAAGTCTTCCTGCTTCCTGGCTCTGCCTTTTCCCACTGGTGAGCCTCCCTCCCTCTAGCCCCAGTGTTATGCCTTCCCTGGTTCCAGCATTACTAGCATCTGGTACAATCAGCCATGCCAGAGAAACCTGGTCCCCATAGTTCCCTGCCTCTTTCTCCATCTAGGTTCAGGGAAACTATTTGGGTTCAGAGCTCCTATTTCTTTGCCAAAGACTGGCCAGTCAATTCCCTCTCATAATCATCAGCTAACTAAAAATGGCCCACCCCTCCTTCTGCTAAATCCTGACTGCACCAAGGTCACACTTAGGGTCTCAGTTTCCTTTACTATAAAATGAAAGGATTAATCTTGTTGGCTTCTAATACTCCATCTCACTCTATGTCTATGATTCCATGATCCCAAAGACGCTAACGGTGTCCCGTAGACGCCTAAAGTGGAACTAAGAAAGCACCAGATTTTGAGGCAGAATCAATCAGCACTATTAAGCAGCTACTCTGTGCCAAGTACTGGGGTTACAGAGAAAGGGGAAATCAGCCCCTGCCCTCAAGGAGCTCATAGTTTAATCGAAGAGGGCAATATGAACACACATAAATAACAATTGGGCTCTGGTCCTCTCCCAATAAGGAGTTCGTCTCTTAGGTCATGAATAAACAAATTCATTTTTGGGGCAACCTGGACTCTAAAGAGAGGGGTCCAGTTCTTTCTCTCTGTCTAACTCTCTGGCTCCCCCATCCAGGAGCTCAAAGAGAAATCACTGAAAGCTTAAGTGTGCCTAGGGTCTCCTGGAAAGAGAGAAGAAATCTTCGGTGTACCAGGAAGATTAGGTGTTGGACAGCTCTTTTTTGCCTCTTGTAAAAGAAATGCTTAAAACACGTAAAGATGTATTGGGAAAGGCTTGAAACATGATACAGTAGTTTATAACTGCCATTATGCTCTCCTGGGAAGTTGCTACCTGAGATATGGAGCACCTAGTGAGACCATGGATTAAATATAATCGTCTTCATTTGACTCTATACTGTCCAACCAACTCCCTCAAAGGTCCACATCTCCTGGCAAGCCAGGCCAGGTCTTGGGCTCATCCCTGTTGGTGGTTGACTTCTCTTCCAAGAAGCATTATGGTAGCTACAGGGCACACTACAGGGACTTACTGAAAACCCCAGGAACTCCTAAACTCCAGAGACAGCCACTCTCAAAAAGCTTTTAATTCCCATGATGGCTGTTTGGTCACCTGAGCTCAGGGAAAGAAACCCAAAGCAGAATAGGTGGCCAGAGGTCTGAGGCCAGGGCACAGGCTCTAGATGCCATGTCTGAGGAGGTGCTTGGGTGTGTGTATGTAGGGGTGAGGGAAGGCTACCCTCCTCCCTCCACAGGAAGCCCCAGAGAGAAGGTTCCATGACACGTATTCCTGGAAAGGAAGAAAGGAGGGAGAATGAGAGCTCTCTCCTTTTAAATTCTTCTCAGTGGGCAGCTCTATAAGCGGCCAGTCCTCTTTGAGCCATCCCCATTCTCCCACTATCATCACAGGGATGAAGGCATTGCTGTATCATCATTAAGTCCTTCAGTGCCCACCTAGCATCTGTTAGAATTGGCCCAAGGGAGCTTAGCTCCACCTATGCTCCAATGGAGTATGCTCTAAGTGGGATAGCGGTGGTGGTGGAGGGACACTTGTTGCCCTGATTACACAATTATATATGATACATGCAGAGGAAGTAGATGGTAATTCTGGGGGTAGAAGTGGAGCCCCAGCAGCTGGTGGGATAAGGACAGACCCGATGTAGCAAGTGGGACGGGAGCTAAGCTTTGGAGCAGAAGATGAATTCTGAGGGGTGGAATGAGGTGGGAGGAAGAGCTGAAAGGGGAGGGAAAGGCACAAGAGAAGGGGGTGGGTGAGCATCCAGACTAAGACCTGCTACTTTGGAAATGGCATTCAGGGGAAGGTAACCAGTATGGTGACTGACCTTCATGCCATATGATATGGGTTGAAGGAACTGGGGAAGAGAAGACTTAGTGGAATGTGATAGCTGTCTTCAAATGTTGGAAAGGCTGTCATATGGAAAGGGGATTAGCTTTATTTCGCTTGGTCCCAGAAGGCAGAACTGGATGGAAGCAGTGAAGAGGCAGACTTGGGCTTAATGCAGGGAAACATTTCCTAATGATGAAAGCAATTCAAACAAGAAATGAGCTGCCCTTGGAAACCCATGGTGGCACAGTACAGAGAATGCTGAGCCTGGAGTCTGGAAAACCTGACTTCAAATCCTGCCTTAGACACGATGACACAGCTGTATGACCCTGAGAGAGTCACCTCACCTGTCTTCCTCAGTCTCCTCATCTGTAAAATGAGGGTAATAACATCAATCTCACAGGGTTGTTGTGAGGATCAAGTAAGATAACATTTGTAAAGCACTTACCACAGTGTCTAGAACATACTTTTTAAAATTCCCTTCCCCTTCCCTTTAATTGGGTCCTAGATTTAGAACTGAAAGGAAACAAATAAATCATCAAGTACAACCCTCTCATTTTACAGATGAAGAAACTGAGTCTCAGAAAGGTGAAATAATCTACCTAAAGTCAAATGAGTAGCAATTGGAAGAACTAAGGTTTGAACTTGGATGCTCTGATGCTGAATTCTTTGCATTTTTCACCATCATACCTTGTTTTTTCCTAGTGAGTTTTATATCAAAACCTCCGCTCCCAATTTAGCACTCACGGATTGCAGGTTGGATACCTAAGAAAGGTGGCTAATCCAAAGTTCAAGATATTCTGAGGGTCTGTATTCCTAAAAAAAAAAAAAAAAAGGTCAGCCTACAAGCCCCCACCAGTGAGTTTGCCTTTAATAGTCAGCCAGTAGACATAATTAGCTAAAAAGGTATTTACTGAGAAGGCATCATACAGATAATGTAAACCCATAAACCTAGGACATTTTCCCGCAATTATTCACAACATCAATGGGAAGAGTCAGGGAAGGGCCACATATAAAGAACATACCAGTAGAGAGTTACACATGCAGGGGACATACATGGCCCAAGCCATTCACACCTCTGGTAATTCAGAGCTCCAATGATCTTTTTCTCCTTATAGTATCTTCATGATACTTCCCTTGGGTGTAGCATCTGCTGAGCAGGTCACACAGATGGACTCCCTTCTCCTGATCCCCTCCACAGCTTGACTCCTAAGATGAAGATAGCCATTTTTCTTTCAATTTACAAAGCTTTTCTTGTCTTATAGTTTGACTGACTATCCCTTCTCCTTATTGGGTGCAGTGTCTCCTACTGGGTAAATAGTTCCCCTGAAGATATTATGGCCCCTTGTGGGAGTAGGGGAGAGGAAAGAGAAAACCCCTCTGGAGCAGATTTCCTTAAGGGTCAGTTTCTTTTTCTATAGATAGCTCTCTTCTCTGCTGCCAGAGATCACATACCAGAGCTATCTCCTGCTCATTTCCTAAAGAGTGAATGTTTTGGTTTTTAAGGAACTACATGGGTCCTGGCCAGCCAATGGCTGGCTACCCTCTAATTTCATCAAGTTTTCCTGAAGAATTTCTTCACACTTCATAAAGGGGTAATACAGTGTACCTTGGCATTTTGTTTTGGACCATAACACTTTGTTGTCTCTATTACTTGCTCCTTATTTTCTATAATTTTCTTATCCAGGCTGGGAGGAAATGAACTGATTGTGGGTCCCTGATCCATCCCCTCTACTAATACATTCAAGAGAAAGTTGGATGACCCATTGGTATGGTGCAGAGGGCAATCTTATTCAGGAGAAGATTGGACCAGGTGGCTGCTGAGGTCCCTTCCTGCTCTGAGTTGATGTGATATGTCTCCTCCCCCTGGCCCAACTCAGCTTCATAGGTTTGTTTACAGACGCTGAGCCTGCAAGGTGGGAGGTGTAATCTATTAATCCATCAGCAGGCAATTTAATGAACCTATGAGGTTCATTAAATTTTCTATAGATAGGGCCCAAGGGCCAAGACCTCCTCAAAGAACAGACACTTTCCCTCTTCTCTCACCCCAAGGACTAAGCAGGAATTCTATTCCACTGTAGATCATTGCCACAGAAGACCTCAAGACCACAACGTGCCCCACGCCCGAGGGCTTCCTCAACGGGCATCAGTACATTACACACTCAGTCTGCCATCTAGAGGCCAAAGTCAATCTCGGGTAGAAGCTGGATTCTCATAAATGAATTACAGGCACCCAGCTCAGTGGTTGATTCTGCCTGGTGTTGCTTAAAGGCAGTTTGTTAGGTGGCACAGTGGATAAAATGGACCTGGAGTCAAGGAGACCCGAGTTCGAATCTAGCGTCATACCCTTACTGCCCACCCTGGGCACAACACTTCACCTCTGCCTCAGTTTCTTCAACTGTAAAATGAAGATAATAATAGCACCGATTTTCCAGGGTTGTTGTGATGACAGAATGAGATGATATACATAAAGTGCTCTGTGCACCTTTAAAAGCTATATAAATATTATTGTTGTTGCTATATTGATCTAGCTTCCTCCCTCTGCCTTTTAAAGCTTCGACCAATTTCACCTCCACTCTAGCTGTCTCTCCCTTAGTCCAGGTCCTGATAAAACCTGGTTCTTTCCATCTGCGTCCTCAGCACGATCCCTGGTACTATGCCTAAGCTGTCCTCTCTCTAGCTACTGAAATCTCCAGCTGGTAATCTAAACCCATGTATTCTACAAAGAGAACATATACAGGGGCTCCTTTTGCTTGTTTCTCTGAATGGCAGCTGGTCATTCAATCTCTTTGAATACCTTCGGTGATGGGAAGCCCACTGCCTTCTCCTTTGGGGCTGCTCTGGTTGTTAGAAGGTTTCTGTTGACTTATTTTTTAATTTTAAGGATCTACGATATGTCGGTTCAGTCCTTCCTTCTGCTGATGCACGATATGACCCTTTTACACCCTAGGAGATAGTCTTCAAAAGATTCTGGGATGGAAAAATACACTATCTTTAATGCTGACTCCGCGATGAGCTGCGGCAAACTTAGGCATGTGGGTCGTTGGACGACAGACCCCTGGCTCATCTCCAGGTGCCTTTCCTGCTTGGTACGGCCTGTCAGCGGTTGCGCCTGCTGGCCCAGCCTTTGGTGACCTAGGGTAACTTCCCACGGCGTGATGAGGCACTGCAGGAGGTACCTCGGTCACACCTCTGTATGCTGATAGAATCTAAGCTCCTTGAGGGCAGAATCTGTTTGATTTTTGTCTTTGTATCCCTACTATGCAACATAGCGATTGGCACATAGTAGGTGTTAGCAAATGGTAGAGGGAGTTATCTCCTCACCACCTCCTTAGAATCCCTGATTTAATTAAAAACTCTGCTCAGGTGCCTTCTATAAAGCTTTCCTGATTCCCACCCACCGCCATCCCTTCTTCTATTCCACTTCTTACCAAAATTTTATCTTTTGTTTTATTTACGTAAATGTCATCTTCCTGATAGATTGTTAGATCCTCGATGGCAGGGACCATTTTTTTTCTTCTGTCTTTGTACCCCCAGCGGCACTCAGCACATAGTAGTCACTAAATAAATAATAATACCAGGGCAGCTAGGTGGCGCAGTGAGTAGAGCACAGGTCCTGGAGTCAGGAGGACCTGAGTTCAAATGTGATCTCAGCCACTTCACAACTTACTAGCTGTGTGACCTTGGGCAAGTCACTTAACCCCAACTGCCCCGCCTTCTCCCCTCAAAAAAAATAATAATACCTAAGACTTATACAGAGCAGTTAGGAAGAGCTGAGTTCAAATGTGACTTCAGACACTTACTAATTGTGTGACCTTAGGCAAATCATTTAATCCACTAGAGGAGGAAATGGCAAACCACTCTAGTATCTTTGCCTAGAAAATCTCATTGACAACGTGGTCTGCATGGTCACAAAGAGACAGGTATGACTCAATGACTGAACAACAACAAAAACATTTATATAAAGTATTAAAGTTTGCAAAGCACTGTACATGGCTTATCTAATTTGATACAACAATTCTGTGAGGCAGTTGTCATCCTCATTTTACAGATGAAGAAAGTGACATTTAAGTCAAGTGACTCGCCCGGGGATACACAGTTTGTAAGTGTCTAAGGCATGATTCGAACTCAGGTCTTTTTAAGTCCAGGCTTAGTGCTCTATCCATTGCACCACCCAGCTGTCCATGCTTGTTGATTAATAATTAATTGATGAAGCTCAAATCTGCCCCTTCACCAATTTCTATCCATTGCTCCTCATTGATGACCATCTAGGCCCAGCCAGAGAAGATCTGATCCCTTATTCTTCTCAATTACTTCATGGGAAGCTGTGTAACAGCAGAGTTCTGGGTTGGAGTCAGACTGACCTGCATCCAACCCTGCATTTGTCACTTACTAGTTCTGTGACCCAAGTGGGTCACTTACACTCACTTAACCTCTGAGTCTCAGCTTCCTTCTAAGACTTGCCTCCTGAATTTTAGATAGGTTGCAAGTCAGTCTCTCATTAAAACCTCATGACAATCCTTTGTGGTGGGTAGGAGAAGAGTTTTGTGATCCCCTTATTATGGGTCATAAGATTTCTAGCTGGAAGGAACCTTAGAAAAATGGTTTCTATTTTCCTGCCCAGGTCAGTGGTAAGTGATAATAAACTCCATTTGCTTTTCTTGGACTCATCTGGGTCCTCCCCTCTGGAATCCACTGAGGCTTAGCTCATGGACTGAGCCTTCATTAAGGTAGGCACAGAGCCCAACACCAGGACGGTGATGGTCCCGCTGTGCTCTACTCTGGTCAGGCCACAGCTGGATGGTTGTATTTAGTTTTGAGGGGAAGAGGGGAAGAGTTTGGGGAAGTCATTGACAAGCTAGAGCTCCTACAGAGGAGGGGAGACCAGGACAATAGGAGAACTAGAGAAGACTGGACACATGAAGACATGTTGAAAGCAGAGAGGATGGTCAGCATGGATAAGACTTGGGGAGAGGGGAAAGCTATTTTCAAGCTCCTTTTTGTTAGTATTCATCCATCTATCCATCAACTCATCCTTCCATCCACTCAACCATCCATCCATCCATACACTCGTCCATCCATCCATCCATTCTTCCATCCATCCATCCACTCATCCATCCATTCTTCAACTCATTCATCCCCTCATCCTTCCATCCACTCAGCCATCCATCCACTCAACCATCCATCCATCCATCCATCCATCCATCCATCCATCCATCCATCCATCCACTCATCCATTCACCTATCCATCCATCCATCTATTCATCCTTCCACCCACTTAGCCATCCATCCACTCATCCATCTATCCATCCATCCATCCACTCATCCAACAGTCTATCCATTCCTTTATTTTGCAAAGGAAAGCCTGCTGACTCTGGATGAGGGCTCAAATCTCAGCTCCACCATTCATTACTCTTCTAGAGAGGCCTTCAAACAGAAGCTGAATGAGTACTCGTCATGACTGTTGGGGTGGGGATTCCAACATGAGCTGGACCAGATGGCTGCTGAGGTCTCTTGCATCTCTCAAATTCTGTGTCCTTGGGAAAGTCATTTCTTTCTGAGCCTCCTCTTACTCATTCATAAACTGAAAGGATTGGTCTGGGTGACTCTAACGTGTCCTCTAGCTCTCCATATCTAGTTCTACATACTAATGGGTATTTCTGTGATTTTTACAAAAGCCCTTTACATACAGCAACTCATTTTAGCCTCTCAACAGCCCTGGGAAGTATCAATCACCCAACATTTAGTAAGCATCTACCACGTGCCAGGCACTGGCACAGCTCTAGAGAGACAAAGACAGGCAAAAGATAGTCCCTGTCCTTAAAGAGCTTAGAATCTAATGGATAATTATCCCTATTTTATAGATAAGGAAACTGAGTCTGAGAGAGGTAAAAGGACTTATCTAGGGCCACATAGCTAGCAAGTGTCAGAGTTGGGATATGAACTGAAGTCTTTCCTAAATCTAGGCTCTGTACTCTTTTCAGTCCACCATACTGCCCCTGATGTACAGGGCACAGCACTAGACCTTGAAGCATACAAAATAATGGCAATCCCTGACCCCAAGTCATTCTACTTGGAAGGTCCTGGAAGGAGAAAATACTACACTTGTTCAGTCAACAAGCCTCTAATAAACACCTCCTGTGTATTAGGCATAGGGCTAAGCTCCAGAGGGAAGTGGAATCAATCCCAGCCCTTGGAGAGCATACCTTCTACTGGGAAAAACAATCCATACAGAGTAAATGCAAAGTAATATGGAAGACCAAGCAACCATAGGAGAGGGTCAGAAAAGTCCTATGTGGGATGTGGCATTTCAACTGATGTGGGATGTGGCACTTCAACATCAAGGAAATTGATGATTCCAAAAGGGTGTAATTGAGGAAACAGCGTACCAGGGAGATAGTCTGGGCAAAGATTTGGAGGTGGGAGATGGAATATCACATCAGAGACAGTAAGCAGCCCACTGTCACTGGCACTTAGTATATGTGATAGGAAACCATAGATAGTTCTGGCTAGAGATTGTGAAGGGTTTTAAATGCCAAACAGATGAGCTAGGGTGGTACTAGGGAGCCTTTGGGATATCATGAGCAGAAGAGTTACATAATGAGACCCATGTACTACAATACAAGCTAGAGAATGATGGAAACCGAGGAGTGCTCTAGACAAAGCACTCGAGGAGAACTTGAAAGACAATGTGTTCTCCGGTCGGGCCAGCAGCTGTATTCTGAGCCCCTTGTACTCTGATCCCTGGCTTGTTATTGGGAAAGGGGCCCAGCCAGCCCTAAGGGACGGGGCACAGAAGCTATTCTTATGTCTAGAGTTCACTCTATGTGCCAACCTTGTTGGGAATCTGGCTTTAGAAGGGCATACAGTAATAAGAGCGGTCACTAGATGTGGGACCTTGGGCCATTCACTTCTCCATACCCTCAGTTTCCTCATCTTACTGATGACAATGCTGGTCCCTTTTAATGCCATATCTAGAAGCTGATGATCCCTAGGAGCGCTGCTTGAAAGCTGGGCACCTTCCTCAGCTATTTGCTATAAATGACAGCTCAGGCGATGCAGGATGGCAGAGGACTCCAAGGCTCACGGGCCTTTCTCCAGACTCTACTTACAGCCTCTACCCATCAGCCTACCTACCTGGTACTTTCCCCAATTTCCCTGCATCTGAGGTCTGGAAGAGCTTGGAGGTGGGGCTGGGGTGGGGAGAGAAGCTGGTGGCTTGGCAAATGCAAATGTTTGTCTACTTGGGCCTTCCTTTGCCATGGATGCAGGGCATGCCCATGGGCACAGTGAGGTGCCTGTTGGCCCATCCTTGGCTGGCATTGCCGCACACAGGTGAGCAGACCCAGGCTTGGGAGAGGCTCAGTAGTGACAATGGGCCTTTGTTGCGGGTGGATTTGGGGGAGAACCTGGTGCTCTGGGGCAATGAGTCACAGAACCTCCCCTCCCAAGTTGGGGATGGGTTTCACTCCATTCTGAGGCAGAGGGAGAGATAACATCAGTTTTGCAACAACAGACATGTCTGTCTATCCCACGTGCCCTGAGGCTGTGGCTCTGGCTGCTTTTGCTTCAATAAGCTGGGGGGGGGGCAAGAAGGCTGCTGTCCCCATGTCAGCCCAGGATACAAAGTAAGTCGCCAGGACTGTGCTCCCGGAAGCCTCCTCATGCAACATGGGGAAGCAAGACCTGGAGGGATGCTCCAGCAGGAGCCACCCTGTGCTTCCTGGGAAACCCACTGATGGCAAGAGTAGCATACAGAAGGTGGGCCAGGGGCGGGGGCAAGGGTTAGCATTCGAGCATGGTTGGTGGGGAAGGGACAACAGGAGCTGCAAGCGTCATGGGGTCAGATGATAAGAACAGCTGGTGTTTAGAGAGATTTTCAGAGGGTCTCTCAATAGCCCTATGAGGTGGGTACTACAGGGTTCAGGATCTCCATTTTACAGAAAAGAAAACTGAGTCCCCCCCCCAGCCACATAGAATTATAGTCCAACTACATCATTTTTATGAGATGAAATTGATGCCCAACGGGGGAAATCGTTTCCCATTAGAATCCAGATCTTTCTGGTTCCAAAACCAGCACTCTACCCACTACACACATGGAAAGAAAAAGAATGAGATTGTTTTGGAGCTGATGAAGGCTGCTTGGAGTTGAGGAAGGCTGCCTGGAGTTGAGGAAGGCTCTCTGGAGCTGATGAAGGCTGCTTGGAGTTGGGGAAGGCTCTCTGGAGCTGATGAAGGCTGCTTGGAGTTGAGGAAGGCTGCCTGGAGTTGAGGAAGGCTGCCTGGAGTTGAGGAAGGCTGCCTGGAGCTGAGGAAGGCTCTCTGGAGTTGATGAAGGCTGCTTGGAGTTGAGGAAGGATGTCTGGAGTTGAGGAAGGCTGCTTGGAGTTGAGGAAGGCTGCCTGGAGTTGAGGAAGTCTGCCTGGTGTAGAAAACTGGATTTGAATTCTGAGAACCTGGACCTGAATCCTGGCTCTGCCTTGTTATAGCTGTGTGACCTTGGGCAAGTCACTCCTCTGAGCCTCAGTTTCTTCACCTGTAAAATGGAGAGTTGGCCCAGATGGTTTCTCAGGTTCCTTTCAGCTTCAAATCTATAATCCTCTGAATTCCAAGGTCCCTTCTACCTCCAAAATGCCCTGATTTTTTGATCCTGCATTTGTTTGACCTTAGGAAAGTCTCCTGCCTTCTCCGTGCCTCAGTTTCCATCTCTATAAAATGAGGATAATTGAATCAGATGATCTCTATGGTTCTTTCAGTTCTAGAGTCTTACGGGGCTGGAGGCTCCAGGGCCGGGGGCCAGCAGGGTTCTGAGGCTGAACAGCGCAGTTCAGAGCTGCCCAAGGCTGAGGAAGAAGATGGAACAGGTGTGAGTCCTGTAGTCCTGGGCCGGCCTTAAAGAGGAAGCCATTCTGGGCCTGGCAGAGGAGGGCAGTGATGACAACAGAGAGCCCTCGGTTCTTGCTCCTTCTCTTCCTCCCTGACCCTGGACCCTGCGTCTCCAGGGGAAGAGCAGCCGCCATTGGCCCTAAAGTTTGAGCTGAGAGTCGATGCCGTGCTGGCTTGACCTCTCCACTGACCTCAGCTTAAATCCAACATGTCTAAAAGAGAACTTAGTCTCTTCCTTCCTGACTTCACCCCCTCAGCTTGCCTATGCCCACCCTTCCAGTGCCCCAGGCTTACCACTTAGATATTCCCCTCACTGTCTCTCACCTCCCATATCCAGTCTATTGCCAAGGTCTATCCACTTTACCTTGTCTACAGCTATCTGATAGGCTTCTTTCTCTCTTCTGACACTGCCAACCACTCTGGGACAGGCCCCACCACCTCCTCCCTGTAGTTCAATCATGTCTGACTCTCTGTGACCCCATTCTGGATTTCCTTGGCAAAGTTATTCCTTCTCCAGTTCATTTTACAGATGAGGAAAGTGAGGTAAACAGGGTTAAGTGACTTGCCCAAGGTCACATGGTTAGTAAGTATCTGAGGCCAAATTTGAACTCAGGAAGATAAGTCTCCCCAGTTCCAGTGCTCTATCTACTATCTCACCTAGCTGCCTATCGCCCATCACCTCAGGCTTGGATTATTGCAATAGCCGCTGGTGGGGGGTAGGGTGGATCACAGTGTCTGCCTGTCTCAAGTCCCTACACACTCCAATCCATCCTCTATTCAGCCACTAAAGTCATTTTTTTAAAAAAAAAAAGTGCAGTTCTGATCATGTCACCCTCCGCCCCCGCTGCAATCAATAAACTGCCGTGGCTCCCTATTGCTCCAGGATCGAATATAAAATCTCCTGACATTCAAAACCCTTCATAACCTAGTCCCCTCCTACCTTCCCAGTCTTTTCATACCTTATTCTCCACCATCCTCTTTGATCCAATGACACTGGCTTCCTGGATGTTCTACCAATAAGACATTCCATCTCTGTGCTCCCGGCATTTTGTCTGGCTGTTCCTCCCTACCCCCCCCCCCCCACCCCCAACCCCTTCATCTCCACCTCCTACCTTCTCCGGCTTCCTCAAGTCCCAACTAAAAATCTCATCTTCTACAGGAAATTTCAGCACTCCATCTAAATTGTAGCGCCTTCCTCCATTAGTTTTCCTGTTTATAGCTTGTTTATTTATGTTTATCCACTTGTTGTCTCTCCTAATGGACGTCCAGCTCCTTGAGGGGTGAACTATCTTTTGACTCTTCTAGCTTCCCCAGTGCTTAGCACAGTGCAGGGCATGCAGTAGGTGCTTAATAAATGTTTATTACTGGCTTCTGAAAATAGCCCAGAAATAAGTCCTTTAGGTCCTCAGATAATGTCAACAGAACTCTCTCTCTCTCTCTCTCTCTCTCTCTCTCTCTCTCTCTCTCTCTCTTCTCCTCCTCCTCCCATTCCCTCTCCTCCTCCTCCTCCTCCTCCTCCTCCTCCTCTTCTTCTTCTTCTTCTTCTTCTTCTTCTTCTTCTTCTTCTTCTTCTTCTTCTTCTTCTTCTTCTTCTTCTTCTTCCTCTCTCCCCTCTCTTTCTCCCCTCCAACTTCTGAGTATAGAATCATAAATTTGGAACTGAAACGGGCCTCAAAGATTGTCTAGTTCAATTTCATTGTTGCATAGATAAGCTGCAGAGAAGTTAAGTAATTTGCCCAAGGTAATGAATGTCAGATTTGGGATTTGAACTCAGGTCCTCTGAGTTTAAACCCAATTTTTTTTTCCTCTTCCCAGTAGTGCCTCCCAGAGCCGTAACTAGAGATGAGAGCCCAGCACAGTCACCACAAACCTTGAAAATACCAGACACAAGACAAGTGGTCTAATGGTGCTTTCTATTGAGGGAGGAGGGAAGAGGGTTGGGTGGGGGAGGAGCCCACCCAAGCCTGCCATTTGGTAACTTTTTACTTTAAATACCTGTTCTTGCTAAGCAGGTGCTAAACTCCATAGTTTATACTTGTAGAAGGCCTGCAAAGGTTATCATCGCCCTCTAAATTCGGTGCCCCTGGGGCAAAGCCCCAGTTCCCTGCCCTAGTTATATGTCTGCAGCTCCCTCCCCTCCTGCCTTCCCTCTCCCAAATGCACTCAAACACACCTTTTTATCTCTCTGTGTATCAAATTGGTCAGTGTTTAGAGAAAGGTAATGAAGGCAAGGGCATGGATTTAATCCCATGCTGACTAGTTGGTTTGATTCCCTTCCATGGTCACAAACTAAACTGTTAGCTCAGACCCAGACTGAGCCCTGACACTCACCCTGATTCATTTTGGAGCCCTGACCCAAATTGTAGGCTGAGTCCTGACCCTGGTCCCAGTCAGAGCCATAACCTTGTCTTGTCTGCTGACCCCAGCCCTAGACCAAGCCCTAGCTCTGGCTCCATACTGAGCCCTGATTCTGGCCATGACCGGATTCTTAAACCTGGCTCGTGACTGCAGCCCCGGATTGAACCCCCAGTGGCCCCTTTGGGTGAGCTCAGCCAAGGGCCATCTAGCCCAGCACAGGGCCACGTGGCTTGTCAGGTTCAAGGGTGAAGGGAAGGCTCTCTCTGCTGGGAAGTCGCTGGAGGAGTCGCTGGTTGGAATGCTTTCGGAGTGGCAGCAGCTTAGCCTGGGGCCTTAGTCCAGGGAGGGGGGAGTCAAGGCAGAGGAATAAACAGGAAAATGGACGTCAGAGGATAAAATAAAAATCTATTTCTGAAATGAATTGTCTCCAAATGGTGCCATACAAATCCCTCTGTTTGTAACCAAAATATTTCCTGCAACCCCACGCCCCGACAGATTCAGCATTAATGCCGAAGCTCAGGCCAGGGGCTCCAGCCCTTCTCCAGTTGTGTCTGTCTGTACCTCCCCTCTAGAAGGTCCTGAGCATGACAGGTTTCCCAGCATAAGAAGGAACTCGCTGAAGAATTTCCCAGAAACAAAGGCTTCTAAATTCTGGGATGGCTAACCGGAGAGGCTGTGAACTCTCTTTATTTGGAGGTCTCAGGATCTTGAGTCCGGGCTGGGTTAGATGAGTCTGCCAGGAGGCCGGGGGATGGAAACTGGTGGCACCTGTTGGGCCAGCAAGCCTGAGCCTGATGGTCATGAGCTCTTGAATCTGAGCTGGAAAGAACCTCAGAGGTCGTCCAGAGTGATCCCTTCATATTAGAGAAGAGAGAACTGAAGCCAAGAAAGACGAATAAAAGCACTAGGAACTACTCTCTTTATTCCTGGAAATTATTCTGCTGTCTACTTTGTAACTATTTTGTATTTACTTTTCAGTGGAAATGTGGTTTCCACCCAATAACAAAACAAATGTAGCAAGACAACAAATTATAGGGAAAAAGAGGGAGGATTTTTGTAACTTAGTAACACTCAACAAAAGGATCTGGAAGCCAGAAAAGGGTAAGCCACCTGAAGGCAGGAACAGTGTCAGTTTAGGCTTTGATCCTCAGTGCCTAGCACAGTGCCTACCAGCCACACAGTAGGTACCTAAAATGCTTGTTGAATGAATGAACGAATCTATCTGTTGACGAATACTTAATAAGCACTAACTGTGCTCGGCACTGTGCTAGCTGCTGAAGATGCAAAGACACAGAATGGAACAAGGAGTTGCCATTCTAACAGAGGAGACAAGTACATTTATGAATATAGCTAACAATAATGAAGGCTTAACATTTATGTGGTTCTTTAAAGTTTGCAAAAATTCTATTTTATCACGCTTAATTCTCACAACCCTATGAGATAAGTATTATTATTAATCCAATTTTCCAGATGAAGAAACCGAGGGTCACAAGGTTAGTAAGTATCTGAGACAGGATTTGAACTTGGGTCTTTCCGACTCCGACTCCGTATCCAGTTCTCTTTCCACTCTGCCACTTACAGAATAAATGTGAAAAGAACAAATACAGGCAAACAGAAGGGAGCTAGTGCTTTCCCTCTGGTTGTTCCCAATTTATCCTGTGTACATCTTATTTGTACATAGTTATTTGTGTGTTGTCTCCATTAAGCTGTGAACTCCTTGAGGACAAGCCTTTCTCTTTGTATACCCAACATGCTTAGCGAAGTACCTGGCATATTGAAGGCACTTAATAAATGCTTGTTGACTTGTCTTGGAAAGAACATTGGCTTTGGAATTGGAGGCTCTGGGTTCAAATCCCATCTTTGATGTTGACCACCTGCATGACTTTGGACAAGGTACTTTTAGCTTTAGATCTTTGGCTTAAGTAGTTAGGATTCAAGCCCAGATCTTCTGACTCCAAAATCCAGCACCTCAGTGGGGAAGAGGATGGCGTCCAAAAAGAATTTCTTATGGGGAACGTTAGGAATGGTCCAACCCAAGTTTACTGACTAGAGGTGGTATGATCCCTCCCAATAAAGAATGTATTCCTATGTATTCTAGACCTAGGGCCCAGCACCATGTCTAAGATGTGGGGCCCAGAATCCCTGCTCTAGATCTGGGCTCTACAATTTAGAGTCTGAATCATCAACAGCCTGGCTCTTCATATTAGCTGGCCCACTGTGTAGTGATTGCATGTCATCAGGCACTGTGGTCCAGGGATCAGAGTATGTCATCTGGAGCCAGAGGCCCTGGGTTTGATTCCTGCATCTGTGACTTCTTTTCTCGGACAAATTCCTTCACCAATCTTGGTTTCCATTTTCCTCATCTCTAAAATGAAGACATTGAAGTAGACAAGCTTGGAAGTTCCTTCTGCCTTTAAATCTACAATCCCATCATCTTGATAAATTTCTTGCTTGAAACCTGGCCTCTGCCCAGTTTGAAGTTTAAATTCCTATAGCTGAGAAATACATCAGCAGAAATGTCTATAGTGACTGAGTGGGCCACCTGGGGCTGACCCTATACAGTAGGTCTTGGGGAGGGGAATTTTTCAGGTGGGGAAAAACCCTGTAAAATCTCTTTCTCTACCTGGGTCTGTCTGCTGTGCCAAGGTGGTACAGAGATCAGTGCTGAGAATACTTTTCTCCTCAGCCTACTTAGGAGCTACCACTCCCCTCCCCTCCCCACCTCAAGGGTCTCATACCATGAGCAAGATCAAAGAAAGCAGTCAGGGTGACCACCACTTCCCCAGTATTTATTCATTTTAATTGACATTTAATTTTTTTAGTGAACAAAAATCCATTTCCTCTCCCTCCACTGAAAACAAAACTAAAAATCATTGTAATAAATATGTGTGATCAAGCAAAACAAATATTCCCATTGACCATGCCTAGAAAGTCTAGTATCTGTCTTCTTCTGCAACCCAAGTCCTAGCAGATACCTCTCTGCTGGGGTGGGGGGGGTGGATATATTTCATTATTGGTCCTTTGGAAGCATGGCTAGTCATTGTGTTCATCAGGGTTCCTAAGTCTTTCACGGTTGTTGGTCCTTACAATTCAACGTCCATTTACCAATGAACAGAATGAGAGGCAGAGGCCTTACTGCTTTTCTGTCGTCGTGTCCCTACCCCCCCCCCCCCCCCCCCCCCCCCCCCCCCCCCGGCTCTGTGTCTGTCTGTCTCTATCTCTCTGTTTTTGTCTTTCTCTCTCAGCTGTAACACAACGTCTGGCACAAAGGAAGTGCTTAACAAATTCTTGTTGGTGGATCAATTGATTCAGAGACAGTCAGGAGGACCTGTATAATGCTAACAAAAAGTGAAGTGGCTAAATTTTCCAGGCAGGTGATGACTAGATGTGAAGGTACGAGTCATCTCTGAATCAACCAAGTACAATAAGATCATTGATTGTGAGACCAAAGACTAAACTCAGAGAATTGCCACATGACAGAATCACGAGACCAGAAGGGAGCTCAGACCTACCCATCAAGTCATCCTCCTATGTGAAAAAGACTCACCCTTTTACAACATCCTGATAGGTGGACGATCCAGCTTTTACAAGAAGACCTACAACGTGGGGAACATGATAAGTGCCTAATAAATGTTTATGGACTGGTATAGATGGATAGATAGATGGATAAATGAATTAATGGATGAGTAACATTTCCATGATCAGAGCTAAGTCCTTACGGTGAGATGCTAAGGAAATCATAGGTGGTCTCTTGCTTTAAAGTTCAGAATATAATCAGGGAGATCAGATAGAATGCTAGCACTTTCTGTGACCATTAGTCACAGAAAACTGAGCCTCAGTTTCCACTTCAGTAAATGAGTTCTCTAAGGCTTCTTTCAGCTGCAAATCTAGAATTCTATGATCTATATAGACACTCTTCCAGTTTGAAGGATCTCTGAATCTATGATTTGAGTGTAGAACCTTCCCGTGTAGAACCTTCCCTGTGGGGGCCTATCTCTCTGCCCAAAATAGTCTGGGTGCTTCTTTCTGTGGAAGGTCTAGTGTTAATGAGCCCAGTTCGGTTTCAGTCTCAGAGGAATGAGTGAGCCTCCCCTTCCCTCCCCCCACTGCCCCAATCTCTAAGCTTGGCCTCTCCTCCAGGCAGGGGTCTGGGATCTGGGTTGCCTGGGGCCGGGGTCACTTATGGGGGTCAATTCTCAATTCCAGCACTTTCTATTTCTTGACATTTAATGATTCAATTTATGTTGAAATGAACTAGCCTCCTCATGTGGGTGCAATTAAAAGCCCAGCAGCTCCCTCTTTTGTCCAGAGAGAGCATTACCCAGCCCTGCCCCTGTAGACCTGGGAGGGCAGGACCTTCTCTCCTGTGATATCAGAACACCTGGGAAACCCCAGCTTCCTCCCATCCCAGCATTCTTGCTGCTTATGATGGGACAATAAGAACTGATATTTTGTGTTGCTTTAAGGTTGGCAAAGGGCTTTACAAACACAGCCTCATTTGATCCTCACAAGCACACTGTGAGGGCAGGGCTATTTTTATTCCCATTTTACAGATGAGGAAACAGAGGCTCAGGGCAGTGAACAGACTGATCCAAGGTCACACAGCTAGTGCATGTAGAAGGCCAGCTGGGGGATTCCTTCCTCCATCCCCTTCTCCTCCATTTTGTCATCCTGTAGCGTCTCCCACTGCCCCTTGACCTCTCTGCCTTTATCCTATTCTGGTGTATGTTTTCCGTGTGTGTGTGTGTATGTGAGAGAGAGAGAGAGAGAGAGAGAGAGAGAGAGAGAGAGAGAGGAAGGGAAGGAGGGGAGGGGAGGAGGGGAAGGAGGGAGGGAGGGAGAGGGAGTGCTTTTTCTTGCAATGGGACCTTTCTCAGATTTGAGGGGCCTGGATTCCTCCTGGACTAGGCTTTTTGTGCCCTATGTGCCCAGGAAGCCTTGACCAATCACATCTTGGGGACTGCTTTCCTGCCTTTTAGTTAAAAACAAAGCCTACTTACAAAGCAGGAACCTGGTAGACGCTACTCTTAGCACAATAACTCTCTCTACATGAAAGAGCAAGAAGAGGCAGATTTACCATTTTCTATCCCTACCTGACCCAATGGTCCAATCAGAAGTGCCTTTAGTTGGACTCTGTGTTATGTCTGCAGTTAAAAAGCCCGACTTCCTGAGTGGGAATTAGCCTTCAAAGTGCCTGTTTTTGACTATCTCTCTCAGAGGAAGAATTTCATTTTGTTGTTTTGTTTTAAATTAAATTATTTTTTCAATTAACAAAAATGTGTTTTATTTCCCTCTCTTCTGCCCTCCCCCAACTGAAAAAAAAAACAAACCAACAACCCTTGTAACAATATATATAGTCAAGTAAAACAAATTCCCACATTGGCCATGTCCCCAGAAAATACTAATAGCTAACATTTACACAGTGCTTCCTATGTACCAGGCCCTGTGCTAAGTGCTTTACAAATATTCTTTTATTTGACCCTCACAACAATACTGGGAGGTAGTTGCTATTATTACTTGCATTTTACAGATAAGGAAACTGAGGCAAACAGGTTAAATGACATACCCAGGTCACCCAGCTAGTAAGTCTAAAGGCCAGATTTGAACTTAGGTCTTCTTGACTCTCTCCATGTACCACCCTCTGCCATCTCATTTTGTACCCTGAGTCCTTAAATTCTTTGGCAGGAGATGGGTAGCATGCTTCATCATTGATCCCCTGGAATTGTGGTTGATTGTTGCACTGACCACAGTACTCCAGTCTTTTAAAGTTATCTTTCCGAGTTGTTGTTTGAAGTATAAATTCTGTCTCTGTTTCTGGCCACTTGACTCTATATCGGTTCATATGAAATCTTTCCAGGTTTCTCTGAAGCTAAGCTCTTCCTTCATCATTTATTGCACTGAGCTTACAGAAGAAAAATGAAACATTTTGCTGAAGATTTGAGTAGAGAAAGATAGGGATTAAGTTTGTACATGAAACTGGCAAGGGAAGACCACCATTTTATGAGGAATCTCAACTCTAGACTTCCTCACCTTTTTAACACTAGCCTTTCCCCCTTCCTTCCCCACCTTGAGTGAACTCTTCTCTCCCACACCAGACCCACTTCCCAGTTCCTCTTTATACGTGATCTTTCCCTATTAGAACATAAGCTCCTCAAGGGGAGGGATTAGCTTGCTTGCTTTTGTCACCCAAACCCCAAAGCCTGTTGGTATGAGAATTTCTCCTCATTGGTAGAGATCAAGGTCCTGCACCTACATGAAGAATGGGGTGAAGTTGGTAAAGCAGGAGAGAAGAGAGATCTGGTCTGTTCAGTCTTTTCAGCTTATTTTGGGTTCCAGTTTTGAGAGAGAAGATGGGCCATGCCAACATCTCTCTTCAGGTTACTGAAAGACTCTACCTAGGAAGAAGCCAATATATTGAATTTCAATCGTGTCTCTATTCCCAGCTTGCACACTAGAGACTTTGGGGAATTTCCCCCTTGAATGAGGTCTGGGACTCTCCCTCCTGGTTGAACTGAATTATTTCATTCTCAATAGGAGAGCTCCTTCATTCTGTACTGTCTGGTATCTATTCTCCTATGTATACTTTGTCTAAGTTCTGTTTTGCTATCAGTTTGGATAACTAGGTTTCTTTGCTACTTGCAGATGTGTTCACTGTGAAACTGGTATTTGATGGGAAAGAAGTTAAACCTTATATATATATAACTTGGGACCCTCCTCCTTATTAAGGAATAGTGATCAAGGATAGAGTTTGAATCTAAAATATGATTTTCCCTAGACCAACAACATCTAAGAAAGCAGATTGATAAAATTCTAGCCCAGGACCCCCTCTCTTTGTCTTATTTTTTTTTTTGGCAGAGTAATTGGGATTAAATGACTTGCCCAAGGTCACACAGCTAGTACATGTGTCAAGTGTCTGAGGCCGAATTTGAACTCAGGTGCTCCTGACTCCAGGGCCGGTGCTCTACTCACTGCTTCACCTAGCTGCCCCATACCCCCTCTCTTTGAAGAGAATAGAGCGGCCAGACTCTGGCCCCAGTCTCTCGCTTCCTCTTCTGGAAAAAATAAACAGCTCCCTTGGAGAAGAGTCAAGGGAAGAGAGGCTAGAGATGTCTATTCTCACCTCCCTGTGAGCTACACATGACACTCTCTGCTAGACTTGTATTCATATCCCCATTGTGAAGTTCAGTGTTGAATATATAGGAAGAATTTAAAAATCCTTTCCCTCTCTAGAGCAGATCTGAGAGACCCACTCCCTCAAATCCTCTACGCGAAGAGAGAAAAGAAGATGAAAGGGATGGAATAAGTGAAGAGCTCTGGCTGAACTTGGAGGAAGAAAGGCCTAGGCTGGAGGGCCCCTCTCCGGCTCTTTGAGCACTCACTCTGTGGGTATCAGGGCAAGGCTTTCCATCTGCTAACTGGGCTGCACTCTCCAACCAGGACTGACCTGCTTCCTTTTCCAACTTCCTGTTGTTCACTCTACTGAAAGGGGCCGTGACACCCAATAATCCAAAATGACAGCTAAACCAATCATTGCTCTGGGCTTTGGAATTCATCACACACACACACACACACACACACACGCACGCACACGCACACAGGCTCACACACATGCGCACGCATACTCGCACATGCATGCGCACACACACGTGTGCACACACACACATTTTCTTTTTGTTTTTTTTTTTGTTTGAAATTTCCCTTCCTTATTAGGAATTATTATGGTTTCCATGAGCTGAAATTAGGAGGAGTTTATCTTTCTTGAGCTCATAGTGCTGGACAGTCAGGGAAAGGGTCTAGAATTAGGAGTGTACCACAGATAATCCCCAAAGTAGATAATTAGAAAAGTGCTTAATAAATGCTCTAGATATCCATCTCTCTTTCTCCCCTCTCCCACCTCTCCCTCCCTCTCTCTCCCTCTCCCTCTCCTTCTCTCTCTCTCTCTGTATCTCTCTCCCTCTCCCTCCCTCTCTCTTCTTTCTTTTGCCTTTCTCTCTCTCCTCTCGTCTCTTCTCTCTCATCTCTTCTCTCTCTCTCTCTCTCTCTCTCTCTCTCTCTCTCTCTCTCTCTCTCTCTCTCATCAAGACCCTGGACCATTCGTTCAATAGGCATTTATTAAATCCTGACTGTGTACCACACATTGTGCTAGACACTGTAGATACAAAGAAAAAAAATTAGCCAATCCTTGCCTTCAAGGTGTTTCTATTCTATTGGAGGGAAGCAGCGTAGTTACAGATAAGTAAAGGCAAAGTGTATACAATGTAAACACAAATTAATTGGGGATCTAGGGAAAAGGGTACTGACAGCTTGCTGGGGAGGAGGGCATCAGGAAAGGCCTGGTGTAGGAGGCAACATGGACTGAGTCTTGAATGAGGCAAGCCCCCAGGGGATCAGGCCCTGGGGTGGTGTTCTGTGATGAGGACAGACACACAGGGCTTACTCTCTCCCCCAGGATCCCCAAGGGCTCCAGGACACTCTGACTTTCTCTTCATTCTCTTTGGCTTTGGACCTGGTGTGTGGCAAGCCTATGTGAGGCTTGGTCTGGTCAGGCAAGAAGGATAGCAGCTCTGGTGGGCCCAGCAAGCCTCCCTCTGCCCCCACCTCAACCTCTGGAGCAGGAGGATGTTACCAATTTTCATGTTTACATGTATTTGTTCTGCCTCATTTCTGTGACAAAAGGCAAAGCAGGTTTGATGGTGTCTGATGGGTCAGGAGTTGCACATAGAAGCAGCCGCCTGCTCGCCAGCCCCTGATTAGCAGGGGTGCGGCCTTGCATGCTCTGGGCAGAGGACGGTGAGTCATGGCTTTGGGCTGGACAGTGTGGGGGAGCCAGGCCTGAAGGGATTCCCATGGGAAAGGGTGGTTCTGGAGGATGAGGAAGGGGAACTTGTCCAGCTGAGGCTGGGGGGCTGGTGCAGCTTATGGCCCTTGTCATTGGGTTTGGGGATGGAGGTGGGAAGGTGGGAGACCTGAATAGGTCTAGAGTTGGTCAAGGTCCATTGAATGGGTGGGGAACTATGCTAGAGTCCCAGGATGCAAATGCAAAAGTTTTTGCCCTCAAGGCACTTCCATTCCACTTGGGGTAGGATACAACCTGTATACAGGTGAGTAAACATAAGATACATAAATGTAGTGAAATTTTGAACTCAGTCCAGTAAAGCCAGCTGCAACACCACTCCTCAGAGTCCTAGCAGTATCCTGAATGGTTTGGGTGACTTTTTCTAATGCTATCATCTCGAGCCCCCATTCCAGTGTGTTTTTCTCCATGGACAGCCATCAGTATATTAGCACTCCAATTCCATCAATTAGATTTTCCAAAATGATATTTACTGAGAAGTTACTGCAAGAATAAAAGCACAAGTGCATTCTTCCTTCTATCACATGTATTTGTAGGAAAAGTGGGCTCAGACAGTTTCTCCATAGTGTTTGGCACTATGAGGCACGGTAGATGAGTCGATATCTCTGCTACTGTCAAACTGGGCCAGGAAAGTTGACTGAGATTTTGCTTCTCATTATCTGGCTTCCAGCAAATCTCAGCATAGACTCCAGCTTCCAGACTCCTGGTGATTCCCTCTCCACCTCTGGCATCCTTCATGTAAAATAGGTTCCCCACCCATGGATTGAGCAAACACACAAAAAGGAAAGAGCAGAGGCCCATATTCATTGGCTTTGGATGGGGAAGGGCCAAGGCCTCCCTTCATCCAGAGACTTCCAGCATGAGAGAAAAAGAGCAATATTAAGGCTCTCACTATTGTATCTGCTTACTGCCTTGTGAATGGACCTCAGTTCTGGTTATGTGGCCAATCAGCAGCCCCTCTCTTCCTATGCTCCAAATAGGGGAGTAAAAGCCTTCATTATACTCCATCATACCTCTTCCCTGTGGGTATTGCCCTCAGTTAAAAACAAAATAAACTAAATATAAAATAATTGATTGGGATTGAGGGGAAGGGGGACATTGGAGGCAGTAGGGGAGGCTTCTTGTAGGAAGTGGTCCTTGAGTAGGGCCTTGAAGGAAGTCAAAGTTCCATAAATCATAGGATGACAGATTGAGGCCCGAAAGGGATCTTAGATGTGATTGAGTCTCATTTTATAGATAAGAGAACTGAGCCCAGAGGGTATAAATGTCTTGTCTCAACTCACATAGCTGGTAAGTATCTGAGAGAGGGTTTGAACTCAGGTCTTCCTGGTTTCCAGTCTAGTTTTCTATTCAATTAAACTACTCTGTCAGTGACTTTGAGAGGCAGAGGGCCAGAGTAGATAAGGCATAAGACTTGGAGTCAGGAAGGCCCGGGTTCAAATCCTCTCTAGACACTAGCTGTGTGACTGTGGGTAAATCATTTAACTCCTCTATGCCTCGACTGCCTCATTTGTAATGAGGAGACCAGATCCTGGTAATGTCCAAGGTCTCTTCCAGTTGCTTTTCTGGGATCCTTGGAGAGACATTGAGGCGGGCAGATCAGGTGGCAGCACCCAGGTTCCATTCTTCCCCTTCCTGACTTGGGTCTTTGGAGCCACCATGTCAACCATGCTAGGACTGGAGCGTCTCAGGCTTGTGGCAATCCCTCCACCGCTACCAGCAAAGCATCCTTGCCCCTACTTCCTGACCAGACATCAGCCATGGACCTTAGAAAGGTGGGAATGTTTCTTTTTCTTAAAAACTTCTGAGTGATCTTTATAGAGGTGGGAGACTATGGCTGTGGAACATGGCATAGACAGTCAGGCTCAGTGGCTGGGTTGGTTATATTTGACAAACTACTTTTTTTATCTCTTTTTAAATTTTCTGTTATGAGGAAGACTAGACAGGGATCAGGAGAGAAAGTTACTCAGAAATCAAGGAGCTGAAAAAGCTGCAGCTGGGTGGCTCAGTAGACAGAGCATTGGTCCTGAAGTCAGGAGGACATGAGTTCAAATCTGGCCTCAGATAGTTCTTAACTGTGTGACCCTGGGCAAGTCACTTTACCCTGTTTGCCTCAGTTTCCTCATCTGTAAAATGAGCTGGAGAAGGAAATGGCAAACTGCTCCAGTATCTCTGCCGAGAAAACCCTAAATGGGGTCACAAAGAATCAGACAAAAGTTGCCAATAAAAAGTTTATGTTTTTAAAGAAAACAACCTAAAAATCAATCAGAGAGAGATGATGTCCTCTGCTTCTCTCCGCTCCTCTGTGTCAGTTCTCATTGCCCTCTGGACAGGCCCCTGCCTCACTCACAGACCTATGGTATGGAGCCTCAGACCATTTCCTCCCTAGCTTGTCCTCTGTGAAGGGGGAGACCTTGCAATCTCACATGCTAGGCCTGAGATCAGAGGGAGAGGACAAAGGCAGAGAGCCCCAGCACCCCAGGTCCCTGAGGGACAGGGCTCCCTGCCCTTCCCTTTGCCTTCCCCCATCCTTGCTCCAGGCAGGGCTCTGAGCCCTCTCCAAACTGGGACCCCTCATTTCGGCCTATTGAAGTCTCTCTCTTAAAGGCCCAGGTCTTCCCTCCAGAAAGCTCCTCCTGACCTGCACCTTCCCTACCCCCATGTGACAGCAATCCCCTCCTTTTCAGATTTCCGAATCCTGGATGACTGCTTGACAGACCTCACTTCCCTTGTATTGTGAATCTTCAGCCCTTCCTATTATTAGGCTCTAATCGCTCTGAGAGCAAGGCCCGCATCTTCATAGGTCATAGCATTACCCATTTAGCAAAGGGAGGGATCTTAGAGGCTGTTGAAGACAAACTCCTCCCCCTTTATGGATGATAAGACTGATGCCCAGAAAGGTTAGCTCAGCTGTCTGTGTTTCTTAGCTGAGCACAATGAATGCCTTGTAGAATGTAGGCCCTTAATTAACGCGTGTTTAGTTGATTTCATCACCCTCCATCCTTGATTATTAGAGCATCACTGGGCTCCCACTGGATGTCCTTCTCCTTCTCCCTCACTCCTCCCTCAGGTTCTGAATTCCCTGGAGGGTAAGGCCCTATGGAGGTCCAGCCTGGGCTAAGAGGATAGATTAAGCTAAAGCCGGAGCATGCAGGCAGTCAGGGACACAGAGGGTCAGAACACAGACCGTGGGACTGGCCCTTCTCTGCCTGCTCAGGCCACATCTGTTGAGCTTTATGGCCAGGAGGCTCTAGGGGTCAGGGATGGAGGTGGGGGCAGGGAGCCGGTCAGAGAGCCTGACTTTGATCTCCACTGGTCCCTCCCAAGACTCTGGAACCAAAGGAGACAAAAATAAACAGCCTGTCAGGCCCTGCACGAGTCAGCAGGGCCCCTCACGCATGGAGGGTGGAGGCCAGAGGCCTTCTCCAGACCTTTGATGTGCAAGCCTGAGTGTGCCTGGACATATACGTCATTGGCATGCCTGTGCTAGAGAGGCCCTGCTTCCTTCATTAAGGTGATGTCAGACCGCAACTGATCTATGCTGATACAGACTATGTAGGTATGCTATGTCATAACCGGAAGCTCATGAGGGCAGGATCATGCCTTATTTAATCATCAATCAACCAATAACGGAGAAGCAACTTTGGACTTAGAGCTGGGAGGGAAAACTGGGTTCCAATCTTGTCTCAGACATTTACCAGCTGAATGACCCTAAGTAAGACATTTATGTCTCCATGACTCAGTTTCTTCATTTGTAAAATGATGGGGTTGGACTTGATGGCCTCCCTTTGAGAGTTAAGTCTAAGCAAGGATTCAGCCTCTGTTATGTATCAGGCAATCGGTGTGCTCAGCCCTGGAAACACAAAGATAGAATGGAAAGAGTTCCTGTCTCCAAAGACCTTTAATGCTAACAGGGTAGACAATGTATACGTATATAAAGAGATATAAGATTGATTTGTTGTTGTCGAGTCCTTTCAGTCAGGTTTGACCCTGCATGGCCCCATTTGTGGTTTTCTTGGCAAAGATACTGGAATAGCTTGCCATTTCCTCCTCCAACTCATTTTACAGATGAGGAAACTGAGGCAAATAAGGTTAAGTGATTGGCCCAAGGTCACACAGAATTTGTTGTTCAGTTGTTTCCATTGTGATTGACTCTTTGTGACCCTGTTTGTTTTTTTCAATTTTTAAAAATATTTTTATTTAAAGTTCTGAGTTCCAAATTCTATCCCTCCCTCTTCCCCTCCCCCTCCCTCAGATGGTAAGCAATCAGATATAGGTTATACATGTGCAATTATGTAAAATCTTTCTATATTAGTCATTTTGTATGAGAAGACTCAAATAAAAGGGGGAAAATGAAAGAAAGTGAAAAATAGCATACTTTGGTCTGTATTCAAACACTATCATTTCTTTCTCTGGAGGTGGATAGCATGCTTCATCATTAGTCCTTTGGGATTGTCTTGGATCATTGTATCACTGAGAATGGCTAAGTCATTCACAATTCTTCATTGGACAATGTTGCTATTACTGTATACAATGTTCTCCTGGTTCTGTTCACTTCACTTTGTATCAGTTCATGTAAGTCTTTCCAAGTTTTTCTGAAATCATCCTGCTTGTCATTCCTCATAGAACATTAGTCTTCCATTACAATCATATACCACAGCTTGTCCCCTCAATTGATGGGACTCCCTTTGATTTCCAATTCTTAGCCATTACAAAAAGAGCTGCTATAAATATTTTTATACAAATAGACCCTTTTTCCTTTTTTTTTGGATGTCTTTGGGATATAGACCACTGCTAAGTGATATTGCTGGATCAAAGGGTATGCACAGTTTTATAGCCCTTTGGGCATAATTCCAAATTGCTCTCCAGGATAGTTGGATCAGTTCACAACTCTACCAACAATGCATTAGTGTCATTTGGGGTTTTCTTGGCAAAGATACTGGAGTGATTTACCATTTCCTTCTCTAGTTCATTTTACAGATAAGGAAACTGAGGCAAATTGGGTGGAGTGACTTGCCTAGAGTCACATAGATAGTAAGTGTCTGAGGCTGGATTTGAACTCAGTTGTTCCTGACTCCAGGTGCTCTATGCACTGCAAAATGGACCAAGGTAGTTTTGAGGGGGGAGAGCACCAGCAGCTGGAGGAACCAGGAAAGGCTGCATTTAGGTGATGCTTGAGCTGAGTTTTGTTTAAGCTTTGTATCCTCCAAAGAGCTAAATGTGGATCTTGACTTTATTCTTTGTGACCTTGAGTGTTTATGTCCACTTCTCTGGGCCTCAGTTTCCTCACTTGCCAAATGTGGGAGTTGGTCCACTCAGCTCTCAATGGATGACTCTGATTCATCGATGTTGATTAAGTTCCTTGAATTCATTTAAAGCCTCACTGACTACATTCCACCCATTGTTATAGGTCCATGACTAGCATCCCAGCCCTAATTAGCCACCCATTTAACCCTGGGTAACTTTTATAAGGGGACATTTACTTCAAAGACAGAACAAGAACAAAGTCCAAACATTTCTCCCAGTATGTCTTGGGCAGACTCTCCCTTATACCACTTCAGGCTCATGGGAAGTCAGCTCAAACTTAGCTCAGTTTCTCCATCACAACAATCCTACCAAATTCATGTGCAGTCCAGATGTGACGTGACTGCTGGAAAAATTCTCCCTCTTTGCTGGGGTCCTGAAGGTCACTCCTAAAGGTCAGTCCTGGCTCCTTGGGGAATCAATGCTGTGTTTGCTTCAAAGCCCAGCTCGGATTCTAGTTCCCAAATTCCTGTGGTCCACTCTCCTATCTCTTAAAATGCCCAAAGAGGCCTCATTTCTTAGGAGCCATATGTAGTCTCTTACTGGATGTCACGAGGAAGTCACTGAGTTTTCCCAGGTGGCAATGGAGCAAAAAGAGGAAAAGAGTGAAGGTTGACAAGCTTTTCTGAATACCCCCCCAAGCCACCCCTTTATTGCAGTTTCTTATGTGTTATCACCATTCTCTCATGAGCAAGCTTCCTATATTCTCCATGTGGAGAGATTGCATTGCTCATGCAAATGGATGGGATCTTTGTTCCAGATTCTGATTATAAAAATAACTAAATAAATGTAAGATATATAAAGATTAGATAAAAGTTAATCTTCGAGGAAAAGCATTAATCAGCAAAATTTGCATGCATAATCCTATCCAACAAGCATTTATGAAGTTCCTACAGGTGTGGAGACATAAAGATTATTTTTTTAATCAAATGGTTCTTGCCCTCGGGAAATTGACATACTACTGGAAGGGACTAAGAATGGCTACTTGCATAGTGAACATTGGAGTGGCTGTATAAAGGCAGACACACTAGTATATGGATATGGAGCTGAGAACTGGTCCCACCATTCTGGAAAGTCATTTTGGAATTATGCTTAAAAAAAAAGTCACTGGAATATCAGTGTCTTTTAACCCAGAGATTTTATTGCCAAGCATGTATTCTAAGGAGGTCAAAGACAGAAAGAAAGGCCCCACAAACCTCAAAATATGTATAGCAGCCCATTTTTGTGGTAGCAGAGAAATGGAAACAAAGCGTTTGCCCATCAGTTGGGGAATGGCTAAACAAGATGTGACGCATGAAAGAAATGGGATATCACTATACTGTAAGAAATAATGAATATGGAGAATTCAGAGAAGTCTAGGAAGACTTATATGAACTGATGCAGAGAAAGGTGAGCAAAGCCAGGAGAACAATAGACCCAAAGTCTAAAATGATGTGAGTGGCATTTATTAATTTCTACTATGCGCCAGGCTCTGGGCTAATTTGACTCATACTATGTTTCATATTGACTGTGTGGTGAATCTAGGTTGTCCAGTGGGTAGAGTGCTGGGACTGGATTCAAGAAGACCTGAGTTCAAATCTGCCTCAGATCCTTCCTGTGTGACCCTGGGCAAGTCACTTAACTTCTGTCTGCCTCAGTTTTCTCAACTGTAAAATGGAGATAATAGCACTTACCTTCCAAAGTTATTGTGAGGATTAAATGAGATGATATTTTTAAAGCACTTAGCACGGTACCTGGCACATAGTACATGCTTCCCTTTGGGTCTACCAAAACTTAAGTCCTCTTGATAGGGATGGAAAACAGTCATTTCTCAGCACTACTGCCAGTGATGAAATACACTGCAATCTTACAACCTTGCCCTCCTTCTCTTTCTACTCCTCCTCCCCCTCTTCATCTTTTTCCTCCTCCTCCTCTTCCTCCTCCTCCTCCTCCTCCTCATAACTAACATTTATATAGCCCTTATATACTTGGCAGCCACCAAATGGAAGATTTTTAGGCTGCATTAAGAGAAGTTGAATTTCCAGGACAAGGAAGGGAATAGTTCATTTTCCCTTTGCCCCCCTCAGACTGCCTCTACTCCTATTATAGTCAGTTCTGGGGGCAAGATTTTAAGAACAGTACTGAGGAGCAGGACAGTGTCCAGAAGCGGTGACTAGAATGGCGAATGGCTATGAATCCAGGTCACATGAGGATCAGTAGAAGGGACCGCTGATGATTAGCTTGGAGAAGACAAGACTAGCAGGGGATGGGGGAAGTTGGCTCGTCAAGATCCATGTCTTCAAGGATTTGAAGAGCTTACACATAGAAAAAGGATCCAATGTAGTCCTTGAGGGCAGAGCCAAGAGCAATGCGTGGAAGCTAGAGGGAAGCAGATTTTGGGGGGAAAAGCCTTCTAAGAGAGCTGTCCCAAGTTGGAACAGGCAGCCTCCCTCCAGACAGAATGGGTCCTTCTTCACCGGAAGACATCAAACAGAGGATGGATAGCCACTTATCAGGTGTTGTAGAGGGAGTTTTGGTCAGCTATGGGTTGGAGAAGATGGCTTTTGAGATTTCTTCCAACTCTGACATTCTCTGATTCTGCCAATATTAAACCAATTCACTTGTCTTTGACATTTGAAAGATCACAGAAAATAAGAGAGGTGCCATAAGGCTAAAGAAGGGCAAAACATGCCCTAATTTCCATAAAAGGAAAGACAATAGAGTCAGCAACCATAGGCCAGTGAGTTTGGCTTGGGTTCCTGGGAAAATTCGCATTCAGAGCATAGAAGAGATGATTGGTGAACACCTAGAAAAGGGAGCAGTGAGCACCAAGAGCCAGCAGGGCTCCATCAAGAACGAATCATGGTAGACTAAACGCAATGGCTGTTTTGACAGGATTGCTAAAATGGTAAATGAGGGTAATGCTGTGGATATAATTTATCTAGATTTTTGTAAATATTTTGATAAAGTATTTCACGCTATCCTTGTGGAGAAGCAGAGATATAGATTAGGCAATAATACAATCATATGGATTCCAGACTTGAGAGAAGACAAGATTCAGAGAGTAATTGTTAGTGGTTTAATGGCAACATGGAAAGAAGTCTCCAGTGGAGTGCCCCAGGGATCTGTGCTTGCTTTTGTCCTATTTAACATTGTTGGTATATGTTGGTTGGATGCCTAGATGGCACAGAAGATAGAGTGTGGAGCCTGGAGTCGGAAAGACCTGAGTTCAAATCTGGCCTCAGACACTCACCGGCTGTGTGACCCCGGGCAAGTCCCTTAACCCTGTTTGCCTCAGTTCCTCATCTGTAAAATGGGCTAGAGAAAGAAACGGCAAATCACTCCAGTATCTTTGCCAAGAAAACCCCAGATAGGGTCACAAAGGGTCAGATACAACTGAAATGTCCAAACAACAACAAAACCAAAATACATTGGTTTAATAAAGATATTGATAACCTGGAGAATGTCTAAAAGAGGACAACCAGAATGGCAAAGGTTTGAGTCGATGGTTGAAAAAAGTGGAGATGTTTAATCTAGAGAAGAGAATACCCAAGAGGGACACATTAGTTGTTTTGAAGGAGGGAATTTCTTTCGCCTATGGACTGCACTAGATGGCTGCTGAGGTCCCTCCCATCTCTGAAATTCTGTGAGTCAGTCTATGAAAGCTTTCTCTAAGTTGCATTTCTCTGTGCCAAGCCCTCTGGGCACTAGGAAGATATAGCATCCTCCCTATCCACCCCATCAAGGTTGAAGAAGAGCAGAACCCCACTTCCCTCCTGATACCCTGCTGCTTGCCAAGGTCCCTGCCTGGGTTGGAAGAGTCACGCATGACAACTCTTCCGAACCTCCGTCAGGCCTGCATAGGATTTCATGAGGAAAGAGTGAGACTATACGCAGTTCTGGGAATAAAGCTATTTAGGTAACTTTCAGAGGAAAAACCCAAAGTGACAATCTGGTATGAGGGTCCTCGGATTATAGCTTCAGAGGCTGGAAGAACCTGCGAATGGAGGGTCTTCTGACTCTCAGTAGGGGCTCTCTCCACCATCCTACACTTCCCCAAATGAACCACTCACAGTCTCTTTCTCCTCAACTTTTGGGTGGAGGGAGTAGGGCAGTATTTGGGAACCAGACTGGTTTTCAATGGATATCCCCTTCCAGGGGAGCAATGGGGCTCCTCAGGCTTCCGAGGGAATGGGAATCCTTGAGTGAACCCTTTGCTCCAAGATCCTAGGATCTAGGGATAAGCTAGCGATATTCTAGGCTGTGAAGGGATTGCTCAGCGAAGGTGCTGGCCCTTTCATATCTCCCTGGCTTGGTTTCAGACCTTATCACTCTCAGGTCTTTGGGTAATTAGGACAGTGTTGGCATGGACGAGATGTTCCCATTCCTTCTTCCATAAAGGACAGATGGGTGTTTAATTAAATTTGTAGTCTCCCCTCCCCAAGTGAGTCTCTCTGAAGAAAGCTTCAAGGGAAGGAAGTTGGGATTCAGGGCTCAATTATTGGACTGGATAAAGAACTGGGCTTGAGCTGCTGAAATCTATTAAGGGCGTGGCTTCCCTCACATAATTGGGCTTGTCATCGGGGCCTTGTTGGATTGCATGGGTGTGGTGGCTTTTGACTTTGGTGCCACTGATCTTGAAGTGGTTGGGCTTGGTGTTGCTACTACCATGGCAATTCTTGTAGATTTTGGCATGAATGCAAGCTTCTTGAGGGCATGGACTATCTTTTGCCTTTCTTTGTATCCCTAATGCTTAACAGTGCCTGACACATGGTAAACACTTAATAAATGTTTAATTTATTGACTGACTGCCTAGCATTGGTGCCCGTCTATCAAGGGGCCATAGAGAGGATTTCCAAAGTGTGTGTTCATATGTAGGGTGGTGCAATGAGGGGATTATCAGACTAGATCACCTCTAAGTTTCTTTCTGGTACAACAAGGCAAAAAGATGAGAGTGAAGGAAGGAAACTGAGGAAGAAGCATCTGAAGAGGGGTAAGTACGTGGATAACCTATATCAGATTGCTTGCCACCTTGGGGAGGAAGGTTGGGAGGGAGGGAGAAAAATTTGGAATGCAAAATCTTATAAAAAATGAATGTTTAAAACTACCTTTACATGTAATTGGAAAAAAATAAAATACTATTTACAAAAAAAGGGAGGTGAGTAGATAGAGGTAGTTGACTCCTTTCCCTTCTTCTTCACTAAGGATGGAACCAAAGGGGATGAACCCTTACCAAAGAGAAATTAAACCCATGGAAGAACTTCCCTTGAACCATTGGGGTTATCCAGATTCCAATGGCATCCCAATACTATCCCTAAATGATGAGAAGTGAGGGAGAATATGGATGAGCAGAAGATGGCTCTCTTGGGTACCTCGCTGTCTAGAACGATCACGGGTGTGGGGGAGGGGGCGGGTGGAACAGAGACATTTGGAAGAGGAATTTGGTTTCTGGGAAATGAAATGTTTATTATTTTTGCTTTTATTTTGGATTTGTTGAGTTCAAGATGGTAAATGCCTTGAGGTCAGGAATGATTTCCTTCTTGTCTGCCTCTCCCATGTCTGCCACAAGTGCTTGGGGCCTGCTGAATGAATGATTAATGATTGGAAAGGTGTGAGTCAATGGAAAGAAACCTGGACTTGGAGTCAATGAACCTAAGTCGAGATCATTTACTAGTTGTGTTACCTTGGGCAAGTCACTTCCCTCTGCTTGCTTCAGTTTCCCCAACTGTAAATTGGGAAACTCACATCCCAGGGTTATTGTAAGGATCACATGAGATAATATTCACAAAGTAGTTAGTGCCATGTTTGGCATGTAATCAGTGCTTTATAAATGATAGTTATCGCTACTTTATGGCTACAAGGAGACAGTATTTTGATCTGCAAGGTATGGGAAAGGTAGCTGATTTATCCAAGACTATGAACTGCCTCTGTTTCTTTTGGGCTAATTCGTTCCTGTTCTTGGTCAAATTCACATTCCAAGATGGGCCTTTCCAGGTATCCTGTTGAGGTCTGGAGGTTCTGAGGACCTCAGGGACCAGATGCAACAGCAAAGGCTCCCCAAATAATAATGGCTTAGGACAGGGGAAGCCTCAGAGATGGATGTGCTAAGCCTCATGGTGATGGTGATGGTTTTAGGGAAGCAGAACCCTGGTGGTAGAGAGAAGGGCTGTCTGGGCTTCACAGAGATGCTGCCCCACAGGACCCAGAAGGGATGCCCATCTGATTAGGGGAACTTCATGGTATCTCCACGAAGGAAGAAAAGTGGATTTCCAGCGTCGAGAGTTTGGAGTTATCTCTTTGCATAAGTTTTGTCTATACATGTAGTGAGTTTGAGCTCATTCTCCCCAGGAACCTTGTGTGTCTGAGAGTCAAAGGGCCACGCCCCAGTTTGGGGACAAAGTTTCGTACCAACCATTTTTTACCTCTTCATAAATCCACTCTTGAATGTCTCTAATTGTCAGGCAGTTTTTCCTTGCATTAAACTGAAATCTGCCTCTCAAACTTCAAACCAAAGTAGTGAATTTCCTGTTACTGGAGGAATTCCAGCAAAGCCTGGGTGGGGTGGGGTGGGTGGGGGTGGGGTGGAGTGGGGCGGGGTGGTACTTGCTGAGGATGTTACCAAGCGGATTCTTGGTCAAGCATGGTTTGGACTAGGTGGCTTCTGACGTCAAGGCTAGCTATGAGAATCTAGAACCTGTTATAATGCCCCAAACCAACTCAAAACAGTTGGGCTTAAAAACATCCAATGAAACAATTTTTGTCCCCCGTCTCATCCCTACCTTTCCTGGCATTAGGTTTGGCTATTAGTGTGAACACCTGAGAGCAGTGAGGCCAAGCGTGAGTCTGGTTGGATACTGTGAAGTAGCGTCTATGATATATGGAATACAGTGCTAGACCTGGAAGGTCTTGTGGGAGGCCTGGGTTTGAATCCAACTTTGGACAGTAACCAATTATTCAGCTAGATTTCAGGCACGTCTTTTGTGTTTTCATTCGGTTGAAGTGAGGGCCGTCCTGATCTCAATGTATTCATAACCTGAGAGCTCACACAAAAGCGAGGAGACTTTTTATATATTTGGTAGAGTCCTTGACATGACACAGATTCTGATTTTCTCAGGGGAATCCTTGGATGGGGGTCAGGGTGGGGTGCAAACAGAGGCAAATTCTGATGCTCATGGAAGAAATCCAAGCCAAAAGAGAGATCATTTGTGAGGGGTCTCCAAGATTGAACCCAGCATTTGTAAACCTAGAACTTTAGTTTGGGGTCACCGGTTACAATTATTTGTATAGGAATGGGTTGTGTGAGCCCAAGCCAGAGCCCGAATGGTCTCGGGAGGGGAGCCAGCCAGGAATGGGAAAAGAAATTTCCCTGGCCTCATCTTGTCATCGGAAGCAAGTGAAACACAAGCTTGCATGCCCCCAGGACACATTTTTTTAAATGAAAAAAAAAATCATGAACCAGAGCATAAATACTGAACAGTAAATTAGATTTACCCTGAAAATTCCATCTTCATTATCTCCTGCGACATGAACAACACAAAGAAATCATGATTTTTATCTCTGTACCACCCCCTTCAAAGTTTTCCTCCAAAGAGCCTGGGCCCTTTTCTTTTCCTTCACAAATGTCCTGAAATACACTCTGGCTGTTGACAATCAGCCTAACCTGTTATGAATTATTCCCTTTTCTTTTGTTATTGAATAGTTTACTATCTGTGTTCATTCTTCCTTTCTTTCTCTCCCCCCCTTCCCCCAATCCCCCCGTTGAATCGAATGTATCATCTCCCTTGGGTCTGCCAGACATCCAGCCCCAAATGCAGCTCAGTCATGGGGAAACTTCCATCGTTCAGGCCCGGCCAGGGCCGAAGCTGTCTATTTACGTTGGATCCTCTGGCCCTAGAATCATTTCTCAGTAATTTAAACTCAATCATCCAATTCAAATGGGGGTAGTCTGCTGTTGAACACGACAGGCCGTCTCCTGAGGAGACAATAAATCCAGATGTGAGGCTGCCAGAGGAGCAAGCTTGTGCATAATTCATGGTGCCTTCCAGCAAACTTGACCAAAAGAAGCAGAAAAAAAATGAGAGGAAGGAAGAGAACCCACAGGCAAGCTGCTTCTTCCAGATTAGGAACATGGGCTTAGGGGCACGGGGTGCTGGAAGGAATTCACCCCTTCTGCCTGTACCTTGACCCGAGCCCCTGCCTGAGTGGTCTTAATGGGATTCCTAGCAGGTGAGTGGAAAGTCTTTTGTCCCAACCCATTTGGTAGATGTTGGGCCATGACCTATGGGAAGCCAAGAAAGAGGGGGTGATGGGTGGCTGGTCCCCAGATGGGGCTGTCTCCCATGCCAGGAAGCACAGGTCCTCTCCTGGGGATTTTCCATGTTGACGAAATGGGATGGTTGTCCCCAAGGGCTAGAAAGTATCACCCATGTAAGCGTCTCTTCTCTAGCTCTCAGAGCGGTGGACCAGCTTGGGCCCAGATCTATAACCAGGATTTTTCACACCTGGGGCAAATTCACAAAATACTACCAGAGTTAACATAAAGTATCTTCAGAGAAGTTGTGTGGTGGGTGACAGACAATGAGACAAAGGGAGGCTGACTGCTTCTAGGTGGGGTGGTGGACAAGCTGGCCTGGGGTATGACAACCAGGCACCTGAAAGGTGCTGCTGTTGGCACCTTCAGGCAAAAAGCCCAGATCGCTGCATCCTGGTCGTGGCTCTGGCAGAGCCCTTTGGCAGTGGATACCAGCCTGAGTACAGTGGGTTTCAAAGCCTCAAGTGGTGACTTTTTTGGGAAATGAGAGGCAAGGCTTCCTGGGGCTGGCTGAGAGGGTCACAGAGGCCTAAGAACCCTTGGAACTTGGCATCAGGCAAATCTCACTCATGAGAATAGCTAAAGACTTTGTGGAGAATGACCAGAGCCTCTATGGCCCAGATCTGCTCCTGGGAAACAGGTCAGCCAGCTGGGCAGGAGCTCATTTATGGACTCCTTTCAGCTCCTGGGTCTAAGATGAGCTCAGGTGTGGAACAGTAAAGGACCCTTAGCAGATTTGACAACTTAGCTTAGCTTAGCTAATCAGTCATTTGTTTTTAGTAAAAGATTGGTTCTTGTCAGATAATCAGGGCCCAGGAGAACCATTGGGGTGGGGGAAAGGGCATTGAATTAGAGACCAAAATGCCTGGGTTCTAGTCTCTTCTGTGATAGAAGAACCACAGAATCTCAAAGCTAGAAGGGACCACAGAAGTCATACCTGAGCAGGAATCTACTCTTCCACACCCTGAAAAACTTTTTATAAACCTCTGGCAAAGACTAGTGAAGAGGAATTCACTGCCTCCCTTTCCACTTTGTTGAATCATTTCAGTCGTGTCTGACTCTTCGTGACCCCATTTAGGGTTTTGTTGGCAGAGACACTCGAGTGGTTTACCATTTGCTTCTCCAGCTCATTTTACAGATGAGGAAACTGAGGCAAAGAGGGTTAAGTGACCTGCCCAGGGTCACACAGCTAGTAAGTATCTGAGGCTGGATTTGAACTCACAAAGATGAATCTTTCTGGCTTCAGGCCTGTGCTACCTAGCTTCCCATCCCTTTTCCACTTTGGGACAGCTCCAATTATTAGGAATTTCTCTTTCAATTGAACCTAAATCTTTGGGGTAGCTAGATGGTGCAGAGGATAAAGTGCTGGGGCCAGAGTAGGAAGACCTGAGTTCAAATCCAGCCTAGGACGCTTACCAATTGTGTGACCCTAGACAAATAATTTAACCCTGTTTGCCTCAGTTTCTTCATCTGTAAAATGAGCTGGAGAAGGAAATGGCAAAACACTCCAGTATCTTTGCCAAGAAAACCCCCAAAAAGGTCACGAAGAGTCAGATACGACTGAAAAAGTGACTAAAAAAATCTTTGTAACGTCCCCAGCACAGCTTCTGGCGCTGCTCTCTTGGGCTAAGCAGAACCAGACTAATCTCTGTTCCCCAGGACAGCCCTTCAGCCCTGTGAAGCCCACTCACCTGTTCCCCTTGGAAGTTCTCTCTCTCCAGCCTAAATGAGCCCAAGTGCATTAGCCAGTCCTGGCATGGCCTGGTGTCTGCATGTTGGCTATAGATCTCTGGGCCTCCATTTCTCTCATCCATACAATGAGGGGATTGGATGAGGGGGAGGGTCTTTCAAATGTTCCTTGCACTTTGATATTCCATGTTCCCCATCTCTTACAAGTCAAACATCCTATGATTCTAGTTGTGTGTGTGTGTGTGTGTGTAATTCCCCACCCCATCCTAACTTTAATGTAACCTCCTCGAGAGGAAGATACTTTTGGGGAAGTCAGTAAAATTTATCAATCAATCAACGTGTATTAAGGGCCTGTATTAAAGACATACAAAACACTGTGCTAAATACCAGGGAGACAAACATGAAAAACAAAGATTGTCCCTTTCCTTGAGGAGCTTACAATCTAGTGGAGAAGGACAACACACACAAAACCGTTAAAAAATGAGGCGGGGGGTGTGGATGGGCAGCAGGGGCATGGTGGAGAAGTCCAAGATGGAAAATAAGGTGAAGGCTGGCCTGGGCACACTCCTTAAGTGGAGGTTCTGGGATTCACGACTCTGCCCTCCAATCCGAGGGGCAGAGGGTACCAAAGAGGTGAGAGTCTTAAGGCTGAGATATCTTGCAGGAGAATGAGATTTCTCGCTGATGAGATTCCTGCAGGCATGGCACAGAGGTCAAAGCAGTCCAAAAGATGTGCAGCCGGGTGAAGATATTTATATATGTAGGTTCTGTGAAGATATTTATATATGTAGTATCCCCTTTGTGATCACTCCCTTAGCTAGAAAGGTTTGATGTCCCTGGACGGGTGCTGCCAACTGCTTTTCCTCTTAAGGTTCCAAGTAGTAACCTCTGTTACTCTTGAGCCTCTATCAGTGTGCTTTCCATTATTAATCAGTTGAACTCCATTAGCTTTTAGAAAAGGAATTTATTCAGAAAGTATAGCAAATATAATTAGTACAAAACAATCCCCTAAACCAGGGCCACATTCTCCCTCTGCCCACACAAGGTCTCTGGGAAGAGTGGGATCATGTTTAAAGTACAATAGTAGGGAGGCATGCATGTAATGAACACACATGAGAAATGGGTATCTCCTGACTTCTGGCCTTGGAAGTCTTTTCCTTACTAATGAAGACCTCATGAAGGTTTTTGTGGGACACGTCATTGGTGATTATTCCCCACTCCACTGGCCTGGTTCCTCATAAGATATTGGATGGGTCAATCTACTACTGGATTGGATCTATCTATAGAACTATGGTATGGGCCTACTTTCTGGACCTATTACTTAGGCAGGTAGGAGGTACAGTGGATAGAATGCTGGGCCCGGCAGCAGGAAGACCTGAGTTCAGATCTCATAAGCTCATAGTCAGTCAATCATAGAATTATAGAATTGGTGCCAGATCTCAGAGGATGTTGAGTCTGATTCTCCTTTTTCAGAGGAAGAAACTGAGGCCCATACAGGTAAAACTATTTGCTCAGAGTCAAACAAGATTTGACACAGCTGCTTGTCCTAGGAGTAAATCAGATATGCCAGATGACACTCTCTCTCATTGTCATTTGTTAGCAAGTTGAAATGGAGGTAAATAGGTGAGCCCTCTGATTTATGGGTCCCTGGGCCACTTGGGCTCTACTTCAGCTCTGAGGGACTTGGCACTGAGAGATGACAGCAACAGTGGGAAGGGATGCATCAGAATAAGTTCGGCCCATTCAGTAGACTTTATTGGGACAAACAACTTCTGTTCTTGCTTTTCTTTCTCTCTCCTGAATGTGTGTCTTGGAACTCTCTGAGACTTCCTATGAGGTGAGGGGAACAACTTTCTTCTTCCCCACCCCCACGTTGGCAGCAATAGGGAAACTCAGAAACTGCTAAACAAAAAACGAGAACTCCAGAGGGCTTACCAGCAGGATGGTTCATCCATCTCTAAGAAGGCAACACTTAATTCCATCAAAAGTAAAATGCAAGTGAAGCTTAGAGAGATGCAGGATTCTTGGCTCAGTAAGAAGTCACTCAGTTTTATTATGATAGTAACAATCCAAAATGCTTTTATGATGCCCTGAAGGCTATTAACAGGCCAGAGACCTATTATGCATCTCCACTACTCAGTGCTGATGGAACCACATTGATTAATGATAAGGACATGACCCTGGAGAGATGGGTTGAACACTTTCATTGTGTTCTCAACAGGCCATCATCACTCAATGCTGAAGCTATTGATGACATGCCTCAGGTTGAAGTCAATCCCTCTCTGGCCAAATTTCCAACTGAAGAAGAGGTTTGAAATGTTATTAGGCTCCCCTCATTTGCAAAGAGCCTGGTATTGATTCTGTTCCAGCAAAGATTTGCAAGGCAAGGGGTCCACTGCTCAGATAAAAGCTGATGGAAATTTTCTGTGTTATATGGCAAGAGAGTGTTATCCCCCAAGAGTTCAAGGGTTATGCCTCCATTGTCCATCTCAGTAAAGGAAAGGGAAACAGATTGTCCTGTGACAATCACAAGTTGGGGGGGGGGGCGGTTGGTGAGTGATGATTCTCTGTCTTAGTCATTGCTGGCAAGATTCTTACTAGAGTCTTCCTTAATCAGTGTTGCAACAATTCGGCTAGCAGTTGCTGTAAGAGTGTAAGACCCGCCAACAACTAGCACACAGAAAGCTGCCAACACAGGTTCTTTTGATTTTTTCCTTTATTAAGGAAAGTAACGTTAAGGGGTTAACAATCTAGTATAGTTGAACATACAAATATCATTCACTTAGTTCAGGGGAAAAAGCCAGCACTCTGAACTTCAGAGCAAATACAAACAAATTACAAACATCAACAGACAGACCTTGTCTGATTCAAATCTCAATGCATAGTTACCAGGGTTTAACAAACTCTCAACATCTGGGTTTACAAGCTAAGCTGGAGGGCTCTTAACTACAGCTACCCAGAGTCTTCATATTCCAAGAGTGAGAGCCCCAAGGGAGAACGCCAACCTCTGGGTTTATATATCTTGTTCGGGGTCAAAGGTGAGCCATACATGCGACTCACCCATGTGACCTAAAAGTGTCACAAAAATGCGACTTAAACCCATGTGGTCTAAAAGCCTCTGATGTCACAAACATGTCACTCAAACCCATGTAAACTGGGCTTTCCCTTGAGGCAAGGAGGTCATCAAGGACTCTCAATTTAATCAGGGAAACAAAGGCCAAACTCTTCAAGGGTACTTGATTAAATAAGTGCTAAAAGCCCATCTTAATTACCAATACAATCAGCTAATCCCTCACCTGGAAGATGGTCATCTACTTGAGAGCCAGTGTGGCTTTAGAAAGGACCAAAGAACAGTTAATGTGGTGTTTGCTGCCTGAGAATTCCAGGAGAAATGTCAAGACCAGCACAGAGATCTGCACACAACATCGATCTGACCAAGGCGTTTGATATTGTCAGTCATGAGGGCTTGTGGAAGATCATGGCAAAATTTGGTTACCAGGAGAAGTTCATCAGTATTCTACATCAGTCTCATGATGGCAGGCTTGCCTGGATTCTGGATAATGGAAGATGCTCTACTGCTTTCCAAGTCACCAATGGAGTGAAGTTGGGCTGTGTGCTTGTTCCCATGCTTTTTAGCAAAATGTTTTCAGCAATGTTGTCAGAGGCCTGCAAGGAGGATGAACACGGCATTAAGGTCAATTACCACAATGGCAGTAAATTATTTAACTCGAAAAGGCTACAAGCCAAGACTAACATTGAGGGAGAGTTGGTGCATGACCTTTTTTGTTCTCAGACAATTGTGCACTCAACGCAGCCCCCGAGGCTGAGATATAACAAAGTATGGATCATTTCTCTGCTGCTTATGCTGATTTTGGCCTAACAATTAACACCAAAAAATCACAGGTTCTCCACCAGCCAGCACCATACCATCGATCCAGATCCATGGAACTATCGGTTACAGCAAGTGGAGAAAGAACGAATGCTGTAGACAAGTTCACTTACCTCGGCAGTATACTTTCCAGGGATGTCCACATAGATGCACACATTGCCAGAGCTAGTTCAGTGTTTGGGAACCTCTGAAGGGAAGTATGGGAGAGAAATATTAGACTGATTACCAAACTACAGAGCCATTGTGCTGACCTCATTGTTGTATGCCTGTGAAACCTGGACAGTCTACCGGCGCCATGCCGGGAAACTGAATCGCTTCCATTTGAATTGTCTTGGGAAGATTCTGAAGATCACCTGGCAGGATAAGGTGCCAGACACTGAGGTCCTTTTTCTAGCTGAACTGCCAAGCTCTACTGCAGAGAGCGCGACTCTGATGGGCTGGCCATGCGAACGCCAAATGCACGTTTGCCTAAAATTATTTTGGTAGAACTCACAGAAGGCAAACATTTACATAGTGGTCAGAAGAAGCAATACGAGGACGCTCTCAAGGTCTCTCTGAAGAACTTTGGGATTGACTGTGAAACGTGGGAGATACTAGCACAGGACCAACCAGCATAACATGCCTACACTGTATCTTGCCTCCAACATGGTGATATCATTTTGATTCTCTTCAAGAACAAAGGACAATAACCAACCAACTTCAGCTCTGAAGGACTTAGCACTGAAGGAGGACCTAGAGATTCCTTGATGGTAGCAAGGGAAGGGGGAATGTATTAGAGTGGGTTCAGCCACTGAAGAGCTGCCCACTCAGTAGATTTTATTACAACAACTCCTCTTCTTGCTCTCTGCTTTCTTTCTCCTGAATGTGTGTCTTGGAACTCTCTCTGGGACTTCCCAAAAGGTAAGGGGCACGAATTTCTTCTTCCCCATCCTGATGCTGGCAGCAATGTCCATTGCTCATGCATAGCAGCCTGGGTATGTGTTTCTCTAGCTGAGCTGGAGTTTAGATCTCAAAACTCTTGGCCATCTCTTCTGTTCTGCATTTCTTTCCACAAACGTGGGTGGCCAAACAGAGACACTGAGGTGGATATTTTCAGCCTGGGAAGCAACTTCGTAAGTTTGAGAGGTTAGGAGCTTCTGGCATCACAGGTGATGGCTGTCCACACCGTGGGAGGTACTCCCTGTAGCTACCTACCACTCTGCTTCCTGGAGGACAAGAGAATGAGCCCCAACCCTGGCCTGGATTATCAGAAGACTCGGATCTCGAGGGAGCTGTTCAAACAGTTCAAACAGAGCTGAAGTTAAGGTGAATGACAGTTCAGCAGCATCCTGCTAAATGTTTCATGTTTTGAGGCTGGTTCTTAAAACATCAAAACACAAAACATTTAGTAGGATACTGGTGACTAGCAGAAGCCACTGCTCACTTCCTTTTGAAATTATATTTTATTTATTGGTTTTATTAATTAGGGCAGGCACTATTTCCTTTTTGTTTTTGTACCCCCAGAGCCTGACACATAGTATGTCCTGAATAAATGTTTGTTGATTAATTGATTTTTAACAAGGAGGTGGGAGGAGGGGACTGCCCAAAGAGAGCCCAGTCCTTCGAGCATTCACAATATTCTCTGCTCCTTGCATGTCCAGATGAAGGTCTGGCGATCTTGCTTCTGGAAACGTATGGTGGGATGGAGCAGCCCTTCACTCTCTCCTATTTAGAGCACGCACAGGCATGCCATGACCATTTCCTATTGACTTACTGCATGATGACAAAAAGCCAGAACTGCTTTTACCTACATAAGAATGGAAGAACTCCCTCTTCCCTGGGGGCTAGTGAGGCTTGAGCAGGCTAGAGACAGCGACAACGGTGAACTTTCCTGCAGCTTGATGCTGACTGCCTGCTCTCCCACCTGGGCTACCATGTGCCCATAAACGCATTGTGTCATCATTGGCTTCTCCCTCTCTGCCTCTGCTCTTTCCCAATTTTAGGTGAATTAGTATTGGATTTGGAACAGACAAGGCTGTGAGCCTGTGACGTGCAAAGGACTGATTGCAGAGACTTTCAGCAGCCACAGCAGTCAGTCTACAAACATCTGTTAAGCTTTACTACGTGACCCGTACTTTGCTAAGCGCCGGCGGTACAGAGAACGGCAGTGAGAAGGCAGCTCGGATGATCAGTCTGTTTGACTCAGCTTAGTAGTGAATCAAACCATTGGCTGCGACACTGTGTCCTGCAAGCAAAGGGTCCGTTCATTCACAGGCTGGGCCACACCCTGAAGTGAACTTGGTGGGGAAAATGGTAGTCTCATCACTTGGTGGAGTTGAGCCTATTCTCCCTTGGAATGAAGGTGGAAGAGGAGGGTGTGTTCTCAGTGTGGGAGATTTTTCTACTTCAGCTCTTGCTATAACTTTTCAGTTAACCACCTCTTACAAAAACTAACTGATGTTAACTAGTATGTTAAAAAGCTAAAATACTACAGATTGATACTGAGTGGAGATCAACTGGTCAAAAAACGATCATGGGTGGTTGATATTGAGGAGATTGCACCAGATGGGGTCTCCTGACTGACAGTACCTGACATCCCCAAAATCTCTCAATACCCTTAGAATTGGAGAGATCGATCACCTGATCTGTTAGTGTTGGTTGGAAGAGTGAGCCCTGAGCCTTTAAGCGGCAGGTTGATTACAATTTACATTTATTTATCTGTGTCCACGTTTTATACCCCTGTTAGAATATAAGTTTCTTTAGGGCAGGAACCATTTCATTGTTGCCTTTTGTATCCCTAGAACTTAGCACAAGGCTTAGACATAGTAGAAATGTAATAAATGTTTACTGAATTAAATATGGGGAAAATTTAGGGGGAAAAACCAGCCTTTGGGTGAGACTTTCTGTCTGAATAACCCATGTCATTCCTGTACATGTGATGACTGTATTCTTCCACCAATCCCAGGGGTGGGTTTCTCTTCACTAAGTTTGGATCAAACGTGAGTGCTGTTTCCATATTGGAGTTATTTCTGACTTTGTTTAAATGGATGGTTTCTGAACCATTTGATTCCTTTTCCCAGATTCCCTAGATGGGCCTTGGGCTTGAGTTTGATGAGAGGTCAGGAAAACAGCTAAGCCAGGAGACATTCCATTTCTCTTAAACACTGGATGCTGCTAGAACCCAGGGTTCTGGAAACCAGCTCCTTAGCACTCCATGGCTGTAAGGCAGCCTCAGGTTCCCACCCACCATGGAGAGGTAAGGTCAGAGCAAGGGCCAGAGAGGATGAGGAGCTCACACCACTGCCAGACTTAGAGGACCCTTCCCTACAGACAAGCCCACATGATTGTTCTCTCCAGTTTCTTGAAACTCAGTGGGGCCAATAGAAAATAAGCCATCAGTATTGATGATAGTGATGATGGTGATTATGCTTTTGCTGTGGGTTTAAAGACAGAATCTGTGTTCCTTAGACCATGAGAAGCAGTGTAGGGGTCAAGAACCAGTCCTTGATTAATGAAGATGGCATTTTGAGGCTATTGGCTCCTACTCTGAAGCCTGCTGGTCTTGCGACCCCAGGCAAGTCAACTAACCTCTCTGTTGCCTATTTAATAGATGAAGATTACAAAAAGCTAGACATTTGCGGGGGGCGGGGGCAGAGCCAAGATGGCGGCATGAAAAAGCTAGACATTTGCCCAAGCTTCGGGGGTGAAATGGATTTCCCCACCAACTATTCCAAATAAATCACAGGTCAGAATGAGGGGAGAAAAAATAAAGATCCCGATTATATAGCCATACAGTCTAGGGGAACAAAGTAACAACATCTTTAGCCAGTTAATCAATACACATTTAATAAATGCCTACTATGTGCCACGCACTTTGCTAAGTGTTGGGGATACCAAGAAAGGGAAAAGACAGTGCCTGCCCTCAAGGAGCTTACAGTTAAATGTGGGATACAACACGTAAACAATTATACATGAGCAAGAGACAGACAGGTGAATATGGAAATAATCAACAGTGGGGAGGGATTAGCACTGAGGGGGAGTGAGAAAGTGTCCTGTAGAAGGTGAGCTTTTTACCTGGATTTGAAGGAAGCAGCAAAGGACCCAGAGATGAGGAGCGAATTCCTGGTGTGGGAGAAGTCCATAAATAGGGGAATATTCTATTTACTACCTTTATTTTAGTCTCTTACTTCATTGGAGATAGAGCAACTGTTTACAGTGTGGAGTGGTGGAGAGAGAGCTAAATTGTAGTCAGGAGACCTGTGTTCGAATCCATTCTATCTCATTCTCCAATGGATAAGTAGCTAAAGGATATATATACACATGTACATGTATATTATATTTGTTCTCTAAAGTGTTCTCTAAAGATTTGCAAACTATTAACAACCATATGATCACTAATAAAGTGATGTTGAGAAAGATATCCATAAAAATGAGGCAGGCCAAGTAGTACAGTGGGTAGAAAGCTGGCCTTGCAGTCAGTAAGTCTTGTCCCTTGATTCTGAGAGGGGATCCATAGGTTTTGCCAAAGGGGTCCAGGTCACAAGGAAGGAGAAGACCCCCCTGCTCATTTTGAGTGATCATGGATCTCATGGAAGAGATTGGGGGCTTGGTACAATCCCCAGAATATTTTCTGAGGTGGGTCTGGAGGCGCTAGCCACCTCTAGGGATACACAAATGGGCATCTTCCATGACACGGGCAAACTCTTGTGGTGAGTAGAATTCTCCAATGTATATGACTCTCCTGACATTGCTAACGAGAGGGTGGTGGAATAATCCTCTCTGCGGCTGCACTTCTCAAGGAATCGCCCATGATCCTGATGGAGGAGAGCCTTTATTTAAAGCTGCATTTTGTTCAATGGAATTTGATTTTTTTTCAATCAATAAATTCAACAGGATACTAACTTCTCTCCACCTTTCAGTCAATTGAGTGAACAAAAGGTGTCTGCTATACAGGATAGTCTGGGAAAACCTGGCTGTTAACCTTCTCCTATTGGCATCAAGGATCATCATTATGAATGTTTGTTATTCTCTCGTTTCAGTCACGTGCAACTCTCCATGACCCCATCTGGGGTTTTCTTGGCAGAGACACTGGAGTTGTTTGCCATTTCCTTCATTTTACAGATGAGGAAACTGAGGCAAATAGGGTCAAGTGACTTGTCCAGGGTCACATAGCTAGTAAGTGTCTGAAGTCAGATTTCAACTCAAGAAAATGAGGCTCTACACACTACGGCACCACCTAGCTGCCCCTCTTTATGAATGCAGGTTGGAACAAAGAGATTTCCTGTTTTCTTTTTAAAAACGTTTATGGATATCTTTTGTTTTGGTATCACCTATATATCCTAATATTTCCTTCTCCTCTTCTTCCAGTCATCTCTTCTAACAAAGAATTTTCAAAGAGAAGAAGGGACAGCTAGGTGTCACAATAGATAGAGGGCTGGCCTGGAATCAGGAGGACCTGAGTTCAAGTCTAGCTTCCCAGGCGCCTAATGAGTATGACCTTGGCAAGTCACTTAACCCCAATTGCTTCACCAAAGAAAACAGAGAAATTTTTTTTTCTTAAAACAAAACCAACTAATACATTCACCAACTCCAACATCATATGTAGTATTCCACACCCCAGAGTCCCCTGCCTCAGTAAAGGGAGAGAGGTACATTTTTTCAGCTCTCGGCACAGTGGACAGAATGCTGGGCCTGGAGTCGGGAAGATCTGAGTTCAAATCCAGCCTCAGACACTTACTGGGTATGACCTTGGACAATCACTTCACCACTGTCCGACTCAGTTTCCCCAACTGTAAAATGGAATGATAATATCCTCTGCCTCTGAAGGTTATTGCAAAGATCACACAGGATCTATTTGGAAGCACTACTTAGCACAGGGCCCAATAAACGCTCGTTTCCTTCTTGCCTCCTTCGATCCTTATAACTTCACATTACATTTCTATTGTTTCATTGTTGGTATTTTTTCTATTTACATTATTGTAGTCATTGTGTACATTTCCCAGTTCTTGGAAGCACATGAAGGCTCCCCTCTTGCCCTCTCTCTTAGAAATATTAAGACACAAATATTTCTCCAGGCTGAAATCCTTTCCAGACTTAAATGAATGAGGAAAACTTTATCAGTATTTTATCCAGCTGCTGGGATAACAATGTCCTGAACCAAATCCTCTGTCCCCTTCAATGCTCTAATGCTCTAACTACTCTCGGTGAGGAAACTGAGTAAAAGTTTAAGTAGGAATTCAAAACCCTAGAAAACGGATCAGAGGTGCGAATCAGACTTAGAACAGAACCACCTTTATCTAATTAAGGTGATTACCTTTCTCAAGGGGGCACCATAGTGCACAGAGCCCCGGGCCTGGAGTCAGACTCATTTGCCTGAGTTCAAATCTGGCCTCAGACACTCACTAGCTGTGTGACCTTGGGCAAGTCTCTTCGCCCTGTTTGCCTCAGTTTCCTCATCTGTAAAATGAGCTGGAGAAGGAAAGGGAAAATCATTCCATTATCTCTGCCAAGAAAACCCTAAATGACTCAGCAACAACAACCTATCTCTACTCTTGACCCAGTTGAATGGTTTAGGGAAATTATTCTTCAGGGTCCATCCTTGGCATTTTTAAAGTGACTATTGCCCTATCAATGAATGAAAATTGTTAATTCAGAACATTCACCTGAGCTCTGTAACTGTTTTAATTATTTGTCTCTGCTTCAGAATACTATAAATTATAACTTAAGCGTGGCCCTTGCCAGAGACATTTTCAAAGGCAGGATGGATTTCCATTCCTTTGGATTTCAGATTTTCTGTCTCTAAGCAGGGATACTTGGAACTGCAATCATATTAACTAATAAAATTTGTCTCTGCCCCAAACACAGAGTGTACCGGCTCTACAGCTCTGCTCAATACTTTTTTCTCCCCTTTTCTGAGTGAATAACAGAACCTTGAATCATGGGACCCATGTCATGGGTTGGTAGGGGGAGGGGAGGGGGAGGAGGTTGTTTTAGAATAATGTCATGGTGCCTACAGAGACAGGACTCACATGGCGAGGGTCCTTCAGGGTTGCCTCTTCAGTCTCCGAATCCAGCCTTCTAGACAGACAGAGAATGTTTTATCAACAATGAACTCCAGAATCTAGTTTCCAGCAAGAGAACAGGATTTCTTCGGTCTGGCTGGACTTGGACGTTGCTGATAGGAGACCCTAAGTTTGAGTTCAGGGATCTTAGTCTATCAATAGGAGAATTTCTTGGGCCAGAAAATCAATCAGCCAATTGATTAATTCTAACTTAATTAATTGTAACACTTACCCTATGCCTGGCACTGTGCTAAGAACCAGTGATTCAAAAGGAGGCAAAACAGTCCCTGCCCTCAAGGAGCTTCCGATTTAATGGCTCTAAGTGAGTGCAGAGGTTGAAGTATTGCAAAGACTTGTAAACAGCCACTGAAAGTTGAAGCTGATGCAATTAGGTTTTGGGGTTTTTTTTTCTAACTTTTATCTTTTCCTCTAACATAATGCTGGTTTTGATCTGGCTAATGATCTGACTACCCAGACAACTCCTTCTGTGCTGGGTTTGACTCTTGAACTCCTCTAGTTTTTACCTGTATGACCTTGGGTAAGTTTCTTGTAAAATAAGGGGGTTGAAAGAGCTGACTTCTCAAGTCCTTTCTAGTTCTCGACATAAGAAGAGCCTACTATGATTCTCAGACCTGTAATTGATTGTAATCTGTAGTGCTCGTGTCTGTCATCAAAGATGCAGTCATTTTGGGTTTTGGTGATTTTTTTGGGTATTTGCTGTGTCTAATGCCTTCAAACTCAGTTTTGAAGAAAGTATTTGTGGCATAGTCTTGTGGGACTTCTGAGGAGGCTATAAGCCTTTGAGGACTGAGAGCTAGAAGGAGCTTAGAGGTCATCTAGAGGCTCAACCTTCTCATTTTACATATGGGGAAACTGAGGCCCAGAGAGGCCAAGGGACTTATCCAAGGTCACACAGTTAGTAAGGCAGATTTGAACCCGGGTCTTCCTGATTCCAAGTCCAGCCCTATTTTCTCCAGCATCCCTTTTACCATTCTCTCTTCCTTACCCACCTTTGCACTTTGGTCACCAAAGCTATGTTGATCTAGTTAAGTGCTTTGAAGAATTTTCTCCATCTCTTCATCACCTGCGACAGATATTGGCACATACGTGGTAATTGTCTTCAGGGTGGCCTTTTTTGTTGTTGTGATTGTGTTTATCATGAACCGTATGATGTCAGATGACTAAAGGTCCCATGAAATGACAGTTATGTTGAGACCAATTCTGCCAACTGCTGGTCTGACTCTTCAAGGAGAACCTGGGAATTAGCCTGCTATGGCACTGCAAATCTCCTTCATCCTCTGCTTTCATTTATCAAGAGAATATAAATATTTGTGCATTTCCAAGTCTTTCAAAATTACACCAGGGTTCATTGGACCAAGATCTCACATTCGGAGTACTTACAGTTAGTGCTTCTAAACAGTCAAAAATCAAATGATTCTTAGCAGTCTCTACCTCTTTTTCTACTAACATTCCACCCTGAAAACTCTGAAAGGGGCCACCCAGGACCCAGGGTCCTCTTGTACTTTTCTTTGCTTCATGGGTTGCTACAGCAAAAGAATTCATGACCTAGTAGACGGCCAAGTGAGCTTCTTCTTACTTCACGAAGTTGGTCCAAAGACTATAGGCTCTGTCTGTTGGTGGGACCACCCCAAAGTGTGCAGCATGGAAAAACCTGCCAGGGTTTATGCTCTTCCTGTACCCTCCTCCCAATCTTTGAGAGTCCCAGGTCACCTCTAACCCACAATCAGGCGTTCGAAATAGTGGTTGTGAGAATTCGAATGGAAACCTTTGAGGTTTCAGGCACTGGCATAGGATTGAGCATTCAAGCTGAGTCTTGCTTCTATTTGGGGGGAGATCGAATATTTTAAACTAATAATTAAGAGTTGTGCACGTAGTAAGGTATCTTGAAATTTGACTGTTATTGGGTTGTTTAGGAGATGGAGAGTTTATGGCTTGTGGGTTGAGCAGACTGTCTTCAGTCTTATTTCCTAAACCAGTGGTATTTGTGGGTGCCAGATTGTGAACAACACTAATATGCATGTATAGCAGCTACCCTGGATCTAAGACCTTATAATCTTGGGTTCTGTTATGTTAAAAGTGAGAGACTGAGAGAAGAGAAGAAAAAGAGAAGAGAAGAAAGAGACAGAAGAGAGGGAGAAAGAGACAGAGAGGGAGAGAGAGACAGAAAGTGAGAGTCAGACAGAGAGATAGAGACAGAGCAGGGAGAGAGGAAAAGACAGACAGAGACAGACACAGAGAGACAGACACACAGACGATGAGAGACAGAGATGGAGAGTGAGAAAGACAGTGAAAGACAGAAAGCAAAAAGAAAAAAAGACAGAGACAGAGAGGACAAGAGAGCGAGAGACAAAGAGAGTGGGGGAAGGAGATAAAGAGACAGAGAGAGAAGGAGAGGGAGGGAGGAAGAAAGGAGTGGGGAGAGGCAGGAATGGAGGGGGAGGAAGACAGATGAGGTGGGGTACAGGCCCTGGCAGACTTTATTTTCCTATAGCTACTATGAACCACAAGTGTCTTCCAGCCCAAATCCTGGCAATGTGAGGGTTTATCCAGAATGTTCTCTGGGAGAAACGTTTCAGATGTGCGTGCATGCATGCATGCTTGTGTGTGTGTGTGTGTTTGTGTGTGTGTTGGGGGGCGGACAGGAGGTACACACTTTGATTATGTATAGTTTAAATTCTTTTAAGAATGTTTTTTTCTTTTCTCAGCATGAAAGACTTTGTCTTCTCTTTGTTAGAAACTCACGTTCTGCAGTTGTTGATGGTAGACAGAGCATTCCCGTTGGATCCAATTAATTCAGATTTTACTCCAGGGCTACAGAGCTCCCTCCCATGGGGACTGTGTTAACTGTTAATTTTTTTTAAGGTTTATTGATAACCTTTTTGTTTTCCCACCACAGTTATTTACTGATACTCCCTCCTCCCCATTGAGTTCAGAAGGAGACCCAGAAACAAACAGGATAATTGTGTTATTAACTTGTTAAATTTAATAGACACTTTTTGAAAAAACAGACCAAACAGAAGTCCACAGTCTCATCCACAATCCATTTTCATTCTTGCACTTGGAAGTTTGTTTGCTGCTGCTGCAGCTCATAATAAGAAAGACTTTTTGTAACAAAAAAGCTACGTGGGGTTGGTTCATAACTATGTATAAGATCTGTTTTAAACTGCCAAATGAAGATTTTCTAACCTTTTCTTTTTGTAATTGCCCATGCCTAGGCTTTGGAGTGGACTCTCCCACCTGCTAAGTACTGATGGAGCCTTCTCCCAGAGCTCAGCTGGGTGGGTGTTTGAGGACCTGAGGCACCAGGAGGCAGTTTTCTTTTCTTTCTTTCTTTCTTTTTTTTTTGAAAATTGTTATATTTTATTTTTTCCAATTACAATTTTTAATATTCATTTTTAAAAACTTTTGAGTCCCCAATTCTCTCCCTTCTTCCCTCTCCTCCCCGCTAGGAGATGGTTTTCTACTGTTATATAACTCAGGAGTTTCCCCCCCCCCTGCCCCCAGTCTATTCCCCCAATAACAATAGCCAGTTAACATCTCCCCAACGTCAGTCTGAGGTTGTGTTTGTCCTTCCTTTTAGAAGAGGACCATGACATCAGGGAAATGATGACATGACTCGCAGTTGACTTTGATTTGAGTGAGGGAGGGCTGTGCAAGGTCACCAGCCTCACTTTCTCCTCCAGAGCCATCTTTATCCAGCAGCCTGATATTCATCAGGACGACTGGAGATGACACTGGTAGGCGGTTTTTGGTGGGCCCCCATGGGGGTGTGGTTGGTGGGGGGTTTCTTCTTCCTCAGGAACAGTTTGATGCTCGTTTCTGAGTCTGAGAACTTATCCCTTCAATGTCAAAGGTGGATTTGGGGGAGCTAAGAGTGGTCTGCTGAGAGGTGACGTAACTAACCCCATTTTGTTTTCTATTCACCATGCGCCTGTGTGATTGTGTAATCCCCAATTAGGGATGATGGGACAGCTGCCTAGAATATCTCCTGTCACCTCTAATTGAGACAAAAAGTCTTTATTTTGAAAAGGTGGGCTTTGGTAGTTTAAGGAAGTCTATCCCCCTCCTTGGGCTGGTGAGCATCGGTGAATAGCTCTGGTCTCAAGGACAGGTTCCTTCCTTTGGAACAAATGATAAGCATAAGCACCTTTCCAGTCTATGATGTACCTGCTCTGACCACCCTTCTCTCTAATAAGCACCTCTCCTCTTTGATCTAGGGGCTGCAGGTGGCACTGTGATGAGAGCCTGAAGTCAGGAGGACCTGAATTCACATCCAGCCTCAGACACTTACTAGCTGTATGACCCTGGGCAAGTCATTTAACCCTGATGCCTTGGTTCTTCATCTGTCAAATAAGCTGGAGAAGGAAATGGCAAACGATTCTAGTACCTCTGCCAAGAAAACCCCAAATGAGGCTCACAACTGAACAATAACCTCCTTTATCTGATACATGGACAATGTAGGCTGATATAAATATCATTAGTTGAACTGTAACAAACACATAGGTCCATCATCTTTTGGTGGAGTGTGTCACACCGAATGACTAAACCGCATTTTTTTTTCTTGTCTAGCAGTCTCCTGTATTGGCCCATTGGCAGTAGCTGGTCAGGATCTTAAGAGAATTCAGGCAATACTGATAACCAGTTGATATTGCCTCTGCATAGCAATTAACTAATCATTAGCAGGCCAATATAATTTTGGCCAATTGATGTGGATTTGTTCTTACAAGGATATATTTACTAAGAAGATATATAGCAAGACACAAAATACAAAAACATCTCACCACCCGACCTAGTGCTGGGGCACACGATCCCCTTATACCTCAGTCCCTGAGGAAAGCAGACTAAAAGTTGTTATCACAAAGCAACCTACAACCTTGCCACCCCCACCACCACCACCCAACAACTGTGGCAGAAACCCCTTGACGACTTTGGTCCCTGGGCAGAGTACCCTCAGACTTCAGCAACTACAGCATACTCCTCTCATCAGTTCACTTCTTGGCATGGCATGCCAAGGTTGGAGGAATCGGTCTGTTACCTGAAGGACACAGTGGATACAGAGTTTCACCTGCTGGGTCTCTCCACTGCTGAGCTGGGTCCACCACACTTCAAGGTGGTTCCCTGGATTCAGCTTCTCTAGTTACAGCAGATTCTGCTGCGGATTCCCATGGTTGGACTACTGGTGGTTCTTCTGACCTTCTGAAGCTTACAAGGTTGCTCTGGTTTCCCCCCCTCTCCTCCTTAATAGAATTTCATTTTTTCTAATTACATGTAAAGATAATTTTCAACATTCACTTTTAAAAGATTTTGAGTTCCAAATTTTTTCTCCTTCCCCTTCCTCCTCTCCAAGACAGCAAGCAATCTGATATAGGTCATACATGCACAATCATACTAAACATGTTTCCGTATTAGTCATGTTGTGAAAGAAGAATCAGAACAGAAGGGGAAAACCACAGGAAAGAAAAAACCCAAAAAAGTGAAAATAATATGCTTCAATCTGCATTGAGACTCCATAGTTCTTTCTGTGGATGTGGACGGCATTTTCCATCACGAGTCTTCTAGAATCGTCTTAGACCATTGTCTTGCTGAGAAGAGCTGAATCAATTGTAGCGGACCACAGCATGATGTTTCTACTGCCATATGCAGTATTCTCCTGGTTCTGCTCACTTTACTCAGTGTCCGTTCATCTAAGTCTTTCCAGATTTTTCTGAAGTCCTCCTGCTCTTCATTTCTCGTAGCACATGCGTTCTATTGCATTCACATACCACAACTTGTTCAGCCATTCCGCAGGTGATGGGCATCCCCTCAATATCCAATTTTTTGGTCGCTCTGTTTTCAACACTCATTTATGGAGGATCAGAGAAAGATAAACACAACTGGGAGACAAAAAAACAAAAGCATGCTGTGTTTGAAGCCACCAGGTTGGTGAGGGGCTTCTCCACCTAAAGGCTTACACATTTCTTCCTCCTCAATCAAAATCAGCCAGGAAGAGAGGAGAGGGGATCAGGGATGAAGGAAGGGAGACAGAGAGGCAGAGAGAAAGAGAAAAAGGTGGGGGTGGAGAGAGAGAGAGAGACAGACAGAGAGACAGACAAAAACACAGAGAAGCGAGAGAGGTCATATTTATTAAAGCCTTTTGTATGTCACTTAGTGCCACGTCACCATGGGGTAAGTCATCCAGAAACAGTCTGTTTGTCCTTGTGCGAGGACAGCAGAGCCCCTGCATCACCACTCCTGGAAGTAGGTTCCCAGACCTCTATGTGGGCTGCTGCCTGGCAGAGCAGAGTGTACATACTTGATGAACTGGGCCCTGTTGGTCAGTACCTGATTTCAATAAATAAATAGACACCATTATTTTGGGTGAATTGGAATGCAAGAGCAGAGGAGTAAGGAGCCAACAATAGGAGTTGATCTAGACCAAGGTTCATCTAGAAATGACTTAAAATATTGTACCAGGTTGTAAAGCTATACGGAGTGGTGCACAGGTGAGCTTACAGTTGCAAAGATCAGGGTTCAAGTCCTCTGACAAATAATAGTTGTATGAATACGGGCAAGGTACCTCTAGGAGCCCAGACAACTCTCTAAGACCGTTAAGTTGCAAATAATTTCATTATCTTCATTAGTGGAAGGAGTTTCCACACAGACAGGTCTGTATACTGACCAAATCAATGTTCCGGGCAAAAAAAATACCCCAAATTGAAACAAATCCCCCAAGCCATTATTAGGCCTTAGTAAGTTAATTAAAATGAATAAATTAAAAAATTATTGACTATTATTTGTTAAATGGGATGGCCCTCTTGGAGGGAAGAGGAGGCCAATTAGGTAGCTCAATGGCTAAAGCACTGGGCCTGGAGTCAGGAAGACCTGAGTTCAAATCTACCTTCAGATACTTATGCGAAGGGCTATAACAATGTGCATACCTTTGGACCCAGCAATACCATTTCTAGGGCTGTATTCCAAAGAGATCATAAAAATGGGAAAAAGACCCACATGTGGAAAAATATTTATAGCAGCTCTTTTTTGCAGTGGCCAAGAACTAGGAAACCGAGGGGATGCCCATCAACTGGGGAATGGCTGAATGAGTTGTGGTATATGAATGTAATGGAATACTATTGTGCTACAAGAAATGATGAGCAGGCAGACTTCACAAAAACCTGGAAAGACTTTTATGAACTGATGCTGAGTGAAATGAGCAGAACCAAGAAAACATCGTACACAGTTACAATCACATTGTGTGACGACCAACTTCAACAGACTTCACTCTTCTCAGCAATGCAAGGGTCCAAGACAACTCCAAAAGGCTATCTGCATCCAGAGAAAGAATTACAGAGTCTAAATGGAAAATGCAGAACAAAGCATACTATTTGCTCTCTCTCTCTTTTGTTTTGTTTCTTCTTTCTCGTGGTTCATTCCTTTGGTTCTAATCCTTCTTTACAACATGACTAATGTGAAAATATGTTTAATATGAATGTATATGTAGAGCCTATATCAGATTGCATGCTCTCTTGGGGAGGGGGGAGGAGAGGGAAGGGGAGAAAATTTAAAACTCAAAAGCTTGTGGAACTGAATGTTGAAAACTAAAAGTAAATAAATAAATTTTAAAAAGAATATTACTATTAGTAATTAGAAGGAGTGAGTATATGTAGTCAGAGGGTGTGGACATAAGGTGACTTTGATGGGATGATACTCCCCCTCTCCCAAAACAATTTATTTTGTTGCACTGGAAGGAGGGGCAGGGATTGAATGGGGTAAATGAGCCCACATAAAAGAGGCATGAAAGAGCTATTTTGAAGGAGAGGAAGATGGGGGAGGGTGGTGGACAAAGCTTAAAACTTACTCTCATCAAAATTGGCTTAAAGAGGGAATGACATACACACTAAGTTGGATATAGAAATCGATCTTACCCTCTCCATTTCACATTCTTTCCATGTGCTCACAGATGGCTGGCTGTCTTTAGAACACACTCCATAATCATAGCTTAAGAGGTCTGCAGAGGTCCATTATTGTGTTATATCATTTGGTCCTCGAAGCAACCCCTGGGTAGCAATGGGCCAGGAGCAGGAGTCGACACACAGCCTCTTCACTGCTGCTCTCAGACCCTCTGTGAGCTCTCCTCCCTTAAAGGTCAATCTGTCTTTAATTGCCCAGGCCAGATCTTCTTTGCTCTAAGCTAGGGTCACCTCTTTATCTTGAGTTCACTAGCTGGCCCACAGTCTTGCTCCAATTTGATCCAACTAGCCCTTACTATGAGCCAGGCACTGTGTTATGTTCTGGAGACATAATGACAAGTACAAAATCTCCATCCTCAGGGAGCTGACATTCTACTGGAGAGGGTAGGGGCTTATACTGGTTGTTGTTAAATTGTTTCAGTCTTGTCCAAGTCCTTGTGACCCCATTTGGGGTTTTCTCAGCAAAAAAATACTGGAGTGAGTGGTTTGCCGTTTCTTCCTCTAGCTCATTTTACAGATGAGGAAACTGAGGCAAACAGGGGGCATATGCAGAGCTAAGTAAATGCAAAACATACACAGAGTAAATGCACAGTAATTTCTCATGGGGAGAGAGGGAGTGGCTAACACCTGGAGGGAGATTAGCAAAGGTCACTGGTAGAAGATAGCCAACATTTATATTCGGCTTTAAGGATTGCAAACACTTTACAAATATCTCCTTTGGTCTTCACAACAACCCCAGGAGGAAACTAAGGCAAACAGTGATTGACTTGCTCAGAGTCACATAGATGTCTCAAGTGTCTGAGGCTAGATTTGAACTGGGGTCTTCCTGACTAGCTCACTATCTACTGTGCCACCTATTTGCCTAGCAAGAAAGCACCTGAGCTGAGTTTGGAAGTAGGGACTCCAAAAAGCAGAGGTAAGGGGTGAGAGCATTCTAGGCAAAGGCATGTTGGTGGAAAGTGGCATGGCATGTATGGAGGACAACCAATGAATGCTCTTTGGCCAGAACTGAGAGAGAGAGAACAAGGAAGAGGGGGAGAGCAAAAGAGAGAGAGAATTTGGGGGGTTGGTAATGTGGAAGAAGTTAGAAAAGACGGTTTGGAGGTGCCCCCAGCCTCTGCCTGCATACTTGGGGGCTTCAGTATACATGCTTATAAAATCTCTGGACATGCTGGCCTCCCAGGGTCAAGTCCTCCATTCTCATCTAGGGATGGCCATGTCATGACTCTCCCCACATTGCCCATGACTCCATCGCCACCATGGTCTGGGACCCTGCACTGCCCCTCCCTGGCAGCCTCCTGCCCTTCTGTCCATCAGTCCCTCTTTGTGGGATTCATCCTCAACCTTCCCTATATCAACAACAGTTATGGTCCTGTCTCTTCCTGGTTCCTTGCCTTTACTGTGGCCTCTTTTTTTTCTCCCCCTTCATGCTCTGGTCCTGTAGTAAACCAAGTCACAAACACTTTGTCCTCCTCCCTTGACTCCCTTTCCCTACTTACCCTTCTTGTTGTTATTTATTCCCGTGCCTCTTATCTTCAACCTGGGATCACCCCCACTAGCCACATAGGGTGTAGGAGTATAGAAGGAATTTAAGAGTCAATCAACCAAGGAACACTTAAGCACTTACTAGTTATCAGTGTGTGAGATGAATGAAAGACCCTCACCAATTAAATATATAATAAGGAGCCATCTCAGGGTGGGAACAGAAATAAATTTTATTCAATTCTCCAGAATTGGGCATCCTCCGCTAGAACAAATCCAGCAAGGGAGGTGCTTTACAAGGGGGAAAGCACCTATAATTATACCTAACACAAGAGAATTCCCGCCTGCTTTGGACCCTTCTCACCTTTGGCTGGGAGGTGGGCTTACAATCTGAGCATGAAAGCTGGACAAAGAACCAGGAAGTTGAGGCACAGAATCTCCAATTCCCATTCCCTTAGTTAATGATTACAACTGAGGTGACATCTATAAATCTAAAGGAGAATAGGCTAAGGGGAGGGGGAAACCGTCTCCATTCTCTTACAGTACTTTTACAGTAAAGGAAAGCAGGTCACGGTGACCCTATTCTTACTGAGCAAATCTTTAAACCAGAACCAGAAAAAAGAACAAAAAGTTTCAGGATAAACTTTCCCAGAGACTGAGCCATCACACTCTCACAGCCTCAGAATCTTCCCCTTCCCTATATCTTGATTTTTAAACACTCCTATATATAGATATGAATAGATATGAATATTTACACATCCTCCCCTGCGAAATCTTCACATTTCATTTATTTACCTCACACATCGGGTATACTCTCCCTCCTCAACTCCATCTTCCTGGCTTACTTTTAAGTCTCAGCTAAAATCCTACCTTTACAGACAACCTTCATAGGCCTTCTAAATTCTGGTGCTTTCTCTGTTAATAATTTCCTATTTATCCTGAAAATAGCTTGTTTTTATATATTTGTTTCCTTGTTGTCTCTCCATTAGATTGGGAGCTCAATGGGGGCAGGGACTGTCTGTTGCCTCCTTTTGTATCCCCATTGCTTAGTACAGGTGCCTAATAAATGTTTATTGAGTGGCATGTGCTAAGCTGGGTGGATATAAAGAAAGACAAAAACACAGCCCCAGCCCTCAAGGAGAGAACATGCAAACAGCTATATATATATGTACACTTAAGATATATACAGTGGTAAGGGAAGGTCATCTCTGAGGGACGGCACTTGCAGTGGGGGGTGGGGGGTGTCCTTGGACAGGAGGTAGTACTGCAGCCTTGGGGCAGAGTGAGGAGAGAGGGCATTCCAGACATGGGAAATAGCCAGTTCAAAGGCAAGAAGGGAAATGGGGAATGCTGTCTCAGGAACACAACGTAGCCAGATGGTAGTGGATGCAGCGGTAAGGAGTGAGATTAGAAAAATAGAAAGGGGGCAGGTTATAAAGAGCTTTAAATGCTACACAGAAGACTTTATATCTGTATAATAGGGAGCTACTGATGCTCATTGAGGGAGGTGGGACAGGCACATTATCAGACACATACTTTGGATCATCTTGGCAGCTGAGTGGAGGGCTGTTTGGAGTTGGGGAAGACTTGAATGAGAGGGTGAGCAGTGTCTGAATCAGGGCTGTGGCTAATATGTATTGGAAAGTTGTGAAAATGGAAAAGACAAGATTTGGCCACATATTGGTTATTTGGGGGGCGTGAGAGGCAGGATTCAAGCAGGATAGGAAAGATGGGAGCCTATGGGATGGTGGTAGCCTGCATAGGAATAGAGGAGTTGGGAAGACGGTTTGGTCAAGTTAAGGTCCCCAAGTAGTTGGTGATGCACGGCTAGTGTTTGGGAGAGAGGTCAGGGCTGGATCTGTTGACCTATGAATCATCTGGAGACGATAATTGAACCTATGGGATCATCTATGAGCTAATGAGATTGGAATTTCCATCCCCCACCTACATGCTTCCTATGAGCAATCAGCAAGTAGACAGAGTTTTGCTCAATCTGGTTCAATCCAACAAGTACTTACTATGTTCCAGCCACTGTGTCATGTGCTGGGATTATGACAATTAAGCTCTTAGCAAACGAGGGGAAGCAGGACCAACAATTACAAAAAATTATTCCCAATGAATATTCTTAAAGCCATTTCCCTGATGAAGAGACTTCACCGCCACCTTTCTGAGGCTAGGATAGAATATAAGGCCTCTTCCTTTGAGCTTTTAATTACAGCCTTTCATAACAGGGCTCCTCCTTCCCAGCGGGTTCTTCCATGCTTCCCCTCACACATTCCACGTTCCAGGTGGCACATTCGTAGCTGTCTGTCCCATCTCCTGCTTTTTCACACAGGCCTTCCCTGATCTCCTCTGTTTTGAGCAAACAGTTCCCTCTTAGTACTTTGCATTTACTGTCCTTTCTTATTCACCTATTTTTGTTTCTCTAGGGGTAGAGGTCCTTGAGGACAGAACCTTTTTGTATCCGAGCACCGGGCACGGTGACTGGCATTGAATAAACGCTTGCTGAACTGAATAGTGCCGCTCTTTTCCCGTGACTAGGAGCTACAGGGGCTCTTTAAGTCCCAAGCTATGCCTTTTAAAACAACTTCCCTTTTGTTTGTGCAATATTATTAATGCTGTAAAAATTGAGCCCCATATTTGGGTTGGAACAGCCACAATTAGGGGCTAAATTAGGAAATGAAAAGCAGTGAGGTTTCATTAGCTTGGTGTCTTGGTTCCACCTCTGGAAGACCATAAATATGGTATATAAAGATCTACTATAAATGTCACACTCAGACCTGAGGATCTGAGTCATCCCACCTAACTTGGTCAGAGTGCCTCTAAACCTTGGACTTTTCATTAACAACCAAAATCCCCCTCCCCTGAGTTGGCAATTACATTTTGTAAAACCTTGCCCTCCCCCAAGGTGCTGATCCCAAGTGGGTGGGAACCATTAAGCAAAGGTTTGTTTTGCGGAGGACTCCCTAGCTAAATCCACTCATCCCTTCTTTCTTTCTAGGGGATGGTAACTTTCTATAGAAACCCGAATTTATCTTCCTGAATTAGTTTTCTGGCTTTTTTTTTCAGAGTTCGGGGTGGGTTCCAGGCCTAATTTTATATTTATCACTCCAAAGGCACGGGCTATTTCTACTCATAGCACTTAGCACAGCTAGGTCTGGAGTCAATCAGTAAATATTTATTAAGTGCCTACTATGTGCCAGGCACTGTGCTTAGGGCTGATATGAGATAAAAGATAGCCCCTTACCCTCAAGAAGTTCACAATCTAACGGGGGAGACAACAAAAATATACAAACAAGCTGTATATAGGATAAATAGGAAATTATTAACAGAGGGAAAATACTAGCATTCAGAAGGGGTTGGGAAAGGCTTCCTGTAGGTGGGACTTAGAGAGAGGAAACTAAGGTCAGCAGGCAGAACAGAGGAGGGGCAGCATTCTAGGCATGGAGGCAAGCCAAAGAAAATGCCTGGCGCTTAGAGATGGAGTGTCTTGCTCCATCAACAGCCAGGAAGTCAATGTCATTGAAGAGTATGTGGTAGGGAAAATCTGTGTTCAAGTCCAGACTCAGACACTTGCTAGCTGTGTGACCCTGGCCAAGTCATTTAACCGCTGCCTGCCTCAGTTTCCTTATCTGTAAAATGAGGAAATATGTGTGTGTACACTATTAGTAGTATTTAAAAATGCTTGCTGAACCACTTCTGAAGTTACTTTGTATTTACTCGTGTGCTATACTGTTCATATTCCTCTCAGTAGAATGCAAACCCTTTGAGGGCAGGTGTTCCTTTTAGTTTTGTCTTTTATATCTCCAGGATCCCTCATCCCAGTGTCCTCCACAAGAAATGCTTGAATTGGGATACTCAACCAACCTAAACAAGGTTTAACCAGATAATACAGACAAGCAGCTCACCACAGCAGCTAGGTGGTGCCATAGTACAGTGCTGGGCTTGGAGTAAGGAAGATTTGAGTTCAAATGCAGCTTCAGACACTTAGAAACTGTGCAACCTTGAGCAAAGTCATTTTCTCCAATCTGTAAAGTGGGGATAATAAAAGCACCTGCCTCCTGGGGTTGTGATCAAGTAACATTTGTACAGCACAAGTAGAAGCTGTATAAATGACCATTCCTTTCCCCATCCCAGCTCTCACCCTTTCAGCAAATTAGCCACCATTTTGAGCATTTAAAAATGCCCAACTTTCCAGTTTGTATAGTTCAATAAACATACCAATGTGAGTGAGATATTAAATGTCATACAAATGATCAAAGGCAAAACTTTAGTAGGCTTTGAAATTCTTAAGGTAAAGAAAAGACATTTAAAATCAAATTAAGAGGACAACCATCTGGCCCATAGGAAGGGGTCACTGGATTTCAAACCCTACCTTTGACACTGATTTTGGGGGTGGCCCTGAGCAAGCAGCCTCAATGTGCTCTTTTATAAAGTGGAGAGACCAGACATCTCACAGGTTAAGGTGCATCTCAAAGTCAGAGCACGTCGCTGAAGGGTCATACGAATGTCGATCACTGTCAATTTGATGAGCCTGATACAGGGCTTTTAATTCACCTTTCTCACTTTCAAGACTTTTCCTGTAAAACAAGGACAGTAGAGAGAAATGGGGACCCTAGCAGGATTGACAGATGGAGTCGGATCATTTGTGCATGCTAAGCAAAAAGTCACCAGGAGCTGTTAAAATACAGGGGTGCTGGTGGTTAAGTTTTGACTTAGAGCTAAGGAGTGTTTATGATGGATACTGTATTTTAAAGCATTACCTTTGTAAACAAACAAAAAAAAGATGAATGGAATAATATTGCTGACATCTGGATGCTTTGCTGTTTTAATGTTCTTTTTTTTTTAAATTTTATTTATTTATTTTTAAATTTATTTTTGACATGTTTGGTTTTCAGCATTGATTTTCACAGGCGTTTGAATTACAAATTTTCTCCCCATTT